>CM068316.1:48278043-48360543 GCA_034766995.1 Acanthacorydalis orientalis
TTAAATAGAATTGAAAAACCGTCTTCCACCGTACAGTTTGGCCGCTGTGGCGAAATGCACTTTCACAGATGAATTCTTTTTTGAATAATTCTGATCAAAAATGTCCAATAAATCATTACTGAACATTTTTGATTGTCGGTGCTGTAAATATGTTTGCATCGCCATCGAAATGCGAATAAGTGACGATCAAAAATGATCAATAATCAATTACGAATCATTTTTAAACGAAAAAATGATTTATAGGTCGAAAGTTGAAAAAAGAATTAACTTTGTGAAAGAGAATAGATCTTTAATAGATGAACTGATTCAAAAAATATGATAAGATTTTTGGTAGTATTAAAAAAATAGAGCTTGACAAATAAAATTAATTTAAAGATGAAATGTTTTGGATCAAAGCCGATTATTTTTATGAACAAAAATGATTGAAATATATCCATTTCCTAATATTTATTGATGTTATAGTCTGTAAGTTTGTTATATATATATATATATATATATATATATATATATATATATATATAAACGGGTTCACAAACGAACCATATAGGAAGACTTTCATATAAGTTAATCAGTTTCCAAACATAACGCACATAAAGACCAAAAGTGAAGTAAAAATATATTTTTTTATATAACTTTATCATAGAAACTTCGGTCATTTTGTCTGAATAAATAAACTGTACTTCATATTATTCTCTAATGTAATTAGATATTACTGTACTATTTTAATATTTTAACTATTATTTTATTATTTAAAGTAACCATTATTACCATTTTAACTGTAAACTATAAGTTATCCATTCTGGACGGATTTTAATTTTGTCTAAAAACAGACATAAATAATTAAAATACCCATCGGCCAGTATAAAGTAATAGCCAGATATTAAACAAGAAAAACGTATTTTTTGCACTTTTTCGGTATTTATTTTGGACCGATTTTAATTTTGATTAAGATATAATAAAGAACATTAAAATACGCATCGACCAGTATGAATTAACTGTCAGGTTTTAAATAATTTGGATATTTTAAGCAAGAAAAACTGGTTTTTCTGCGGTTTTTTGGAATTTTCCGGTATGCTGTTTGGACTGATTTTAATTTTGTCTAGAAATAGATATAAAGCATTAAAATACGCATAGACTAGTTTGATATAATTGCCAGATTTTTAAATAATTTGGATAATTAAGCAAGAAAAACTCGTTTCTCAGCGTTTTTTTTGGAATTTTTCGGTATGCTTTTTGGACTGATTTTAATTTTGTCTAGAAATAGATATAAAGCATTAAAATACGCATCGACCGACGAGTATGATTTAATTGCCAGATTTTAAATAATTTAGATATTTTAAGTAAAAAAAATTTGGTTTTCAACGGTTTTTTGGACTTTTTCGGTATCCATTGTGGACGGATCTATAAAAAATAACCATATGTAAAATAAAGTCATTGTGTACCTCGAATACAAATAAATACATACATTTATATATATATTATATATATATATATAAATTTAGAATTTTATAAACGTAATTTTGAAAAATAAAAAATTCAAAAAGCAAATGTGTATTTTTTTGCAGTTTTTAAAAGGTAATTTTTTATCAATTCTTTTTTGTAATGGTTTTGTGATATATATATATATATATATATATATATATAATGTATAAAGTATGTATGTATATTTATTTGTCTACATTTAATGTAATAAAGGGTGCACAGTACTATTAATTTTTTGAAATTTCGAAAAAGAATAAGCGTATAAACAAAATCAGTGTTTGTAATGTTCGAGCGCGCTGGCTGTTTCCGATAAATGTTAATGCAACGACATTTATTTTCAAGACACCGGTGGTAAATTTAATAGGACGATTCAGTGAGTAGGAAACAACAAGCAAGTCGTGAACCGAACGAACCATTTACTTAAAGACACAAGACCGTTTGCGAGTTGTATAGGCAGAAAGCAATTTCGTGTAAAAATAACTCATATCAATCAATGTCCGCGTTCACAATCAATTCACTGGAAAAGAATTTCACGCTGTGAAATGTTACTGATATTTTTACATACATATATAAGACGCCACCAGCTCGTATTTTTTTGGTATTGGACAACTATGAACAAGATGTTGTCGGTTATTATACAATGAAACAGATATACTACTTGAACGTTGAATTTATCTTCTGCCTCTTTTGAAACAACGAAATTAAGTGCGAAATGGCTAATGTCGTACATCGTTAGGTGCGTCTTGAAATTATCTATCAATTGGGCTGCAATTCGATACGTTAATTTTCCAAAATGGCGTTATTTTGCCCAAAAAAACATATTTATCAATCAGTTTTCCCGCTATAAGTAGTCGAAATTACGTGCGAAACAGCTAAAGTCGTACATCGTTAGATGCGTCTTAAAATTATCTATCAATTTGTGTGCGATTCGATAAGTTTTTTTTCCAAAATGGCTTTATTTTGACCAAAAAACACATTTTTCAAGAGCGAAACGGCTAATGACGCACATTGTTGGATGCGTCTTGAAATTACTTATCACGTGGTGTGCGATTCGATGCGATTATTTGCCAAAATGGCCTTATTTTGCGCAAAAAACTCTTTTTTCAACTAGTTTTTCGGCTGTAAGTAGTCGAAATTAAGTGCAAAGTGGATAATGTGGTATATCGTTAGATGCGTCTTGAAATTATCTATCACGTGGTGTGCGATTAGATGCGATTATTTGCCAAAATGGCCTTATTTTGCCCAAAAAAACCTTTTTTCAAACAGTTTTTCGACCATAAGTAGTCGAAATTAAGTGCAAAGTGGATAATGTGGTATATCGTTAGATGCGTCTTGAAATTATCTATCACATGGTGTGCGATTCGATGCGATTATTTGCCAAAATGGCCTTATTTTGCGCAAAAAACTCTTTTTTCAACTAGTTTTTCGGCTGTAAGTAGTCGAAATTAAGTGCAAAGTGGATAATGTGGTATATCGTTAGATGCGTCTTGAAATTATCTATCACGTGGTGTGCGATTAGATGCGATTATTTGCCAAAATGGCCTTATTTTGCCCAAAAAAACCTTTTTTCAAACAGTTTTTCGACCATAAGTAGTCGAAATTAAGTGCAAAGTGGATAATGTGGTATATCGTTAGATGCGTCTTGAAATTATCTATCACGTGGTGTGCGATTCGATGCGATTATTTGCCAAAATGGCCTTATTTTGCGCAAAAAACTCTTTTTTCAACTAGTTTTTCGGCTGTAAGTAGTCGAAATTAAGTGCAAAGTGGATAATGTGGTATATCGTTAGATGCGTCTTGAAATTATCTATCACGTGGTGTGCGATTCGATGCGATTATTTGCCAAAATGGCCTTATTTTGCGCAAAAAACTCTTTTTTCAACTAGTTTTTCGGCTGTAAGTAGTCGAAATTAAGTGCAAAGTGGATAATGTGGTATATCGTTAGATGCGTCTTGAAATTATCTATCACGTGGTGTGCGATTCGATGCGATTATTTGCCAAAATGGCCTTATTTTGCCCAAAAAAACCTTTTTTCAAACAGTTTTTCGACCATAAGTAGTCGAAATTAAGTGCAAAGTGGATAATGTGGTATATCGTTAGATGCGTCTTGAAATTATCTATCACGTGGTGTGCGATTCGATGCGATTATTTGCCAAAATGGCCTTATTTTGCGCAAAAAACCCATTTTTCAACCAGTTTTTCGACCATAAGTAGTCGAAATTAAGTGCAAAGTGGATAATGTGGTATATCGTTAGATGCGTCTTGAAATTATCTATCACGTGGTGTGCGATTCGATGCGATTATTTGCCAAAATGGCCTTATTTTGCGCAAAAACCCATTTTTCAACCAGTTTTTCGACCATAAGTAGTCGAAATTAAGTGCAAAGTGGATAATGTGGTATATCGTTAGATGCGTCTTGAAATTATCTATCACGTGGTGTGCGATTCGATGCGATTATTTGCCAAAATGGCCTTATTTTGCGCAAAAAACCCATTTTTCAACCAGTTTTTCGACCATAAGTAGTCGAAATTAAGTGCAAAGTGGATAATGTGGTATATCGTTAGATGCGTCTTGAAATTATCTATCACGTGGTGTGCGATTCGATGCGATTATTTGCCAAAATGGCCTTATTTGGCCCAAAAAACCCTTTCTTGAAGTAGTTTTTCGGCTGTAAGTAGTCGAAATTAAGTGCGAAATGGGTAATGTCATATATCGTTAGATGCGTCTTGAAATTATCTATCACGTGGTGAGCGATTCGATGCGATTATTTGCCAAAATGGCCTTATTTTGCGCAAAAACCCATTTTTCAACCAGTTTTTCGACCATAAGTAGTCGAAATTAAGTGCAAAGTGGATAATGTGGTATATCGTTAGATGCGTCTTGAAATTATCTATCACGTGGTGTGCGATTCGATGCGATTATTTGCCAAAATGGCCTTATTTTGCGCAAAAACCCATTTTTCAACCAGTTTTTCGACCATAAGTAGTCGAAATTAAGTGCAAAGTGGATAATGTGGTATATCGTTAGATGCGTCTTGAAATTATCTATCACGTAGTGTGCGATTCGATGCGATTATTTGCCAAAATGGCCTTATTTTGCGCAAAAAACTCTTTTTTCAACTAGTTTTTCGGCTGTAAGTAGTCGAAATTAAGTGCAAAGTGGATAATGTGGTATATCGTTAGATGCGTCTTGAAATTATCTATCACGTGGTGTGCGATTCGATGCGATTATTTGCCAAAATGGCCTTATTTTGCGCAAAAAACTCTTTTTTCAACTAGTTTTTCGGCTGTAAGTAGTCGAAATTAAGTGCAAAGTGGATAATGTGGTATATCGTTAGATGCGTCTTGAAATTATCTATCACGTGGTGTACGATTCGATGCGATTATTTGCCAAAATGGCCTTATTTTGCGCAAAAAATCCATTTTTTAACCAGTTTTTCTGCCATAAGTAGTCGAAATTAAGTGCAAAGTGGATAATGTGGTATATCGTTAGATGCGTCTTGAAATTATCTATCACATGGTGTGCGATTCGATGCGATTATTTGCCAAAATGGCCTTATTTTGCGCAAAAAACTCTTTTTTCAACTAGTTTTTCGGCTGTAAGTAGTCGAAATTAAGTGCAAAGTGGATAATGTGGTATATCGTTAGATGCGTCTTGAAATTATCTATCACGTGGTGTGCGATTCGATTAGTTGACAAAAAAGACTTAATTTTGCAAAAAAAAATTTACATGGCATGTAAAGCGACCATGTGCATCGTAAGGTCAAAGAAAATTAGAATAAAAACCTGTATAATATGCATGTTTAAATTTATACGATAACATTGAAGTAAAATTACTACAGCTATGGTGAAATATAGCAAACTCGAAAATATAACAAAAAGCAAATCCTGTTAAGCAGGAAGAGAACATACATATATTTGTATATTTGTAAGAGAAATTTGAAATAAAATGACTGTAGCTACGGTCGAACGTAGAGTAAACCACAAAAGTAGTACAGCAAGCAACCAAGTTACGCACGAACGGCAGAGACCCGCAAAAGGAGTGGTGACCACGTACTGCGTAAGTTCAATGAATGTTAGATTAAAAAAAATCCGACAATAAGGATTGAACCAGAGACCTACAGCATTATGGCCGCCTCACGTAACTAACTACGCTACGCGATCACTTGATTCACGTCGTGTGGGGACCGGTCTTCAGGCTGACAGGCAAAGACAACATCTGTCACACACACAGCCCTACATACACACATAGACCCACACACAGGCCTTCACACACACAGTCAGACATACACGTACAGACACATACACACAGACATACACGTACAGACCGACAAAGACCGACACGGACCCACACAGACACGGACCCACACAGACACGGACCCACACAGATACAGACCCACACAGACACGGACCCACACAGACACGGACCGACACAGACACGGACCCACACAGACACGGACCCACACAGACACGGACCCACACAGACACGGACCCACACAGACACGGACCCACACAGACACGGACCCACACAGACACGGACCCACACAGATACAGACCCACACCCACACCCACACAGACATACACGTACAGACACATACACACAGACATACACGTACAGACCCACACAGACACAGATCCACACAGACACGAACCCACACAGACACGGACCCACACAGACACGGACCCACACAGACACGGACCCACACAGACACGGACCCACACAGACACGGACCCACACAGACACGGACCCACACAGACACGGACCCACACAGACACGGACCCACACAGACACGGACCCACACAGACACGGACCCACACAGACACGGACCCACACAGACACGGACCCACACCCACACAGACATACACGTACAGACACATACACACAGACATACACGTACAGACCCACACAGACACGGACCCACACAGACACGGACCCACACAGACACGGACCCACACAGACACGGACCCACACAGACACGGACCCACACAGACACGGACCCACACAGACACGGACCCACACAGACACGGACCCACACAGACACGGACCCACACAGACACGGACCCACACAGACACGGAACATACACAGACACGGACCCAGACAAACTCGGACCCACACAGACACGGACCCACACAGACACGGACCCACACAGACACGGACCCACACCCACACAGACACAGACCCACACCCACACAGACCCACACCCACACAGACACAGACCCACACAGACACAGACCCACACAGACACAGACCCACACAGACACAGACCCAGACCCACACAGATCCACACCCACACAGACCCAAACCCCCACAGACCCAGACCCACACCCACACAGACCCACACCCACACACACCCACACACACCCACACCCACACACTTCCACACATACACACACACACCCTCACACTAAGACAATGTCCAAAAATTGTTGGAAAACCAAAGTGATTTTTGGACATTGTCTAAAAATCAGTTGGAATAACCGACGATTTTTGGACATTGTCTAAAAATCACTCGGAATAACCGACGATTTTTGGACATTGTCTAAAAATCACTCGGAATAACCGACGATTTTTGGATATTGTCTAAAAATCTCTTGGAATAACCGACGATTTTTGGAAATTGTCTAAAAATCACTCGGAATAACCGACGATTTTTGGACATTGTCTAAAAGTCACTCGGAATAACCGACGATTTTTGGACATTGTCTAAAAATCACTCGGAATAACCGACGATTTTTGGACATTGTCTAAAAATCACTCGGAATAACCGATGATTTTTGGACATTGTCTAAAAATCTCTTGGAATAACCGACGATTTTTGGAAATTGTCTAAAAATCACTCGGAATAACCGACGATTTTTGGACATTGTCTAAAAATCACTCGGAATAACCGACGATTTTTGGACATTGTCTAAAAATCACTCGGAATAACCGACGATTTTTGGACATTGTCTAAAAATCACTTGGAATAACCGACGATTTTTGGAAATTGTCTAAAAATCACTCGGAATAATCGACGATTTTTGGACATTGTCTAAAAATCACTCGGAATAACCGACGATTTTTGGACATTGTCTAAAAATCACTCGGAATAACCGACGATTTTTGGACATTGTCTAAAAATCACTCGGAATAACCGACGATTTTTGGACATTGTCTAAAAATCACTCGGAATAACCGACGATTTTTGGACATTGTCTAAAAATCACTTGGAATAACCGACGATTTTTGGAAATTGTCTAAAAATCACTCGGAATAATCGACGATTTTTGGACATTGTCTAAAAATCACTCGGAATAACCGACGATTTTTGGAAATTGTCTAAAAATCACTCGGAATAACCGACGATTTTTGGACATTGTCTAAAAATCACTCGGAATAACCGACGATTTTTGGACATTGTCTAAAAATCACTCGGAATAACCGACGATTTTTGGACATTGTCTAAAAATCACTCGGAATAACCGACGATTTTTGGACATTGTCTAAAAATCACTCGGAATAACCGACGATTTTTGGACATTGTCTAAAAATCACTCGGAATAACCGACGATTTTTGGACATTGTCTAAAAATCACTCGGAATAACCGACGATTTTTGGACATTGTCTAAAAATCACTCGGAATAACCGACGATTTTTGGACATTGTCTAAAAATCACTCGGAATAACCGACGATTTTTGGACATTGTCTAAAAATCTCTTGGAATAACCGACGATTTTTGGAAATTGTCTAAAAATCACTCGGAATAATCGACGATTTTTGGACATTGTCTAAAAATCACTCGGAATAACCGACGATTTTTGGACATTGTCTAAAAATCACTCGGAATAACCGACGATTTTTGGACATTGTCTAAAAATCACCCGGAATAACTGAAGATTTTTGGACATTGTCTAAAAATCACTCTGAATAACCGACGATATTTGGACATTGTCTAAAAACCACTTGGAATAACCGACGATTTTTGGACATTGTCTAAAAATCACTCGGAATTACCGACGATTTTTGGACATTGTCTAAAAATCACTCGGAATAACCGACGATTTTTGGACATTGTCTAAAAATCACTTGGGTTAAACGACGATTTTTGGACATTGTCTAAAAATCACTCGGAATAACCGACAATTTTTGGACATTGTCCAAAAATCACTTTGGTAATCCAACGATTTTTGGACATTGTCTTAGTGTGTGTGTGTGTGTATGTGTGGGTGTGGGTCTGTGTGGGTGTGGGTCTGTGTGGGTGTGGGTCTGTGTGGGTGTGGGTCTGTGTGGGTCTGGGTCTGTGTCTGTGTGGGTGTGGGTGTATCTGTGTCTGTGTGAGTTTGGGTCTGTGTCTGTGTGGGTGTGGGTGTGTGTCTGTGTGGGTCTGGGTCTGTGTCTGTGTCTGTGTGGGTCTGTGTCTGTATGGGTCTGTGTCTCTGTGGGTCTGTGTCTCTGTGGGTCTGTGTCTGTGTGGGTCCGTGTCTGTGTGGGTCCGTATCTGTGTGGGTCTGTGTCTGTGTGGGTCTGTGTGGGTCTGTGTCTGTGTGGGTCTGTGTCTGTGTTGGTCTGTGTCTGTGTTGGTCTGTGTCTGTGTGGGTGTGTGTCTGTGTGGGTCTGTGTCTGTGTGGGTCTGTGTCTGTGTGTGTCTGTGTGGGTCTGTGTCTGTGTGGGTCTGTGTCTGTGTGAGTCTGTGTCTGTGTGGGTCTGTGTCTGTGTGGGTCTGTGTCTGTGTGGGTCTGTGTCTTGTGGGTCTGTGTCTGTTAGAGTCTGTGTCTGTGTGGGTCTGTGTCTGTGTGGGTCTGCGTCTCTGTGTGTCTGTGTCTGTGTGGGTCTGTGTCTGTGAGTGTTTTTAGACATTGTCTAAAAATGACTTAAGACTTCCTACGATTTTTGGACATTGTCTAAAAATGACTCGAGTTTATCGAAGATATTTGGAAATTGTCTAAAAATGACTCGACTTGAAAGACAATTTTTGGACATTGTCTAAAAATGAATTGTGTTTATCGACGATTTTTGGACATTATCTGAAAATGACTCCGACTGAACGACGATTTTTGGACATTGTCTAAAAATGACTCAAGTTTAACGACGATTTTTGGACTTTGGTTGAAAACAAGTTTTTTGGGGAAAATAAGGCCATTTTGGCAAATAATTGCATCGAATCGCACACCACGTGATAGATAATTCCAAGACGCATCTAACGATATACCACATTATCCACTTTGCACTTAATTTCGAATACTTATGGCCGAAAAACTAGTTAAAAAAAAGGTCTTTTGGGCAAAATAAGGCCAGTTTGGCAAATAATCGCATCGAATCGCACACCACGTGATAGATAATTTCAAGACGCATCTAACGATATACGACAATACCCACTTTGCACTTAATTTCGGCTACTTATGGCCGAAAAACTGCTTAAAAAATGGGTTTTTTGGGGAAAATAAGGCCATTTTGGCAAATAATTGCATCGAATCGCACACCACGTGATAGATAATTTCAAGACGCATCTAACGATATGCGACATTATCCACTTTGCACTTAATTTCGAATACTTATGGCCGAAAAACTGGTTAAAAAAAGGGTTTTTTGGGCAAAATAAGGCCATTTTGGCAAATAATCGCATCGAATCGCACACCACGTGATAGATAATTTCAAGACGCATCTGACGATATGCGACATTACCCATTTTGCACTTAATTTCGACTACTTATGGCCGAAAAACTAGTTAAAAAAAGAGTTTTTTGGGCAAAATAAGGCCATTTTGGCAAATAATCGCATCGAATCGTACACCACGTGATAGATAATTTCAAGACGCATCTAACGATATGCGACATTACCCATTTCGCACTTAATTTCGACTACTTATGGCCGAAAAACTGCTTAAAAAATGGGTTTTTTGGGCAAAATAAGGCCATTTTGGCAAATAATCGCATCGAATCGCACACCACGTGATAGATAATTTCAAGACGCATCTAACGATATGCGACATTATCCACTTTGCACTTAATTTCGAATACTTATGGCCGAAAAACTGGTTAAAAAAAGGGTTTTTTGGGCAAAATAAGGCCATTTTGGCTAATAATCGCATCGAATCGCACACCACGTGATAGATAATTTCAAGACGCATCTAACGATATGCGACATTATCCACTTTGCACTTAATTTCGACTACTTATGGCCGAAAAACTGGTTGATAAAAGAGTTTTTTGGGCAAAATAAGGCCATTTTGGCAAATAATCGCATCGAATCGCACACCACGTGATAGATAATTTCAAGATGCATCTAAAGATATGCGACATTATCCACTTTGCACTTAATTTCGAATACTTATGGCCGAAAAACTGGTTAAAAAAAGGGTTTTTTGGGCAAAATAAGGCCATTTTGGCAAATAATTGCATCGAATCGCACACCACGTGATAGATAATTTCAAGACGCATCTAACGATATGCGACATTATCCACTTTGCACTTAATTTCGAATACTTATGGCCGAAAA
This sequence comes from Acanthacorydalis orientalis, assembly GCA_034766995.1. Classification (NCBI taxonomy): domain Eukaryota; kingdom Metazoa; phylum Arthropoda; class Insecta; order Megaloptera; family Corydalidae; genus Acanthacorydalis; species Acanthacorydalis orientalis. The sequence goes on from CM068316.1 coordinate 48,289,003, forward strand.
ACTGATTGAAAAATGGGTTTTTTGCGTAAAATAAGGCCGTTTTGGCAAATAATCGGATCGAATCGCACACCACGTGATAGATAATTTCAAGACGCATCTAACGATATGCGACATTACCCATTTCGCACTTAATTTCGACTACTTATGGCCGAAAAACTGGTTGAAAAAAGGGTTTTTTGGGCAAAATAAGGCCATTTTGGCAACTAATCGCATCGAATCGTACACCACGTGATAGATAATTTAAAGACGCATCTGACGATATGCGACATTACCCATTTTGCACTTAATTTCGACTACTTATGGCCGAAAAACTGCTTAAAAAATGGGTTTTTTGGGGAAAATAAGGCCATTTTGGCAAATAATCGGATCGAATCGCCCACCACGTGATAGATAATTTCAAGACGCATCTAACGATATGCGACATTATCCACTTTGCACTTAATTTCGACTATTTATGGCCGAAAAACTGGTTGAAAAAAGGGTTTTTTGGGGAAAATAAGGCCATTTTGGCAAATAATCGGATCGAATCGCACACCACGTGATAGATAATTTCAAGACGCATCTAACGATATGCGACATTATCCACTATGCACTTAATTTCGAATACTTATGGCCGAAAAACTGGTTAAAAAAAGGGTTTTTTGGGCAAAATAAGGCCATTTTGGCTAATAATCGCATCGAATCGCACACCACGTGATAGATAATTTCAAGACGCATCTAACGATATGCGACATTACCCATTTCGCACTTAATTTCGACTACTTATGGCCGAAAAACTGGTTGATAAAAGAGTTTTTTGGGCAAAATAAGGCCATTTTGGCAAATAATCGCATCGAATCGTACACCACGTGATAGATAATTTCAAGACGCATCTAACGATATGCGACATTACCCATTTCGCACTTAATTTCGACTACTTATGGCCGAAAAACTAGTTAAAAAAAGGGTTTTTTGGGCAAAATAAGGCCATTTTGGCAAATAATCGCATCGAATTGCACACCACGTGATAGATAATTTCAAGACGCATCTAACGATATACGACAATACCCACTTTGCACTTAATTTCGGCTACTTATGGCCGAAAAACTGCTTAAAAAATGGGTTTTTTGGGGAAAATAAGGCCATTTTGGCAAATAATCGGATCGAATCGCACACCACGTGATAGATAATTTCAAGACGCATCTAACGATATGCGACATTAGCCATTTCGCACTTAATTTCGACTACTTATGGCCGAAAAACTGGTTGATAAAAGAGTTTTTTGGGCAAAATAAGGCCATTTTGGCAAATAATCGCATCGAATCGTACACCACGTGATAGATAATTTCAAGACGCATCTAACGATATGCGACATTACCCATTTCGCACTTAATTTCGACTACTTATGGCCGAAAAACTGGTTGATAAAAGAGTTTTTTGGGCAAAATAAGGCCATTTTGGCAAATAATTGCATCGAATCGCACACCACGTGATAGATAATTTTAAGACGCATCTGACGATATGCGACATTACCCATTTTGCACTTAATTTCGACTACTTATGGCCGAAAAACTAGTTAAAAAAAGGGTTTTTTGGGCAAAATAAGGCCATTTTGGCAAATAATCGCATCGAATCGCACACCACGTGATAGATAATTTCAAGACGCATCTAACGATATGCGACATTACCCATTTCGCACTTAATTTCGACTACTTATGGCCGAAAAACTGGTTAAAAAAAGGGTTTTTTGGGCAAAATAAGGCCATTTTGGCAAATAATCGCATCGAATCGCACACCACGTGATAGATAATTTCAAGACGCATCTAACGATATGCGACATTACCCATTTCGCACTTAATTTCGACTACTTATGGCCGAAAAACTGGTTGATAAAAGAGTTTTTTGGGCAAAATAAGGCCATTTTGGCAAATAATCGCATCGAATCGTACACCACGTGATAGATAATTTCAAGACGCATCTAACGATATGCGACATTACCCATTTCGCACTTAATTTCGACTACTTATGGCCGAAAAACTGGTTAAAAAAAGGGTTTTTTGGGTAAAATAAGGCCGTTTTGGCAAATAATCGGATCGAATCGTACACCACGTGATAGATAATTTTAAGACGCATCTAAAGATATGCGACATTATCCACTTTGCACTTAAATTCGAATACTTATGGCCGAAAAACTGGTTAAAAAAAGGGTTTTTTGGGCAAAATAAGGCCATTTTGGCAAATAATTGCATCGAATCGCACACCACGTGATAGATAATTTCAAGACGCATCTAACGATATGCGACATTATCCACTTTGCACTTAATTTCGAATACTTATGGCCGAAAAACTGGTTAAAAAAAGGGTTTTTTGGGCAAAATAAGGCCATTTTGGCAAATAATCGCATCGAATCGTACACCACGTGATAGATAATTTCAAGACGCATCTGACGATATGCGACATTACCCATTTCGCACTTAATTTCGACTACTTATGGCCGAAAAACTGGTTAAAAAAAGGGTTTTTTGGGCAAAATAAGGCCATTTTGGCTAATAATCGCATCGAATCGCACACCACGTGATAGATAATTTCAAGACGCATCTAACGATATGCGACATTACCCATTTCGCACTTAATTTCGACTACTTATGGCCGAAAAACTGGTTAAAAAAAGGGTTTTTTGGGCAAAATAAGGCCATTTTGGCAAATAATCGCATCGAATCGTACACCACGTGATAGATAATTTCAAGACGCATCTAACGATATGCGACATTATCCACTTTGCACTTAATTTCGAATACTTATGGCCGAAAAACTGATTGAAAAATGGGTTTTTTGCGTAAAATAAGGCCGTTTTGGCAAATAATCGGATCGAATCGTACACCACGTGATAGATAATTTTAAGACGCATCTGACGATATGCGACATTACCCATTTTGCACTTAATTTCGACTACTTATGGCCGAAAAACTGGTTGAAAAAAGGGTTTTTTGGGCTAAATAAGGCCATTTTGGCAAATAATTGCATCGAATCGCACACCACGTGATAGATAATTTTAAGACGCATCTGACGATATGCGACATTACCCATTTTGCACTTAATTTCGACTACTTATGGCCGAAAAACTAGTTTAAAAAAGGGTTTTTTGGGCAAAATAAGGCCATTTTGGCAAAAAATCGGATCGAATTGCACACCACGTGATAGATAATTTCAAGACGCATCTAACGATATGCGACATTACCCATTTCGCACTTAATTTCGACTACTTATGGCCGAAAAACTGCTTAAAAAATGGGTTTTTTGGGGAAAATAAGGCCATTTTGGCAAATAATCGCATCGAATCGCACACCACGTGATAGATAATTTCAAGACGCATCTAACGATATGCGACATTACCCATTTCGCACTTAATTTCGACTACTTATGGCCGAAAAACTGGTTGATAAAAGAGTTTTTTGGGCAAAATAAGGCCATTTTGGCAAATAATCGCATCGAATTGCACACCACGTGATAGATAATTTCAAGACGCATCTAACGATATACGACAATACCCACTTTGCACCTAATTTCGAATACTTATGGCCGAAAAACTGGTTAAAAAAAGGGTTTTTTGGGCAAAATAAGGCCATTTTGGCAACTAATCGCATCGAATCGCACACCACGTGATAGATAATTTAAAGACGCATCTGACGATATGCGACATTACCCATTTTGCACTTAATTTCGACTACTTATGGCCGAAAAACTGCTTAAAAAATGGTTTTTTTGGGGAAAATAAGGCCATTTTGGCAAATAATGGCATCGAATCGTACACCACGTGATAGATAATTTAAAGACGCATCTGACGATATGCGACATTACCCATTTTGCACTTAATTTCGACTACTTATGGCCGAAAAACTGGTTGATAAAAGAGTTTTTTGGGCAAAATAAGGCCATTTTGGCAAATAATCGCATCGAATCGTACACCACGTGATAGATAATTTCAAGACGCATCTGACGATATGCGACATTACCCATTTCGCACTTAATTTCGACTACTTATGGCCGAGAAACTGGTTGAAAAAAGGGTTTTTTGGGGAAAATAAGGCCATTTTGGCAAATAATCGGATCGAATCGCACACCACGTGATAGATAATTTGAAGACGCATCTGACGATATGCGACATTATCCACTTTGCACCTAATTTCGACTACTTATGGCCGAAAAACTGGTTGAAAAAAGGGTTTTTTGGGCAAAATAAGGCCATTTTGGCAAATAATCGCATCGAATCGCACACCACGTGATAGATAATTTCAAGACGCGTCTGACGATATGCGACATTACCCATTTCGCACTTAATTTCGACTACTTATGGCCGAAAAACTGGTTGAAAAAAGGGTTTTTTGGGCAAAATAAGGCCATTTTGGCAACTAATCGCATCGAATCGTACACCACGTGATAGATAATTTCAAGACGCATCTAACGATATGCGACATTACCCATTTCGCACTTAATTTCGACTACTTATGGCCGAAAAACTGGTTAAAAAAAGGGTTTTTTGGGCAAAATAAGGCCATTTTGGCAAATAATCGCATCGAATCGCACACCACGTGATAGATAATTTCAAGACGCATCTGACGATATGCGACATTACCCATTTCGCACTTAATTTCGACTACTTATGGCCGAAAAACTGGTTGAAAAAAGGGTTTTTTTGTGGCAAAATAAGGCCATTTTGGCAACTAATCGCATCGAATCGTACACCACGTGATAGATAATTTCAAGACGCATCTAACGATATGCGACATTATCCACTTTGCACTTAATTTCGAATACTTATGGCCGAAAAACTGGTTAAAAAAAGGGTTTTTTGGGCAAAATAAGGCCATTTTGGCAAATAATCGCATCGAATCGCACACCACGTGATAGATAATTTAAAGACGCATCTGACGATATGCGACATTACCCATTTCGCACTTAATTTCGACTACTTATGGCCGAGAAACTGGTTGAAAAAAGGGTTTTTTGGGGAAAATAAGGCCATTTTGGCAAATAATCGGATCGAATCGTACACCACGTGATAGATAATTTCAAGACGCATCTGACGATATGCGACATTACCCATTTCGCACTTAATTTCGACTACTTATGGCCGAAAAACTGGTTGAAAAAAGGGTTTTTTGGGGAAAATAAGGCCATTTTGGCAAATAATTGCATCGAATCGCACACCACGTGATAGATAATTTGAAGACGCATCTGACGATATGCGACATTACTCATTTCGCACTTAATTTCGACTACTTATGGCCGAAAAACTGGTTGAAAAAAGGGTTTTTTGGGCAAAATAAGGCCATTTTGGCAAATAATTGCATCGAATCGCACACCACGTGATAGATAATTTCAAGACGCATCTAAAGATATGCGACATTATCCACTTTGCACTTAATTTCGAATACTTATGGCCGAAAAACTGGTTAAAAAAAGGGTTTTTTGGGCAAAATAAGGCCATTTTGGCAAATAATTGCATCGAATCGCACACCACGTGATAGATAATTTCAAGACGCATCTAACGATATGCGACATTATCCACTTTGCACTTAATTTCGAATACTTATGGCCGAAAAACTGATTGAAAAATGGTTTTTTTGCGTAAAATAAGGCCGTTTTGGCAAATAATCGGATCGAATCGCACACCACGTGATAGATAATTTCAAGACGCGTCTGACGATATGCGACATTACCCATTTCGCACTTAATTTCGACTACTTATGGCCGAAAAACTGGTTAAAAAAAGGGTTTTTTGGGCAAAATAAGGCCATTTTGGTTAATAATCGCATCGAATCGCACACCACGTGATAGATAATTTCAAGACGCATCTAACGATATGCGACATTATCCACTTTGCACTTAATTTCGAATACTTATGGCCGAAAAACTGATTGAAAATGGGTTTTTTGGGGAAAATAAGGCCATTTTGGCAAATAATCGGATCGAATCGCACACCACGTGATAGATAATTTCAAGACGCATCTAACGATATGGGACATTATCCACTTTGCACCTAATTTCGAATACTTATGGCCGAAAAACTGGTTAAAAAAAGGGTTTTTTGGGCAAAATAAGGCCATTTTGGCAAATAATCGCATCGAATCGCACACCACGTGATAGATAATTTCAAGACGCATCTAACGATATGCGACATTATCCACTTTGCACTTAATTTCGAATACTTATGGCCGAAAAACTGATTGAAAAATGGGTTTTTTGCGTAAAATAAGGCCGTTTTGGCAAATAATCGGATCGAATCGTACACCACGTGATAGATAATTTTAAGACGCATCTGACGATATGCGACATTACCCATTTTGCACTTAATTTCGACTACTTATGGCAGAAAAACTAGTTAAAAAAAGGGTTTTTTGGGCAAAATAAGGCCATTTTGGCAAAAAATCGGATCGAATTGCACACCACGTGATAGATAATTTCAAGACGCATCTAACGATATACGACAATACCCACTTTGCACTTAATTTCGGCTACTTATGGCCGAAAAACTGCTTAAAAAATGGGTTTTTTGGGGAAAATAAGGCCATTTTGGCAAATAATCGGATCGAATCGCACACCACGTGATAGATAATTTTAAGACGCATCTAACGATATGCGACATTATCCACTTTGCACCTAATTTCGAATACTTATAGCCGAAAAACTGGTTAAAAAAAGGGTTTTTTGGGCAAAATAAGGCCATTTTGGCAAATAATTGCATCGAATCGCACACCACGTGATAGATAATTTCAAGACGCATCTAACGATATGCGACATTATCCACTTTGCACTTAATTTCGAATACTTATGGCCGAAAAACTGATTGAAAAATGGTTTTTTTGCGTAAAATAAGGCCGTTTTGGCAAATAATCGGATCGAATCGCACACCACGTGATAGATAATTTCAAGACGCGTCTGACGATATGCGACATTACCCATTTCGCACTTAATTTCGACTACTTATGGCCGAAAAACTGGTTAAAAAAAGGGTTTTTTGGGCAAAATAAGGCCATTTTGGTTAATAATCGCATCGAATCGCACACCACGTGATAGATAATTTCAAGACGCATCTAACGATATGCGACATTATCCACTTTGCACTTAATTTCGAATACTTATGGCCGAAAAACTGATTGAAAAATGGTTTTTTTGCGTAAAATAAGGCCGTTTTGGCAAATAATCGGATCGAATCGCACACCACGTGATAGATAATTTCAAGACGCGTCTGACGATATGCGACATTACCCATTTCGCACTTAATTTCGACTACTTATGGCCGAAAAACTGGTTAAAAAAAGGGTTTTTTGGGCAAAATAAGGCCATTTTGGTTAATAATCGCATCGAATCGCACACCACGTGATAGATAATTTCAAGACGCATCTAACGATATGCGACATTATCCACTTTGCACTTAATTTCGAATACTTATGGCCGAAAAACTGATTGAAAAATGGTTTTTTTGCGTAAAATAAGGCCGTTTTGGCAAATAATCGGATCGAATCGCACACCACGTGATAGATAATTTCAAGACGCGTCTGACGATATGCGACATTACCCATTTCGCACTTAATTTCGACTACTTATGGCCGAAAAACTGGTTAAAAAAAGGGTTTTTTGGGCAAAATAAGGCCATTTTGGTTAATAATCGCATCGAATCGCACACCACGTGATAGATAATTTCAAGACGCATCTAACGATATGCGACATTATCCACTTTGCACTTAATTTCGAATACTTATGGCCGAAAAACTGATTGAAAATGGGTTTTTTGGGGAAAATAAGGCCATTTTGGCAAATAATCGGATCGAATCGCACACCACGTGATAGATAATTTCAAGACGCATCTAACTATATGCGACATTATCCACTTTGCACCTAATTTCGAATACTTATGGCCGAAAAACTGGTTAAAAAAAGGGTTTTTTGGGCAAAATAAGGCCATTTTGGCAAATAATTGCATCGAATCGCACACCACGTGATAGATAATTTCAAGACGCATCTAACGATATGCGACATTATCCACTTTGCACTTAATTTCGAATACTTATGGCCGAAAAACTGATTGAAAAATGGGTTTTTTGCGTAAAATAAGGCCGTTTTGGCAAATAATCGGATCGAATCGTACACCACGTGATAGATAATTTTAAGACGCATCTGACGATATGCGACATTACCCATTTTGCACTTAATTTCGACTACTTATGGCAGAAAAACTAGTTAAAAAAAGGGTTTTTTGGGCAAAATAAGGCCATTTTGGCAAAAAATCGGATCGAATTGCACACCACGTGATAGATAATTTCAAGACGCATCTAACGATATACGACAATACCCACTTTGCACTTAATTTCGGCTACTTATGGCCGAAAAACTGCTTAAAAAATGGGTTTTTTGGGGAAAATAAGGCCATTTTGGCAAATAATCGGATCGAATCGCACACCACGTGATAGATAATTTCAAGACGCATCTAACGATATGCGACATTATCCACTTTGCACCTAATTTCGAATACTTATAGCCGAAAAACTGGTTAAAAAAAGGGTTTTTTGGGCAAAATAAGGCCATTTTGGCAAAAAATCGGATCGAATTGCACACCACGTGATAGATAATTTCAAGACGCATCTGACGATATGCGACATTACCCATTTCGCACTTAATTTCGACTACTTATGGCCGAAAAACTGGTTAAAAAAAGGGTTTTTTGGGCAAAATAAGGCCATTTTGGCAAATAATCGCATCGAATCGTACACCACGTGATAGATAATTTCAAGACGCATCTAACGATATGCGACATTACCCATTTCGCACTTAATTTCGACTACTTATGGCCGAAAAACTGGTTGATAAAAGAGTTTTTTGGGCAAAATAAGGCCATTTTGGCAAATAATCGCATCGAATCGTACACCACGTGATAGATAATTTCAAGACGCATCTGACGATATGCGACATTACCCATTTCGCACTTAATTTCGACTACTTATGGCCGAAAAACTGGTTAAAAAAAGGGTTTTTTGGGTAAAATAAGGCCGTTTTGGCAAATAATCGGATCGAATCGTACACCACGTGATAGATAATTTTAAGACGCATCTAACGATATGCGACATTATCCACTTTGCACCTAATTTCGAATACTTATAGCCGAAAAACTGCTTAAAAAATGGTTTTTTTGGGGAAAATAAGGCCATTTTGGCAAATAATGGCATCGAATCGTACACCACGTGATAGATAATTTCAAGACGCATCTAACGATATGCGACATTACCCATTTCGCACTTAATTTCGACTACTTATGGCCGAAAAACTGGTTGATAAAAGAGTTTTTTGGGCAAAATAAGGCCATTTTGGCAAATAATCGCATCGAATCGTACACCACGTGATAGATAATTTCAAGACGCATCTAACGATATGCGACATTATCCACTTTGCACTTAATTTCGAATACTTATGGCCGAAAAACTGATTGAAAAATGGGTTTTTTGCGTAAAATAAGGCCGTTTTGGCAAATAATCGGATCGAATCGTACACCACGTGATAGATAATTTTAAGACGCATCTGACGATATGCGACATTACCCATTTTGCACTTAATTTCGACTACTTATGGCCGAAAAACTAGTTAAAAAAAGGGTTTTTTGGGGAAAATAAGGCCATTTTGGCAAATAATCGGATCGAATCGCCCACCACGTGATAGATAATTTCAAGACGCATCTAACGATATGCGACAATACCCACTTTGCACTTAATTTCGAATACTTATGGCCGAAAAACTGGCTAAAAAAAGGGTTTTTTGGGCAAAATAAGGCCATTTTGGCTAATAATCGCATCGAATCGCACACCACGTGATAGATAATTTCAAGACGCATCTGACGATATGCGACATTACCCATTTTGCACTTAATTTCGACTACTTATGGCCGAAAAACTAGTTAAAAAAAGAGTTTTTTGGGCAAAATAAGGCCATTTTGGCAAAAAATCGGATCGAATCGCACACCTCGTGATAGATAATTTCAAGACGCATCTAACGATATGCCACATTATCCACTTTGCACTTAATTTCGACTACTTATGGCCGAAAAACTGATTGAAAAATGGGTTTTTTGCGTAAAATAAGACCATTTTGGCAAATAATCGGATCGAATCGCACACCACGTGATAGATAATTTCAAGACGCATCTAACGATATGCGACATTACCCATTTCGCACTTAATTTCGAATACTTATGGCCGAAAAACTGGTTAAAAAAAGGGTTTTTTGGGCAAAATAAGACCATTTTGGCAAATAATCGTATCGAATCGCACACCACGTGATAGATAATTTTACGTGGCATCCAATAGTGTACGATATAGTCCGTTTCGCACTTAATTTCGACTACTTATAGCCGAGAAACTGGATTTCGTGTTTTTTTGGCGTTTTTCGTCGTTTTTCCAGAGAAATTTTAACACATTGTTTTGAAATCTAGCTGTTACTGAAAAAATATGCACTTGTAAAAAGTTCCACATGGGTAAATGGGAAACTGGTGAGCGTTTTGATTGATTTTGTTCGATGGCAAATGTAATACTCTTTCGAATTCTGTAGAGGATATTTTTTGCATGATGTACAAAAATTATCATAATATTGAAACGGCCTTCTGTCTAAGATAGACTCATTTGTGTTTTTTCAAAATATATTTACAAAATATTAAAAACATATTGTTTCAGTTCCCTTGTGTTATTCTTTAATTCAAATTAATAAAATATTTTATGTAGAATTAATATTTAAATCACTTTTTGAATTCTAATAGTAAAATTTGAAATCAATATTATGATATATGTATTAAAAACAGATTTTTTTAATATTCTCATTTAAGAAATAACACTAAAAAGATAGAAAATTAGGACAAGATAAATAATCAAAGTTTCAGTATTAATATTTTATCAATAATTTGAAAAATTTTGAAATTTGTAAAAAAATCGGTAATATTTAAAAACATTAAAAATTTAATAAAGAAAATACTTTAATGTTATTCTAAATAGTTTTATTTTGTTCTGTAGACCTTTTGGTGTATACACACAAACACACACACACACACACACATATATATATATATATATATATATATATATATATATATATATATATATATATATAGAGAGAGAGAGAGAGAGTGTGTGTTTCCTAAAGAACATGCTTAAAATTCCACATTTCCATAATTAAATCCCGCAGCGCACAACAGAAAACCGTACTGAAAAAAAGTATTAGAAATTCTGTTCAATGTACTTGAAGAGTGAAACCCCTAGAAGTTAATTTAATTGTACTGGTTTCGTTCGATAGATTTATGGTAATTTTATTTTTGTTTTCGATTCGAATACATTTTTTCTTGAACGAAACTAAACGAGCTGTGAGTAAAAAACTGTCGTGTGTTTTTCAATGATATTTGTAACCAGAGCTTATCAATTTTACTGAATGAATAATTCGAATAAATTTAAGTAGCTAACAGAAAATGTACTACAATAGCTACGTTTTCAACAATACATTGTTTCGAACTGCATTCAAAACTTTTCAAATGTATCGTTCGAATATAAATATAAAGAAATGATTATTTTGTAAAATATGGATATTTTGTTATATTTATTCAATTTTGATTTTATTCAGTGCAATATATAATGTACGTGCGTGTGTATGCAAAAAGATATAATGCATGGAGATAATAGTTGTTAGTATTACGAGGGTGGTCCCAGAAGTACCCGGCCTGACCTAGAGATGGCGGTAGTTGTATGACAAATATCACTGTATTAGAAAGTACACTATCTATAAAGCATATATTTCAAGTTTGAGGACGCCACGTTGTTTAGTATTTGTTTGGCAGCCATCAATAGTGAACGTTTTCAGTGAATTTGTGAAAATGGAGAAAATTGGTCATCGTTACGTGATACAATACTTTTATTTGAAAGGCCTCAGCCCAACCAATATAAAAGCTGAACTGGATTCTACTCTGGGTGAGTCTGCTCCTTCGTTTACAACAGTGAAATATTGGGTAGCAGAGTTTAAACGAGGCCGTACGAGCTGCAAAGATGAGCGTGGCAGTGGTCGACCAAATGAGGTGACGACTCCAGAAATGGTGAAGAAAATCCACAAAGCGGTACTGGATGATCGTCGACTGAAAGTGCGCGAGCTAGCAGACATAGTAGGTATTTCAAAAAGTGCGGTACATCGCATATTATCTGAAAATTTAGACATGAGAAAGCTGTGTCACTCGAGCAAAAACAGTGTCGTGAAGATGTTTCAATTGAGTGTTTAGCGAAGTTTCACAGCAACAAAGCAGAATTTTTGCGCCGTTTCATAACCATGGATGAAACACGGGTCCATCACTTCACACCCGAGACAAAAGAACAATCAAAACAATGGACTGAAAAGGGAGAACCGGCTCCAAAGAAGGCGAAGACCGTTTCATCTGCAGGCAAGGTCATGGCGTCGGTTTTTTGGGATGCACGTGGGATAATTTTCATTGGCTATCTTGAAAAAGGAAAAACTATCAACGGCGAGTATTATGCGAACTTATTGCAACGTTTGAGCGAAGAAATCAAGCAAAAACGGCCGCATTTGGCTAAGAAGAAAGTGTTGTTTCATCAAGACAATGCACCAGCTCACAAATCCGTTATTGCAATGGCCAAAATTAATGAATTAAAGTTTGAATTGCTACCTCATGCACCCTATTCGCCAGATTTAGCCCCCTCGGATAATTTTCTGTTCCCAAACTTGAAAAAATGGCTCAGTGGTCAAAGATTTCCCAACGATGAAGAAGTGATGTCGGCAGTTAATGGGTATTTTGAGGAGCAAGACAGTTCTTATTATAAAAAGGGTATCGAACTTATTGAACATCGCTGGGAAAAGTGTATAGAGCTGAAAGGAGATTATGTTGAAAAATAAATATATTTTTTTCCAAAATTTTTGTGTTTTCTTTGTTGGGTCGGGTACTTCTGGGACCACCCTCGTACAAATTCGGTTTTCTTTCGGTTGTCAGACATCACAATTTGCATATTATTCTTTTTCTATATTGAATAATTCAAAGGCCGTCCGATAAATTCAAAATTTGCAATTGAAAGGAACGGGCGAATCAATAAAAACGCATTTACTTTGATTTGATAGGACGTATTCTAATAATGTTTTTAAATTAAAGAAGTCGCGCCGAACGAAAAGAAATCGTAATAAAACAGAACGATACTGTCGTACTTTGCAACCGAAAGGGAAATATTTGAAAAGCACGCTCGAACCTGCTCGAACGCGACGAATAACAAATTTCATTATCTTTCAGAAATGCAAATTAATATACATTTTCGGTTTGATGCGTCCGCGTGTTCCCGATTGATTCATTCCACGTATAATGATTTGATCGGTGTCAGAATTATTTTTACAATTTAAATAAACAACACTTTTTTAATTGATGTTATTTTTTCGAATGGCGAAGACGGATAATCTTATTAAGTTTAATTTAAATTTATAGGATGATTGGACTACATTTGAATTGAAATTTATAAAATTTGTTTCGTTTGAAGATAGGGATAAGTTTTCAAAAACTACCGAAATTACTTTGAATATAATTAAAAACCTAAAAGTAATTAGAGTTAAAATTAATAATTATCAGATCATCATACAATTGATATCTGTTCTCCTATTCAAGTATTTTCAAAAGTTAGACTGTATTAGATTAGAAATATATATTATGTTCCTTAATAGTATTGCAAACCTACAAAATTTAATTACTTGATCTTGGTAAATCAATATTTTTTTATCATTACATGTCTTGAGAAAATATGTCCTCTTCATAATATTATATTTTTAATTATCAAAAATTAATCACTGACATATCATTCTTTAAGGAAAATATTCTACAATGGTCTGCTGATAATTCCGACCAATTTATATACATTTAGTTGTTGATTTTGTTATCTGCATAGAGTGAAAGTTTCGCAGAATAGTTTAAAAAAATATTCATATAAGTATAATATGAGAAATATTCAGTTTATAGAAAATTGAAAACAGCTGAGGTTTAATTAAATCTGAATAAGAGGAAATGTCGACGGATTGTTATAGATTTTAAATACTCTAATTACAGTTTATTCGAGAAAAAACATATTCAGGCTATTTTATGGAGTTAAATACAAATTTGTTAAAGAGCAATCTTGATAAAAAATATAATAGTGATAAAAATTTACCCAACAGTTTTAATTCAATTCATTCAATTTTTTATTATCAATTTTACTATTGTTAAAAAATACACGAAATATTAAGTTGATAGGAAAATAATTGCGGTTTTTGTTTTCCGAATTCTAACTAATTTTTTTCAGTGAAAGTGTCATTTCATCGTGTTCGTGTAAATAACGTTTTAAGATGCAAATGCGGTCTGTGTTTGATAACATCGACTTTGGTTTTAATATTAATTTTGCTTCAAATTGAGTTATTGAACTGAAGATTGAAAAGAAACTGATAAGAGCAACTTTTTGTACGAGTTCAAAACCGGTAGTAAAGCAGCAGATATTGCTAGTAAATTAAACGATGGTTTTGGTATGGGTACTGTTAAGGAATGTACGGTACAATAGTGGTTCCAAAAATTTCATGCTGGGGATGAGAACCATGAAGATGAAGAAGGACGTAGTATCCTTATTCAGTTCATAACAACCAACTGAAGGTGTTAGTTGAATCAGAACCAAGTACAACAATCCGAGAACTTGCACAAAAGTAAGGCATTAGTCATCCTACAGTTCTGGACCATTTAAAAAAGGCTAGTGTATGAAGCTATATATGATTTTGAAGGTCATGAAACAACAATTATTTTTCTACCAATCTAATAGTATCATTGTTAGGCTGGAAAGTTCTTCAAAATACAATTTTTGAATGGTAAATTTTGTTGAAAATGTATTTTTTTGATAACACGTTTTTCGTATTTGCGTTTAAATAATTTTTGACGGATCTGGACAGTTGTAGGCAAATATGGTCGAAGTCTGATCAAATTTGGTCAATTTTAGACACATATGTTTAGGTACGATCAGGTGTTTAATTAGGTGTGGTTAGATCTGAATAAGTATTGTTCGCTATCGCTATCATACAGTTTAATTATATCAAATATGTTAATTGACACTTTAATCACTAAATGTGTTAATTTCTAAGTGTTGACAATGTACAATGATCAATGTACATACATACATCGTCACAGAACCGAAGAAATCTACGAAGAAGTGAAGACGGATCGATCAGAAAGCAGATGATGCGATTTCATCAGCCAATCAGAACACGAATAAAAGTGACGGTGTACAGGACCGATGTTTAATTATAGTGAAAATCTTTGTGATATCTTTTATACATTTCAATCGACAGAGGACATAAATGAGGGCGAGTATATAGATTTGCGTATTAGAATTGAAAAATTTCATATTTCATTCAAACAATCAACATTTGTAATTAATACGCCAACAAAAACATTTTTAAAATGAAACTGGAAGAAAATTATTTGTAAATCAATGATTTGAATAACAATATTTTAGTCAATTGAGACTTGAGTGTATGGAAATTGTATCGGGTAATAAATTAGAAAGCTTATATTTATGATATAAATATATATATATATATATATATATATATATATGTGTAATCATGGATGTGTGTATGTGAACACGCGTGCACGTGGAGAGAACCAGTCAATGTCTGAAACTTGTGTCAACGATACTGGGTTGACACATCCATTACCGTCACAATGTTCCGCCGTACTCGTAAAACAATATTCGCTGTACTCGAATATGCTCACTACAATATGTCAAATAACTCGCACGCACAAATTTGAATTTCATTGTATTAGGATATATTATGTCATATATGAGATTGATCAGCAACTTATGGTGTATTTTCAGCAAACAAGTACACGTATTTCCGAGTAATCCGATTCTGAAAAGATCACATCCGTTTTTCATACGGGGATGCATACCATTATGTATCGATGATAAATAAATATATCGATTTCGATTGAGCGAACATTCTTGTCTGGAAATACTTTATTATATATATATATATATATATATATATATATATATATATATATATATATATATGTGTGTGTGTGTGTATATACAGGCTCGGATCACCAATCAATCGCGAGTACTGAAAATCATAGATTAAGCCCGATGAACCATCGACATCGATTTCGAAATCAAATATTTACGCCAAAAAAGTGTCATTTTATATTTGGTAGGACATTAACCCTTTCGTTACTAACAGGATACATATGTTCCATCAATTTTCAAACATTCCTGTCCGGACAATACTTTACATAGCGAATCCACATAGTGATACATAATAATTTACATAGTGATATTGATGGGACAAAATTTCCCAGCACTGTATCTTTTATCCAAGATGTCGTCAAAATTCTTGGACAATAATTTTGCCCAATTTTAACTACTCCTTAATGCAATTAATTACCATTTACCGAAATTGATCAAAAAAAGGTCGCATTGAAAGGGTTAATGGTGTGATGTATTAATTGTTCATCAGTATTTTTTTTTTGTACTATTGCCAGAAATAAAATCGAAACGGATATTTGCACAGATGTAAATAAACTTTATATACACAATTAAACTGTGTAATTATATTAAAAAAAAATACTACCTTCTGATTACTCTAAAGTTATACAACAGAAAAAATAAATGTTTGTATTCGTTACATCAATAGAGTTGAATTCTGACATTTGAAATTAATTAAAAATCAAATATGTTGCAATTCACCTCTTAAGCGTTTTGTTTCATTTTGAGAATGTGCACTGGTGTGCTTAATTATTTCTAGGCGATGACGAGTATACTCGACGAGAACACAGTAAATACACTTGCTGTAAGACCGAGTTAAATTATAACAGAATGATACATTTTTTTGGTTATTTCTTTGAATTTTTTTTAATTTTATTGGGTAGCTGATTTACAAATCGTATTTCATTACTGTTTGTTCGCATCCATTTTTTTAATCTTGAATGTTATTTTAAATTCAGGCGACTTTCCAAATATTCCTCAGCATATAAATTAGTTTGCTCCACTGTTTAGTAAGTCATGATCTAAAATTTCTTTCATGTAGAACACACATTTGGTTTATGACGAATCAGAAATTGTGAAATTTGGGCTAGGATGAGCAGTAAATTTAAATGGTGCTCGCTCTCTACCCCTTATGTTCCATTGTACATTTGAATTTTTATTTTCTTTATCGGGTTCATTACCTTCTTCATCCACATCACTACTTTCATCAGAAGACGTTGAAATTACTGATATTCTTTTCTGTGTCCTTGTATGTAAAACCGTATCTTCATTATCTTCTTCAACCTCATCACTACTTTCATCAGAAGACGTTACAGGTATTATCGCCCTTTTCAGTTTTCTTGGATGTAAAGATATATTTTCATCACTATCAGTACAACTCATCTGGGAGTATAAACAAAACCATTATTCACTTCACAAATTTTTCTATTACACCCGATAATATTTTTCCTAGATATCAGACGTAACGTTCACGAGACAAAGAGAAAACAGCTTAAAAATATTTAAAAACGTGCAAAAATTACAAATATATAAACTCTTTTTCCTAAATTTTAACAATAAATAGCAAAAGCGAATTTTTTTCCACATGGCGAGTATACTCGGTATTAAACAAAAAAATGACAACTTTTCATGACGAGTATACTCGACATAAACGCTTAAGAGGTTAAGAGTTGTTCGAACCTGATCAGACAATAAATTCAGAGCGTTACCAACAGCTCATCAGTTTGATTGACGAATTAGAGAGAAAAAGATCATTCACTGGCAAGCGAGTTATGGGACCGTGGCTTAATTCATTTTCGAAAATGAATTTTACAAATCAAAAAAATTTAATCAAAGACGTTTAAAAAATTATTGATTATTTTTGGTTGTTATTTATGTGTATTTCGTTTACGATGCCATTATGTTTAGAGAAAGATGAAGAAAAAATAGAGCTTTGAAAAGGATATTTTTATTAATGTTATATATATATATATATGTGTGTGTGTGTGTGTGTGGTGTATGTGTACGGCGCAATCATTTAGAAATGAAAAAGAAGGTATTCCATTTTTAATTATAAACAGCCGCAATGTCAGATATGCTGAAAAAGTATACGTTTTTTAAAAAAAGACCATTATAAGAGTAAACCCATTGTAAAGACTACTTTTCCAGTTTGTACGGTTGTATAACTGTAATTTCAGTCATTAGTATGTAAGAATAATTGCGTAAAAAGGTTCGACTTTCACGGGATCTTTTCTGCGAACGTTGTTTATATTTTTTCTCTGCAAGTTTTAAAACAATAATATTAATGTAATGACGTTTCGCGCACAGGAAAATAACACACTGGCGACATATTTTTTTATTTGCCTAACCTGTTTCTTGTTATTAAAAAAACTCACCGTTTTTCAAACACACACACACACACACATATATATATATATATATATATATATAAACATTCATTTATCATTATTTAACATAATTTTTTGTTGTTCGTTGAAAAGTGAACCGTATAAAGTTTTAAAACTGTTACAACGGAATTTTTTCTACTAATATGTGTTTATACTAAAAGCATAACAGCAAATTTAATTCAAGTGACAAAAAGTAAAAAAAAGTAATTTATTTCAATTATAATTACTTTTTCGTTTTATTAAATATTTAAAATGTACTTAGAAGAGAAATTTTTGTGATATGAAAGACAGAACCGAACTGTTAGAATGATAATTACTTATAATAATACTAAAACACTGATTCTCAATTCATTCCGTTCTCAGTATTGTGTTTTTATTTCATTCACTAAAAAAGATATCTAGTTTTTTGTACTTCCTTTAAAAGCATTTTCGTATACACGTAAAAAAAATATTCGTGTTGTAAAAATTAAGTTCTCTCTTTTAGATTAACTGGATATTTTAAGTTCGTTTTTTTAATTTTTAATTTATGTAGAATTCTGAGTATTGATTTGTTTCATGTTTATTCGTATTAAATTATAAAGAAATATTTTATCACTTTTTCATATCTATAGTTATTTACAAGAATTCAGTTTCGAAAATTGTTTTTCACAAATTTATTTCTTGTCCAATCACCAACTAGAATTATTATTGATCAAATATGATTCATGATTTTTTTATATATATATATATATATATATATTTCAATAGAGAAAGTTATAATGTATAGAAAAATCTAGGTTTTATCCACACTAAAGGTTGAAATCATAAATAATCAAAGTTATTCCTAACTATTTTTTTTTAGTGACGATTTTTTAATTCGAATTGGAAAATAATAAGAATTTCTTCTCATTTAATCCAATCCAATTATATTTTTTTCCAATTTTTGATAGTCTTTTACAGTTTGTATGTATATATATATATATATATATATTCATTAGGTTTTGTGCCTCACTTATAGAAAAATTCTAAAATACAAATTTAAAATATTATTGGTTCTAGAAATAGAAAATAGTTAATATTTTTTAGATTTCTTTAGATAGTGTACTTTTTTGTAAAAATTATTTATTTTTTTAAGTAAAATATATATTTTATTAATAAAATCATAGGGCTCTGCCCCCTACTCACTAAGCTTGCCGACCCAGGGAGAGCTTCGCTCCAGCTCACTTCGCTCGTATCACAAATATTCGCTCAAATACATAATATATAAACATATATATATATATGTGTGTGTGTGTGTGTATGTGTTAGTATAGTTATACAATCACTCTAGCAGTTACATTGCAACGTCGTTTTATAATGATGCTGATTTCGTTGAAGTTGTTGATAGGAATATCATAATTTTTTGTAAATATTTAGTGTAACTTCGGGTGCATCATCTTTAATAATAATTTAATACAACATCTCTACACATACTTTTTAGATTGTTTGTCCATTTTTTGAAATTTAACGAAATATTTATATATATATATATATATCATAAAAAGATAACGCTGCTAAATATGATTTAATGTATCCATATTCAAAAATTTCAATTTCCCCTTTAACACCATATATATATATATATATATATATATATATATATATATATATATATATATATATATATATATATTTAGTTAAATTTCAAAAAAATGGACAAAGAATGTGTAAAACACATGTAGAGATGTTGTATGAAATTATTATTAACGATGACACGCCGGAAGTTACACGAAATTTTCACAAAAAATTATGATATTTTATTTAAACATTGTATAAAATTATAGTATACATAGTACACGAATGTATGAAAACTAAATTGTAAATAATGTAAGTGTTAATGATTTAGATAAAATTTAAAACGTAGTTGAGAGATTGTACCTAGCTGTTATTGTTTCATAAACTACGAAAATTGGTAATTTAGATTATTGCTTATATGATAAATCAAAATGCTTATAAGCAATCATTATTTCCAGAGTGTCAAGACAGAAAAAATCACATGTTTCTGTACTTTAGCACTCTCCTTGTCAACCAAGTTCTTGTTCTCGGATATAAGTAATACTAAAAATGGCCAATAATCATTTATAGGACGTTTTTGATTTGAAAAATGTTTGTGCTTTATGACACGACCAAAAAATTCATCTACTGGTAAATTCTTTATTTCTAGTAGCGTAGTGTTATTCATCGCTCTTCTATATAACCTAGAATAATTTATCATATATATATATATATATATATATATATATATATATATATATATATATACATTTGAATAAATACATGTGTAAATACGCGAATTTATTACTTGTCATTGGAGTTGACTCGTGTTCAATTTGATAAATAACGTTGATATCGAAAAAAGAAAATCTCAAAGGCGGTCCGTAAGAAAAAAAGGGAAAATGACGAATGTACGAAAGAAAACTGACAAGTTAACAAAAATCTTCGCGGGCGACGAGCGACTGCCGTTATGTAGACACTGTTACAGAGAGGGCGCCGTCGACGGCGTCGCATAAACGACGACGCCGTCGACATGACATGTGACGTGCGTATGTAAAAATAACCTGTAATACATCATATGGTGTACAACAATGTTCGATACAGTGACTCCATCCGCAGATGATGACAGTTTTCGAGCAGATCGTGCGGTAGACAGCGAGTGTGTTTCGCAGATAAGGGGTTTAATGAAGCCGACATCGACCGTCAAAACGTAGCGGCCTTTGTGTCGCGAACGGAAACGAGAAAGCTTTTGTGAACGATAACGGTGCTGTGCGGTGCCCGATGTTGTATCTACCCTACCTACGTACCTACCTACCTACATACCTAGCTACCTAACAACCTACCGACCGATTACCCGCCGAACTTAATGAGGAGCATGTCTGCCACTCATTAAAAATGTGTCGGGCGTTTCGAGCTTTTTTGTTGTCTCGGAATTAACGTGTCAATTCACATTTGTTTATCGGAGGAAAAAACCGTGTTATTCATATTATTAAGGTCATGTTTTTCTTTCTTCTTTGCCTTATTCTTATTATCGTCGTCGTATATATTTTTAACAAGAAAAAATGAATTTTGTAAAGTAAATAAGAATATAAATCAATATATATATATATATATATATATAATTGATATACATTTTTGATAAACTATACTTTTTAAAAATTAACTGACCCTACAAACCACACCATTTTTTTCTGGTCAAACATATTAAAAAAATGATTATTGTTTATATATTTGACTGTCGCTTATACGCATTACGATAGCAGCACCATCATCCTCAGAGCACCAAAGTAGTGTAAAATTTTTTTAAGATTTTTCTGTACCTTAGTGCTGTCAGGATAATGGCCTCGCCATCGAAATGCACACGAACAACAATCAAAAAGATCAGTAATCGTTATTGAACACTTCTGATCAGAATTTTATTTGTCTTTTTGTAATAAAAAAAATATTTCATTTGTGAAAGTGAATTGAGCATATCGATCTAGAACTGTATGTTGTAAACTACAATTATAAATTAGTTTTAATAAAAAATTCAACAATGTAAAATACTTAAAAGAAAATTTTAAAAATGAACAGTAATAATTTCTACATTCAGTTAATAAGAAAACTATACAATAAATTATTTTCACATAGATATTTTTAAAAGTTTATATAATTTAGTACTGAAGTTCTTTTTTTATTTTTCACTCTACTTAATAGAGTAATCATTTATAAATGAAATATTTCTGAGCATGTCCTATCGAAAACTAGATAAGAATTCAATACCATTCACTCCTAGTCTATTTTTTGGATATCACCTTCAGACGGGTTTATTACACTGATTTTTAATATATATAAATTATACAATCCTACTATAATAAATGAAATTCGCAATAAATAAAATAAAAGAGAAAAACATAAAATGAGTTAGAAAATAACGTCACTTTTCCGGTCTTAAACTTATATTGAAAGAGATTAGATGAACATAAACGACAACTTGCACAATATACGAGACTCTGCTGACTATGTCGTAAGTTCAAGATAGGATTTATTAGGTACTCCATCTTTTATTAAAAAAGCAATCATCTTGAACGCCTGATAATCTTGTACTCTTTAGAAATTTATAAAATGAATTTAAATGTTTATATGTTTTCTTTCATTTCCGTATCTCATGAAGGGGTCCTTTCAGAGAAGAAAGAGGCCCGCGCACTTTTCATTTTTCAATGGCTTCTATCTAAAATCCAGTATAATTTTTCACTGGATTATAATATACGAGGGTGATTTGAAAAGTTCGCGGCCTAGCATATAAGCAGAGGTAATATTTTAAATATTTGTGATGAATTACAAATCGATGTCTATGTTATACATAACCCCAAAGTCTATAATTAATGTATCAAGTAGTTTGTTGCAAACAATAATTTAAATAAAGTTATTTTTGTGTCTATGTTGAAATGGATGAAGCTGAATATCGTGCGATAATATTTTTTTTTGTCAAAAGAGGTTTAACACTAACAGAAATCTTCTATGAGATGGAAATTGCACTAGGTGATAGTGCAACATTGTATATAACTGTAAAGAAGTGGGCAGCTAAATTTAAATGTGGCCGTGCAAGCTTAGAAGATAAGCCGCATTGTGGACGTCCGAAAACAGCAATGACAGAAAAAAAACGATTCACAAAGTGTACGATATTGTCTTACAGGATCGGCGATTGAAGGTATCCGAAATTGCTAACGTTGTAGGTGTTTCAGATGAACGTGTGGTGTATTGTGATACACCACACGTTAACTGAACACCATAACTGAAGAGTTAGGTATGAAAAAGCTATCAGCAAGATGGGTGCCGCGTTTACTGACAATTGATCACAAACGCATTCGGGTACAAATTTCCTATGGCTGGTCGAACCGATTTAAGAGGAATACGACTGACTTTATCCAAGGATTTGTGACTACAGATTGGATTAACCATTACATACACTTCAGAGTCAAAACAACAATCAAATCAATGGAAGCATGATGATTCTCTGCTACTAAAAAATCGTAATCAATTTTATCCACTGGAAAAGTTATGGCTTCAATTTTTAGGGATGATAATGAGATGCTGCTAATTGACTACCTTCCACAGTATTATGTATAACTTATTTACTTTTCAGTATTATGTTAAACTTTTGGATCGACTCGATCAAACAATCCGTGAGAAAAGACCAGGTTTATCAAAAGAAAGAACAATTTTCAATCAGGACAATGCACGTCCTGATACAAGTGTTGTATCCATGGTAACACTAGATGAATCGAAATACGAGTTGCTACCTCGTCTAGCCTATTCTCCAGATGTGGGCCCCTCAGAATTAAATCTATTCTCACGATTTAAAAAACCCTCGGCGGTAGACGATTTTCGTCAGATGAAGAACTAATAGTTACAGTGAATCGGTATTTTGAGGACCTCTACGAAAAGATTTCCTGGACGGCATAAAACCACTAGAGCATCGCTCGATGAAGTGCATTGAAGTTCTGAGGGACCATATTGAAAAATAAGAATAATTTAAAAACACAAATTATATTCTTTCATAGTTAGGGCGAGAACTTTTCAAATTGCCCTCGTAATATAAAATTGACTATCTAAATGAATAAGCTAAATGATAATTTATATTTCAATTATATATATATATATATATATATATGTACATATGTATGTATGTACAAGAATGTCGTAGAAAAAGGGTTAAAATATTAATACAAAACGCGTGTTCTGGAACTGAAACCGTGTATAACAGACTGCAACATGCATGGTTTTTGACAGGTTTGAGCCAGTCTGTATAGAGCGAGGCAACCGCGCACATGTTAACATGCAGTATGCGGAGAAGGTAGCGGCATGCGCGCTCATTGTGGAGACAGACATATATTCTGCCTCAAAATATTTCAAACACTGTCAAGAGGAGTTTGAACATAAATTTCACGGTTTGAATGTCCCAAACATTACCCTCGTTACTCTCTACATCTAGTTACAGCTGACTGTGTGCGTAACTCTGCGCCGCGCAACAACCTCGAGACACTTCTCTAACATTTGCTCTATCCTCAACGACTATGTTAGATACATAGGTACATATATATATATATATATATATATATACATATATATATGTATGTATGTGTGTCTGTCTATACACGGAAATACAATGGAAAAACACAAAAGATCTTATAAAAAGAATTTTCATTTATAATATTAACGGAAATAATGAAATAAAATGGTTCAAATATGACACATTTTATCACAAAAGTATAAATTATTTATACACTACAGATATATTATGTTATATAAAACAATCATTTTATTATACGATTATACAATAGGGTTTCTGGTGTGGAATGTTTCTGACATTTATTGAATTCATTTTATACATATTTTGTATTAATAAAATTACAGAACCATATAAATATATATATATATATATATATATATATATAATTTCTATCTCGACTATATATTAAATACATATATAATATTTAAAGTATTCACAAATCTTAGATAAGTTCATGAACATGCAGTTGTTACACACACTACGGCCAGAATCGTTTTTACTCTACGGAGAGGTAACGAATTACACTACACGCATAAACACATTTACATTTTCTTGTTAATTTGTATATATAATCCGCATATCAATAAACTGATTATTTTATTTTATTTTTTTACAAATCTTAGAAATGTTGTTATATATGCCTCTTTAAATATTATTTACATGTATTCAATATTTAAAGTATTAACAAATCTCACATATGTCTACTCGCCTCCTGTCAGTAATTTGGTTAGTTATAATTTAAGATGTAAAAAATGTGTGTAAATGTTTTTGAAATGTAACTTAAATTTAAATATAATATTTAAAACAATTACCTTGCTTAAAATCGTCTCCGAGATATTTTCTTAACACAAATGTTCTTTAAATATGAAAACAAATATTTACACATCAACACCGGCGAAACTCACGTCACACCATTTTGATATCTCTTCTTCTTCTTACTGAAAAGATTGTAAGCTGTAGATCATTTTAAATAAAGGCGGTAAAGTTTAGGTAGTCAATATTTTAATGTATTTTCTAAATATAGGAATCATAGTGGCATGTTTGATTTTTTATATTGATGAAAAAAATAAAAAAGTAACTTATAATGTTTTGTCGTTCTATATAAATATTATTTATGTTCATTTTGTTTGATCTGACAAGAGGACTTCTATGTTTATATTTTTTTACGATCGGTTTCGACTTTAAGTAAAAACATTTTAAACTCTTGAGTTGAAATATTTACCTGAACATTATATATGCGAAACAAATCATTCTAAAACACGAAAATAATAGTTTGTTACTATTGTCATCTTTTCAGATTCTATTATTTGATAAACTTCTCTTATAATATCCACCAAATTTGAATAATTTAGTTCATATTTGTTCTACATATTTAAAAAATAATATATTTACATTTATTTTTCATTGATATTTTTTAAGCATCGTTCCATATATTTGAAATAGTTTTTTTTTATAAATAGAATGAGCGATTTGACAATTTCGTTTTCAGGTTTCTACTACTGTGTGAGATGTTTGATATTTTATATATATATATATATATATATATATATATATATATGTACATACCTATGTATCTAACATATATATATATATACATATCTGTAT
Source organism: Acanthacorydalis orientalis (assembly GCA_034766995.1). Classification (NCBI taxonomy): domain Eukaryota; kingdom Metazoa; phylum Arthropoda; class Insecta; order Megaloptera; family Corydalidae; genus Acanthacorydalis; species Acanthacorydalis orientalis. Next base: position 48,315,108 of record CM068316.1, read on the forward strand.
CTGAGCAAAATTTATTATTTTTTCAGTTCTAAATGAAGTTTTTTGATTATTTCTAACTTAATTAATTAAAAATACTATATTTAGAGATAAAAACGCGCACAGCGTTTTTATTTTAATGACATACTTCTATTTTAGAGAACTAAGGATATTAAAAAAATATTTCAGAAGAGTTTTTGGTGTAATTTAGAAAAAAAAGAACAAAAATATTGAGAATCTCTTAATCGACAAAATCATTAAAGCATAAACCATATATATATATATATATATATATATATATATATATTTATGTATGTAAACAGATTTCAATGTGTGTTTCGTACACTCTTTTTTCAATATGTCGTCGTTATGCTACAACGCTGGATTTAAAAGCACTCAGCCTGATGATAAAAGAGGAAAACCGTTCTTTATTCCATATTCACCAGAAAGAAATAATTTGATATTGTTCAGATCAATCGTTGTAAAGAAATGCGCCTCTGCATGCGTTATGCATGAGGTGTCACGCGGTACGTACAAAGAATGATTCATGTAACGAACATGAATCACAAATTCAGAAGATGTAAAGAACAAAAACATTTATCTGAAACGATCGTCTCGCGACGATCCGCCGAAACTTGTTGATATTTTTTTCCTCGTCATTCCTTTTTCACACCGCATTCTTTTCAGAACGTCGCGCTGATATCTGAATTTGTTTCATTTATTAAGTACGACGTCGTTAAATGTTTTATTAACGTTCAAATCGTACAGTTTAGTGTATTGAAATGAGTAATAAAAGACCTGAGACTGATAAAGGAAATTTAATCACAGCAGTCCATTAAAAAACTTAATGGACCATTTCGAAATGCATTCAAGCTATCTAATAATACATTAAGACAATTATTCAACGTCGCTGAAGGATGTTTTGACAGTGAACACAGCACAGACAGACGAGACTATCTGTAATTTGTTTGTTTCACTTTTTTTTTTTTGAAAAAGATATTCTTATACAGTCGATGTTAAATGCGAAACAATGTTCTTATGTTTCATTTAAAAACTTTTTGCTAGTATCATAGTGGATTATATGAATGATGGATATTAAGAAAAACGCTGTTTTAGTATGAGTATTTTTAGATAGGAATAGATGACCATCTTTAAATGTTAATTAAATAAAACATTAGTTACTACTAATCACTCTGATTTAAATAAGACATTACTTTAATAATAAAGTTAATTATTTTTCAAATAAAATGTGAAGCTGTTCAAATGAAGAACTGTATTAGTTCTAAAATCATTAATATCGAATTTCGCACACTCTTTTTTATATCTGATCGAGGTTTTTAAAAAGTAACAACTTAACAACTACGCTGCTTGAAAATATTTCTAGCGTTCAATTCATTTTTAATTTTATAAACGTAAAATGTTTATATCATGTTTGTTATTTGGCTAGAGAATATTTTTGGAAGTTATATTTATTTGAGTCTATAGAATTCATTTCGTTGTAATGTAATGTTGGTCTTGGCTTTGAATCGGTTATTTTTTTATTTTTTACGAATTGTTCCGGCATCTATGATATCTGTTTATGGAAATATTTGTAAATTTATTTATGCAAACAATTGTTATTTCAGATCAAATGTAAATAGTAGTGTGTATAACTTAATAGACTTAATTTATCAAAAAAGAATTACTACAAATAGACATTTAAATACGAGGTAGTGTCAAATATTTTCGGCCTAACATGTTTGCGCATGCACACAATGGCGAATCTGTGCAGTATGATACAGTGCTCCATGTTGTACTGCAAACGACGATAGTGCAACGATATCTTCTCCTCTTCTCTATCCCTACTCTACATAACACACATATTAACGCATCAGAAAAGGGGCACGAATTGCTACGCTCTTGCTGGAGCGCTTTAAATGGGCGATTATATTCTACAAATCGTTCCCTCTCACACCGCAACTGGGCTCCTGAGATGTTGTGGTACAAGAGGGTGGACTGTTGATTCATGTCTTAGTGACGTTAAGTAGAAATTTCGAGGTTATGATTTGATCAGTTAGACACTAACACTGATAAGAGTAAGACGTTTTCTTAACAATGTCAAGTAACCAAAATTGAGTGTCAAGCAGTAATAAAGTTTATGGAAAAAAGGGGATACACGATACAAAATAAAACAACGATTAGATGGCGTATACAGAGAAGCTTTCTTTTCATACTTTATGGTAACAGAACGGGCTATGAGATTTTAGATGCGAGAAAAGTTAGTGGAAGTTGAATCAGGTCCCAGTCGCCTTGTGGAAGTGCTCACGCTCGATTCTGTTGCACTTTTCGAAGACCTGGTGCTTAGAAATCGGCGTTGAAAAGTGAAAGTATTATCAATAGTGTCCAATCTTTCACCAACAACCGTTCACCGAATTCTCCATGGCCATTTAAAAATGAATAAGGTCAGTGGAATGTGGATACTGAAACTTCTGTCGGCCGTTCAGTTCGAGTATCTTGCTCACGTTCATTTTTAAAGTTTTGTGAGCCAGATCGAAATCCACTTATCGAGTTTATTGTAACAGGAGATGAAACAATGGTACTTCACTACGATACTCTGTCTAAAAGAGAATAAGTGTCATGGTAGCGATCAGGTGAATCATCACTGAGAAAAGATAAGGTGTCTCAATCCACAAAAAAGATCATAGCTAATTTTTTTAGGATTGCAACGGCATTTTATTAATAGATTTTAAGAAAAGAAATACCATTGTTAATGATCCATATTATGTAACACTATTGAAAAAAAATGCGGAATAATATTCGCGAAAAACGGCGTTGAAAACTAACAAAAGGAGTGCGCTTGTTGCACGACAATCCACCAGTTCACACCGTTACTGTTTCTCAAGCCGCTGTTCGGGAATGTGGCTTTAAGAACCTGATAAGTCGAAATTAACACAAAGACGAAATATTATTTTTACAAGGAAATAGAATTGATAATTAAGCGCTGCAAAAAAATGTATTGAAGTTAAAGGGGTTATGTAGAGAAATTGTAAAATCTTGTTTTATTTTTTTACTTGCATTTCTTTCTATCAAGCTTGAAAATATTTCGTGTTACCCTTGTAAGATAAAAATGATGCCTGTACCATAATTCATTCTGAGAACTTTCTTTAATAGAGCCGTCAACGTCTCTAATTCATTTCCGAGGGGAAAAATGTACAAAATAATTATAATTTCTGTTTGCTGAACGACGAATGCACTACGAAAAGTAAACACGGCAACAACGCGAAACATCAATATGATCACAAATATTTAACTTGTATTTTATAAATTTGTTTCCAGCTACTGTACCAAAAATAAACAATTTCGAATATGTAATTCGCTATCGGGGATTTTCAATTCAACATAGTACAGTTTACGGTCTCTGTATGGACAACAGCCTACAATGGTCATCCGAAATCCAACGACCGACAATAATGCTATGAATACATTTTAAACGCTGATATAAAATAATTCAATGTTATAGCCGTTTTGTGTTCCAATTCTAGTATTCAATTAACAACACGATACCTTATTACATAGTCAACTGTAAATAGAACGAAATCAATCAAATACTTTATTAGATTCGTTCCACCCTTTAATTCATTGAAATAGAATCAATCAATCGATACCCATATATATATATATATATATATATATATATATATATATATATATATATATATATATGACACCGTAAATTCATTCGATATCATTTTCTTTTATTAACAAACGCTTCTTTTCAGATTGTATTCATCTGTTTCGTGGTATTACTAAAAAATTTATTTATACACAGATTGAACGACCGTTTTCTCTTTCAATTCGATTTCAAAGAAAAACCCCCGTAAACTTTGTGCGTGAGACAAGTAATTGAAAGTGTGATACAAAAGGGAATACTTTTTTCTACGCTTGTATAATAGCCCCGCGGAATAATTAACACCGATCGTTAGAAATCACTTTTAGGAGATTCCGTTGCCTTAGTTAAATGTTTGTGTGGTACGAAGAAAAAAATTGTTGGAAAGTGTATTGGTTTCACATACATTAGAGTGATTGTATAGCGAAATTATTAAATATAGTGTTCCGTTTATCTATCCGAATACAATTAAAGTAGGAGGAATAGAAGTTGGAACAATATTATTTTGGTAAACTTGAAGATTGGTTATTTGTTTTGAAAGTTAATAGGAGGATTCAATAAGATCATTCCTTTGAATGAAATAGTTCAATCAAGGGTGGACAAACTGCGGCTGCCAAAGCTACTCTGTGCGTCTCCCAAGAAAATAATGGGTTTCATTGCCATTTTTCATAAACTTTTATATTAATAATCTATAGTAGTATAGTATGTACCAATATTAGAATATTTTATATATAAACGGATAATTCACATTATCTTTTCAAACGTCCACATGCATTATGTGTCCAAACTGATGTTTAAAGTAGGTCTACGGTTATGGACAATCCTTAAAAAAGATATGAAGCTAAACAATTTTATTAAATAAGATTTGCTGAATGTAATAAAACCAAATTCGGTACAAGTTGCCGTGCAAATTTTTGAGAAAAATATCTTTTAAAAATGCAACTTTTAATACAGTCTCGGTATAACTTTTAACTGTAAAAATGAAAACTCAAAGTATTCAACGAATAGATATTAAACATGTTCTACTTTGCTGAGTAAAACTGCTATATAATTGCATTTTTTATCATTATTTATATAATTTGGTAAAAAAATAATTATGGTTTTGTATATGAATTTGAAGGTCATAAACCGCAATTATTTTTCTACCAACCTAATAAATACAGTTTTAAAATAATGTTTTCTGTGGCTCTTGAACATTCAAAAATGTATGAAAAGGATTATAGTGGCTCTTATTATCGAAGAATTTGTCCACCTCTGAGTTAATTGTTTAAGTCGTATATTCTATTTTATTTAAGGAAAGAGAGATATGTATTATATCGATATATTCTATGAAAGTTAAACATTGGTTCTGAATATCAAAGCAGATTAAAAATTTCAAAGATACAGAGAAGGATTGAAATATAAAATTTAGTAGTAAAAAGCATTCGTTAAAAATAATTATCAAAAAGTGATAATGAAGAATTTAGAATTTACAAATCTTATTACAAAATTGAAGGGTAAAATAAAAATATTACAAGGGGAACAACAGGTACACAGAGAGATTAGTGATTGCGAGCCAAGAAAAATAAAAATATTTGAATAAATGAGATAAGAATCCCATAAAATTTATAAGAGATTTGCGGAAAAGAGAAATACTTTTATTAAGTTGGTAGGAAAATAATTGCGGTAATGTGTATGAATCTGAAGGTCACAATAAACTGAAATTATTTTTCTACCAACCTTACATAATGTTTTAGGTTGGTAGAAAATTAATTGCGGTTTAGTACCCTCAAATTCGAATATATTACCGTAATTATTTTCCTACCAACCTAATACAGTTATTGTGTTATGGATGAATTCATTCTTGCAAATGATTTTTTTCTCTCACATATAAATCTCTATCTTTTTCTGTACCTTGATGCTCTGAGGATAACAACATCATCATTGAATTGGGTACACACAACCAATCAAAAATTATTAATAATCATTTATTGAACATTTTTGATCAGAGAAAATGATCGCTTGTGGGATAAGAGAATTTGTGAAAGAAAAGTATTTTTTTTTTGAAACGGAGGAATTTTAAAAATCTTTTTATCCAAGATTGAATACGATTTTTTTCAAGTTATTTATAATTTTAGAGAATATTTCTAATTTGCTAGCTTTCTTAACTGTAAATTTCTTACCAAACAGATTTGTCGAAAATTAGGGACGATCATGCGTTTAAAATTAAATCAGTCAATTATGAAGAGGGTGGATAAATATTCAATTTTTCATAAAATAGATTACAATTCTGTTCGTTAAAATTAGTGTTTTCTTAGTGAAAGTTTTTAAGAATAGATTAAGAGGGAGAATTAAGAGAAAAATTATATCGTTGTTTCTTACTGGAACCCCTACTATCGGATCTAATGTCTTAAGCATGTGCACACACAATTGTTATTCTTATAAATAAGAATGCATTAAGCGTGTTTACCAGAAATAAAACACTTTTTCAACGAAACAAGAAACCCGATTCACTTTCCATTCTTCTTTGACTTGCACAAAAAATTAATAGCCGCCCAACAATTTTTATATATTACTATATGCGCACTGTGCTGTACATATCGGTCGAAATACATTTTTCGATGACAAATCCAACAACAAACAATTCCATTAAAAACGTCGTATCGAGCCGGATCGGTTGTACAACCTGCGGGTTATATTTCTATCCATTTCGGGTCACTGACACAGCACTGTTACTATAACGAACCACGTCGATCGTATTCATTCGATCATAAGCTCTTTTATATTTGTAATACCAATTATGGTTAGCTTCGGAGATGCTTTTGTATCGTTTGTTGCGATAGAATTTTGTTTGATCTGATATACGCTTTAGTGTATCGAAATTAGTCGCCGGCTCGATAGGTTCGTTTCAAATTCAATATGTCAATTGTGCAAACTGTCTCTACATATATATATATATATATATATATATATATATATATATATATATATATATACGAACACACAGAATCGTTTTTATATATTCTACATTATGTTCGGAAATAAATTCATTCAATGACAAAAAAATATTATAGACATCTTTTTCACTATGAAGTATATTATACTAATGTTAGATCCATATATATATATATATATATATATATATATATATATATATATATATATATATATATATATAACATTCGATTAACAAATAGGTTTCAATTCAGTAGTTTCTCATATTTAAAGGTCACAAAATAAATATATTTTTCTGAGGCATAATAAAAAATATATAAACTTATAATTTCAGTTTAAAAAATTCCCAATAGAAGATGGAGGGAAATGTAAATATTTTTTTTCTGTAGATCGATCTGCTTTTGCGTACAACAAAGATGAAAATACGAAATGTAATGTTTATAAATTGTTAACTGTTCTTGTTAGAAGTTAGCTGATGCATGGAAGATCGATAGAGACAATTAAATGTCGTTTAATGTGTAAAAGTAGTTAAGGAATACAATGATATCTGAGAAAGAATACATTTTTTTGTTGATGAGTGGGATGGAGATTAGATATTTTGGTGCAAGTAAATCGTGCTTTCTGTTTTAAGTAAACAATTGGTATTTGCAACGCAGCATTTATTCGTTTTTTTTTGCTAATGAAGGTATTTTATAGATATTACATTAAAAGAGATGATATAGTATTTGATAATGAAAATCTATAATAATATATTTTATAATTAATTGTTTACAATAAAAATATTTTTAATTAATAACATATATATATATATATTATTAATAAATATATCAAATTATATATATATATATATTGTTTGACAATTTTTTAAGATTTTAAATGGGATGGACAAAACAAAGTATTTTTGTTTTCTTCGATCTTCTATCGAGAAAAAATTATACAAACATATAAATGAAATTATCAATCTATATTTACTATGTCTATTCAATTTATGTAAAAAAAAATCACTGATAGTTCAGCATTAACTATACATTACTGATGTTTCTCTATCATTCAAACGCTTCGATACGCGCTGCACACATTTAAATATTTATCCAGATAAAAAATTCGTAACGAATGCAATGTTCGAGTTGTGCGCTTGTATATAAATCACTGTACATGAACGAGGAAAATATTTTTAAACCATCTCATTAAGATTATTCGATTACATTTACAAGTATGTAAATGTTGTGCACGAAATGAAACCGCGAAATTTATGCAGCTGAATGACCGACACGTTATGGCGAGTGTCTGCGGTTGTATAATTTCATACGTACGGTCTTTTTACAAGTAATTTTCAAATTAACACACAATCACAACCCGTCGGAATTATATCTTACACACGGTTCTTTCCACTTGTGTTCTAATTTGAATATTTATCCCTTGGAAAATATTCATACACGCATCGGTCGGAATCTTTTCAATTCTATACACACAAATATATATATATATATATATATATATATATATATATATATATATATATATATATATGAATATATATGAATATATATGAATATATATGAGTGTTATTCAGAAAGTATTTTTTATTGATATCATTGTTATGGATGTATGTTGGAACTTTATTTGCTGTAATCTCAATAATTTCACATTCATTTTTTCCTCTCCTCTAAAACTGAAGTTTTTTGTTTAATTTATTCTTAGTTATTTAATTTTTTCATTAAGAAAAGGATAAAATGATAATATTGTTGTTTTGAAACATCAGACTGGTAAGTATTTATTATTATAAGTACTAAATTTTATTGTATTACTAGTTATTATATAAAAAAAAACATGTGTTATAAATCCATATAGAGGAATTATCAAATGTGTACATTGAGGAACAGGCGAATCGAAAATATATAAAAATCATTAAAGCACTTTTGCAAAAAGTGAGGAGAGATGAAGAATTAAATTTAATAATTCTTTTTTGATTGGTAGGTTTCGAAAAATTTGGTTCCACATAAAGGAATTCTGCAGAGTGAGGAAATAAAGTACACTTCCTGTGTAGTCCGGTGGATCTGGCTGTAGAATAATTGTATCAGAAAATTTTTGACCAGTTTTCAGTGAAAGTCAAATATGCTTTCAAGTGTGGGAACATTTTCCTGGACATATACCTTCCACTGGTAAAAAGTAACATCCTTCAAAGAGATGTCACGTGTGCTCAAAAAATAATATAAGTAGCGAAACGATTCGGTAGTGTAAAGAATGTCAAACACCTCTACATTTACCAGAATGTTTCGAAAAGTTTCATACTTTACAGGACTATTGACTTAATTTTTAATTTGTTATTCAATTATTCATTATTAATTGTGGTTATTAGTATTGAATTATAACATTAAGCAATGTATAAAAATTCTTTTCTTTGTTAAGCTCACACAAATGTTAAGTTGAAAAATAAATTGTATTTTTTGGTCATATCGAATTTCAATTAATTCATATGTCAAGAGGTTAAAGTTCTGTTTGTTCACTCGATTGATTTCCCTTGACAATCACAGGAACACTTTAAGAAGTCACTAGTTTACAAAATACTAGTCGTTGAAGTTTGGTTCAAGCATGTTTGGTTCGTTGAGAAGGTGGAAATCTTGTTTTCTGTTTGAATATAAAAGCTAATACAGCATTAGATTAAGTGATAAATCAAGATATTATTTGAAAATGAAAAATTCAACAGAAAATTATTGAAGAAAAGATTTTTTATTTTTATCTTATATTAAATTAAAAAAAACATATCGCAGATACTTTCTAACCGCCCCTCATATAAACATATGAATGTATATACATATTTAACGACTCGGAATCATCATACCGAAGGCAATAATGAACATACGTCTCTGTGTGGCGTTTTTCACACTTCGAATGTGACCCGACGATTTGATTTGATGTTCTAACAATGTCGGAACGTGTTTTTTTTTTATTCGCACACTTTTTGTTATGGATTCACGCACAAAAGCATATATTAAAGCATTGTTTATTTAGTATATTTGTATTCGGACGCGCGCGTCAGTGTTGGTAGGTGTTTATGATGCATGGAATTAATTTTTTTTTGTTTGATTTGTTTCCGCTTTTTGTCCATTAATGGCGGGTGAAAATTCGATATGGGAGAAAAACGGCTGGATTTATCTGCGGCTGTCGTATTAAATGCTTTATAGTACAACTTACTAAACGATATATAAATATGTTCGAAACAGAACGGTTTTATTTTTCCATTAAACGAAACAAGTAATGTCGCTGCTGTATTTAATGTAATTCTATTAACGTTTTCAACCGCAGCTTTACACACACATATTTTATTATACAGGTATAAATATATATATATATATATATATATATATATATATATATATGTATAAGCATTTACTATAAGAGAAAATACTGATATGTACAGTAGAACAAAGCAGTAAAAGCACGTATTAGAAAAGAAACAAGAAAATCTAATTGTTATTTGATTAAACAGACCATTGAAAGTTACAAAAGAATAAAAAAAACATCAAATAAACATCAGTGATAGGAAAAAGTACGTCTGGTTGAACTATAATTTAAGAATGGAGCTGACATTAAAAGAGTAGATTAGATAAATTAGTGGTAACGAATGCTGTGGAACATTCAATGTAATTGAAAAGGATAAGAATCGAAACTGTATATAAGAAAAAGTGTACTGAATATAGAAATATTATACTTTCCTGTAGATCGATTGTTTGTACAATAATAAAAATGTTTAAAATGAAATTCTGTTCCATTGAAAATGTGTGAATCGATCAGACGTTCGAATTTATTTCGTAACGATTTTAATTAACTAACTAACAAACAGCACTAAATCTCAAGTTCGGTCTTTATTAAAGAAGTAATTGTCTTCAGCACTTGATAGAATTTCGAAATAACTAAAAGTCGTTTTTCTTATTTATACACTTACATTCTTTCGAATAGGTGCAATGTATTTTCGATCACTTTTATCGGTACTCTTTTTATTTCAGCACGAAATCTAAACAAATTCTGTAAAATTTCAATTTTTGAATTAATGTACAAGGTGTTCCGGCAAGGTTCTAATATTTTCAAATGGTTTTAGGGGTATTTTTAATTTTTTAAAGAAGACTGGAAAACATGTTTTGACTTTTTCTGGATTTCACTTTTGAATAATTTTAAATAAGGTCTGGGTATTACAGACTTATATTTATGAAAGTGAAAGAGGTAATTAAATTAAAAAATATATAGGTATAGTAAAAGTTAGACATAAAATAGTTAAAATATTATGATTAAAAAATAATTCATTTTCTTCAAATTGAATCAATCATAACTCTGTTTTAAATTAAAATATTTTCTTACCATTTTAGAATTATGAAGTGCCAAAACATTAACATTTAAAAAACTATATATATATATACATCTTAGCTAATCATTTGGCATAACCTCACAAAACAGCAGCGAACACGATGACAACCGAAATGAATCATAGTAGACATTGAATACTTTTTGCAATTATTAAGTTGGTAGGAAAAAATTACGGTTTTTTGTTTTCTGAAATCTAATTTTAATTTTTTTCAATGAAAGTGTCATTTCATCGCTTTTATGTTAATCTCATTTTAAAGATTTCCCCTCCCAGACCCTCCCAGACCCTCCTGCTCCCTACCGCCCTTCCCAACCCCTCCCAACCCCCTCCCGACCCATTCCTCCCCCTCCCGGGGTGAGGGTGAGGGTGATTTAGGTTCGATTAGGCCTAACCAGACCAGCTGTAATGTTGACCACGATTAACGAGACCCAACCAGATATTATCAGAACTGAAAAGCACTGATTAGGATCGATCAGGTATAGATTGAATTATTTCCATCAATTCAAAAAAGCTTCTATTAAAAATTATACTTTTGAAGATTTTCCTGAATGTGGAAAGCGATATTTCAAAAGGAAATAAATCAAACATATATAGTTATACAGTTTCTTTTTCACAGAATTGCCTTTCGAACATGTTACAGTATTACGGACCTTGTTCAAGACATTCTATATATATATATATATATATATATATATATATATATATATATATATAGACTATCATCTTTGATCTTTGACAATCCTTTAGTGAATAAATTCTTATTTCAATTTTTTCCATCCGAAACCGCCCATTGTCCTTTTATATTGTTTTCTATCTCTCTCTTTCTCCCTATCTCCTTATATACACATACGCATACTTATATATTGATGTACCTGTACCTGTATGTCTCTATGTGAATGTATGAGTAATATGTAAACTTACTTCAATGTACGTGCATGTCTCAAATTTTCCTATTATCGATCAAATTGCTAATACCGTACACGAAATTATTTATTAAGTAAAGTGAGTAATGCCATTAAAGTTGCTGTAAGTCTCTTGGTTGATAAATAATAGCTTACCGTGCTTTCTAAGAGAAGTGTTCGAGCACGTATCGAAATTATATTAAAACTGTTAAGATATTTACAAAGTATGCTAATAATAAAAACCGTTATATAGTAAAATACGAAATGAAAGATATTCGAAAGCTTTGTATTCAATAAATTATTTAAACTGATAGTGTTTTTATCTTGAGAAAGATATTGAATCATGTGACAAATACAAGGAAGGCAACAATGTACAAACAAAGGTTATAATCGTTCTGGAATTGTAAATACAAGACATACTAAATGTTTTGTAGTTAAATCATATAAACCACAGTGATTTTATTGTTGATTACTTACAATTATTACTTTATATTTTATACTTATGACTATAAATTTGGTTTGTAATATAGAGTACTTAATTATGAGTTGTTTTTACAATTTATTTAAGTTATTTTTTTCAATTCAATCGAGTTATTTAAACCTGATATAAAATCAACATCATTTTTATAAGTTCTCTTCATTTTATAGCTCTATAATAATTTCTTGTTGGTATTATTTGTATTCCGACCTTTTTGACATTTTTTACTACTACCAAATTATTATCATTAATTAAAAAATAATTATAATCGAAACAAAATACATTAATCTTACAAGTCAGGCCAGCAGGTGCGCTAGTGTTATATATCTTCGATTTTACATGAGAGTTTCTAGTATTGTAATATATGATATTTGAATATATTGATCAACAGTTATTCAGTAACGATTATATTTATATTTTGTCAGAAATACATTTGTTATATACATTTTGAACACTGCATATATATATATATATATATATATATATATATATATATATATATAATATCATAAAGTTAGATAATCTCATGAGGAATAAAAGCATTTCCCTCCATGTGTATATATAAATATATATATATATATATATATATATATATATATATATATGTATATATATTTGTATAACAAAATTTCCGACTAAAGAAGAACATACGAAATTAACAACATTTCATCGAGTGAGATCCGACGGTTGTTGTGAATTGATTTAACGACTACGGGTTTAATATTTCCTTCAATATGAATTTCGTTAAAATGATCCGCTGTCATTCGATACGAGGAACTCTTGTACTGTCGTTGCAATATAAATTCCGAGCGTTCTCCTTTAGTATATGACATTTTTCTCAAAACTATACGTTAGCTGCAGCGAAAAAATATATCTTTAATATCCTATGTTTCAGAACACTGAGGTCCTGATATAACATATATATATATATATATATATATATATATACATATACATATACATATACATATATATATATATATATACATATATATATATATATATACATATATATATATATATATATATATATATATATATATAAAAGTATGTGTGTATAGAGCACAACCTATATTTATTTGTGTCAAAGTGCGTCATTTCCGAAAGATTACAGTCCACTAAAACACGGAGAAGCGTTATCTGTACGAATAAAGAAGAATACTACATTAAACCTTTGCGGCGTTGTGATACCCAGAAAAGGTTCATCGCACGTATCAAAAGATAAACATAACAAAGATACTTACGAAGTCCTCCTTTAACATGACAATACAAGTCTGCATATCAGATAGACCGCAACGGCGATCTCCTATTTTAAACACAACACAAGGATTATCAGTTTTATATCCGTCATATTGTGTGTCCATACTGGAACTTGTTCTAGTCAAATTGTATCAAGATGTGTGCGCGTGTGTGTGTCGAGTTTAAGAAGATATCGTTTTAATATGACTTTAAGAAAATGTCGATTTTTTAATGGAGTGAAAATTGTGTCAAGCACTTGTAGAGGATTATGTTTCTGGTGTAGCCACTAAATTGACATTTTTGAAATGTCGGTATCAGAAATTTTACAGCGTCGATGGTTCGAGTGAAAAATACAAATCTTTATTTACAATATACGAAAATTATAGAAATTGAGACGTTCTTGAATTATTCATATTCACAAATATGAATAATTTGTATAAGATCACACACAGTCGTTAATAAGAATGACAAGTATTCGAAGTGATTGCTATGTATATAAAGTGCATAATATTATATAAAATAAAATTACATTTTTTAAAAAAGATTTGTTAATTAATAAGGAAATAATTATAACATACAAGTTAAAAATCGTCCAAGAATATATAACAAAGTGATTTTTAATAATATTTAAAAAGTTTTAGAATCCATTAATCATATAAAAATTAATTAAAAAAAAGTTTAAATCTCAATAACTGTCAGAGTATTTGAACATATTGACATATTAATTAAATAAATATCTTTGATCAATATTAAGATTATTTTTCGAAATTATTAGATTTCATAGATTTTATAAAGATTATTTATCATTATAGAGGAAGCACATTTTCAAAATGTTTAAATCTTATAGATTTGAGAAAAAATGTTTGTTATTATACTTGAAGTTCATAATCAAATTCATTGAATTTGATTACAAATTATTAAATTTTATAGATTTAATAAATATTGTTTATCATTATAGTTGAGGCACATTTTCAAAATTTTTGAATTTCATAGATTTGAGAAAGATTGTTCGTTATTATACTTGAAGTTCGTAATCAAAATTATTCAATTTTATTAAAAATTATTAAATTTTTTAGATTTGACGAAAATTGCTTCTTGTTGTATCTTAAGTTAATTTTCAGAAATGATGTTAATTTTCGATAATCGCATCTTTCAACAATCAATAATATTAATTTATTTTTGAAAGAGAATTTAATTATAATTTCAATCTAAAATCGTAAAAAATGATTTCTCAGTAAACAAAAAAAATAAATTTTTTATGATTAGAATTCTGCAGTGAGAATTATTTAGAAACTTTCCAAGGGCACATCCGGTATTGTTTCAAATGGTATAAAAAATTATTATAAGTAAACATTCACAATGCTTCACTGCAGAACACTAAAAAAAGACTGAACACGAACAGATGGAATAAAATATACATAACTTTTTTAACAATTACAATAATCCATTACTTTTATGAATGGAGTATTAACATCCTGCGGTAATGATCAGAAATGAACTATCATAAAATATGAACCGATAAAATTCGATATACAACATTATACTACGGCCCGATTAAATTGATCGTCGTGTTTTATTACTGTTTCATTGGTGATGTTTGTTTCGAAAAAAAACACACAAACAAAACCAGAATCTGATTTATTTTCGAAAATATCTTCGATAAATATCCACGGCACCGCATTTATTCGTTTCATTATTGAAATATTTTCTATTTAACGTTGAAATTTATCGCCTCAATTATCTGTACATTTTCGTTTAAATAAATACGTTCGACTCTGACAAAATAGCTGTAATCAAAAACGAATAACAGTAAAATAAATCTGGAACGAAGTTCGCGTTTTTCATAAACGGAATATATTTTATCTACAAATATATATATATATATGTGTGTGTGTGTGTGTGTAAGCTTTATAATTTAAAATTTTCAACTCGATCTTCATAAAAATTTCGACGGTGTTCTTGAAATTGAATTATAAAGTCACAACTGACTTTCAAAACGCGATTTCGTTTCTCTACAATCAGTTTGATAATAATGGATGAATTTAAAACCGTGCATACATTTCAATAAAATGTATGCATAGAGGAGAAAGAATAAATTGATATTTTGAAAGTATTTTCTTTTTAATATATATCAAAGAGTGATAAAATTGTTAAGAATTATAGTAAAAAAAATAATATAAACAGGAGACAAAGGAAAGAAATATCGAAAAAAATTGATTTGGTCATAATTATTTTTTTTTTCTGTTTGGACTTGGATTATGTTAACATTGAATTAAACAGAAATATATATATATATATATATATATATATATTAATAATAAGTTGAATAAGTGATTAGTGAAATTTTTTTAATTATTGTAGAATACATTTATTTGTGAAAAGATTTTGGATCTAAAAGTAACAATTTTCGTTTTTTATATATTTGATTTGTATATCTGATATTAGGTTATGAATCATAAAATAAAACTGATCTAAATATTTGGTTACATATGAAGACGTGTCTATAATTAATTGTTTCAATTATTTCAATATTATTTATTAATATTGAATTACACAGAAATAGATAATTAATAATAAGTTGAATAAATGATAATTGAAAATGTTTTAATTGTTGTAGAATCAATTTATTTGTGAAAAGATTTTGCATCTAAAAGGAACTATTTTCAGTTTTTATATATTTCATTTGTATATGTGATATTAGGTTATGATTCATAAAATAAAACTGATCTAAATATTTGGTTACATATGAAGATGTGTTTATAATCGATTGTTTCATTTATTTCAATATTATTTATTAATATTGAATTACACAGAAATAGATAAATCAATAATAAGCTGAATAAGTGATTATTGAAAATGTTTTAATTGTTGTAGAATCAACTTATTTGTGAAAAGATTTTGGATCTAAAAAGAACTATTTTCGATTTTCGTATATTTGATTTGAACATCTGATATTAGGTTATGAATCATGAAATAAAGTTGATCTAAATATTTGATTACATATGAAGATGTGTCCATAATTGATTGTTTAAATTATTTTATGAGTTGGAAAATTATTTTTTAGTTAGGTTTCAATTAGAATACATGACAGATAAAGGTGTAAATTTACATAAGAACTATTTTATTAATTGTCAAAAGAGTAATAAACCTGTACAAGATAAAAACTTGACCGAATCTTTTAGTAAAAATGTATTATCAGAATGAGTTTGCGAAAGATAGTTAATAACATAAAATCTAGTTCTGGCCCTGTGACTAAATTCAGTTTTATAAATGACTTTTTCTCTAACCACAATAAAATTTCTGATAAAAAATGTTCGATTATTTCTGATTGTTATATACATTTGGATGACGATGTTGTCATCTTCAGAGCACTAAGATATAGAAAAATCTGAAATGCAGTTATTGTGATTTAAAATTATAAAATGGATCAATGATTTGAATTCGTAAGAATCATCAAGGATTACATATCTCTATCAACTATGGATAAGAATCTTCTCAAATATTTTCCTAATTAATAATGTTGTTAATTATATGTTTATGAGAGAGGACGAAACATACTATTACGAGAGTATTTTGATGAGTATGGTAAAAAATAAAGTAAAACGCCATTTTTTTGGAAAAAAACGATTTTATTTCGAATAAAATCGATTGAACTTTTAGGAGAGGCATCGAACACAACTACAAACATGCAGACAACAATAAATATGTAGTACAATTGTAAAATATTTATATAAATTCTAAACAATAAAATTGTTATTTGATTTGATTTTTGCAATTGCTATGATACCAATGTCATATTTTTTCGTGTAACTTCGAGTAATAATAATTTAATAACAAATCTCTACACGTTTTGTGTTCAATTTTTTATTCAACTTTTTGTTCAATATTTTCTTCAATATTTTGTACAAATATTTATATATAATATAAATATTTATATATGTATATATATACATTATGTATGTGTGTATGTACTAATAAAATTGATTTTTATTAGCGCACCCACGCACACATAATATATATATATATATATATATATATATATATATATATATATGTGTGTGTGTGTTTATATTAATAAAAATTGACTCAAAGAAAATGTCCATTTAATAAAACATGACACTAATCAATACGATGCGTGTGAAACGTCATAAAACGTTAAAAAATCACAACGTCGCTTTTTCTATCCATTCGAAAGACTATTCGTGCGCAACATTCGAGCAATATCTTTGCATAATGGGCGAGAAAAAAAGACCCCACCCCCGTCCGTCTAATACCGTGCACGGTACAACGCACCCGAACACACGCACACGTCAATCTATTTTTCATTACGAGATGAACAGATGTTGTGTACGGGCCGAAAATAAATTCTTGCGGCAATAGCAACTTAAAGTCTCTCTCGACTGTTCATAAAAAGGGGTCCGTGTCACTTTCTGCCCGTTAACATAACCCTAACGTCCGGCCGTAATGATTAATGTGCGTCCATTTCTGGCCGCGGCGGTGCGTTCTCTGTCTGTGGGATCCGTGCCCGGAACGTATTGAATGCGACGCTAATGCATGTTTAAGCGGCTTGTATTCGAGATTGATTTTTTTGGCGTACGTTCGTTCGTTCGTTTGTTTATTTATTTTCGGAATGTCTCTAAGTGAATTGGATTTAATTGACATGTGAAATTGACTTGTCGACTTTTGTTGATGGACGCGTCGAAAACTGTTTAAAATATTTAACAGCGGGAAAATGTACCGAACTCTACTAACGTATCAAACTCTCGAACACATTCATCTTTTCATAAACAAAAGGCTGAACAGAAAATAATCTGTTTCTACAAAATGAATAAATCTAAAACTCTATTAAAGCATCCTATTTTTTTTTAGAAAGAACTATAAAATTTATTTCCAAAAGTATGGTTCTCATGAAATGTAGTTGTTGATTCGATAATACTGTCCCAATATTTTCGTTTTTCTTATGTACTATATTAATGTACGGTATTCTGTACATTGTATGACTGTTTTTGAGTCCTGTAAGTTCAGATTTCTTATTTGTTAAGTGTTGTTAAAAGCTCTTTTACTTTTAAGATCCAGTTGTATTTAGAATGTGTCGTTTATATATATATATATATATATATATATATATATATATATATATATATATAAATATACTATATATATAGTATATATATATATATACATACACACTAGGGGGCTCAATCCAACAACACCTCCCCCACTTGTCAATTATAAGCATGTACATGTAACCCAATAAAGAATAAACATATTTGTGTATCATAGACGCCTCGTCTCAAATAAATAAGTGGACGTCATGGATTTTTTTTTATTTTTTGTAGATGCAGAAAGAAAGAAAGAGCGAATTTATTGATACGCATACTATACAATAGTACAACAATACTAAAGTGTATTAATAACAGATTAATTGCGGTACCTCGCCTTGGCGTTGACTCGCTTATGACTGTGTAATAAAATGTAGATAATGTTACTGTAAGACAGACATTTTATTTTTTATTTGTCTAGTTTCGTACGTCCAGGCATTAAGAATAACAGTCGAAAATTGATATTTACTCTTATTACATGACAGATATTGATAGAGACTGTGAATTACACATTTGACAAATTTCATAGGTCCGTACTCTATGAGTATGAATGGTATATAGATATTTGTCCAAATTTAGAGATCTAAACACTAACAGATTTTGTAGATAATTTTTATTTTGTATATATATATAGAGAGAGAAGAGAGATAAACATATTTGGGTACCATAGAAATATCGTCACAAATAAATAAGTCAACGTCATGGAGTTTCTTTTATTTTTAGTGGATGATTTTGATTATATATATATATACATATATATATATATATATATATATATACATATATATATATATATATATATACATATATATATATATATATACATATATATATATATATATATATACATATATGTATATATATATATATGTATATATACAAAATAATCTCTTTATTTACAAGACATTTCGACCCAGACAACATCTTACATAAATAGATTATATTATTTTTCCCCTCTCATCCAGTACATATTTTATCAACAAACATTCCGGCGAAAACAAACACGGTCGATATGGAAAGAAAACATTCGTTACAAGAAAAAAATAATTCCGTTTCTAAATACGTGCCAGTAAAGCATCAACATGATAGACGTTGATACGGTTCAGAAAAATCGATAGCGTGGTTTGAGCTCTTTTTTCCCCACTTCTTCTCGATATTATACGTCATCGACGTGTAATTTCTCTCGGACAAATAATACGTTAGTAATAGAAAAACCTATCTGTTCTTTAATTGAAACTGTGATCTATTCTTGATCGATTACTTTTTAATTCTTATATAGATTCTTGTTGTTCCTTATATATATATATATATATATATATATATATATATACATATATATATATATATATAAATAGTACTATGGCAGATTTATTCTCTACTACAACATTTTGAAAATAATTGAAGTCTTCTTCAAATTGTGCATAAGACACAATAAAAGATGATAAATGATCATTTATTAAACGGGTTTTATCTACAATTCTTTTGTTATTTTTACGGTGAGAGAAGAATTCATTTTTGAGAGAGAAATCTTAACCAATGGAAAATAAATTGCATTCTATGAGATGATCTATAGAGCCATCGTAATAGACATGTCAATTTTGCAGCATTCTATTCCACCAAATAGCACTATGGCAGATTTATTCTCTACTACAGCATTTTGAAAATAATGAAGTCTTCTTCAAATTGTGCATAAGACACAATAAAATATGATAAATGATCATTTATTAAACAGGTTTTATCTACAATTCTTTTGTTATTTTTGCGGTGAGAGAAGAATTCATTTTTGAGAGAGAAATCTTAACCAATGGAAAATAAACTGCATTCTATGCACTTCAAGATTATGTAATAAAATTTTGAATAGTATTTACCATACCTTTGTTGTTAACCTTTACAATCTGGGATGTTTTTTTGTCTTTCTTGTATTAAAGAAACTGACATGTACACAAAACAGAATAAAATAATAATAAGAAATATTACAAACTAGTATAGTTAAGGTCGAGCATTTTTTCTCTTAGAAAAGCTTATAAATATAATCTATCCGACATTACGGCCCTCTACTTTAACCATTTTACCAAGAAGCTTGTACCGTATTTGCAGAAGCCGTATACATATTTTGAGACATTACACAGTGTCAAACGAATGTTATTCATAAGAATCATTAATAATTCATACGTAGTTGTTATGAAAACAAGTATGTAACTTTAATCATGTTATTTTGCCACCTATATCTCAACGACCTTTCCTGCGATAAGAGGCCGACGTGTTATTCCGTTATAAAGTATATCCGTTAAATTAGATTTGTCTGATCTGCAAGGCCTTAACTAAATATGCGCCAGACATTGTCACATTTTAATTCGAAACTATTCGTTTGACCTAAACAAACAGAGCGTACGCATAATGTTTATCATTTTCTAACGTATTTATCAGTTCCTGTCTCGAGATAAAACGACAAATATATACTTTTATGAAATTACCGTGTGCAATTTATACACCTGTATCAAGTTATATTTGACTCGAGACAGTATCTCGCGTTATGCAAAACATACTAAATGTGTAAAGTAAATATGTGCTTTATAAGATAATAAACTCTGTATGAAATATAAAACTGTTCACAATTTCTGCCGTGAATGCTCGACGTCAAATAATAATGTTCCGTTGGCGAAATAGAAAATTTATTATGCGGAGTGTGAAAGTTTCAACGTTTCCTAGATTTAATTATGCCGTTTTTCTCGTTGTCGTGTTAATTTTGATCGTTTTATTTTCGACGAAACGCTCGAGTAACCCTTTTTTATTTCTGTAATGACCTGCACGTTTCGATTGAGTTGATGTATAAAATAGTTTTCTTTACAACCCGTATAGCATTTATAAAGAAAAATACAATTTGAAAATAATCCCAGCGTTCAGTAATTAAAAGAAATAATACTATTTTTTCATTTGCATAACCATTTAATAACGATTTGGTAGGAAGAGAGTAGTGTAGCTTTTTATTTATTTCTCTCTCTATCTCTCTTCATATATATATATATATATATATATATATATATATATATATATATATAGTTATATATGTAAATACAAAGTTCATATACTATACAGGACGTTCCGTCGAGCAGAAGCTCGAGTACTTAACTTAATTGAAAGGTCGTATCCAGTCGAAATCCAAAACGCGTGTCGCGCATCGAGTACACACGGATTACATCCTCTATCCGTACAGGTTTATGAGAGTGGCGTTTGCTCGCTGAACACCGTACAGCTGAACAAACTATACGCAAAGATAAATACAGCACCTGATGATCTCTTCTGCTGGCTCGTTGATTCCCGACGGGGAGAAAATGTATCCTGTCGTCTAGTAAGAGTGGCATTCCCGCAGAAACAGACCTCACTATGCACGAATCACTTATGGTCAACGGTGGGAAGATCGTTAGACTCGGTCGTACGGCCGTGCGATGGCGACGGTGGTGGCGTCGGGGAGACGACGGAACAGAATCCGCACAACCTGCGACGTCGGCTCGAGTTAAACGATCAGGTGGGTTCGTGGCGGAGGTCAGAGATTCAGACGACAGTTATGTAACAGGTGGATCAAAACTATTCTGTTTGCGGGCTTTGTTTTAATCGCGCGGCTGATTAATTGTTTTATCGGAATTGGATTTCGGCGTTGACATTTATTTTCAGTACGTTCTATTTATCGAGAACGATTGTTCTATATTTACAATAGATTCAATTGTGTGTAGATAAACTGTTATCATTGAAGCTTCGAAAACGACAAAGACAATTCTACACTGTATAAAGCACATACAATAAAATTGTTCTAATCTTTAATCATATTTATTGTTCGCTACAATTATTTGAACGAATATTCTGATAAATGTTAAGTTTATAAAAACTAAAAAGTACTAGGCTGGTGCAAAAATAATTTCAGTTTTTACATATCCAGAATGAAGACACATATATCAGTTAAAATATGGATTTATTAATCAAAATAAAGACCTTTGATTAATGATTCTTAAATCATTATTGTCTATAACCTGAAGGACGTCTAAGACCCTCCTCATCATCAAGGCTTTCGTTTCCATTACGAAATTTTTGGAACCAGTGTTGAGCTGTACGTTCGCTAATCAATTCTTCGACAAAAAATGTGATAATTAGAACAGTTTTTATTACTTTAAGTCCTAATTTAAACTCATACAACAAAATGACGTTAATCTGACTTTTTTCCATGACTAATTTAAGAGGTTATATCCAATAATACTAAAGAATGAAAACAATAGACATAAGCTGAAGCCAGTAGTGATAATTTCATTATTTACAATGATGTAACACATGACTATAACAAAAGATAAGTAGAAAAATCGGTGCCAGACTTAAAAATCATAAAAACCGCAATTATTTTTGCACCAACCTAATATTTCACATTATTCAAACTGAAATAAAATTTAGATTTTGACAAATGTATGGAGCTATACTTTGAGTCACAATATCTATTGAATGAATATATTTCTTTATTTTCATTTAACTAATATTTCTTTCTCTCCTCTCTCTACCTCTCTCTCTCTCTGTCTATATATATATATATAGACTTCGAAACGATGCCATTAAGAAATAAATAATATTTAACTTTTTTATTAACAGTATTAATAACGCCTATGCTTAAGTGAATAATATTAAGAGACGGTGTTTCCGCACCGGAATTAAATTTAAGATTAACTTCAAATATTTGTATACGTCTGTGGAATCTAATAAATAAGCTGCAGTGCTGTTTATCGTTCAGATGATAATATACTATTTGTGAAGTGGATGGATTTATCTCTATATTATCAGTATCGTTTGTATTGTGTTTATCAAATAACTGGTTTTCAGCAGAGAACGTTGCCTACGAAAATATTATTCTAGATGAAAGTTACGCTCGTCTTCAAGTTAATATAACTGATTATATTATTAATAAAATGTATTTTCATTAAACTATAGAAATAATATACGTTGAGTACGTATTTAATGTTCGATAAACGGGGTTCAAGAAGTCAATAAGTATAAGTAATTAAAATCAAACTTTGTAAATTTAATTTTTTGGTAAACAGAACAGGTATTATTTATATAAAACATTTTTAATACCATCTGTTTGGAAGTTCATTAACTAATGACTTTCTTTGAAATTATTTCTACTTCGAAATGTTTAGAAGAACAGGATTTAATCGAAAACTGAATTATAATATTTGACTTTCGAATAATTCATAAATGAAAACAAATTAATAATTTTAAAATATATACTTTTTCTATAATTTACATATCTGGAATTTGTTTACTCGGTAATGAATATCGACAATATTAAATTAATAATTTATAAAAATTCAAACAGATAATTAAGGCAAATATTTTTTTCTAAAAATTTATCACATTTAAAGTCTAAACAAGTAAAACAAAAATAATTATGTGATATTTAAAGCATTATAATCCTTGTCATAGATACATTAAAATGTTTAGTTGATTTAAAAATTAATAAGTACTAAGTAAGATCATTTAATTTTGATAACTTGTTTAAATTACTGATTGAGTCAGATCTTCAATATCGGTCAAAACCACATCTTCATGGTCTATACTGTAAGACGGTCGCTTCACTATTGAAACATTCAGCTATTTAATCCACCCTCTATATTTATTAGATAATATTCTTAAAGATTACTATTTATTTAAGTTTATGAAAGATTTAATATGGAATGAATGATTTCATAAAGTAGCAGAAGCAAAACTTAAACATATTTTTCACTTTTCCATAAATTACACATTTTTTTCTAAAAATGTTCAAATAATTGACTTTTGATCATTTTTAGTTGTTTCTATACATATTTTGACATTGTTGAAAGAAGACATTGTTAATATCCGAGTTTATCTTTAGAAGATTTGGATTACATTTAAGAATGAGAATAAAAACACTTGAACAACAATGATAACTGATTAGTAGTCTTTAATGGTAGTCAATCGACGAGATATCTTTTTATACAAAACTAGTGAACTCACCTATAGACAGATACAAATTATTTACTTTGAAATCACTTCATCAAGTCTACAACAGAGCACGTGAAATTTTCTTTCACGCAACTGCGTCGTCTCTTGTATTTAAATTTCATTTTAATATCCATTTTCGGAACGCAGTCCGTAAACGCGAAACGATTACGGCGCGCATTGTCGATTGCGACCGTAAATCATTTCATTCAAATAGAGAAACGATGAATGTATTAAAATATCGTTAAAAAATGTTCCGTCGAACCGCGACGTCGTTCGCTACAGGTAAAAGTGACGTGACGGTGAACCCGAGAGACGGTCGCCGGACGTGAACTGGAAAGCGACGAGGTAACAGATGGGGAGGACAGACAGATGCGGACGACGTCGACTGGAAGATAAACGGTAGCGGAAGCAGAAAGACACCGGACGAATGAGTCGAACAGCGTCTGTCTCTCTCTCTCTGTCTCTCGCTCTCAATGAGATGCGCGTGCGACACGACCACATTTCAGGTTATTTATTCAACAGTATGAAGCTCTCACATGTAGTCATTTTATTAACTAGCTATCTTATTACTGTTGACAACTCCTCTGACTGACATGTTCTTCGGTTATACATTTCATATATATATATATATATATATATATATATATATATATATATATATATATACATGAAGTATTTCTTCCACGTTAGGATAAATTAAACCACGAATAAACTGATAACCAACACTATTTATTCATTTCACAATTTGAAAAATCAACAATCCACCGCCATGTCTGAAAGAAGGTTTGGTTTATAGATAAATATTTTCATATATCTTAATTATTTTTAAATTTTGTAATAAAATTATCTTTGGCAATTGTTTGGCAAGAATACTATTTAGTTATAAGAATTTATTTTATTGTTGAATGAATATTAAATGCATTTTAAATTTGAACAATCAACATTCCGCGGCCATGTCTGAAAGAAGGTTTGGTTTATAGATAAATATTTTCATATATCTTAATTATTTCAAAATTTGCAATAAAATTATCTTTCGTAATTACTTGGCAAGAATACTATTAAGTTATAAAAATTTATTTTATTGTTGAATAAATATAAAATGCATTTTAAAACACATAATAGGCACTATAAATAAACACATAATAGGCACTAATATATAGGCATACAATAGGCACTATTAGTTCTTTATAGATAAAATCATCTTATTATCCTAATAAATTCATATAAATGATGTAAAGCTTATATCAGATAAAATATAATTCTAGATTGCAGCTTTTTTACTATTTAAAAAGTTTATTGTCTAAAATATCAATTTAATTTGTATTTTTAAATATTTTTTTCATTTCTCTTCTAATTTCTCATCTATTTAATACCCTTTTCTGTTATTATTTCTCCACTAATTATTTATTCTAAGAAAATCGAATCACAATATGAAAATTGATTAAATAGAAATAAATCCAAGCGTTAATTGTATTGGAATGATTATCAAAGGAGACAATTTCTTAAAATTGTTTAAAATACACAAATTGTAAAAAGATATGTAAAAAAAATTCTAAAATAGTTGACATGCAATATATAATTTAATTACAAATATTTCTGATCACTTCGGTAATATTTTTACAAGTTTGTAACGAAATAATTGAAATACTGAAATAATTGGCTGACAATAAACAAGAATTTATTCTCGATCAAGCTGTTTGTCACTATGTGCACATAAACTGTATATTGCTCATACATCTTTTCGAGTTATTAATGCATGCCTTGTGTTATGTACTGAAATATGAATAATCGTTGAATGGAACGTTGTTTCAACAATCAGAATAATATTCGATTATTACACATTCACTATGAAAATACAAATACAGTCACTGACACGAAATATAAATATTGAATGCGTTTCTTGGACACAAGAAGGTACTGTAAAATTTAATAAAATTTTAAAACAATTCACATGATAAAAATAATTAATATAAATATTTCTGATCACTCTAGTAACGTTTCCACATGTCCCTAACGAAATAATTGAAATATTAAAACAATTGCTTAATAGTAAACAAGATTTTATTTACAATGCAGTTACTTTAACTTTGTGTACGAATTGTGTACTTTTATACATCTTTCTGAATTGTTAACGCATCTATTGTCTTTGGTACAAGTACTCGATAGTCTACTCGATACAATGTTTGATGAGAGAATGTCTTCTACCACTCTGCTCCAGGCGATCACAAACAACATATTTAATTGTCAACAATTAAGCTAAGTCAACTGTCAGTTTTATCACGATGTTAACAATCATTCTATCTGATTTCATCCTACACATTTATATATATATATATATATATATATATATATATGTATATACATATATATATATATATATATATATAATATATATATATGTATATACACATATATATATATATATATATATATATATATATATATATATATATATATAGTGTTATATAAAGTAGCATATCTCAAAGTAGCATATATTAGCTTTAAACACATGTGGTTTAAAACGAACGGGCGAAACTGAACAAAAAAAAGAGAAACAATGTACTAGTTTAATAAAGCATGCAGTATAAACACAATATACGACTGGTAACATTTTATACAGAACAAAATATTAAAATAGAAAAAATATATGATCTATATATGATAAAATGTCGTACTGATTTCCGTTTAAAAAATATATAATAAAAAATCTCATTTACCCGCGACAAATATCACAAATTTTATATTTATAACTTTTAATATATCAAATTGTTTTAAATAAAAACATACCCTCTGGCATATTAAACGATATAAACGTTTTCAAATTGAAAATTTCACAAAACGTATCCGAAATTATATAAAAAAATGTTTATATAGACGTTTATAAAGATGTAGTAAATAAAATGTCTGGATTAATTTTTTTTTTTGAATGAAAGAATAGTTTTTCCAGTTTAAAAGTGAATAAATTTTATGGATAATAATTTGTAAATGAAAATATTCATCATATGGAGTTAATAACAATCTTTTTTGTTTGTTTCTGATAAAAATATATTCAGCTTTTTTTGATTTTAGTCATTAAGCAGTGTTTGAAATTTATTTATTTTCAAGTTATTATTATTCTATTGATATCTATGATTAATAATAATTGAAATATTAATGCTCCAATTATTAATTATAAAATAAAAATTTACTACTGTTAATAATCATTTCATATAATATATTTTTGTTTCTTCTTTATTAAAACTTGAAAATAGTTAAAATTTTAAATTAGAATTCAAACAAATTATTAGGTTGGTAGAAAAATAATTGCTGTTTACGACCTTCAGATGTATATATATATATATATTTCTCTTATTGATTTTCCTATCTGTTTTAAGTGATCCAGAACTGGTGGATGATTAACGCCTAACTTTTGTGCAAGCTCTCAAATTGTGCATGGTTCTGATTCAGCCAACGCCTTCAGTTGGTCGCTATGAATTGAAGGACACTCAAGACTTTCTTCATCTTCAAGCCTCTCGTCTCAGCACGAATTTTTTGGAACCACCATTTGCACTGTACATTCCTTAACAGTACCCACACCAAAAGCATTGTTTAGTTGACGACCAGTTTTTGCTGCTTTACCACCCGTTTTGAACTCATTGAAAAATTTTACTTTTATTTGCTTCTTTTCCATTTTTAATTTAATAGCCCAATTTGAAGAAAAATTAATAATAAAACAAAAGTCGATTTTACCAAAATACAGACCGAATAATGCACTTTAAAGTGATATTAACAAGAACAAGATGAAATGACACTTTAATTTAAAAAAAAATTAAGATTAGAATTCAAAAAACAAAAATCCTCAATTATTTTCCTACTAACCTAATAGTTCACAATTTACTGAACAAGGTACTTAGTAACATCTTTTTAAATAAAATCTTTGTTTATTTTTTTTAAAAAAAATAATATAATAGAAAATTGAGTCAAATATCAGAAATTTAGATGACATTGTTATTAGCAGAGTTATAAATTGTATCTTATATTTATCTAAGAGTCTATATATATATATATATATATATATATATATATATATTCAAAAGTAATACTTAAATATCGTTAGTATAAATTTATTACTCAATTGCATTTCGTATAATATAAATTTAGGTGCAAAAATTAAAAGGCAATAAATAATAAATTTTAGGTATAGAATTAGGTGTAAAAATTAATTCGGTGTCTTTAAATCGAATCAGTCATTACTCTGTTTTAAATTAAAATATTTTCCTTGTCGTTTCAGGATTTTCAAGTGTGAAAATTAACATTTAAAAATATTATATATTTTAAGCAAAGCTGAACAAATCATTCTCGCGGGTTTGACTGTAATTTTTTTCAACGAAAATTTGAAAATTATACAATGCCTAATATGCTGGTTTCTGGACGCCATCGTATTCACTACTGTTCTGTGAGGTTATTTCGACTAGTTGGTTAAATATATAGTGTTTTTAAATGTTAAGGTTTGCACCTCAAAATTCTAAAACAACGAGAATATAATTATGATTAAATCAGATTAAAGGTACCGAATTATTTTTTACACCTAATATATATATATATATATATATATATATATATATAATATTATATGTGTATAAATTTATCAACACTGTGTCCAAATTTCAAATCATGTTTGTCGTATCGTAATCAAACACCTCTTTGTGTTGTTTTCTCTTTCGAAAATAATTTAACTTCATTTTTCGAAACACTACACACAAACGCAACGGTTTCTTTTTATGAAACACTTGCTCAATGTATGATTTATAGTAAACACACGCGTTCATCACACAGAATGACAGTGTACGCGCAACTTGATTGATTACAGTGAATACGGTTTCTTGTAGGTTTCCTTTCTTCCAAACAATTACTTGAATGGATCGTAATAATTTACGAAAGGTCTTTTTATTTTTTATCTGTGCATTTTTCGTACCTTGATAAAAATCATGTTTCAAACAAGAATCGTACACTCTATGTCTATGTACTTTATTGTCGTTTATTGAGATTAATTTACTCTTTTTAAATTCTGTCTTAATTTGATAATATCCAAAGATAATGTTAGGTTATAGTTTGATTAAACAATTTATAAGGATATTGCAGTCTTGTTTCATCTAAAAATAGTCTATTTGAAATGATAACAGTGAGTTTGTCGTTTTTTTAATTTTATTCTATGAAAAAATAACAGAAGCTGTTATTCATTAGTGTCGATGAGATGTAATTTTATTTCTTCAAGTTGGTAGAAAAATAAATATGATTTATGACCTTTAAATAGATTTTTCTAGCTGTTTTAAGTGGTCCAGAACTGTTGAATGACTAACGCTTAACTTTTGTGCAAGCTCTCGAATTAATGAGCTTGGTTTTGATTCAACTAACACTTTCAGTTGGTCGTTATTAACTGAATAAGGACATTGAAACCTTCTCCATCTTCATAGCTTTCATCTCCAGCATGACATTTTTGGAACCACCATTGAACCGTACATTCTTGACAATACTTATACCAAAAGCATCGTTTAGTTTACTAGCAATTTCTGCTGCTTTAACACCCGTTTTGAATTCATACAAAAAATACTCTTATTAGCTTCTTTTTCATTCTCAATTCAATAACTCAATTTGCAGTAAAATTAATAATAAAATCAAAATAGATGCAATCAAAAAATATACTGAAAAATGCACTTTGATATGATATTAACATGAACAAGATGAAATGACACTTTCATTGAAAAAAATTAAGGTAAGAATTCAGAAAACAAACCGCAATTATTTTCCTATCAACTCAACATTTATCAAAAATCAGCTTATAGCTATATCAATTTTTAAAACCTTTTTATAATAGTGAAATTAGTTTCTAAACCTCTTACCGAATCGAACTAACGGAAAAAACTCCTTATAGTTTTCATAAATAACATTCGGAGATATTCAAACGTCTCGAACGTGGTTATCGCCGATGATAAAATAAAATGTAACAAACATATGTGAAAACACGAAAATGCTTTTAATGACAGTCACTTCCTATTGAAACACAGTTACTGTACATTACAATACTTAAACAGTTTGTGTTTGGGTGAAAGAAAAAAGACTCGATTCCACTTAATGTGTTCGGCGTGCGTGCGTGTCGACACGTGCGTGTAAGCACTTGTTATTAACACATTTCATTAGATAAAGATGTTTCTCCAGCCTTGTGAGAAATACAATTAATCAAAATATAATTCTCAAAATGTTCATAAAAAACTCTTACGGTGTCGTACCATTAATTTTATTAAAACACTGATATGAAATCTGTATATATATATTTTAATTAATTTTATAGAAAATATCAAACTAGTACTTTCGCTAAGAGTGACTTTTTTTAAATATTCAATTTACTACACGGAATTTATATTAAAAAATATTACCTTCTTTCTCATTTTCTACGAATATAAAATTCTCGTGTTAGTAAAAAATCAGATAATAATAATGGCTTGATGTGAAACGTTAAATGAGCACGAGTTAATTAGTTTTTGACCTGTTGAAAACCTTTGTATATTACATACATTTTCTAAAATGAAATATATATTTTAAATTTTATACTCTCATGGTAATTAATTGTTTTATTATGGAGATAAAAATTGGTATTTTTATTTGCTCCTATTTCGATTTTTCTATCGTGTAATTTTGTTTAATGTTGTATATTAACTCACTGAGGAAAATGGTATCATCATTGAAATATCTATAAACAATAATCAAAAATAATCAATAGTTGATGACTGAAAAAATATATGATTTGTTGGATAGATGAAAATAGAAATTAAAAGTAGATACATTGGTTCAAAATTAAAAAAGCATGATTTGAATAATAACTTGTACAAAAGTTGAGCTTGTAAAAAAGTTATGCATTAGTCATCCAAGAGTTCTGGATTACTTAAAACATCTAGCTGAGAAAAATGTATATGAATTTTAAAGTCATAAACTGCAATTATTTTTCTATCAACCTAATATAACAATTCTATTGAGTATTAAACAAGCAGATTTTCTTTATGAAATTTTCTGTTATGAGTAAAAAAAAATATCTAAACTTTCGGATTCGATTGTAAAGGAAACAAATACACAGAGAGATGAATGAAAGAATAATTTTTAGTGTTTATAGGTTATAGTTTTAATTTTCTAGTTTTCAGTTACTTTTAAGGGAGTTCATTCTTTCTAAATAGCTTAAATGTTAAATATCTACAAAATAAAAGCATATTTTTCTATAAGAAAAAGAAGGTCTCAATGCTATGCGCGCGTTTTATTCGTTCTTTGATTAGTTTATATCAATCACGTTGTATCTGTTCTGATTGGTTGATATCAGTCGTACGATCAGAGTTCTGTTTGATAATAATTTGTTAATTTTTATTTGTTAGGAGAGAGCGAGCGTTAACGAGCGGAGAGAGAACATACCCTTCCGGAGCTTAGTGAGCATAGCGAGGAAAGGGTGGAGCCCCCTAGTTTAAATAAATTTAATATATTATGATAAAAAAATTTGTATGGTTTGTAAAAGTAAATATATATAAAATAAAGTTGCATCAAAATTTTTATTACAATATTTGTTCCTTAAGTATATAATTTTTTAACGACCTTGAAGTTATATTTTTCTATTTAATTTACTCGTACTTTTAGTCAAATTGTGCACTGGGGTACGATATGAGGTCGAGACCTTCTTTAAGTAAATTTTTCATGTTTAACAAGAAGAGATAAAAGTGTTTTATAAGAACTCGTATAAAAGTTTTCTTGTTTCAGCACTTTTTATTCAACATTGTTTTTGAAATGAAGACAAGACTTTATACGTACATACACATATATAATATATATATATATATATATATATATATATATATATATATATATATATATATATGAAAGATTATTATGATTTCCACCTGCATACTGAGTCATTGAGTGGAAAAAAATTCTATGACTTGTGATTTCACAAAAAATATTAGATTAGAGTGATAAAAAATAATTGCGGTTTTTGTTTCCTGGATTCTAACCTTAATTTTCTTCAATGAATGTGTCATTTCATCGTATTTATTTTAATATTATTTTGAAGTGCATTCTTCGGTTTGTGTTTTGATAATATCGACTGGTTTATTATTAATTCTACTTCAAATTAGGTTAA
The DNA here is from genome assembly GCA_034766995.1 of Acanthacorydalis orientalis. Taxonomy (NCBI): domain Eukaryota; kingdom Metazoa; phylum Arthropoda; class Insecta; order Megaloptera; family Corydalidae; genus Acanthacorydalis; species Acanthacorydalis orientalis. The sequence goes on from CM068316.1 coordinate 48,347,897, forward strand.
TGAATTGAAGATGGGAAAGAAACAAGAGTAATTTTTTCTATGAGTTCAAAGTGGAGGGAATAGCAGCAGAAACTGTTCGTAAGCTGAACGATGCTTTTGTTGTGGGTGCTGTTAAAGAAAGTACGGTGCAATGGTGGTTCCAAAAATGTTGTGCTGGGGATGAGAGCCTTGAAAATTAAGAAGGTTACGGGAGTCCTTCTTCAGTTCATTACGACCAGCTGAATTCTTTAGTTTAATCAGGACCACGCACAACAAATTGAGGGCTTACACTAAATTTAGGCGTTAGTTATCCAACAGATCCGGACCACTTAAAACCACTTATATTAAAAAATGTATATAAATTTGAAGGTCATTAACAGCAATTATTTTTCTACTAATCTTATATATAACCATATTGGAAATAAAGTTGATGTACTCCAATGAGAAAAGGAGTCATTTATGAAAATATAGATAAAATTTTAATATCATTGATGCTCAATAAATGATTATTGGTCATTTTCGATTGTTATTTATATGGATTTAAATACTGAAGTCATCATTATGAGAGTATCAAGACACAAAAAAGCTGTTTTCTCTTTCTTTTCAATATTTTTCTGTACTTTACTACTTTGAATATGATGTGATTTCTATAAAAATGCTCATAATCAACCAAAAAGAAGATCAATACTCAATTATCGAACATTATTAACCAGAAAAAAATAGGTTAAAATTTTAAAAAAGGTTTAATTTGTTAAAATGCTTAACTTTATTTATAAGAAGTTGATATGGTCACAAAAATAATAGAAAAATAAAAGAATATATCGTTTTTATTCTTATTTCTATTCTTTTATAATAACCATTATATTTTTAAAATGATTCTATACTAAAATAAGATGGAAAAATCCATTATATATACATATGTATATATATATATATATATATATATATATAACAGTAGAAGTTTTATAATATCCATGAAATTGGATTTTTCATCGTGTCAGACGCATCCGTCCGAACATAGTCATATCAGTATGGAAACACTGTTCCAAGTAATCCATCTAATTTGAACGTTCCGTTTCAAACGCAAACTGCATATTGTTAGAAAAGAGCGCGGCAACGTCTCGAACAACGAGTGATTTTTAATCAGGTCAGCCTTTGTCAAAGCATTTTCAGAAATATGTGACAGTGTTTCCGAAGTGCGCTTTATGAAAAAAAGGGTTACATGAACTCGTCTCTCGAACGATGCTGCCGTTCGTTCAATGCTCTATATACTAAACTCTTTCACTTGCATCTGTATTCAACGTTTCCGACTTTATATTGACTTTCAGTATTTCGCATCACTTCATAAATTGCCTCACTTCGTTCATAGAGTTACAAATTGACGAATTGAAGTACATACATATAAATGTGTGTATATATATATATATATATATATATATATATATATATATATATATATATATATATATACACACACTGTTATACTTAATCAGAAAAAGTCATGAATGTTTATGGACACTCATATACCTTTATATATATATATATATATATATATATATATATATATATATATATCTCTTTATAAGATTATTGTGCCAGCTGAGTCCCAAAAACAAAGATATATTGTTATGAGATAGCAACGTAGGTTAGTACTATTACAAGAATAAAGATAACAATCTACACAAGTAGATCAAGATGAATGGCGAACGTGGAAGAGTAATTTCAAGTAGTCTGGATTTGTTAAGTTTCGTCCATCAAGTGTTTCGAACATCAAGAGAACCAACGATTTTTTTCCACAGTAGTACGTGTTATAAATGTGTGTATATAAATTTATATATATATATATACATATAGTATAAAAATTATTTTGCATTTTTATAATAAATTTTCAATATGCTGGAAAAACAGTTTAATACACTAGGGAATAATTATAAATAAAATAGTAAAATAAGATAAAAAAATATTATAGTTAACTTTAATTTCTTTATGCAGATTTTATAAGAACATGTACGAAAGTGAGTAAAGAATTAATTAAAATATTTTTCTTTTAACTATATGTCGTGGTTTTTATTATTAGAGATAACTTCTTTGTTTTAGTTAGACATTGTCCACTATTAAGGTTTAAAAATAGAAAAAAAAATATTTTTTAATATATTGTATATATATATATATATATATATAATTAGGTGTAAAAATTAATTCGATGCCTTGAATTTGAATCACTCATAACTCTGTTTTAAATTAAAATATTTTCTCGTCGTTTTAAAATTTTAAAGTGTCAACCTTGACATTTGAAAACACTATAAATCTTATCCAAGCAGGTGGTATAACCTCACAAAACAGTTGTGAACACGATGGCGTTCTGAAACTAGGATATTATACATTGTATTTAAGTTGAAAAAATGCTACCAAAGCCGCGGAAATGATTTGTTCAGCTTTAGAGGATGGTGTTGTGATGTAGAAACATGTAAAAATGCAAAACAATGAAACAAGTTCGAAAATGTATTTCCAATTCATTGACTCAACGCCGTCATTTTTTTTTCGATAAGGGATTCTTCAACTAATCGACAGATTATACAAAATAATGAGGAATATTTTGAGGATTGAAATATATTCAATTTTTCCGTAAACGTTAATTTTCTATTAAAAAAAATGGAGGTTGTATATGTACACAACCGCAGGAGTTGACATAGACTTACAACAAGTTAGAGAAGTGAAAATGTTTTAAGTTGTTTCAAAAAATAGAATTTTATCTTTTCAGATGGGATTAAAACATTTTTTTCAAACTCTCTGACCTTCGCTCTCCCACCTACTACTTTACGTTTTCTGTGGTTTCTTACACGTTCCGTAACAGTTTTGCTGGACATACTAAATTTTAGAGATGTTGACAAATTCGATAGCTTAATTTATGAAAATTTTTAAAAATTAAAAAAATGAATCTAGGCTCTTTTTACAGAGTTTTAAAAGCTCTATCCGCAGATATTTTAGTTTTTATCGTACGATAAAAAGTTTTCAAGATATTTACCTTTTAATGCTGATACAAAGTGAAAATCGATGTTAAAATTTATAAGATCATAACTTTTAACCTAATTAACGGATTGCAACAAATGAAGAATTTTTAGATTTCAAAGTTTTTTAGCTGTTAAATACTTTTTTGCTCCTATATGAATCGGTTGAACGGTTGCTGCGTACTGAATGAGAATCTGTGTTACAGCATTTAATAACGTTATCACTGCTATCATGACCCCGCTCAATGAAACTATAGATGTAATTCTTCGTCAAAAACCTTGCTTTACATTCGGGATAATGCAGTAATTCATTTTTAATAATAATTGTGAAAAAATTTCGATGAAAAACTTATGTTAGCTTTAAAGAATGTTAGCTTTGTGAATTTAAATCTTGATAAATATGAATCTAAACTATGGTTCATTGAAGACTGGAAATAGAACTCAGATAGTTTAATATCGGTATTTTATAGAACTTTTCAAACGAATAATATTTTTTTGAATAGATAATATCGTTTATTGAATGAGCCGCAATTTTATCTAGTAGTTTTATGCATTCAGACAATAAAATACTATTTTTTTATAAAATAACGTACATATCAGCATAAATAAAATTTATTTGAATGTGAAACATTTCTATAATGGCTGATAATTGGTCATTTGTCTAATTAACAAAATTCAATTTATTATTATAATATAAAAATATTTGAATAACAATATTCATCTTCATATAGAAGGATTTTTGATTGTTTTTTTTTCAAATAATTTTCGAACTGATACAATATTCAAATGCTATTTCTTTAAAAATCTTGATCCTTGCAAGTATCAATTAAGAAGGAACATAGAAAATCTAAGCAGAATATTAATAATACATTAATTTATCGCGTATAATCTACTGTTTGTTAAATTTCCACTTCATTTCAGAGAAAATAAAAATAAAAAAAAGTATCCTATGAAAAGAACTGTTTTTATGCAGTGACGGAATTACTCCAACTGTATCGAACACAAAAGCAAAAAAATAAAAATAATCTACTCGAAAATAAACAAAACGTTCTCGACACAATATCGAAATAAGTAAATCTTGACGCGGGGTAAAAAAATAAATACCGAAAAAACATCCAGCTTAACTCCTTCGCTAGATTATATCACAGGTTTTAAAATGTACACAGGACGTGTTAAACCGCTAATCCCGTACGAAAATAAGTGAACAGAGAAAAAATACCCGACGCTAAACTGTGTTGAATTCCGACAGTGTGTCATTAGTTCTACAAATGAGACCAATTAAAAAAAAATACTGAAATACAGATAGATATATCTTATCAGTTAAAATGTTCTGTGCAAAGTTGAATACTGGAATCGTTCGCGCAGTTAAGATTTAATCTAACTGTAATGGAATGGAACAAAAAATATATATATCGTGCTCTGTTAGCAATACTGAACCGTTCGCCTCCGGGAGATACCGGGGAAAAACAATAGTAAAAAAAAGAATATGCTGGATTATAAAACAATGGTGGAAAAAGATCGTGCTGGATATATTAAATTCTTAATATTATGTGTCAGCTTTTCATTTCTCACAAATAATATATATATATATATATATATATATATATATATTTGATTTTATCTCCATATATAAATCTGTTTGTGTTTGTACTCTGTTATTTATTTGGTACGAATGAGAAAAATAGATTTCATCCGCATATTTTTTATAATTTATCAAAATAGCATCTGTAGTATATCCATTAAAGAAATCTGATAAAAGCAATTGACATTAATCTTTCAGAAAAGGTAATATATCAATCTATCGTAATTTGTTGCATTTTTTTCAAAAATACATTTTCATAAAATATTAACGTCAGCAAGCTTGTTAAGAATTAAATAAATCCATTATATTTATCAAACTATTGAGCAAAGTATAGATATTTTATACGAAAATAATTAATATTATTTCTATTTAATATTTCTTATTTGTTTTCTATTTAATTAAGCCAAAAATATGGGAAAATTATCTTAGAAATTATACAAAATTTGATCTAAAGACAATGGAAAATTGTCTTTAAATTTAAAAGATGTATAAATAAACATTTTATTCAATCAATGTTAACTTATTGTGTTTCATTAACGTTTTCGTTATATAATAGACTATATATATATATATATATATATATATATATATATATATATATATAAGATGAAGGAAGCTAATGAATGAATATGAATATTTTACCTTAAAAACATAGTACAGGTTATCTGTCATCGTCAATAGTGTGGATTGATAGAAATAGAAAGAAATGTAGAGCAATAAGAGTAATAAATATGTAAAAACTAATCCAAATATTTTTTGTATTTGGTATATATTAAGGAGAGAAACAAATAGAACTCTTCCAATATACGTTTATATAACAAAGAAAGTTCAAACATTAAAAATACAATATCAAAATGTATCTCGCCAGTGTTTAAGTATCTGCGTGTCTGCGTTTGATTTATATATCTGAGAGCAAAACGATTTAACACCGACACTGAAGTGATTTATGTGTGAAATTTTTTCTGTGAAACAAATATTGTCAATTAAGTCGATTGAAATGCCAATGAATGAATCCATTGAAATCGCACGGATTGATATTGGCGGTATTGTTAAAGCAACGATAAGAACGGTATTAGAATTGCAAAGGGATGATTGTGATGTCGTATTTAAATTTATATTGTGTTCGGATATCGTATTTTCAGTTTAAAAAGACGAAATTCGGACGTAGGCGAGACTTAGAAAAATCCGCATTCATTAGATCACGTCGTGTACAATAAACATGCTTTCTTTTATATTATTAACGTGTGACACGAAATTCGCGAAGAAAAATTTATTAACTTGTTCGAAACAAATTTAAACGACTTCAAACATTATAGAAGTATTTTTCATATGATAACTAGTTCAAGTTTTCGACGATTAATTTTTAATACTTTCACGGAGTTTTATATTATTCGATATAAAGAGATAAAAAAATAATCAAAGAAATAATTGAAAAAGTTTTCAATTCGATTCCGACTCAGGCGAACAGATTATGTTTTTAGTTAAGCGAATCTATTTAAAAATATCATATGGAGGTACCGTATTGAAAAATTATAGAGGGGAAGTGGATATTTAGATCCGGTGATTTAAATAGCATTGACAATAAGAGGATAATTCGCACAAGCTGTATACGAAATTTCAGGTAATTTATATGACCCGAATGGAATAATACTTAGGAAATTCAATTATTCAAAATAATGAAAGTATATTTAAAATTAAGTCTCAGATAGAATGAATCGTTCACCAAGAAATCCAAATACTATCTCTCTATTAATAAAAATCAGTCCTGTGGTCATCTAATGACTTTTATTCATGTTCTGATTAACTGATGGAGATCGCGTGGTCTCTGTTCTAATATAGAGCAAGTCAATTTAGGTTTTCATATGAAAATATTAAAAAAAACACAAAAATTAAAAAAAAACATTATTTTTTAATTTTTGCGGTTTTTTAATACCTTCTTGGGGAAGCCTAAATTGACTTTCCCTATATGTGTATGTATATATATATATATATATATATATATATATATATACACACATATAGGGAAATTTAATTTAGGCTTCTCCTATATATAATAATATATATATATATAAAATTATTTTTAAAAACTATTTCTATATGAATACAAATATTTTTCTATGTATCTATAAATTGTAAACTCAATAAATGTCTTTATTATGATCGATGAATACAACATCGAAGTCATTAAGAAATACAAGGTACATCTTCGACTGTTTTACCTTCTTGTGTGTTTTTGTAAGAGAAGTATCATCAATACACTTCAGCGCGAGTGTCATTTGTAGCGCGTAGAGTATCAGGACTGTAATCTATCTTCAGTCAGATTCTTGGTAAAAAAAATCACGGAACTGATGCTTTGCACTTGCACCAAGTACCAATGTTCTTTGTTTCTAACGGAATTCATTTAAATATTTCTTTATGTTTTTGAAAAAGTTTACATGTATGCTTGTTCATAAAAAAATAAATAATATATTTCTTGTCTTTCAATGAATAAAACGTTTATCATAGATAGATTTTCAGTGCAGTTCTCTCTCCGATGACAAAAAGAAAAGAAACTGAAAATATTTCCATCGTTTACCGAACATAACTTTGAATAATGATTATATTGAATAAACGTACTATTTTATTATCTGTGTTTCAAGTTCCGTCTCTTTTTTTATTACGCGTATATATTTTTATCTGACTATACAGTGAGGACAGCCATTACGATTTTATATGTTGCTAGAGGACAAAAAAATATTCTTATATTCAATAAACTCACCGTAATAGCTGTCGACATTGGCCATAAACTGGACGGCTATTTGGAAAACCATTTGGTATTTCTCACATGAATTCAGCTCGTTTATTGAAAAATGACTTCCGTATAACACCCTTATTTTCATTTGCCACCTACTAACCCCCTTCATGAATCTCCAATGATGATTTTGTGTATCTCTATTCATACAGACACAAACGAACACATATACATGCTTTCTCTTTCTCTCTCTCTCTCTCTCTCTCTATATATATATATATATATATATATATATATATATACATTTATTCAGAAGATTGAACATTCATGCTTTTATAAGGAACTGTTTAGATTTTCAATGATTTTTCAAGTGTAATAAAGAACAATTATTTAATTTGAATCAATACATATTTCTTTAATTTATAAATTAATTTCTGAATTGAATATTTTTTAATCTTATATTATAAAATGAAAAACTTGTGTACCGCCACATTGAAATTAGTATAAAAAATAAAGAAACATACTAAATAAAGTTGTGAAACTATGCATCTTGTTTTTTTATTTCAGTAGCAACTGGTGCAATGCTCGGTTCAAATATCTGTAGAACGTGAACAATGCGTCGCTTCTGGCTAAAATTTCAGCTACGCTAGTTTGAAAAGTGACATTTTATAGCCGTGACGTTACTAAATGAATGGTGGCGTCACATCATTGAAATTTAACGAACTTATCAAACGATCCTAGTATATTCATAACTTACTGATAAGAATCTATAAAAAGTGCCTGAAACAAAAATCATCAGACTATTTAACTTTAAAAATTGTGTATTTATTAACCTATCTATCTCTTTCTCTTTATATATATATATATATATATATATATATATATATGTACAGGTGTTCAAGAAAGTTATACACGCTTTGCTAGTTTATAACTCAATAATATTTTTTCTGTTTCAGTAAAATTAAATTTATGAAAATGAACAGAAGTTAATCAAACAAACTGTATATATATTAGGTTGGTACAAAAATAATTGCGGTTTTTATGTATTGAGTATAAGGACGTGTATATCAGTTAAAAATATATTTATTAATCAAAATAAAAACCACTGGCCTGCAAACATTTCTCCCAACCTATTTATTCCTACAAAATAGAATTCTGGAGTCCTGGAATTAACGAGTTCATTGAAAGCGCTTTGAGCTGATGATTGATTTTTGAAAACATAACATTGTAGGAGATTACTCAAATGTTGTTGAATTATTATTGTCTAGAACGTCCACGACCTTCCACATAATCAAGGTTTTCGTTTCTATCACGAAATTTTTGGCACCAGTGTTGAGCTGTACGTTCACTAATTGACTTTTTGCCAAAGACAAATTTGATTTTTCAAGCACTTTCTGTTGCTTTACTTCCGAATTTAATCTCGAGCGAATTTTCTTTTTCCATAACTAATTTAAGAGGTTATATCCAACAATAATAAAGAAGGAAAACAATAGGCATAATCTGAAATCAGTAGTGTTAATTTCATTGTTTACAGTGATGTATCATGACTATAACAAAAGATAATTGTAACTAGAAAAATCAGCACCAAACTTAAAAAGATAAAAACTGCAATTATTTTTGAACCAACTAATTATTTTTGACACTCTGTATATATATATATATATATAAAAGTGTGTATAAAATTATGAGATTTTTTTATTTCAAAAAATATTAATTTAGATTGTTTAAAACGAACTTTCAGTTTTCAAAAGTTATCTAAACAGTTAATCGAACAATACATTCAAGTGAGCGTCTACATATGAATATTATTCATAAAATTATAGACTGGTGTAAAATGGAACGCCTTAATTTACCAGACCGTTCTGCACGTAAGCTGGGTCACACGCAGATGGATTTATTCCGGGACATCTCAAGTCAATCGTTTACAACAGCGTACGATTTCGTAATACTAACGAGCTTCAACAACAATATTGTTCGGACGAACTTTGACAACGCGTGATCAATACTCAAGGATGATAGATGGGAACAATTTTAAAATTTATATCCCAGTGTCAGTGGTTATTTTTTTACTTTACTCTTATAATGAATGTACTTGATCTGGCCGTATTGAAAAGTGAATATTGACCAAGTCTTCTTGAACGATGGGAATCGTTTTGTTAAACGTGATATTAATTGGATCATTCTTTTAAATCATGTTTTATTTTAAATTTGTTAATCGATACTCATTTGTTATTATTGCTACTTGTTTTTCTTGTTCACTTGGTTTTAAAATATATGAAAAAAAATCATAATGTTTCTTCAAGATTTAACATTGCACATCATTTTGGTAAATTTCGGAAAAATGCGAATTTTTTTCGATAATATGAAAACATACACTAGTCGAAACCGTGTCCTGCGGTTAGTTCGGTCATATTATGCACAGGATCAGGTCAGTGGTCCTTTGAAGTTGGACGATTCGAGGATTCTCGACTTTTTAAATTTAAGATTTTACATTCGCGTTTTTCAGTACTTTATCAGCCGCGCAGCGCATTTTCAACGTTTACACTTCAAAGTGTGTATCAATAAGTTTCGATAACGCTGAGAATATCGATGAAATTTTTTTTGATAGAAACGTAAGTTGAGGGTGCTCTTTTTTCAAAAAATTAATTTCAGAAAAATGAGTGTTTTTTTTAGAAAATATCAAAAAATATGTCAATCGAAATCATATGATAACAATTCTGTCATATTATGCACAGGTCAATTGAAATTCATAACTGATTGACTATTTGGCGTTTAGGGAGCGTCGGCATTTAGGGTCATTAGCGGCCGTTTGAATTACACATAAACAAAGATCAAAATGATCTATTAAACGTTTTTGAGCAGAAATTTATTTGTGATTTTTGGTCTAGAAAGTAATGTTTGAATAAAAATAATTATATGATTTGTATATATATATATATATATACACATATACATGGGTTTATGTTCATATTTTATATGATTTTAGCTCGAATATGTTGTACTACATCATTATAAAAATAACGACCTATCTCATTTATTTTTAAAATTGTTGTTAGTCACAGTTGTAAAACTGTATTGTGTCTATTTGATTCATGCTTCTATCTAACAACTAAATAACCTAATAATTATAAATATTATAACCTTGACCATAATAATTATAAAAAATTAATAGTTACTCTAACTTGTATTTTTCTATATCAAAATGACATATTTTCTAGAACACCACTCCCAAAAACCGTCTCAGGAACTGAAATACCTTCCTACCAATTCTATTAACACTTCTGTAAAAAAAAATTCAACGAAAATCGACTAGAAAATAACGCCAGCGCTTGATATAAAGCATTTACATGCCGTTTAAATCGTATATAGAAATTCATAACAACATACAAGCCAAAAACACACTGAATATTCATAAAAATTCACTAAATCATTCTCAATTATGCAATCAAAAATGATACAGTATTTTTCGAATTCCGAATACTTTTCAGTACTTGTTTGGGAATTAATTCATTATTTTGATTTATTACCATCGAATATTTTTATTATTATTTCAATGTGCTGTTTTATGCCAACAGAGAGATAGGTCGTTATTTTTATAATGAGGTAGCACAACATATTCGAGTTAAAATCATATAAAATATAAACATAAACCCATATATATATATATATATATATATATATACATATACATATATATATATATATATATATATACAAATCACACAATTATTTTTATTCAAACATTTTACATTACCAGAAGATTATTCATCGAATATATAAAGTGTGTGTTAGATAAATATAAACATTCGCACGTGAAGACGAGCTTTATTGTATACGAAATGAAAATCCACGTTCGGTTTTATATGATAAAATCACTTAACTGATATTATCTTACATGAATGGGTAATTAAAACATTGGAAATAATGAATGGACTGAAACAAACATCCATTGAAATGTTCAAATGAACGCACACGATTTTAGAATTTTGCACCCGCATTGATTAATTCAATTAAGCATTTTATGTGTGTGTGTGTGTTTGTTAACAATGTATGCGAGAGAAGATATGCGGTTTGTTTATTGCGTTCGGTTCAACATTTACAATTATTGGTTTTGTAAACATATTAAGATAAATAATTATCACTAATTTCTTTCTACTCGTCATTTAGATTTATCTACAGAGGTGTGAGTACATACATTCATGTAGGTATAGACTATATATATATATATATATATATATATATATATATATATTGATACATACGTATGTTCAATAATTGATTATTGATTCTTTTTTATTATTGTTTGTACCCATTTCGATGGCAATGCTGTCATTCTCAGAGAGTTAACGTCAAGAAAAATCTGATTTTTGATTAACATTTTAAATCCTTCAAGATTTTTCTGTATTTCAACACTCTAAGAATGATTGAATTAATTACTTATTATCTACGAGTGCTTTATGCTGTTTTACTATCCGTTTTGAACTCATACGAAGAATTGCTCTTTGTTGTTTCTTTTTCATCTTTAATTTAACAGCCCTATTTGAAACAAAATCAATAATAAAACCAAAGTCGATGTTACAAGAATGCAGACCAAAAAAAATTACTTTAAAATAATATTGACATGAACGACAACATGAAATGATACTTTCATTGAAAAAATTAAGGTTAGAATTGAGAAATTAAAAACCACAATTATTTTCTTAACAATTTAATAAAATCCTAACTCTAATAAACTTAGAATAACATTTATTATACCCCATAATATTTATATATATATATACCAAAAAATGTAAGAAAATCTAGTATATGTCGAGCTCCCAAAATTGGATCCAACTATGAAAATAGTTGTAGAATAATACATAAAGGTCATCCTATATGATCCGGAAGAAATAATAAATAAGAAAAAATAGTAAATAAAAAATTACATCGACTAATGAAACTGTAGATCCAATTAATGACAATATATCAAGAGGTTTATGCCTTTCGGTAATCTGAATAATGGTGCAAGGTATTGCTCTAAGACCTAAAAATGTCATGAAAAGGAAGATTAACACTAATAAATATAATTAAGAATTGAATTTTAAGTCAGTTTGGATTTATTAATAATCCAGAAAATAAATGACATAAATTAACAAGAACTTCCTCAATTACCAAAACAGTTCCTATTGATAAACAAAGTGAAAATGGGTTTCTAAATAATAAGTATTGTTAAGAATAGTATCAATAGATGAATTAATCACAACTACACCTGTAATACTCTCTATTGTAAATAAAAAATAAATCTAAAGCTCATAAAAGGGCTGGATTATGTCTAAAATCCGAGACAGGTACAAAATATGGAGAATCA
>CM068316.1:48365543-48368043 GCA_034766995.1 Acanthacorydalis orientalis
CTGTTATTTTCGAATATGAATTCCGGCATGGAACGAATGCAGCGCAGACAGCTTGAAATATAAACAAGTATTTGGGAATGATGTGGCTAATGAACGTACAGTACGTCGATGGTTTGATAAGTTCTGTTCTGGTGATTTTGATCTTGAGAATGAGTCACGTGGGCGGCCTGAGATCAAAGTGGATAGTGATGAGATGAAAGATATAGTGAAAGCGAATGTATCTTAAACAATGCGTGGATTAGCAGCAAGATTTATTATTATTACGTTACTATTCCAAAAATATTGGACCATTTGAGATAATTCGACAAAGTAAAGAAGCTGGATAGATGAGTTCCGCATGAATTAAACGAGCGTCAGGAGAGAAATCGTCTCGAAGCTTACTTTTCTTTGCAGTCACGACATAAATGTGAATCATTTCTACCCCGCATTGTTAGGTATCATGAAAAATGGATTCTTTTTTATAACCGCAGCGTTTGGCACAATAGTTCGATAAAGGTAAAGCGCCGAAATACAGTCCAAAATTGAATATTTATCAAAAAAAGGTGTCTGTTTGGTGGTCCAGCGCTGTTATTATCTACTACAGCTTCATGAAACCTGGTCAATCGATTACAGCGAATGTCTAATGCAAATCAATTGGATACAATGATGCGGTTGCTTGCGATTAAGCAGCCGAGATTGGCCAATAGAGACAGACCAATCCTCGTACAAGATCACGCTCGACCTCATGTCTCAGAAACAATACTGATCAAACTACACGAGCTGGACTTGGAATCTCTCTATCATCCACTGTATACATCAGACCTTGGACTAGCAGATAACCACTTGTTCCAGGCTTTGGACCACTTCTTTCAAGGAAAAATATTCGATTTTCAACAAGCTGTAGAAAAAGCCTTTCGCTATTTCATCTTCACTCTCTTACCAGGCTTCTCCACTGCTGGCATAAACAAGTTACCTTCGAGATGGTAAAACTGTATCGATAGTTCAGGTGGATACTTTGATTAATTGTACTGCTCCTTTGAGATATAATAAACTAAACTTTTGATTCGAACTCGGACATTTCATATTTAATGACCTAATATATATAAAACTTTTTACTCGTAAAATATTAATTTCATCCCCTGTCGAATTTCAAACAAGTATATAATTCAATTATTCATACAATCCAATTTGTAACCGACGAACTGAGATTACAAAAGTACAAATAAAACAATGGTAACGTCTTCGCTTTGTTCCACCTCATTCGCGTATAAATCTCTCGAGTTTCATATTATGAAATCAGGACATAGTCCCGACATTAATGACAATAAATTAGACCGTAACGCAAACACAGAACTCTTAAAAACAATTCAAAGAAAAATGCAACAACCTGCGTCTCAGTATAAATCCGCGTTCTTACGCTGCTCGATAAATCACTGCGGCTCGGAGGCGGTGTTGCAGCCGTACACAAGAGCCAACTTATTTGTGCACACACACACACACACATTAGATCGACCGTACAGAGACGAGACACTGCCGTTGCACGAAATATGCGCGTCGGTAAATGAAATTATTTTTACAAGCAGCGCGAGATTTATTAAATGCATATTTTATGCTCTTTTTATTTTACACTTTTTATCCTTATGCATTTTAATACGATGCGGTGTTCCGTTAAGAAAGTTTTTATGGTGTTTTTATATTTGTTTCGAATTGTTCTGTAAGTAATTATTTTTTAAAAAAAAAACGATCGTAGAATATTAATCAGTATGTTTTGTTATCGAATCTGGACGTGAAACAGTGTAATTTATATGGCTGAGTGATTTTTATATCATATTTTTGTTATTCAGCATCTACAGAAAACTTTTTAATCGAAAAATGAAACATATTCTTTCCAAGGAAAAATATGCATTCCTCAAACTGTATATCAATTTGGATTTAATTACGGTTTTATTAAATAAATTTTAAAAAGACAAATAACAATTTTTATTTGTATAAAATTGCCAAAAATTACTCATATATATATACACAGGATGAGTGCAAAATCGTATTCGATTTGAAATTGAAACCTAAACGATTATTTTTCGAAGAAAACGCTTTTATTAATCAATGATGTATTCATCATCGTTTTCTATAATAATTTTACAACGATCAGGGAACTGCTGGATTCCTCGTTCGTAAAATCTGCACGGTTTTTCGACAAAAAAACAGTTAGGTGATTTTTGACGACCTCCACGGTGCCAAATTTTTTAGCATTTAAACTGTTATACAGCGATCGGAACAAATGATAATTCGAAAGTACAACATCCAGAGAATACGGTATTTTTAAGAATAAATTAAATAATGAAATCTACATAAATTAATATTTTATTCCTTCCTGTATCTCCTATTACCGGATTTTCTATCCTAAACAATTCAACTTGCAATGATTATTATAAAATATTTAACTACAAATAAATTCAATTCCATGTATAAAACTTTAAAAAATCCGTTTTATATTACAACTGCAATTATGTTACAAAATATT
>CM068316.1:48373043-48375543 GCA_034766995.1 Acanthacorydalis orientalis
TCATCTTTAATTCACAATAAGTCAATTTCAAACAAAATTTATAATAAAACCATAGTAGATTTTACCAAAACAGAGACTAAAAAATAAACTTTAAAATTATATTAATATGGACACGATGAAAAAAAATTTTCATTGATAAAATGAAAGAATTCAAAAAACAAAAGCCGTAATTATTGTCCTACCAACCTAATATCATGTTCAAAGCTCTAAGAGACATTCAACTCGTTTTTCTAAACTTTATATTTCTTTTTTTATTATTTTTAAATATTTATCACAACGTATCTCTATACATCTATCAAACTAGTCTAAGATAGACACTTATACATGTTTGATCAGAGAAACTTTTATAGGTTGTGGTGTGAGTGAGAAATTCATTTGTGATAGTGAATTTAACAACAGTTCCGGAACTCTATTATGATATGACTTCAGTTTGTGTGTTCAGTAATCTACTATATAATTTAAATATCTTATTATATTAATATCGTTTTTATAGAATTTAAATTGGTTCTTTAAAAATAATATTACATTTTCTGAAACATTTATTTCTACTAATATGGTTCAAAAATTACAAAAACAACTTGATTTTTACTTGATCATCTTCCAAATTTCATCAAGTAGATTTGAATAGTCTTAATATGGTATTAGGCAACTGTTATTGGCTGTCCACGTACACGACTCAATGTCCGTTCAACTTCAATGTGAAAAAAGTGCACCGTACATAAAAGTATCCAAAATCTAAACGAACTTCTAATACGGCCAGATGCGTGTACACACAATTTACTCCATCCGCTTGTTTTTATAACCTCAGATTTCATCAACGATAAGTCAAATTTGATAAATTGTTGATATTTCACAAATTAATAATAAATCATTCTGTCTCAAAATGTGTCGGCTGTATTGTGTTCGTATATTGTTTCCGTCGATGGTACATGAATGCGCGATAAAACTATAATATTCATTTCATATGAAAATTACTACCATATATATATATATATATATATATATATATATATACGATTGTACATTGTTAAAACCTATCTTAATTTGCGAAAAGAATTTTTAGTAGAAAAAATTATTTTTTGCTTAGTACTGATCGATAAATTCAATACTTTTTCAATTGTTGAGATTTAAACGATTAGAAATGGCACAATTTTATTATCAGAATGTCAATAATTTAGTATTATACGTTTTAATATAAGAAACATGTGTGGTATACAGGGTTTAAGTTAAGAGTGAAAAGAATTTGTGATAAAAAATGACTTTTTTGTTAGTACTAATCGATAAATTCAATATATTTTCAATTTTTTGTATCAGAATATCAGTAATTTATTTTTATATATTTTAATAAAAAATATTTGTGGTATTCAAGGTTTAAGTTATTAGTAAAAAGCATTTAGGTAGAAAAAATATTTTTTTTGTTAGTACTAATCAATAAATTCAATATATTTTCAATTTTTTACTTTTAACTGATTAGAAATGTCATATTTTATGTATAAAAATATCAATAATTTATTATTATATGTTTTAATAAAGGAACCATTTGTGGTACTCAAAGTTTAATTTATTTGTTAAAAGAATTTCTGGTAGAAAAAATGATTTTTTGTTAGTACCGATTGATAAATTCAATACTCTTTCAATTTTTCAGTATTAAGTGATTAGAATTGTCACAATTTATGTATCAGAATATCGATAATTTATTATTATACGTTTTAATAAAAGAAACATATGTGGTATTTAAGTTTTAAGCCATTTATCAAAAGAATTTGTGGTATAAAAATGATTTTTGGTTGGTACTGATCGATAAATTCAATACATTTTCAATGTTTGATTTTTAAATTATCAGAAATTCCACAGATTATTAATCAAAATATCAATAATTTATTATTATACGTTTTTATAAAGAAAAAAAATTGTGGTATTGAAGGTTTAAGTTAGTAAAAAGAATTTTGGTCAGAAAAAATGATTTTTTGCTAGTACTGATCGATAAATTCAATACTTTTTCAATTGTTGAGACTTAAATGATCAGAAATTTCACCGTTTATTAATCAAAACGTCAATAATTTATTATTATACGTTTCAAAAAAAAGAAACATGTATGGTATTCAAAGTTTATTTTATTATTGAAAAGAATATCTGCTAGAAAAACAATTTTTGTTAGTACTGATCGATAAATTCAATACTTTTTCTATTTTTGAGACTAAAATGATTACAAATTCCACAATTTATGTATCAGAATGTCAATAATTTATTATTATACGTTTTAAAAAAAAATTTGTGGTATTCAATGTTTAAGTTATTAATGAAAAGAATTTCTGGTAAAAAAATGTTTTTTTTTTCGTTAGTAGGTACTAATCGATAAATTCAATATTTTTTTCAATTTTTTAATCTTAAATGAATAGAAATATAACAATTTATGTATCAGAATATCAATAATTTATTATTATACGTTTCAATAAAATAATCATTTGTAGTATTCAATGTTTAAATTATTTGTGAATGG
>CM068316.1:48378043-48400543 GCA_034766995.1 Acanthacorydalis orientalis
AAAGACTTTATCATCTTTCAAAGAAACAACTATGTTTTTGATACCGTTTCAATGGGTTTGATTTATTTCCAATTTATTTTTTTGTTTAAATTATTGTATTAATTTTTTTTATATCTAGTAATCAATCGATTTAAAAAAATATTTTTTATCGAATCGATCGAATAAACAACTGCATTGTTTCATCCAATAATCTAAAAAAAAAATAATTTTCAGATCAAATTGTTCAATAAATCTTTATTGATTATTTTTGTTTGTTATTTATGTGCATTTAAATGAATATTCAGTGCACTAAGGTACAGACTATTCAGATACA
Source organism: Acanthacorydalis orientalis (assembly GCA_034766995.1). NCBI lineage: Eukaryota > Metazoa > Arthropoda > Insecta > Megaloptera > Corydalidae > Acanthacorydalis > Acanthacorydalis orientalis. The sequence continues at coordinate 48,378,357 of CM068316.1, forward strand.
TTTAAATGAATATTCAGAGCACTAAGGTACAGAAAAATTAGAAAACAAAATGATTTTCCTATATTTTCGAATTCTAAGTATGATGGTATTTTAATTGAAATGCACAAAGGCAGCATTCAAAAATGATTTATTGAACTTTTTGTTAAATTTTTGTGATTTGTGAAGTGAAAAATAATTTATTCATAGAAGTGAATTTAATACCAGAAATTTATTTGAAAAAATTAAGTGTTAAGACTCAATCAATTAAAAATTTACATCCTTTAAATTCATTACAAAATATATCTATGGTTTGCAACATATTCCAGGTTTTTAAAATTCAATATTTCTATCAAATGATTGATTTCGATCTCTTCGAACCGATATTCTTGTTTTTATTTTCATTGATAAAAAAATAATTTGGCTACAGTGACCAACAATCTCCCGGTCAACACGACTAAAAAATTATCATAAAATTAGAAACAGTATATTAGGTTGGTAAGAAATTAATTACGGTTTTTGTTTTATGAATTCTGACCTTTATTTCTTCAATTAAAGTGTCATTTCATCGTGTTTGTGTTAATATCATTTTCCGGTGAATTTTTCGGTGTATATTTTGGTAATAACGGCTTTGGTTTTATTATTAATTTTAATTCAAATTGGACTATTGAATTAAAGATTGAAAAGAAGCAAATAAAAGCATTTTTTTCTATGAGTACAAAACGGATGGTAAAGCAGCAGAAATTGTTCGTAAAGTAAACGATGCTTTTGATGTGGATATTGTTAAGGATCTTACGGTGTAATGATGGTTCCAAAATTTTTGTACTGGGAGCGAGAGTCTTGAAGATGATCAAGATCCCGAGCATATTTCTTCAGTTCATTACGACCAACTGAAAGCGTTAGTTCAATTAGAATCACGCACAACAATTCGAGAGCTTGCACATAAATCTCGCTCTAGTCATCCACCAGTTCTGGACTGCTTAAAACAGCCCGGAAAATCAAAAAAACTTGACAAATGGGTACATAAATCGCAATTATTTATCTACTAACCTAATACTTCTAGTTTTCCTCAATAAATTTTTGAATAGGATCATCATCAACCTGACTATAGTGACCATAATACAATTTATTAGAAAAAATAGAAATATGTCAATTTTAAATCCATCGATTAATAATTTTATTTGTTACTGCATTCTCTCCGCATACCAAGCACATCGTTTTCTATATCTGATTGAACTTTTACTCTTTTCTGAACCGCAAATAACATGATTGTCCGAAAAACAAATTCCCGCATTTTCAATAATCACTAATTCAATAAAAGCGTATTCAAAACAAACCAATTTCACGGTTAAATAACAACAGTTAATATCACCTTGCGAACGATATGTAAATCTTATGTATTTACAACAACACTGCCATAATTAGATTATTTTAACGGTTCTAATTCGAGAGCAGACAGGGCTTTTGTAATTTTCCAATAATGTAATTATCGTCCAATTAATCTGACCAGTGATTAGTTTAAAATTATGGAACTAATAATGAGTAATTATATTCGAGTGTGTGTATATAATTAAATTACATTATTAAATATAACGAAAATGAGACAATAGAGTAGTTTAGAGTATTTGTATTTTTATTGATTTGTTAAAAACGATGATGTCTTTAAAAGTATAATTGTATGTTTTTATATCCGTTTCTGATAATGCGTTGGAGAGATGATCTTAGTCCCTTTAGATCATCAAGATGATCAAAACATAGATTTTGGAAACTCTTAAATCTACCTGAAGATGACATACGTGCTGAAACTAGTAGTGGAAAGCAGAAAATCATGTAATCGAAAAGTAAAATCATTAGGACAATGTAATATAGCTGATGATAATGATGATAATGAGCTGAAAAAAACGACCAAGACTGGCCCACAAAAAATTGTTCTTCCAGCAGGACAACGCGCCGTCCCACAAATCGACCGTCTCAATTGACAAATTGCACGAATCATGCTTCGAATTGGTTCCTTATACACCTTATTCACCGGACTTGGTCCCGAACGACTTCTTCCTCTTCCCAAATTTGAAAATTTATCTTGATGGGAAGAAATTCTCATCAAATGAAGATGTTATCACCGCCGTCGATGCGAATTTTCCAGACTCGCTGCATCAAGTGTGTAGCCCTCTGTGGAGACTATGCTGAGAAAAAAATCGATTTTTTTCAAAAAACGATGTTCAACTTGCTTTTTTACCATATTTATCAAACGATCCTCGTATTTATATAAAATTAAAGGGGAAAAAGAACCCGTAAAATGTATACATATAAATTTAAATTCTATCTGTTTTATTCCGAGCGGAAATGTAATCAAAATCTGTTTAATTACATTAAATATTCACTGTCCAAGTGAATCAAACGCGAATCCGTCAAATCCGATCACGGATTTCCACCAGCAGTTGCATTCATTCCGAAACGTACCTGCACTAAAACCGTCATTCGTCGCGATAAGGTTTTCGAATTGAGAATAAGAATATATCTGTAAGCATTAAATGTAAAGCAGTACCATAACACTTAATGTGTTTACTTAACGATGTATTTTATCCATCGTTTATTCCTGTCGTAAGAATTAAACGACCCGGGAGACGAGCCTTATGAATAAATTAATTTTTATTGTGGACATTGAATTAATATATCGTAAATTAACGGGATCTAAAATTGAAATCTAATTAATATTCAAATATGTACACGTAATGAAACGGCGTTCTGCTTTATAACCGAATACAATATTGAGAGAGACTAATATTAAATATACAATTTTTTTTTCGGCGAGGAGCGCGGCGTAACCGACGTGACATCAGAGCCGAGCACAATTAAAGTGATATTAAGCGAACGAGATGGAAGGGAACAGGACCACTAACAATGGAGTATTTGAATGGAAACTCATTTAACAATATAAAAGCTCGTATTCAAATAGGCCAATAAAATGTCAGACACTATTACTGACTTGAAAATATTGAATTCGAAACTGAAAAAAGCGATGCGCTTTCGTTGAATTAACTAAGAGTTTTTTTCCTAAGTGAGACTGTGCAACATTCTCAAAACTTCAATATACATTTATACATATATATATATATATATATATAATAAAAATGATATTTTAGTATTAGTATGTTTCATTGAAAGCCGCTGTTTTTTGTTTTTTTTTTTTTGAGCATTTATTTCAATAACAAAATATATTGTCTATTTCTATAGCATGTGCATATCATAACTTATTAAGCATTTTTGAAATGAGAAAAAAGCGAATTTAGTTATAATTTAAAAACTATAACGACAAAATATGTTTTTCTTAATTCTTACATTTTGATACTTCTTTCAAATTGCTTCACAAAAATATAGATATTTAAAAAAATCAGTTAAAAGTAATAATTCAGTTTAAGGACTTTTGTAAAATGCACTTAAAATAATCGAATTTCTATCCAGTTTAATATAAAAAACAATTTTTAGAAACAGAATATGAAGATTAAATTATTTAAGAATTCAATATAAAATTAAAGAAAAGTTTACAAATTAATCTACGAATGTTTAAAATTCTTGATTTAACACATTACAATAAATATTTTTTTTTGAAATTTGTTTACAATTTTATAATTAATCTTGGGAACTAATCCAATTTAAACAAAAAAAGTTCTCGGTTTAATAACAAGTCCATTGTGACAAATTATGTCAGTTCGGTATAAAATTACAAAAGTTTCAGTAAGGAAGTTGTATAAATTAAAATAAGAATGGGAATATATTGATGAACGCGAAAAAGCAATTTACAAATCCCACAGCACTACTGAGAAAAATACATTCGAAATGTAGAAAAACCGACTGGAAGTTACAGAGACGAAGGGAAGAAATAAAATTTTATATTAGAACAAACGATTGGTACTCGCAGTTTGTTAATATGTGACGATTTTTTTTTCTTTAGTTGGCTTCAAATAGTTGATCGAAATAAAAAATATTATATTTATCATATAGTTTTAAATATTTATATATATATATATATATATACATATTTATATAAAGAGAGAGAGAGAAGTGATTCAATTTAAGCTTCCACCTGAATTTATTAAAAAAACACGAAAATGAAAAAAATCATGTTATTTATTAATTTTTTGGGTTTTTTAATGTTTTAATGTGGAAGCTTTAATTGAATCATCTCTCTCTCTCTCTATATATATATATATATATGTATATATAGAGAGGGAGAGAAAGAAAGCATTTAAAAAACGCAAAAATTGAAACAGTTATTTTTTTCATTTTTTTGGGTTTTTTTAATGCTTTCATGTGGAAGCTTTAATTGAATCATCTCTATCTCTCTATATATTTATAGAGAGAAAGAAATAAAAAATTTAAAAAACGCAAAAATTAAAAAACATGTTATATATATATATAGATATAGATAGAGTGAAAGAGAGAATAAGAGAGAAAGTAAGAGAGGTGATTCAACTACCAAATGAAAATATTAAAAAATCATAAAAATTAAAAAACAAATAATAAATAAAAAAAATGATATTTTTTTGTATTTATGATTTTTTTAATGCTTTCATATGTAAGCTTTAATTTAATTGCCTCCCCCTCTCTCCCTCTACATATAGAGAGAGTGAACAAGAAAGAAAGGGCTGATTCAATTTAAGCTTCCAAATAAAAGCGTTAAAAAATCACAAAAATTAAAATAATAAAGTACTAAATAAAAAATAACTTGAGTTTTTTAAAATTGCGATTTTTTTGAAAACTTTCATGTGGAAGCCTAAATTGAATCACTTTTTGTATACATATATATATATATATATATATATATATATATATATATATATATATATATATATATATATATATATATAGATAGAGAGAGAGAGAGAAAGAGAATTCTAAACTTAAAATGAGATAAACAAAACGTAAAGTATAATTAGGGTCTTACTCATCTTTATATTAAAAAAAAAATGATTTTATAAGTAACACTATCAGCCTACATTTATTATGTCTATTTTTGTAAACATTTAATCGTTTCAAACTGAAATTTATCACCACTAATGATACAAATTCGATTATGTGTTCGAAAATAAACACGAGGCAGCATCTAAATGTCAATCTATCGTCTCTTTTATCATCACCAAATATTCGATTCAGGGGGAAAAAAACCTGTCAATGAAGTGATATTTCAGATCGAATACATGTATATACATATATATATACATATATATATATATATATATACATATACATATATATATACATATACATATATATATATATATATATATATATATATATATATATATATATATATACCGCGCGTTACCACGTACGACGAGTGCAGGCGAAAAAAAATGTTTTAAAAGCTTTATTTTGCACCGAAAATGACAATGTTATTTCAGTCGGGTACGAAACGGAAATATTGACAAGAATTTTTCAATAAGGGACGGGTGTTTACAACTATTTCGCCTTTCTCTCATTTCGTTTCGTTTTGCGTCGTCTTCCGATTACTTCAACAGAAATTTCATTTCAACCCGGTTATCGGTTTCCAATGTGCTGTGATCCCCAAACAATGAGATATGGGAACTGGGGACCTCGACGTACACTCGGACATTTCAATGGTATTTCGATTGTTTGTTATGTTGTGCAAAAAGGCTGTATCGAATGAAGTGGTTTTTTTTTCGTTTCAGCACGCGCTCGTTTGAACAGTTTATGTGATGTCCATTCAGTTGCTCATTTAAGATTATATATATATATATATATATATATACACAAAGGGATCCAAAAAATGTATATAAAATTTAATAGAAAGTATCAATAAACTTTATTCATGGTTGAATTAAACTGCGGCGGTAATATATAGAATGATAAACCTATAAAAGATGTCGTTAATCGCACCATGGATGAAACATGGATCCACTACTGCACACCTGAGTCGCGGTAGCAATCGATTCAGCAGTCAAAGCAGTAGACAAAGACTTGAGAAAGTGCACTGAAGAAGGCTAAGACGCTTTTTTCGGCTGAGAAGGTGAGGTTTGTCGAAATCAGAAGTGTCGGGACAGTAACAGTGACCACTTTGAGCATCTGTTATGATCATAGAAGTCAAACATAGCTCACAGTCTTCACTTGATGTCTGTATTATTTGAGTAATAAAGTTTTTACTCAGATATTTTGTACATTGAAGTTTGTATACATTTTTTGGACCCCTCACATATGTGTGTGTATATTTTAATTGTTACTTTTTAGAATACCAATTGTTAATATATGTATAATATGAACATATTTTTTAAAAAAATGGACAGCTTGTAATTTGTATTTTGCATCATAATTTTCAATTATTTACAAAAATTATTATTAAAATATCGAATAATGATCGAACCCATTTACAATAGTATACATATATACATAAATACATACATACATGTCTCTATATGTATATAAATATATATATATATATATACATATATATATATATATATATATATATATATATATGTATGTATATATATAGAGAGGGAGAGGGAGAGAGAGAGAAAGGTCTAAAAAGCAAAAAGAGAAAGAGAGAAAGTGGTATAAAAATTAATTTTTTACCTTTTCATTGAATCGATTACAATTTTTTAAAATTAAAATATTTATTGGTAGTTTTAAGATTTCAAAGTACCAACTTTAACATTTAAAACACTGCATAGAGTGAGTTGTATATTTTATAGTAAGTATATAATTAAATTCCATTTATCTCTCTCTCAGACACACACATTTATATACATACATATATATATATATATATATTTGTATGTGTCTAACGAAAATATTTCCGAGATAAATTAATTTCATCTCCTGTGTGCGAATGAAATAATTATCCGTTCGAAATAGATATTCGAGTAGATAAGACTATATATGTTTGTTTTAAATTCGTAATCGGGGCTTAAACATACGATCGTTTAAATGAGAACCGATTATCAAAATAGATCAGTCTCGGTCAATTGTTTAAACGTCAGATAGTAAATTCCGAGCATGAATGTCACCATAGGATTATTTGTCCGTACTCTATTGATAACCTCAAGCAAATTTCATATAATATGGCGTGCACGTGAACGGCCAGGTTTATCTACCAGTAATTTCATCCTTATACTATATATATATATATATAAAATGTGAGTGTGTGTAAGAGAGAGTGTGTGTGAGAGAGCGTATGTACTTTTAGAAGAAAGTTCAAGTACGATTTTAAAAATATTAATGTGAAATTTGTATTCATAATTTTATATATATATATATAAACACACATATGTATGTGTGTTTGTGTGTGTGTTAGAGAAAGAGAGACCATCATCTTCCCAGACGACAAAACGGTCTTCGCCTTCTTCGCACGTTACCAGTCGTCTACTGTTTTGAATACTGCTTCAACTCAGGTATGCAGTTGTGGATCCATGTTTCATCCAGGGCGACAAGTCGAATCAAAAAAAAACCTGCTTATTTTTTTCCATTTTTGCGGTAACTTCTACAATGCTCGCTTCAAACATCTGTAGAACGTGAACAACGAGTCACTTGTAGTTGATATTTCGCCTATGCTACTTTTGAAAAGTTGACACACTTGATACTCTTGTCGTTACCAAACGAATGGTGGCGCCACATCATAGAAATTTACCAAACTTATCAAACGACCCACGTATCAATAATAACTTATACAAATTTACACATTCAGCTTTTATTTATTTCACTGATGACTTGTTGGACTATTTGAAACGTATAAATATTCATGATTTTCAAATTTCAGCTACTTTTCTCGATTAAGATAGTCGTTAGTATTAAAGACGGCATTAATTAGAAACGATATTATTAAATTATTGCCATTATTTGTGTTTCTCGTTTTCTTAATAAAGTGCCTTATTGAGTAAATATTATTTATATGTCGGGGAGAATTCATGTATATATATATATATATATTCTGTTGTACAGTGTGACAATATTCCAGTTGTGTGTGTGTGTTCATGTGAATGTGTGTCGTTATTAAATCCCGCGCTGAAATGTCGACTGAACCGTAAACGAACATATTCATACCCACTATATCTGTAACTACTGCCTTCATTGGCAACAGTCAGTGATGAACATGATATTGTTGTAATATATTGCTGCCAGGAAAATCGGTTACCGAGCTGATGTTGACAAACAGTGAATTATCTGCCGAAAGTAATCAGCAACACGGTCGACGAACATAAATCACAATCCGTTGCAACACAAGCCGATATCGCGCGCACGGCGCTAATACCCTTGCGGTCAATAAATGCATAACGTAATCATTCATTCGCATGCGCGTTAAATATCATTTGTCAACTGACAAGCGGTAATTAGACAGCTTCGTGGTTCGTTGCTCACTTGGCGACACGACGGACAGACTGACATTTCGAAATTATTGTCATCGATTTCGAATTTGTTTTCTGATAATGCGATACTACGATTCGAATGTATTGTTGTCTGCTCTCGTCTGCATACATGGAAAACTATCCGTGTCGTTCGTTGTTATCGATTCAATGCGAAGCTCGTACGGGGATTTCTTTCTCTATTTATAATACGGAATTGATGGAATTTGTAAACGTAATATACTTGTATTAAACAATGTCGTTCGTGTTACAAGTCTTCTGAACTGGATCACCCAACAAAAACAAATCGATGACCAAAAGACTAAACCTTTGAAAAGACATAACATTAGGAGAGGGAAGGGGTTAGTATTTGATTGGTTCCTAAGTGCCGACACCTAATGTAAATCCGACCCTGAGTATACATACAAGCAAGTAACCAATATTTGAACTTAGCCATGATATCTGGGTTTTTTTGCAATTTTTCCCAGACGGTGATTCGCTATCTATAAATTCTGATTTGCTAAATCAAGTTTCAAAATTACCATCATTATATATTCCGGTTGTCGAGTCAATCCGCCACAAGCAACTGAAACTACCTTGAAGGTTTTAACATCTTCCAAGATCAGTATCACCAAATTAGCAAAAAAAAATTGAGCTTATAAAAAATTCATAGAAGCAAATTCTTTCAACATTTTTTCATGTATATATATATATATAGAAAATATTTTTTTAATGAAAATTGCACTAATAAATGTCCAATTATCATGAAACATTGTTCGTATAAAATACCCGCTAATGTACATTTTTTTAACAATACAATGGTATTAACTCGACGAACGTACATGATGTGTTTATCTGCATTTGATTTTACTCACAAATAAGTTCATCTCACTTCGTTTCCACGATAAAACCGTTCGACAGTGGAACGTAACGCCAGAACACAATGCAGACACGTCTTATTGGAGCGTAATTCCGCTTCAGCTATTTAATTTTATTCATTTCGTTAACAATTGATATGTTATATGAGCGAGAGGCTTTACGGATTTGTGCAGAATCATTTACTTTTCAGTTCTTTACACAACGGCGGATCTGAGTATTAATTAACATATTTCAACATGGCAGCGCACGGAAAAAAAACGGCTGTAACGTAATAACGCCTGCGTGAATAAATTTCGGGTTATATAATAAATATAGTCAATTATTGTGGAACTCTTTATGTCTTGGTAAATATAATTTATGTTCCTGCACTACAGTCATTAATTTCCTGTATAGTCTGTCGCGTTCAAGTAAATGTTTTGTTAATTTATTGCTGGTGCAATTTTATTTTTGTCACCTTTGAAACGGTTTTTTTAAACCTGCCGTTTTATAAAGCGGACTTTATAAATATCACTGTTTTTCCGTGTGTTCATTATAAATTTCACTTTTATTCGCCTGTACTTAAATCCTTACTAAATTATTCGAAACGTCCCGTTTAATTTAATATAAAGTATACTCTACCTGTTTCATTTATTTCAAACGAAATATGTACTGAAGTCAATTAATATTTTATATAAAGTGAATTAGTTACTATATTTAATTAAAGAAATTCATTAATCAATACTCTATTTGTCATAAATTTGCTTTGCTGAATTTCAATTATAGTTTATTGAAATAGGGATCTGAATTATACAAATATTAAACAAACGAACAAATGGGGTTTTATGTACATTTAAAGATTTTTATATTAAAAGAAATGATTGAAACTTTTAAATCTGAATCCAGTCAAGTGTAAAAACGATAAGATAAAAAAGTATGCGCGGTTGGGTTTTCATCCATATTTTTTTAAATAATGTTGATGGGTTTGATACGCATATTTCTAATACATACATACATACATATATATATATATATATATATATATATATATATATATATATATAAATCACTGTTTTTCAAACTTTTATATCTGCTAGAAGAATTATTTCTAAAATATTTATATTGAATACAAAATGCTTGATTTTTATAAATTTTTTTATCTTTCTTTGCATTAGAGTGCTACGAATTCTGTTCTCTCCGCTTTCCGACCCCCGGGGGGATCGGTGAGCGGGGGATCGGATAGCGACCGAGAGGCGAAGCTCTCCTGCTAACAAATAACAGAAATTACCAAATTATACACACAAATATTCTGTGTAAAATATAAGTCTTAAAAGGTTTATTGGAAAAATTATAAAAATGAACAAGATATTTTGTTAAAGTCTGTAACATTTTTTTACTTTAAAGCTTCAGCGAATATAAGATTTTGAATAAATTTGTTATCAGTTTTACATTGAAATCGTATACCCACTTTTATTGTATACCGTGAAACAAAACACTGCTCATATGATATCAACCAATCAGATCACGTGACCGACATCAACAAATCAGACAAAAAATAAAACGCACCATCACGGCGCACAATGGTCCCAAATCGTAAAAAGCTGGACAAAATATGAAAGTGTTTTTTAATTTTTATGAAAGTTTGCATATAGGGGTTTTTGAGGTCGCTGATTACGAATATGAAGTCATGTTTTGAAAAAAAACAAAATGGTGGCTTCAAAACAACGGATCACTTTATTAAAAAAATATATTTCTTTTCTAAATTTCGTATTTAGGTTTATTTGAGGTCACTAATTATGAATATGAAGTCATATTATTAAAAAAAAAAACAAAATGGCGGGTTCAAGACGGTGGACCATTTTATTAAAAAATAATTCAATGTTATCAAAACTCAGTATTTAAGCGGTTTTGGAGTGGCTGATTGAGAACCTGAAGTCAAATTTTGAAAAATACAATGACGGCTCCAAAACTGTCGACAACTTTTTTAAAAAAAATAATTCAATTTTATCCAAACTCCATATTTAGGGGTTTTTGGGGTGGATGAGTATGAATCTGAAGTCATTTTTTTAAAAATGGCAGCTTCAAAATGTTGGACCATTTTATTAAAAATAATTCAATTGTATCGTAACTCCGTATTCAGGAGTTTTTGTGGTCGCTGGTTACGAATCTGGCCTTTATATTTTTTTTAAGAAGAACACAAAATGGCGGCTTCAAAATCTTCTTTTCAATACTGGTAAAGATGATAGAAACACAACTGCAACTATTCTAACGGTCAAAATAGACACTTTATTTTTTCGACTTTCACCCAGCTTTTGGGGATTTGTAACCACTGTACGACGGGACATTTTTTTAAGTTATAGACAGATATGTTATTATGATCATAAATGTAAATAAAGATTTATTTTTCATCACTTTTTCGAAATCCATAGAACGATTCTAAACTCTCACTATGACCATAGAACGATTTCGCCCACAATGCACTTATGTAAATACATACGCAGATGTTTTTATTTGTAATTTACCAGACAATAGACAGCGATGAACCGAGAAATATTTCGAATAGCATGTTGTACGGAAATGGACATTTCCATATAAACGTTTCGTGTTCTTCGCAACTGTAGCAGCAACAACACACGCGGTTGTATCATTAAACGGCGTCGATCGTTACACGATAACTGCGACCTGTAGCGCGAACAACTTTATCGACAAAACAGTTTGTCGGTTTGGGAGTTCGTTCAAACCGAATATGAACCGCCGGCACGAATTTATTATCATACGAAAATCTTCACAACTAGAAACTATGTTTTTACATACATACATTTGCGCAAAACCACACGCTTCCTTATATATATATATATATATATATATATATATATATATATATATATATATATTTATTTATATATATATATATTTATTTATTTATATATATATATATATTTACATATAAAGAGAGACAGCGAGAGTAGCGGACAGAGAGAATACTTGCTAATTGTTAATGAACCTATTTTATACTTAACGACCGTCCTTTAGCAGTTAGAAACTAAACAGTTCTATTGTAAATTGATGATCTGTTAGTTTATACGCTAGATTATGTTCGTTACTTATTAGTCTCAATCTTAAAATAATAATAATACTACCTGTTAAGATACCAGATCTAATATTAGAGATTATCACCGAAACAAAAAAAAAGCATCTTTTGCTGAAACTAGCTGTAAAAAACGGGATAATTACAGTCTTCAAGATCACAATTCATTTGAAGCTCTCACTTCAATTGAAAATAGAATAGTGATCGAAATTCTTTTGTAATTTTCAGAGTTTTTTTTAAATCAATTTTACTTAAGCTTGAGTAACTATCGTTCGATAAAATTCTTCCTATGCATGATTTATATTAAATTATTTAAATAGATAAACTATTATTATAAATGATTGACGTTTTTTAAAACTAATTCGTTTTATTATTCTTATTATCTCACTTCCAGGCATCTTATAATGTCTTTTTTAATATAAAAATAATAACTTTCTACATACATGTTTGATACTTTGTAAGTACTGTTTCGATTTAACACATTGTTAATAAATAGACAAACTAGTATTATAAATGATTGACTTTTTTTAAAATAAGTCGTTTTATTATTCTTATTATGTCACTTCCAGGCATCTTATAATGTCTTTTTTAATATAAAAAGAATAACTTTCTGCATACATGTCTGATATTTTGCAACTACTGTTTCGATTTAACACATCGTTAATAAGTAGACAAACTAGTATTATAAATGATTGCCTTTTTTATACTAATTCGTTTTATTATTCTTATTATTTCACTTCGAGGCATCTTATACTGTCTTTTTTAATATAAAAATAATAACTTTCTGCATGCATGTTTGATATTTTGCAACTACTGTTTCGATTTAACATATCGTCGCATAACTTCAATAAGTGTTTTATCAGTGTTATGTAAGATCTTCGTTTTATTTTCTATCAGTAGTTAATCGTCATCATTACAAGAATTAAACTTTTGATCTCTACTAACAATTAAACACACATATTTCTAAAATATAACTAGATTTAATATTACTCTAATGCAGGGGTTCCTTTTTAATCTCACATCTCCCCCGAAAGTAAATTTAAACTAATTAAATTTAAACTTAATAAAATTCACACCTCCCCTCCTTTCAGAAAACAATAAATAGTTAATAAATTACCTAATTGACATTGAAATTTTATTTTAACATCCTCAAATACACAGAATAGTAAAGAAAATTTTATTCTTCAGACTGTCTGTATTGACATCGTCTAATCAGAATAGAGATCACGTGATCGATATCAACCAATCAGAGAACGAATAAAACGCATGGGCGCAGTATCACTGTTTCATTTTTGTAATATAGAAAGATATGAAAGTATGTTCACAAATGAATCGTTGTAGTTGTGAGATGAAAAATAATTCATTTATGAAAGTGAATTTAGTCACAGTGTCAAAACTGTATTTTACTAAGATTGAAATCTTTTAAAGACATTACTTATAATTTACGAGGACAGTCCAATATTTAAGTTTTTAATATGTCTATATAATAGTTCTTCCATTCATTTAAATCTATATTAGATGAATTATATATTTATAATTAAACAAGTGCCACATGTACATGCATACTCCTTTCACACACTACATCTTTTCATATTTCATTTGTATCTCTTTGAGAATGTAACATACTGTACGCGTAGTTTAGACTTCGAATAAAGAAAAAAACTGGAAAAAAATCAAAAAAATTCAATATAAATTTCAGTACGGAACAGAGAAACATGTAGTAAAGCTCTTCTTCGTACATTTCGCTTACAAAAGTCATCGTAACAACAATGAATCACTTTGTACGGATGCCACATGTTCGAATATAGCGATCCATGTATATATATGTACACTGTAAGTCTCATAATCTATTGGACGTCGGATTCGTGATAAATGTCTCGCTGTTCTGTTTGACGATGTGACGAAACGACATCTGCAGGGCGCAGATATACGAATATAAATCTTGTTCTGAACCACGGTATCAAATCGAGTGGCTATTGGTCCAGTTAATTGACTAATGATTCCAATTGAGACACAGTTTGCTGTAAAAAAATCTACCAGACCAATTCAATGTGTTGAACAATACAAATTGTGGACAGAAGAGACAGGTAGATTGATTCTATAGAGACATCTGCGTTGATTAAAATATTAATTTTAATATTTGCACAGATGAATTGTTTTCTCATCCTACAAATCACAAAAAAATAATATTTATTGAACATTTTTAACAAATGTTTGATAATAATTTATTGAACATTTTTGATCAAAAAAATGGTTAATGGTGTGAAAAAATTGGTCATTATGACAGTGTACTTAACCACAGTACCAAAAGTGTATTTCGATGTTATTAACCCTTTAAGAACGAAAACATTTTCAGCTGTATTTCTCGCTAGCTCGAATAGAATTTTTGTATAAATTGAAATTATATGATGAAGAGTTAAATATAAGATGTTCAGTAAAAAATATTGTATTTAAAATAATTTTAGATTCTATCAGAGGATTATAATAATTATTTCAGAATAAAAATGATTTTTTTTGCTGTTTTAGTAGTAAAATTCGATCTAGTAGGTAGAAGTGTGATACCAGTTGTATGGCGACATCCGACCGCAAAGGGTTAATAATCAGAGATCAATTATAATCATTTTTATACATGAACTGATACTCACTCCACGTACCACCGAAATGTTTATGAACAGAAATGTTCAATGAATGATTATTGAAAGTTTTTAATTTTTTGAACACCAAAGTAGAAAAGTATTTCGCTTTATTTCCTTTAGCACACCCAAAACATTATTTTGTTGCACTACAATTTTTGATACTGAGACGAAATTCACCTTCCTTAATTAGTTTTTTCTTTATCCCACAAAACAAAAAATGTTTCCAATCAAAAATTCTCAATAATTTTATTTAGTAGTTTATTAATTATTTCACAGTATATCAATTAGTTTATTAATAGTTAATAAATTATTTTTGATTGTTGTTTACGTACATTTCAATTTTAATGTCAATATTTTCACAGCGATAGAGTGTAAAAAAATTATTAAACAACATATAATAATTATATAGATAAATTCAACTTAGTCTTCCACATGTAAATATTAAAAAAAAACGCAAAAATTAAAAAAAAATGTTATCCCCCATTTAGTATTTTAGTTCAATTGTATTTTAGCATTGAACTGAACTAAAATACTTACCTTTTCTTAACCCCTGTGCCCACTTTTAATACTTCCAAGTGGAAGCCTAAATTAAATTACCCTATAAATTTAATTTCTAAAATATTATATACATTCTTCCTCTAGTTATTTATTTGAATACACTGTGTAGTACGGTCATCGGTAGATGAACAAATTAATTACAAAAATCAATAGAAATATCAATAGATTTAATTCAGTTTTATTTGCATGTAAAATATTATTTTTGTGATATTTAATTTATTAAATTTACAATTTAATTCGGTGCTTTTTTTATAGAAAATGAATGTTTAAGGAAAAATAGAATTCATTTATTTATATAATTTTGGTCTATCTGTCGGGTAACTGATGATTCCCTTGTCGAAAAAAGAGGGTGGCTGTGAGTCGTTGGGTTGTAATAGACTTTCTGACCTAATCCACTGTTTTAGCATTTTTTGCATGTTTTATGTGTCACAATACGTTCACCTAAAGCTGAACAAATATTTCCTGCAACTTCAGCAGTATTTTCTTCAACTGGAGTGCGAAGAGCAGTTTCTGCTGCTTTATCACCCGTTTTGATCTCATACAAAAAATTGCTCTTATTCGTTTCTTTTCTATATTTAATTCAATAGCCTAGTTTGAAGCAAAATTAATAGTAAAACCAAAGTCGATGTTACCAAAAATACAGACCAAGAAATTCGCTTGAAAATGAGATTAATATGAACGCGATGAAATGACACTTTCATTGAAAAAAATTTAAGTTAGAAGTCAGATAACAAAAACCCGCAATTATTTTCCTACCAACCTAATAGAATGTAAAAAGTATTCAGTGCTTAATATGCTGCTTTCCGGACGCCATAGTGTTCGTTACTGTTTTGTAAGGTTATGTCAATTGCTTGGCCAAGATTGTAGTGTTTTTAAATATTAAGGCTGGCATTTGAAAATTCTAAAATGATGATAAAATATTTTAATTTAAAACAAAAGTTATGACTGATTCAATTTAAAAGCGCTGAATTAATTTTTACGCCTAATAATTATTTTTATAAAGGAACATTTGTGGTATTGATTTATTTACAAAAGGGAGTTTTTTTTTCAATGTCTAATTAAAATTGTATGAATTAACTTTTAAAGAAATTCTAATTAAAATCTTCTTCAGAAATTTAATCGTTTGGAAATAGTTTTTAAATATTTTTTTGCATTGAAAAAAGTATCTATAATGTTTACAAAGCAAAACGCATAACTAAATAAGCGTCATCAATTCAATAATATATATTTTTAACCGAAAATCTATAACACACACTTCGCTTAAACTGTATTCACTGAAGCGCATTGTACGAGACCGTAGGCTTATCTGGAACCGAGTCTCAAACCCACGACCGTTAAATTCGTACACGTTAGCCTCATACGAAATTGATAGACGAACGCACATAAATTCCGTATTTCACTTCTGGCTCGAGATAACCATATGACAAAATAATACAAACCCCAGAAATGATATAGTGTTCGGAGAAAGAAGAAAGCGGTAATATTTCATCTTAGAAATAACAAACGCGAAAATTATTATTTATGTTTGCAAAAAAAAAAAAGAAAAAGAATTCCTTTTTTTTTCGTTATGCCGGAGTCGCAGAGTTTCGTTGACATTCTAACACAGTATTCTTTCTTTCAGCACTGGCCGTCCTTTGCGGCAACGATGCGGCATTAGAATACAGTTTCTTATTCATCTAATTTAAAGAAAAAAAAAAGTAAATATTCAACGGCAAGTGAGTGGTTTTGTTGTGCGCGGAGAAATTGAAGCTACGTGAGTTGAGTGAAAAGAGACAGACGGATCAAGACGTGAACGCACTTGACCTACACAAGAAGTTTACTGCACGACGGAATGAATTTGTTCCTTTTTTTCGGGAACTCGGTGTAATTATTTATTTTGTACGCTTTTAATATTCACGAGCTTTCTTACAAATTTATACAAGGATATTCTTGTATCTATTTTCTATATATATTATGTATAAATTGTCCAAAAAATGTTCATGCATTGTTTTCGATACAATCTAATTTTTTCTTCATTTATAAACTTGAATTTATGAAAAGAAACAAAATTGTTGTACCAAAATATTTATAGATTTTTGTATATATATATATATATATATAGATAGATAGAGAGAGAGAGGGAGGGATGAAAAGAAAGAATATCTGAAAAATGTACAAATTGTAAAAATGTAACAATGTATAAATTGTCTTAAATATAATTTAATTTTTTCTTTATTATAAACTTGAATTTATGAAAATAAACAAAATAGTTAAAAAAAAGTTAACAAAAAAGGAATTGTAATAGTTAGAAGAAAATACAGTAAGGAAATTATTTCTAAGTAATATTTTTTAAATGAACACAATATAGTAAAAAACAATTAATTGAATATCTCTATTTGGTACTGACTTGTAAAATGTTTTGCAGCGTGTATTTTAATATTTAAAAAAAAAAATAAAATTAAAAGTAATTCAAGTTGGAATAAAAGTAAAAAAATATTTTAAGAGAAATTTAAGTATTTTTTTCAATGATCGTTCGAATATAACTCGAGAAATCCATTATTTTATCTGTATTTTTTTTAAAACAGCAACTTAATAAAAAATAACTGTAAGAATATGAATTCATGTTATCTAATTTATTCAATTCCATAAAAGTTTTGTTAAAGAATCCCATGTAATTTTTAGAAAGAATACAAACTCTTCGCCCGAAATCATAACCAAACAAGTTTACTTTTCATGAAGCAACTTTGTATGAGTAATTAACGAAACAGTTTCTGTAACAATTTGTAACGAGCATAAACTTTTAAACTTGTAATAAAACGAGTACGTCGAAACTCTGTAAACATTCTCGAAAGTGTAATTTTTCTAGTCGAGACATAAAAACGAAAAACAAACAAAGACATTCGACGACAGTTGTTACACTGGAATTCTATTGGTAACGTTTCTTCGGTTCCGCACAAAACGACACACGAAATAGAATTATTGTCTTCATCTACGACCATTGTTTATAAAATAAGCAGCGAGTTTATGCATGTGTATAAAACAGAACTGGCAGTAGAATTTCGTGAACGCAATCTTCGTCGCGACCACTTTACCCATTTTATAGTTGTTGTTAAAATTGTATCAGAAGACATAATTAAACCGTATTCATAAACATGCACCGCATTCGAGAGCAACTTGTCGATGTTTGCTAACGGCAACTTGGTTTCCATTTGCATATTTTAATAATTTTATGGTTGTTTTGAGTAAATTAATAATAAACTAAATTTCGTCCGTTCGGGTTTATAAGTTGCCGTTACATCGGTACGTTTGTTTAACTTTGTTCGTTCAAATATTAGACATATTATATTGTATTCATTATATTGTGGCGAATACGAAACGCGTTCGTTATTTGCCTAGTTGAACGCAAAAACTATTAAGATACACTATTTGTACAAGAGTTCAGCTGTTACTGATTAACGCTGTTCTTGTTAGAAAAACATACGATGTTGTTTTATTTCAATCTAAATCAAACGGACAGGGGGAAAGAATGCTAGTTGTACGGTCACTGGCCAGATACGTGAGATGTTTGATAAGTATGGTAAAAAAAGCAGGTTAAACACTGTTTTTTTTTTGGAAGAATCGATTTTATTTCTCAAAACATAGTCTCCATTGAGGACTATATACTTGGCGCAGCGAAAATACGCATTCATCTTCATTCGACGAGAATTTCTTCCCACCGAGCCAAATTTTCAAGTTTGGGAAGAGAAACGAGTCCCACGGGACCAAATCTGGAGAAAATATTGAATGAGAAATCAATTCAAAGCCTAATTCGTGCAATTTTTCAATTGCGACGGTCGATTTGTAGAACGGGCTTTTGTCCTGGTGAAAGAGTACTTTTTTGTGCGGCGTTTTTGTTCCAGCTCTTCTTTCAAAGGGTCCAACACTCTTACACAATAGGCTCCTGTTATCGTTTCTCCCTTCGCTAAGTAGTCTATCAAGATAATTCCGTGGGAATCCCCAAAAAACAGTGTACATCAATGATTTTCTTGTTAGTAGATACTGATCGATAAATTCGATATTTTATCAATTTTTGAGGCTTAAATGATTAGAATTGTTACAATTTATTTGTCACAACATCAATAATTTATCATTATATGTTTATATAAACGAAATATTTGTGGAAATCAAGATTTAAGTTATAATTGAATGAAATTTCTATTCAGAAAAATGATTTGTTTTTTTCGCGGTGTTCGAATCAAAACTTTGCTATTGTGTTCAAAAATTGACAAAATCGGTTTTTCCCGAGTTATAGGTAGGTGTAGACAATTAAATGATCGGAAATGCTACAATTTATGTATCAATAATTTATTATTATGTATTTAAAAAAAAAAACATTAGTGGTATTCAAGGTGTAAGTTATTAGTGAAAAGAATTTCTGGTAAAAAAATAATTTTTTTTCTGTTAGTAGGTAGTGATCGATAAATTCGATATTTTGTCAATTGTTGAGACTTAAATGATTAGAATTGCCACAATTTATGTGGAAGAATATCAATAATTTATCATTATATGTTTAGATAAACGAAATATTTGTGGTAATCAAGATTTAAGTTATACTTGAATGAAATTTCTATTCAGAAAGATGATTTTATTGTTCTTTTTCGCGGCGTTCGAATCAAAACTTTGTTAATGTTTTCAAAAATTATCAAAATCGATTTTTTTAAAATTATAGGTAGATGTAGCTTTTTAATCATATTGAAATGATGATTCCATCATTATCAGAGAGCTAGATAATTAAAAAATTGAAAAATTTATAAAAAACAAATTCTTCTGTACCCTACGATTTAAAGATTATAGAATTATCAATGAAATGTGCTTAAACAGGAAGAAATAACGATCAATAATTATTTACTGAACATTTTTGATTAGAAAATCTTTTTACGTTTTATTTGTCACTTGAAAAAATAATGAAATTAATTTTAGATTTGTACCAATACTGTATTATATCTTCAACGACTTTTTCTAATTGTATCTTAAAGATAACTCAAGTATTTTGACTTCTGCGCAAAGAATTATTATATGCGATTCTTCGACTTGAAAATCACAAAAAGAATTGTTAGATGAGCAAGAAGAGACTTTTTTGTGTTGACATTTTTTTCCGGTTTTTAATTTGAGTGAAAAATTCATTTATGAAATTGAAATTAGCAACAGTTAAGAAATTATATAGTGAGAAAATGTTCGTTGAAATAAATAATATAATTCAAAGTTTCCACACGAATATAAAATAAATTGAATTTTTATAAGTATTTATTGCATTAAAAAATATGCCACGTCCAATTAGCGTTCCCACGAACCACAAGGTCAAAAAAAAAACGAAACCGTTTACGCAGCAGTACATAAATATCTTTACTTAATCGGGTTTAAAACGAGATCAATTAAAAAAAAAACAGCGAACAGAAACGGAACGATCGACGACAAACAAGTCCGATGTTCTGTTTACATTGCAAAAAAAAATCATCTCCAAATATAAATTTAACGTTCGCGCGACGAGGAAAAGCAATATCGCGCGCGCAGACATTCAGAGCTTTGGCCGCCGTTTGAGAAATCAGCAAGTGAAATATATGAGAGCGGGTCTGTTTTTCTTGAAAATATTTTCCTTTCGATATTCAGTGTATGCAGATGTACGCACGAGTTATATGAATGGTTCTGACACATATAAATATATCTTGCTCGAAATTAAAAACGCTTTCGCACTGGATTGAAAAAATGTGTGTGTGTGTGAGTGTCTAGTATTTGCAATCCCATTTGTGCTGACGTTTACTGGGAAACCTGAATGAATGGAAATAAATTACGTTGTAGAATTAAATAATGCATTTTTTATGGTTATATATATATATATATATATTCCTATGTACAATACACACTTTTATGTATGTATATATATATATATATATATATATATATATATATATATGTTGTAGACAAAGTACGACTTTGCCTAGGCAAACTGCGATTTGACCAGTAGCCGCCAGTCAAAGTTTGACTAGTCAATATATCTATCCTGATTATAAAATTAAAATTAGATCACCTTCAACCATACCTTCACTTCCATCTCCATCCACATCCTCACATCTCTACTCCGTGCTGTATACCTGCGCTCGGTCGGTTAAAAAAAGAATAAGGGGGAGGTGAAGATGAACCAGTAAATTTCTACTTAATACCCAGTAAGCTAAAAGATATTTAAGCACAATTAAATAAAGTCAGTTTACTACTGAAAAACTTCATAAAAATCACTTAAACTGAGTTTATTTATGATTGATAAATACATTTTAACGATATATAGACGCACTTTTAAAAATTAATTATCTTAAATCTGTATCATCGTCCAAACAGAATATCTATGTCTCTCATCTCTATGAGTAAGATGGAATTGAAATCGAAATCATAACCAACGATCAAATACGATCAAAAATCCAGTTGTGAACATTTTTGATCAACTAGATTTCTATTTTTTTCAGGATTACAGACTAAATCATTTTTGAAAGTGAATTTAGTGCTATAACTCACTGCATTATTTTTTCACATATTTCACGCATTATTAAGTTCACAGCAGCACAGAATTCCGTGATTTTAAATAAGAATATTAATTATTTAAAAAATATAAAATATAAAAAAATATTGTGGCTGTGACATGAAAGAATAATTTTTGAAATTTAATTTAGCTGTAGTACCAGAACTGTTTTTATTTGGAAGCATTCCTTT
>CM068316.1:48403043-48418043 GCA_034766995.1 Acanthacorydalis orientalis
ATATGTGTGTATATTTATATATATAGTTATATATATATTTAAAATCCAATGATTTTGTTTGTGCATTTAAGGAAACATTTTACAAATATAAATTGTTCTCTGCACAATAATAATACGATAAATGTGGAAGCATTTTTACGGTAATAATTTAATATGTTATATCTAAGAAGACATCAAGAAGCACTTAAAGACGTATAGGTAAATAATTAATTTCCATGATAGCAGCCCGAAAAAAAATAAACCGAAAAAATATGTAGTCGTTAAGGACGGTAACCGAACACTGGATATTTTCCCGAAGAAAATTATGCACCGAAAACTAAATTGCTTCGGCGATCAATCATAACAAATTCTTGGTTGTCTTTTGTGGTACACGCAGATTCACGCGACACCCAAAAGCACTAATGACAACGCATTGTGTGCCGACGTTACGTAACGGCGCTGGTGTTGTTATGTGTGTGTATTTAAAGTGCGCGAACTTCATTAAATAGTTTGCAACAATCTGTCTGTGTGTGTGTGTGTCTCTGTGTGCGCGTATCTGTGTCTATGTGTGTGTGCACTGGTGTATACATACGACTGGAAGTCATTTAATAATACACAACGTTCGAAATTGCAACAGTTCAAATAAACTTTATTTGTCTTTGTCACGATTCTCGCGCTTGCCGATAAACGTTATCTACTTGTCAGTATTATAATAAATCTTTTAACATTTTAATTATGTTGTACCTTCACAGGTACGTACGCACGTAGCTCTGTTCGCAAGAAAACTAAAAGTATCCTGTTTAGTCAAGCAGCGAGTGCGTTTGTTTAAAAGGATTGCGCAGACAGCCATACATTTTATGACTGTGACGAAGCTGAAGTCAGGTAATTGATGCAGCCCATAAATTCTAATTTTTATATCACGACGCGTTTTTTTTTTTTGACGGCTCTGTGTTTTTGTCTGATCTTGGCTAATTATTCTCTGTATTACTGTAGTGAGTTGTCGAGCCTTCGGATTGAATCCCTATTATGTAGACTTTAACATGTAGCAATCTTGCTTTTGATGTCATATCTTGACTTTCTCGCTAGGAAAATTTCATTTTCTCTTTTTTTTTAGTCAGAACGGACACTTCATATACTGTCCAGTATATAATAAATTGCTATAACTTATTTACAAATAAGTACAGTAGTGAGGATGGATACATGACAATACAAACAGTGATCCCGTCTTAAAATTTCCATAAAATATTTTTTTCCGTGTAGACCGAGTTATATATTCACATAATTCGGGTAATGTCGATGTGAAGCTGACATAGACAGTTCCCATCAATAATTAATAAACATCCGGACTAGACGACATCGTCCGAGTTCTATAAGAAGCTTAATCGACAGTTCCCATCAAATAGACACAAACATTCGGACTGGACAACGCCAAGGAGATGCTGAATAGACAGTTCCCATCAAATTATAATATCGGAAAACTACATAAACCAATACTTATTTAGATTTAAGCATTTTCTTCCGGTTTTTTGAAAAACATTTTCCGGACTTCATCACTTCAAACCATCCCTTATACCCACTTCCTGAAACATAAATCTCCTGTCAAAACCGGTTTAAAAACCTCGGCTAAGACCCCGGACCAAACTTCAATTTCCATCCAACGCACGGCGAATACGGCGTTGAAACGTGTAAAATTCATCACAATAAAATTATTTTTGAATTTGATTTTTTTAGATTTAAGCAGATTTGATATAATGATGTTTGTAGAGTAACATCTATGTAATTTTATAATAGACTCCACTTGTGGTTTTTAAAAAGAAGTTCCCGTAACACCAACACAAAACTACCGCCTCCTCTACAACTGCCCGCAGACTCTCTTAAGGGGACCCGGTGGTCTAGAATTTTCGAAAAATCGATTTTTTTTTCGAAAGTATAGTATCTTAAAAATATACTGTTAAAATTTGATGACGAAATTCAGAGTATTTCAGGATCTACAGCCCATTAGAAGGTCAGGTAGGTAGAAGAATAAGTATACTTGCTTGAAACTTTAAACGCGTTTATCTCGAAACTACTTTTTTTCGTCTTGCGGGGGCCAGAAAAAAAAAACTACTTGACCGATTTGTCTAAAATTTTAATATGTTATTTTGAATAGTTCTATCTCTCGCTGGAATGAAAACTAATAGTTTCCGTAAAATATTTATATTTTTTTTATTAACAAAACGTTCAAAAATACTGGTCGTTTTCAAACTTGTACTTTTGACTACGCGCCATTTTGTCAAATTTTTTTTTTTTTATTCTACTTCCTGCGATAGCTATACTTATACTAATTAAAAATTCGTCAATTGTTTTATTTCAGATCAGAGGGAGAGATAAATCATCATTCACCACGCAATTCCATTTTTTTAGAGAGGGAGACTTCAGCATCATTTTTCTAATTTAAAAAAAATTTTTTTTTGTCTTTATTTTCATTTTTGTGTAGTTTATTAGTAATAAAATAAGTGTAAAAAAATTTGAAAGCATTATTCATTACCCTCATATAGAAAAATTTTTTTAAATAGCTTAAATTTTAGGCCGCTAGACCACCGGGTCCCCTTAAACTGAATTTGGTGGGCCGCGTTCACATATGAATTTGACACCACTGGAGTTCCCCGAAGTCTTAGTATAAATTTACAATAAGTTTTCTTTTCAGTTTAACTATTTTCACGGTTTCATTCAAAATCCAAAAATTAATTTCATTACACAATATCTTTATTTAGTTTCTCATTTAAAATTTGTTAACACTTAACGAGAGCGAGCGAAGCGAGTGGAGGCGGAGCCACCTGATATTTAATAAAAATCATTTAAATTTCATAGTCTTATAAATAAAAAAAATAACAATAGATGCGATGTTGACTATTATTCAAGTTTACCACTTGGGAAATCATAAAAGTGTTCGTGTGACTGAATGCATTTTTGATGCATTGGAAGAAAAATCTACTCCGACTAATAGTGAAACAACTAAGTAATATTTAACAGTGAAATTTTTTTTGTTTCAAAAATAAGTTCGAGTGAATAAAAACCTGTTTGTTTTTGGAATAGGGAACTGTTCCTCTAAATATTATTTAATTCGCATTTGTTTAATTACTTTTTAATATTTTGACAAAACAATTGTACATATATTCAGTGTGAATTAAAAATTTAATATATTTTATAAATAAAGATTTTTTTAAAGACTCGTACTGACTTTTAATCAAATTAATGTAAAGTATTGTATTTAATATAAACGTTTATATTAGGTATAAAAATTGATTCGGTGCCATTAAATTCAATCTTAATTTAAAATATTTTCTCTTCCTTTAAAGATTTTAAAATGTCAACCTTAACATTTAAAAAAACACTATATATTTTTCCCAAGCAGTTGGCATAACCTCACAATCAGTAGTGAACACGATAGTGTCCGAAAAGCAGTCTATTTTCAATTGTACACTTTTCGCATTTCAATTGTAAAAAAATCGAAGCTCTAAGAATGATTTGTTCAGCTTTGAAGGAAGGTGTTGTAATGCATAAAACATGCAAAAAATGTTAAAACAGTATAAGAGGTTCGAAAATACAATTACAACTTCATCGACTTAAAACAGTCATCTTTTTTAGGACAAGGGATTCGTCAATTATCCGAGAGATGGAGAAAAGTTAAACAATGGAAGATATTCTGAGGATTAAATTTTATACTATTTTTCTGTAAACATTCATTTTTTTACAAAACAGGTACTGAATTAATTTATCGACTTAATAATTGCAGAACTAATTAATACAATAAATATCAAATATATTTTTTTGTAATCAATAAGAAAATCCATAAGTAGTTCCATTGGATAACAATTTCATCCCTAACTTTATAGAAATTACTGTTTGTGCTGACCAGAAAATCATTATCCTCGATTATAGTTTTGCACTGTGGTTAAATAAATTTCATGCATGATTTAATAACAGACAATATTGGTATTTGCGGAATTAACTCATTTGTGAAAATACATTTAGTCAGAGTTTCGAACAACAATTGTGAACATAAATTGTTTTCGAATTAAAAAAAAAACTATCGACCTGTAAATAAAAGGTAAAAGAGTTATTGAACCACAAATTTATGGACAAGAAAAGAAACATTGAATATCGAATCTGTATCCTATACAAAGTTCAATAAAAACTTTCGATTAACAATTTAAGACAATTAAACAGGGACAAAAAATATGAATCAATAGTTGAAGTTTTCAACATTCCATTCAAACATGAGGTTGTTATTCAGTGCGGTATTAAATACTTTTTGATCAATTTGTAAGAAGTTACGTCAAGTCAGTCATGCATAAACATTTTGTTTAGTTGTTTTAACAATTTTTCAAGAAGTTGTTCTTTTTCAAACTCATTTTAGAATACTGTCACGGTCTTAGCTCATTCAATGTTCCAAATATAATAAATGGCATCTACCATAAATCGAGATACGAGCACATAACAAAGCGGTCATCAGTCTGTCGTGTTATCCAGTCAGCTACAACGTCTCGTAACATTTCTCAAGTCGACTCTAACTAGAAATTTTGTATGAACATGGGGTTCAATGTTCAATTTTTCATAGAATGAATAGCATTTGTTGACATCAAGGAAGTTAACAACCATTAAATTATACCTGTATATATATATATATATATACATATATATATATAAGTAGAGAGAGAGAGAGATTGATTCAACCTAGACTTCCACAAGAAAGTATTAAAAAAAGGAAAAAATTAAGAAAAACGATATTATCCTCCATTAAGTATTTTAGTTCAATTGTATTTTAGTATTGAATTAAACTAAGATACTAAATAAAAAATAACATGACTTTTCTTAACCCCTCCACCCCCTTTTAACACTTCCATGTGGAAGCCTAAATCGAATCATCCCCTATATATACATTTCTTTTATTTAAAATAACGTTAATTATGCATATAGTGAAAATCTAAAGAAAATATAAAAAAATATATATTTATATGGAAAATGCTATAAGTGAAATGCATTTTCTTATTATGTACAACTCACTTATTGTTTCTTATTTTTTTGATAAATTATCTGTATTTATTCATTTCGAAAAATATAAATTTAATTCATAAATTGAACGTTAATCGTACAAGGTAGTCCTGGCAGCACTAAAACACAAACAATTTCATCCTGGAGCTGTTTTATCAGTACAAAATCTTAATAGAGTATATTTGATTCAGTAGAATTTTGTTAAAATTAATAGATGATTATTTTCTGATAAATCAGTCGGTTTAATGAAAATCGGTGAATATAAGGATATATAGTTTCATATAAAATTAGTTTCTTAACTCACAACCAGTAAAATTTTAAATTTAATTTTATATTTTTAGAAATAAATTATCTTCGTCTCAAAAACTGATAAAAGCGGAACTGAGATACACATTTAATCCGAATAACCAATAGAAAAAAATGTTTTTATTCTACAAAATATTTAAGTTTCACACAGTATTTTCCATTCGTCTAACAAAATACAAAAAGTTTTTCTGCTCAAAACTGTTAAATATTAGATTATTGATGGTTTATGTCCCTGCTTATATGCATTTCGATAGCAAAGTCATTAACCTCCAAGGACTAAGTAGAGTAAAGGAAAAATTCACTTGTAAAAATTAATTTAACCACAGTGAAAGAACTAAATTTTATACTCTTTCTATAACATAACAAATCTGTTTAATTATCAACTAATGAAATCAAAAACGATTTTTTATTCTATTTTAAAATCGAAAATGAATTATAAATTTATTTTTTTAACAAAAAAATTTCACATTTTCGTATCAAACTGTATAAATTTTATGTCGAAAATGTTTCAATGAATGATTTAATTATCGCCTTATATAATTAAATAATTTACACCCTCTTCTATATATCAATATCAATCATTAAATTCGGTCGATAGAAAAATAATTGCGGTTTATGACCTTCAAATTCGTATACAAAATCGCAATTATTTTCCTACCGTCTTAATATTTATAGAAAACTTGACTGAATGATAATAAATTTGCGAATCTCTAATTTAATATCTTACACTGGATTTCTTTTCACATCAACTTTTTCAGTCGACCAAAAATATTTCTTATCAAATCTATTCAATAATTGATTGTTTATCAATTTTGATTACAGCTAATGATTCCATTTGTGGTAAAAATCTAATTAATCAGTTCTATGCGTTGTACAATACAAATTACAAACAGAAATGACACGTAGATGGTTCTATTTCACTTGTGTATTTTATAAAGGTGTCAGATATTTAATTATTAATCAAATAAATCTATCATAACCATTTCTAGAAAAGAATTTTTCACTCATACACAAGATGAATAAATCGTCTCTGATCAAAAACATTTAATAATTATTTTTTTATTATCTGTTATTGATATTTAGATGGTAGTGCCATTCTCAGATCACTAAGTTACAGAAATTTATTATCAGATATCAGATTTATCTTTCGGTATATTATATGCACACATTCACTCTAAAATTTAATATTTATATTCATTACTTCTCCAAATTTATTACACGAATAGATGAAATAACTGTCATTGTAATTAAAATCAAAATTACGGCCATAAAACAAACACATTAAAAAGGAAATTAATTCATAATTAACACTCACATATAAGACCTTAAATTATATATTCATATATATATATACATATATATATATATATATATATATATATATATGTTCTTGTATGTATGTAGTAAAATGAAACGCTGTTAATTTAAAATAAGTTGATTAAACATTACTTAACCGTTACAAGAAAAACTTTCTGTTCAAAATAAAACTTATTACACACCAAACTACCAGTACCACACTCAACAAACGGAATATATCTACATTTCAAAACTTCACATGTCCACAATATGTGTGTTTAGAACTGCTGACCCGCATTGTAAGTTATCCGTACACATTCATACATACACACACACCTATATATATATATATATATATGTATGTCTGTGTGTGTATATGATCAAATATAATTTAACTTAAAATGTATATTTAATTGTATTCTTAACGTCAAATCATTTCAAGTAAGTACACATTGTCCTTTATGGCAGTAGAGCTGAAAATCATGCACACACACACAAGCGCACATAGACACACACGCAAATATTTACACATTCATGTAAACTTATGTACACTGTACGCCATTGTTTCCAGTAATTATTTTAAAGGTAGCATAATAATTCCTTTATAATCCTGCATAAGGTGAGAGCACTTGTTTGTTTAAGTTTACCGAAAGGAGATCAGCTTTAAGTACGATAAGGAAACCGGCGCTCTCCCTTCTTTTCCGTCTCAGGCCGGTTCGCCCCGTCGTCGTTGCCGTCCTCGACGACGAACGTGATCAGGAAGGACGTTCTGGGAAATGAGCTTTGTGTGAACTCAGCCCCGACGACGTTTATCTGACGTCGATTTTTACACTACGCTTGTCAATTCGGATTCGTCGCGTATAAGTCATTTGTACCGCGGCCATTGTTTCTGAGATGACTGACGTGTGTTCAAATTAGTGATCCCGTTCGCTCGTTCGTTCGTTCGTAAAGAAAACCATTACTCTCTCATAATACATACAAATATATATATATATATATATATATATATATATATATATATATATATATATATATACATACATATATTTCATACATACATCATCTATATGGACGTTAAAATGTAAAGAAACAATTGAAAAACTTGATAATATTTGGTTGAAATGATACTCAGGACACTGAAAAACTACAGTAGTATATAGAAGTATGAATAGAATGAAATTTGTGCAGAAACTGATAAAAAAATGCCATATAAATGAACATTTAAAGTGATGTTTAAATTATATGAAATATTAGTAGGTCTACTGATGACACGGACTATCTAAAAATGTCAAAAGATATTTCAGGCAATGTTATTAATTGCATGTTAGAGGAATACACTTACTACTAGCTTACAAGCGGAGGATACACCCTCGGAAATTCAGTTTCGAATCAAACTTCATGTAGTGGTTGGGTACCCCAAAGGTACTAACCCCTAACGGTTCGGAAGTATTTTAATTTTGATTACCTCTGTGTCCAAACAATTTAGTTAGATAAAAATATTAAGCTATATTAAGCTCTGGACAAACGTGTGACCCATAAGATATACAGAAAATGCTAAAACAGGGGAATGGGTCTCAAAATGTATTACGGTTTCATCGAATCAAATCTGCTTTCTTTTTTCGACAAGGGATTAGTCAGTTATCTGACAGATAGGGCACAGTTATTACAAAACATTGAGCGACAATTTCAAGATTGAAATGTATTAATTTTTTCCCTTAACACTAGATTTTCGGAACCCGTCAATTTGACGGATTTCAGATTTCATGCTTAAAAATAAAGAAAACATAAATGTTATTTTTTGAAACATTATATTGACTTATTGGTATAATGATACGAATTTATATATCAATTCAATTTATCCACCGGCTTTCTACTTTCGAGTAACTGTTTATAGTACACCTATTTATCCGAACACCCGTCAAATTGACGGGTTAACAAATTGTGTTAAGAGTCTTAAGAGTCTCTGTACATCAAATTGTAATTAAAACCACGAAGTGATCGGATACTGTAGAGGACAAAGAAAATGAAAATGTGAAAGCGAATGCCGTCTTTCTTCCCACGAGAAATGAAATAGCGTGTATTCCATACAATTTTCGGTTGAATGGGAAGAATTGAGCTCACAGAGTTTTCTTCGCCCTTCTAGTTATTTAGAATTGGAATTCTATTTTTACATACAATTGGAATTTACTTGCGAAAAAGTTACTTGAAAAAAAACTACTCTAATTGGGACTATACGTGCAAATAAATGAGAAATATCAAAAGCTGCAAAATCTAAGAAAGATAATAAGCTCCGGTTTTCCACACGACTTTATAAATCAGAAAATGATATTCTAACAATTTACAAAAGCAAGTCAAAGAAAATGGTACTACTACTCAGTTTATAACTTTGTAAAAATAGTGAACGATAATAAACGTGTCCCGGAAACAATTACATTCTACAAGACCAATTTTGGAGTGGATATGGTACGAAAATGTCGCGTCAAAGCAGGGTCCTCTAGATGGCCGTAGTATTTTATAACATCTTAGAATTAGCAGCTATCAATGTGTGGATATTGTAAAAGGAGACTATTGGACTAGATATATCGAGAAAAAATTTTTTATTTTTCAATTGTCTGAAGAATTATCGAGAAACTACAGAGATGAATTAGAGAGGGATTACAGAGATGATCGTAAGACTACTTTCAAACAGTCGTCGGATATAGGAAATTCCAAAATAAAAATCTGAAGTCCTGCCAAATCGGATTTTGTAAAAAAAAAAATATTTTCTGTGAGTGCAAAAGGTTTATGTACAGAAAATGTAGTTTGAAAATAAAATTTATATGTAAAAAATGTACTGTTAATCTCTGTTAATAAAAATGTAATGATATAAAATAAAATTAATTTTTATTACCAAAACACTGTATTTTAATGTATCCGTCAAAATGACGGATTTCAGTAAAAATAAGTATATAATAAATGCCTATAAATCTAGTGTTAAACATTCATTTCCTATTAAAAAGGTACAGAATTAATTTCAACACCCAATATATTAAAATTCATTCAATATTTTTTGATAGGTATGGAATTTTTATTTCAAACATTTCATCTCATTACCATTTGTCTATAAAAAAATAATTGCAATAATTTAATGAACTGTTCAAACTTAAATTTGATTTAACAATGAACATAAATTAATGAATACGAACACATTTATTAAAAATACAAAAATTAAATATATATTCCGGAAAACTATACAGAAACGAAAAATGAAATTAACGGACACTCGTACTGTAATCTTATTTCGTCTTGTACGATTGATGAGACAGCATTTAGAATAAACGGAGTGCTCTTAGAAAAACACGTTTCAAAATGTTGTTAGTACAAATTTAATTTAATTTCACCTGTCGAAAAATATAATTAAATTTTAATTAAGATGCATTTTTTTTCCAGTCATTTAGTAACAATCTGTTATATATATATATATACATATATATATATATATATATATATATATATATATATATACATATATACATATAATAAGATTACAAATTAGTACTTTTCAATAGGATTTATTATAAATTCGAGAGAACAATACGATAATTTTTTCATTCGCTATGAGCTTTAATTGGCTTCTGTTTGACAATTTTATTAATGATTTTTAATCTTATTATTCGTGTAACGAGATGAAATCGTACTGAAATTAATTAAATGTAAGAAAAAAACGTGATTAAAGTAAAACGGAACAATTCGATATAAAATTTATTTTTTATGAAGCTGTATATATATATATATATATACATATATATATATATATATATATATATATATATATATATATACATTAAAAGGTACACTTTTACATCTAACTTTTTTTTGATAACATACATTTCATTTTAACAATTCTCGAATTGATTTCCCATCAGATTTAAGTCGAACTTTTACAACATACAACGTCTCTAAAATCTATTCAACGGCTGAAATGTGTTTTTTGTTATATCCCTTATCTCTTTATATATATATATATATATATATATATATATATATATATATATATAAAGTGTAAAATATTTCAAAGAGGGAAAGTTAAAAACTGAAACTATGTTATGTCCGGAAAGCAATAAATCATTTAATAAGTTCAAACACTGAATTTAATAGAATCGAAGATGTGCTTGTTTTTTAATTCAGAAATAGTTGTCATTAAAATAATGGGTTTGAAAATCGATTTTGTCATTTTTAATACTGTTCCGTGTATTTGTGAACAAGCAGCAATTTTTCTAGTTGTTTGTTTCTGGAAAACTTTCAAATAAGTAACGATTTACGGAAATCTATCATTTGCTTAACTTTTTGTATGTATATCTCTCTATATATACACACACACATATATATATATATATATTTATATATATATATAGATATAGATATACAGGTAGATAGATAAATAAATAGCTAGATAGACAGATAGATAGATTAAAAAAAAGAAAGAATGATAGTAAAGAAAACAGTTGAAATTTAAAAACGGTTTCACTTCGTGCTTGGGAAGCAAAACTGAATTATTTTAAAAACGCAAGGGACTTGAATAAATCTTGTGTCATTTTTTACTTCAGTAAAAACAACAGTCATAAAAAATAGTTTTAGGAACAGCAATTTTTCTATTAATCAATTTATGGAAAAGTTTTGATGTAAGTAAAGACACAAAAATATCTTACAATTTATATTTCTGTACTTGTGTATGTATGTATGTGGAAGTTATATATACACATATATATATATATATATATATATATATATATATATATATATATATATATATATATAACTTCCACATACACGCTACACATTTTTCTTAGAATTTAAATTAAGGACAAACCTTTCACATAACTAATCAGCCGATTCCGAAAATAATAATGGATCCCCTTACCTGTAAAAAAGAAAATTTTATTAATAATAATGATATTAAAATAACAATTGTAAGATTTTACATTAAACACAATATTTATATATTTAAAATCACAAAACCCAGCAGTTTCTAAGCTAGTACTTTTTTATATATTTCAATAAGGTAGATTTAAGGGGGTCGTATTGAATGCATATATGTGTTTATATATATATATATATATATATATATATATATATGTATATATGTATATATAAACACATATATGTATATACTTATATAATATTTTTGTTTAATAGAATCTGTATCAAATAAGCCTAATATTATTCTTAAAACTGTTTTTATTTATAAAACAATTTAATGCTTATTGTAAATAAATGAGTCAAGGAAAAATTCTTAAATTTTCAACTGAAAAAAAAAATTGTACAATACTACATAAAATAGACAAATCAAATGTATAATTGACTAATTTCAATATAATTATCAAGTTTATAATTGTTAACTGTTTATATATATATATATATATATATATAAATATATAAAATATTATAATTATAATTAATAACGAGTATATAAATAATCAACGAATATCATTTATTCCAAATGCAAATATTAATAATTTATTCATTCGATAATATCATAGGATCGATAAAAAAATTTTTTTTTAATTACTCTAATATTTTAAAACAATAACGTACTACTTTCCAGTATAATTCATCAAAGCAAATGTTTATGTGTGTAGAGAATAATATTTTTTGTAATATGTAAAATTTAATAATTTTTTGTATGAAATTGAAAAAGTTTTCTTTTATAAAGGTTCAATAATTTTAAATAGAGAACGTTCAACCTTGAACAGTAATAAAAACGGTATAGAATGTTCGTCCTGATTTCAATATATATATATATATATATATATATATATATATATATATATATATAAATTTGAACAGAACAAATATTTTATAGACATGTGTCACTTTTTAATATCGTCAATGGAACAATCATCGTTTACATCAAGTTTGACAGAAACAAAGAGACAAGAATTGAATTAATATCAGTCTGAAGGTAATAAACACATCCACAGAAATATCGAAAGCATCATAAATATGTAACAATGCCAAACTCAATGCACAAAAAACATCAATAATGGAATGTTTTTTTTCTAGACGTTTTTGCTCTAGTGCAGTTTTAATTAAACGATATTACGTTTTAATATTAGGTTCTAACATAACAAGTTCCCGAATTCCTGTCGACTGCGATTGAGAAAGGTTCTGTGCAATATTTGAGAAGTTTAGCTATTTGGAATTGTCTAATGTACTGTATCCTTCAATTGCTTTTAAATACGGAGTTATTGTTGTCATTTTTATTTTTTTATATCCTTTAACCGGATGGTGTCCATAAAAGATTTGCGTCTACTTTTTTATATGAGTTCAAGTTGGGACACAATGCAGCGGTAGCAGGTAGAAATATTAATGGAGCTTTCGGAGAAGAGTCGGCTAGCCAAAGAACAATTCAATTATTGTTCAAAAAATTTCTTTCCTGTAATAAGAATCTCGACAATGAGCCTCGAGGAAGGCCCAAAACCATTGTGAACGAAAAACATTTGAGAGCCATGTTGGAAGCTGATTCACATACAACAGTTCGAGCTCTCGCATGTGATTTAAGTGTTAGTGTTATGACTGTTTCTCGGCACCTCGATGCAATAGGAAAGGTGAAAAAGCTGGATTAGTGGGTGCCGCACGAATTGACAGATGATCAGAAACTGAGACGCTTAGAGGTGTGTTCTTCATTGATGATTCGAAATGATAGAACGCCATTTTTAATTCGAATCATTACTTGTGATAAAAAGTGGATTCTGTATGATAACAGAAAAAGATCTGGACAATGGTTAAATGCAAATGAAGCTCCAGGACACGCACCCAAGACGTCATTACAGCAAAAAAAACTTATGGTTACTGTGTGGTGGACAAATAAAGGAATAATCAATTACTATTTTTAAAAACCAGGCGAAGCAATTACGGCTGATTCATATTGTCAAGAAACCGACAATATTAATGAAAAATTAAAAATAAAACAGCCAATGCTAATCAATAGATATAGGGTAATACTATTGCAAGACAATCCTCGACCACGCACATCTAGAATCACAATTTCCAAATTAAACTCTATAAATTATGAAATTTTACCGCATCCCTCTTATTCACCAGATCTTTCACCGACAGACTATCATCTTTTTCACCACTTTGAATATTATGTAAGAAATAAAAAATTCCGAAACCAAACAGAATTAATTCAAGGATTCGAAGACTTTATAAGCTCTAAAAATGTCGATTTTTATAAAAATGAGATAAAAAATCTAATTTCTCGTTGGTAAAAGACCATTGAGGCCGATGGAGCTTATTTTGATTAAATATATTTTGTTTTGTTGATAATATTGCGTTTTAATTCTCACCTTGAAATTCCGCAATTTCATATGTAACACAATATTTATATATGTATATGTGTGTATATATATATATATATATATACCTACATATATATATATATATATATATATATATATATATATATATATAAAGTATCTTTCTCTCTCGATGTATATATACATATATACAGTATGTCTCTTTTTCTCTATATATATATAAAGAGTGGAGAGAGAAAAAGAGAGAGAGAAAAAGAGAGAGAGAGTTGGAGACAGGACAGAGAGAGATAGAATTCAACTTTGAAAGAGTGAGATTTTTTGTACCTCACCGCTTATAGCATTGGTCCCGCAATGCGCATAAGCAACAATCAAAAATAATCATTAATTACCCATTCAATAAACGTTGTCAGGACAATTTTGATATTTTGCTGAGCGAAAAGAAATAATTTGTGAAAATGAATTTTGTCCATTGTGAAGACTGTATTTTATGAAACTGACCGGCACAAAATTCATTTCACACAGTTCGATCGGTCCATTAAAATCTGATCGTCTCGCTAATTTCGCTATTAATACAATAATTTGATTAGATCGTACCGATTAACGTGAATGTAATGTTTTATTTACGTGTCAACGTACAAGATTATAACTGTGGACGAAATTGAACCAATTAACCGTTTAAAAATAAACGCGTAAACGTCGAAATGGAGCGTTCGCGTCACTGTAAATCCACAACGGGCGTATGAAATTGCAAATTATGGTGGTATAATTTCACATGGTACGATGAAACGTACACCGGTGCGACGAGACACGACACACACACACACACGTTCAGTTTTAATATGTACGATATTTAATTTATCAACGCTGCCACTAAGAACACCACATTACGAACAGGTGTGTGGGCGCGCGTCTCAGGACTCAACTATTATACGCGGCAGAGTTTTTAGTTATGTTTTAATATGTGCGAAACATTTTTAATAAAGATTTAATGTATTCACTGCATGCAATTAAAATGAAATACGGGAGAGAGAAATCTATTTATGAGAACTTGTAACGTTGTATGTAATTTGTTACGTTTGATGTATAC
>CM068316.1:48423043-48680543 GCA_034766995.1 Acanthacorydalis orientalis
TATTTGGACTGTTCGAAATTGTCTTGGTAAAATATGATATGAAATGTTAAAGCATGTCTTTCATATCTGAATATAATCAAATATTAATTTAAGTATATTAACGTTATATTCAAATATTAAAGTATTGTTTTAAGAATGATATTTATAAATTTCAATGTTAATACTTGACCAGTTCTTTTTATTTATATTATTTCATAAATAATAAACATAAGAATTAGTTTATTTTGACCAGAACAAATAGTAGTCGTTTGTGATTTTTTAATTTCTCGTTTGAATGAGATTGAATTTCATTCTTTTGAGTCGGATTTATTTCTAGAAAATGTGTTGTATAATAATTAAATTTATTATTGCGTAGACGATATATATATATATATATATATAGTATGATAAATGTTAATTAAGAGCTCCATTTACTTAATTCCAAAGTTTGGACCGAGATTAATTTTTTACAATTTAATTAGATTGCAAGAACTTCTTAAACAGTTAATTGTAATGAAAGAGAAGATGAACTTGTGGGAATATTGATTGGTGAATTAGAAACAATGAAACTTACAACATAGATTTCAAACTTACTAATTTTCAGATAAGTCTATTATTTAAAATGCTAAGAACATTAGGTTGGTTGGATAATAATTACAGTTTTTGTTTTCTGAATTCTAACCTTATTTTTTTTCAATGAAAGTATCATTTCATCGTGTTCATTTTAATACCATTTTAAAGTGCATTTTTCGATCTGTATTTTGATAACATCTACTTTGATTTTATTATTAATTTTACTGCAAATTGAGTTATTGAATTGAAAATGAAAAAGAAGCTAATAAGAGTCTTTTTTGTATGAGTTCAAAACGGGTGTTAAAGCAACAGAAATTGCTAGTAAACTAAACGATGCTTTTGGTGTAAGTACTGTTAAAAATGTACGGTTCAATGGTGGTTCCAAAAATTTCATGCTGGGGATAAAAGCTATGAAGATGGAGAAGGTCTTAGTGTCCTTATTCAGTTCATAATGACCAACTGAGGGCATTAATGAAATCAGAACCACGCACAACAATTCGAGAGCTTGCACAAAGCTAGGCGTTAGTCATCCAATAGTTCTGGTCTACTTAAAATAGCTAATAAAATGAAAAAAATACGAATTTGAATGTCATGAATCACAATTGTTTTTCTACCAATATATATATATATATATATATATATATATATATATATATAACTTACAAATTTAATATAAATATTAATAAATATATTTATATTAACACAATATTAATATAAATATTCAACGTGTACAGGAGAGCATTGAGCAAAGTCCTGAAACGTCAACCAAAAGATATTCAATCTGACTTGGAATAACCCTCAGGTCACTGCAAAGGATTTAAGTCGTATTAAAAATGTTCCCATTCAAAGTGCAGCTTATGCAAGAACTAAAGCCAACAGATGATCAGCATCTCCTTGATTGTACAAATCGTTTTTGTCGATAAGGAGAAGAAAACAATGAATTTATTCATAATTTGATTGAGTTCAGAAGCTCATTTCCATTTAAATGGCTTCGTGAACAAACAAAACTGTAAAATATGGGCTACAGAGAATCCAAAAGCACTTCATCAGCGACAATTACACTCACTTAAATGTACTGTTCGGTGCGGAGTAACGTTCAAGATAAGTGTATTTCCTTATTTCTTTAAAAATGAAAAGGGTACTGCTGCAACAATAAATAGTGCTCAATACCGTACCATGATAGAAATAGTTTTGAAACTACTTGATGATAATCATCCACAGATATAGTTTCAATAAGATGGAGCGACAATGTACACAGCAAGACCCATTATTGAACTTTTACAGGACATTTTTGATGAACACATAATTTCAAGAAACAGCGATATTATTACCATGCGCGTTCGCCTGATTTGAGCCCTTCCGTTTTTTTTTCTCTAAGCCTTCTTAAAAAAACGTGCGTACGTCAATAATTCAAAAACTACCATGCAGCTAAAGAACAACATACGAGAAGAAATTCGAGCGTTATGTCCAGAAATCTCGAGAGAAATGCTGGAAAATGTCTTAGAAAGAGCCCGACTTTCTGAAACCGAAAACGGGCATCACTTGCGTGATGTCATTTTCTTATATGTAATAAGGAAAAATTCCCCATCCTTATACTACATTTTGAGAAATAAAAAAAGATGAAAATATTGCAAAATAAAAAAATGATTAAAGTTTTAAATCGGTTCGTTCTTTTTGCGCCGCGCTGTATTTCAGACGAAGAAAGACACATTGATTGTTTACTTTAAATTTATTTACACTCTGTAGTTCTTTAATTAAACAACATGTTTGTTAAACCAAATAACAAAGCATATTTCATGTTAAATTCAATAAAAAATTCATTTCCACCACGAAAGAAGAATAAAATATCCTATATCTCTTTAATAAAGCATCGGAAATTACATGTCTATATAAACTTTTTTGTTCATTTTGTATTCTTGTAGCTGTATACAAATTTATGAAATACATTGTGGGACATATTCTATACATATATATGTATATATATATATATATATATATATATATATATATATATATATATATATATATATATATATACATGTATTGTTTGTATATGCATACGATATTTTTGTTCATCTGAGGATATAAAATAGCGTACGCTCCGATCGATATTCATTTTGAAAGTTATCTTCGCCTCATGATTCTGCAGAAACCGGAAGAAAATCAGGCAAAACATTGACTGCTGTAAACAATGAACACCCGTCAGATTACAACTTGTACTAAAGATAGATATTCAACAAGATAATCATGAAACAATGTGTGTATCTGTATAGATTCGCATGGAATGTATTGAAACATAACAAATACATACATATGCGCGCACACACACATAAATTGATTATCACGAACACGTATATAACATTTACTAAACTATCCATATACCATCACCTATCACACTATATTCGCACTATGTTTTCACTTATCGATATATTCATGCACACAAAAACATAAATTATGTAATTAATTCATATTAATCAAATAGACAAATGTTCAATATTTATTCACTAGAGATTTTATGAATGTAAACAGTAGTGACCATTATGAAAAACAGTTTGATAATTATGATATATGTCGGTTGTAATATTCTGT
This sequence comes from Acanthacorydalis orientalis, assembly GCA_034766995.1. Classification (NCBI taxonomy): domain Eukaryota; kingdom Metazoa; phylum Arthropoda; class Insecta; order Megaloptera; family Corydalidae; genus Acanthacorydalis; species Acanthacorydalis orientalis. The sequence continues at coordinate 48,426,185 of CM068316.1, forward strand.
TTTTGTATTTTTCTTAAAAAAAAATAATATGGACTGTAAAAATGTACAAAAATATTTAAAGCTGTTGGACAATTCTAATTAGTAGGTTAGTAGGAAAATAATTACGGTTTATGACCCTCAACAAATTCATATACATTTTTGCTTTTTTGATTTTCGTAGCTGTTTTAAGTGGTCCAGAACTATTGAAAGGACTCGAATTTTTGTGCGTGAGTTGAGGAACAATGGAGATATTACGCATCGCTTGTGGTCATTATCTGGGAAAATATACATATATATATATATATATATATATATGGAATACATTACTGAATGCTATTCGTGTAAAAGGAGTCACGTACTCTTCTAACTCGCAGTTAAAACTTTAAACTCAACAAAAAAAGGAAGTAAAATACGGATACAGATCATATTTAATCGTATAACATTTCGTTTTATCATGAAAGGTATTCGCTTATAAGTGTATGTGTGTATGTGCTTGGTAACTTTAGAAGTTGTTACCGTGTATTCAAAGAATATTTTATTACATTTCAATTTCGCATACAAAAATGTGTATTCGTAAAGTGAGTTCTTTTTTGTCGATATTAAAATTCAGTTGGATTTTAATATAATAACGTGTTTATAAAAGTTCCAGTAGTCCGGTAATATTTTGTAATTTTCTCAAGTATTGGTATCTGAATGTATGATTTTTTTTTTGTACTAAAGAAAATTAATTTCAACTTTATCAATAATCAAACTGTACCAGAAGATCACAATATTTGTTCAAACGAACATGTCAGATGCGCGAATAAATCCTCTATTTATTTATTTTTTCCGTACCCGATTGGTATCCGTATTTTACTTTTTTTCGTTAAGTTTAAAGTTTTAACATATTGTCGATAGCTAAGTTTTGCTAAAATTTTCTATGGTGCAGGCGATTTTAGACATATGCAATTATTTTGGAAGGTATGTAATTGAACTGCGATATTTTTTTAAAAAAATTAATATGTATTTGAATGAATCTTTTTTCATTAAGACATAAGTAACTAATATAAGTTGGCATCAAACAAGCTAACAATGTCAGCAAAGTTTTCCGATTTTTCAAGAATCATAACCATTCCTCAAGTACCTTCAAATGCTTCTAGTTGTGGTGGTGTATCAAGTTCATTCCACACACAATTTCACTTACACTAGCAATGGTTTGGTTTGGATCAGAATCACTATCTGTATCAGATATAATAGACCTTTTTCTGATAGAAAAAATATCGCTGTCTGATCTTTCATCTCTCACTATCTGATCGACTACTTAACGAAAAGAAGAAAGATAACAGGACCCTATTATGCAACATTATTGAATCGTTTGAAAGAAGAGCTGAAACAAACACGGCCAAGATTGGAACACAAAAAAGTGCTTTTTCATCATGACAACGTGCTATACCACAAATCGACCGTCGCAATGGCATAAATGCACGAATTATGCTTCGATTTGATCCCTCATCCACCCCATTCTCCGGACTTGGCTCCGTGCAAATTCTTCCTCTCCTCAAATTTGAAAATTTGGCTCGGTGGGAAGAAATTCTCGTTGAATAAGGATGTCATCGCAACCTCAATGCATATTTTGAACATTCTCTAGACCAAGAGTATAGCACTTAATATGGAGACTATGTTGAAAAATAAAATCGATTTTTTCAAAAAAAAAAACGTTTATCTTGCTTTTTATCATACTTATTAAACAGTCCTTATATATATATATATATATATATATATACTGTTTTATAAACTATACAATTAGAAACTGACAATTATAAAGCAAAACACGATTTGAAGTCACTATTTTCTTAATATTTATTAATTCTAAGAAAAGTTATAATGATATGATCTAAAATTAGATTTCGCCATTATATATATATATATATATATATATATATATATATATATTTGTGTATAAATTATAAACTCAACTGTATATTAACATAATTATTGAACTTTATACAAACAATTTATATTGTCATGTATGTCTATTCAAGAAAGTAAATTCAAAAACAAACTTTGCTACAATATAGTGTATTTTATATTAGAAAGCCAAACTTTATAATACATATATATATATATATATATATATATATATATATATATATATATACACACACACATAGAATTAGAATAATACAGTAGATTTTATATATGACATTTAATATGTAAAATTGTGTTTAAAATATATAATAGCTGTATCTATTTATAGAAACAGTCGTGTATTAATTTATATTATATACATATAAATGTCCTATTTGTGATTCGTACGAATAGAGGAATATAATATTATCTAATTAAAATAGTTACTTTCACAGATGAATTATTTTCTCATACCACAATCCACCAGAAGTTATTCTGATCAAAAATGTTCTAATAATGATTATTGATATTGTTGTTCGAAATTCGTGTTAACAACTATAAAAAAAACAATTAATTACACTTATAAGCCGAGATATACGGTATTTAAAATATTCGATACATAATTTTTCATGATGAAACTCCATTTTAACACTCTCATTAAAATTGTTTTATTTTATCTTTTCATCCATATATATATATATATATATATATATATATATATATATATATACACATACATAAATTCTTTCTTTTCTTTATCCTTCCAGATGAATTTTACTGATAGTGATAAAAATATATCTCTATATTCAAGAAACCGCAAAATAGAGACTACACCTCTAATGTCTTCTGATGAAAGTAGTGATGTGGTCGAAGAAGATAATGAAGATGCAGTTTTACATACAAGGACACAGAAAAAATATCAGTAATTTCAACGTCTTCTGATGAAAGTAGTGTTAAGAATGAAGAAGATAATGAACTCGATTAAGAAAATAAAAATTGAAATGTACAATGGAATATTAGAGGTGGAGAGCGAGCACCATGTAAATTTACTACTCATCCTGGCACAAATTTCACTATTTCCCATTCGTCAAGACCCAAATGTGTGTTCTATATGGAAAAAAAATCAGATTATGACTTACTGAATATAATAGTGGAGCAAACTAATTTATATGCTGAGAAATATTTAGAAAGACACATGAATTTGAAACACCATTCAAGATTTAAAATATGGCAATCGCAATTTTGTATGCATTTAAAAAAAAATACAAGCGCGAGGCTTTAAATACAAACTTCTAGCATTTATAACTTTTATGTTCGATATTAAAGCATCTTTCAAAAAAATTTTCGACATTTAGTTGACCTAATCCAACAAAACATAACTGTTAAAGTTTTTCACGACTTCACTTTTTCTTAAATAACGAGAAAAATACAAAAGAAATATTAAAACTGTCTACACGTTTTTGTAGTTAAGGATTTTGTCTCTGCAAGAGCATAAATTATTTTGACAAGCACATTTATTTTGTTAATGAAAAACGATTTTAAAACGAAAACGGTTCACTTAGCCCCGGTCTCCCCTATATATATATATATATATTTGTTTGTGCATATAAGCTGGTATCGTATTTTATCCATATAAAAGAAAATTCACAATAGTTTACCGTAAAGACATTTAACGAGCGACTGCCTTCGCCGGACGTTCTGAGGACGGTTTAAATTAAAAACTCTCTTGTGAGAACGAACTTTCACAGACTGGATTAGTTCACGTTTCAGAGATTTCAGTATGTTAATTGATGCATTGTTCTCCGGTTCGATTTTTTTCATCGTTCGCGTCGCGTCGAGCGCAATAATCGTCGGTGCATTCATTATATGCAGGTTGCGCACAGTTTTATGGCCGCGACACTTTATTCGGTACACGGCCGTCGGTCACAAACAAACGATGCTGGCGTCGTTTCAACCACTTGTAATTACCATACTGCCCTTGTATCCGCATAAATACTTAATTAGTTTATATCCAACTATCATACAATTCTGTTGCCAACATTCTGTAGAGTTTCGGGCGTTCTGTTAGTGTTTGTGATAAATGTTTTGGGTCAACACGTTGATTTCGTGGGTGGCGGATTTGATTTTAAATCAAAATCAACTCCGTGTAATTCCTAGACTTAAGTAATTCCTTATAGTGATAAGATGTTTTTTTTTTATATTAATGTAATAGATGTTTCGACGAGAATATTTAGAATTAACTAAGTGTGTTAATGTCTGCTCCGACAAAAATTATTTACATTTCACATCTCTTTAAACAGTTTTAATTAATTAAATAATTTACGCAGGAGAAAAATGTTTAACTCATTTACTATGCCATTTAATTAAAGTCGAGTATAAATTTTGACGCGTTCTTTATTAATGTTCATGGAACGAATATTATTTTAATTTATGTCTGAACGCTTGTAATTAAAGATATCTGAAGATTCTTTTTTTAAACGAGTGGCACGAAACAAGTCGTCGGCGAATATTATGCTAAATTCGAGAACGTTTTCGGGTCAAATTTTAAATAAATTCTATAGAGTTAAAAAAATACTAGTTATTAATTCAGGAAATAACTTTTTCGATACAAATTATTTAGTTTTTCAGTCTTAAACAATAAAATAATTATGATAAATCATATCAAGTGAAATAAATAATGTCAAATAATACAGTGAAATAATTGAGTAGAATAAATATGTGTGAATAAAGTGAATAAATTATTTCAGAAGTGAATAAAAACTAATCTGTTTTAATTTTAAATTCATTTATTTAATTAAAATCCCAATCAAATTCCGTGATTGTTGTTGAAAAACGTCGGATGAAGAAAAACGTTGCAATTTTACATATATATATATATATGGCCTGGCTCTTGAAAATTCTACATCTATTTCGTTTAGAAATAGACTATCGCAATGAGAAAATTGCACGAATCTCGCTTCGAATTGATTCCTCATCCACTTTATTCTCCATACTGGGTCCCGTGCGACTTCTTCCTCTTTCCAAACTTGAAAATTTGTCTCGATAGGAAGAAATTCTCATCGAATAAGGACGTTGCCGTCAATCAGTATTTTGGAGACTTGCTAGACCAAGTGTTTAGCCCTCAATGGAAATGTTGAAAAATAAAATCGATTTTTCTCAAAAAACGGTGTTCAACTTGCTCTTTTACTATACTTATCGAGCAACACTTGTAGGTCTATTGCAGTAAAAAAAGTATTCTCTAGTGATTTTTTTGAATTGTGCGTTCAGTGTTAATAGAACTGGAAACTTCTGTAATGGAACGAGCACGAAAATTTTTCACCATAGCTCTTGAAGATAAAATTAAAATTCATGAATTTTCCTCATTTAATTTCTCCATAAAATCTCACCTTTTCTTAAAAAGCTCATTATTGTAGCTAGTATGACAAAAAAAAATATGTAACTTAAGATATACTGCTAGTCAAAATTTGATTTTCTCAAAAGTACAAAAACTAAAGTTTTTCTATTTTCCTTCTTTAGTTTTTTTTTGTGAAAAAATATACTTGGGATACCCTTAAATCATTTTTATAGTTTACGCCAAAAAAGTTTTAATAAAACTCAAAAACAAAATCTTTAGATAAAATTGAGAATTTTTTAAAACTACAATTTCAAACATAAGCTACTTTGTCTTGTTGGTATATATATATATATATATATATATATATAATATTATATATATATATATATATAATGATATTTATGTAGGACAGTGTTTCATGTACATTTATCATTCAACGTTTGACTAGTGGCTCTAAAATATTATGACTGTAGATATTATCTCTCCTGTGTTAATATTATCATTATCGCTGGCCATTGTTTATTCGTTCCTTCACGTGCATTCGTCGAATTAAATTCCTTTATAGACAAATGTCGAGAACGTCATTCGAAATTAACATCAACGTTCGTTTTTTCTAATTATTTGCGTTTCCTTCTCTCGTACAAAAATTTACACGAAATGAAACGAAGATCTACACGTTCGAGAATTTCTCTTTAGAGTATTTATATTCGGCTATTATTTTTCTTTCGTACGTTTTATTATTTGTGTTTCAGAACGCGTTACTTAGCGATAATGACAATATAAAAATGAATAAAAATTGTATTTGTAATTTTACTGAAACCTTCAATATTCAATTTCAAGAAGTCAATTTCTTATTCTTGTTGATATGACGGGTGTACCTGTAGAGTAGGAAATGTTCAAAGCAGACTTATTCATTTAGTGTTAGACTGAGAGTGTAAAATTAAGTGATACATTTTTTGTTATTCATGAGCATTTATTCAACATGGAGCAGTGGTCCGATACACATCGAGCTTTCGCTGTGAAATCATTTTACAAAAATGGCGAATCTACTACAACTGTACAACGGCTATTTCGCAATCATTATAAAATTCCACGTCCTGAACAGGTACCGACCGCTCATACCATCGACTTTTGGGTCCGAAAATTCGAGAAAATTGGTTTCAAATTAAATTTTAAGCATTAAGGATCCATAAAATCAGTAAAAACACCAGAAAATAACATTCTGCGTTGTGAGCATGTACCGACCGCTCATGCCATCAACCTGTATGTTCAGAAGTTTGAAGAAACTGGTTTCTCATTGAATTTAATGCACATGGAGTCCAGAAAAACAGTAAGAACGCCAGAAAATAATATTCTACGTCGTAAGCATGAGCCGACCGCTCTTTTCATTAACTTGTGGGTTCATAAGTTTAATAAAACTGATTTCGTATTGAATTTGAAGCACCTAGAGTCCATAAAAACAGAAAAAACAACAGAAAATGAATCTATCGCTCATGTTATCAACTTTTAGGTTCAAAAGTTTTCGGAAACTCGTTTCTCATTGAATTTAAAGCATTTATAATCTATAAAAACAGAAAGACCACCAGAAAATAGCATTCTGTGTCATGTCCAGGTACCGATCGCTCATGTCATCAACTTTTAGATTCAAAAGTTTGCGGAAACTGATTTCTCATTGAATTTGAAGCAAATATAGTCCAGAAAAACAGTAAGAACACCAGAAAATAATATTCTACATCGTGGGGATTTACCGACTGTTCTTTATATGCACTTGTGGGTTCATAAATTTAAGTAAACTGATTTCTAACAGAATTCAAAACACCTAGAGTCTAGAAAGACAGTAAGAATGCCAGAAAATAACATTCTGCACTGTGAGCAGGTACCGATCACTCTTGCCATCAACTTTTAAGTTCAGAAGTTTGAGGAAACTGGCTGCCAATTGAATTTAAATCAACTAGAGTCCAGAAAGCAGTAATAACATCAGAAAATAATATTCCGCGTCGTGGGCATATACCGACCGCTGAATCCATCAAATTGTGGGTTCATAAGTTTGAGAAAACCGATTTTGCATTAAATTTGAAGCACCTCGAGTTCAGAAAACCAGTAAGAACACCAGAAAATAAAATTCCGAGTTTTGAGCAGGTACCGATCATTCTTGTCATCAACTTGTAAGTTCAGAAGTTTAAGGAAACTGGTTTCTCATTGAATTTGAATCATCAAGGGTTCAGAAAACAGTAAGAACATCAAAAAAAATTGACCTTGTTAGCTTTGTTATAATGCGCAGCCCATGCCGTGATTACAACATACCTGACGCAATAATTAATTAGATTCCTATAAATTAAAAAGTTCCAGTAAGGTGGGGTAACGAGTAATACCGTTAGAGTGTCCATGATTGCTATAACAGCAGTCTTTCTGAACCATCTTTTCCAAAAATGGAATTGTTGTATGGACAGCAATATCACAAATTTGACAGCATGTGATTATTTTTTTTTTGATGTTATCTAAAGAGCCAAGGTGTATACTAATCGTCCAGATACTATTCCTGAACTTAAATTAAAAATCCAAGAAACAATTGCAAGAATTCCACCAGACATGTTAAGATGTGTAATGGAAAATTTCTGAATAAGATTACAGGAATGCGTCCGCTAAAGTGCTCATTATCAACCGTTATTTTTTAAAAATAAAATGACCTAATATGCTTAATAATAATTAAGTACATAATAATAATAATATATAATGTATAATAATAAATATATAATAATATGTAAACGTAATTATATAAAAATAAAAATTAATTTAATTATAGCGTTTTGAATTCTTCCTCTGGCGCACCTTGTATGTATAATACACAGCCAAAAACAATAACTTGAATCCATTTATAATAAAGTTAACTCACACAAATATTCACAATGGTCCACTTTCCAATTGTGTACATTTTCGAGTACGGTATAAAACAGATTGACTGTCAGGAACTCGCACATGTGTTGGACAGAGCTGACGTACATGCAATTCCAATTTCGTTTCCCAACTCCGACAAAGTACTTGGATTTCTACTATAAACTGCATTCTTCAGTGTGCGCCACAAATAGAACACTAATAGAGTTAAGTCTAGTTAACTCAGAAGGCATTTTCTTTTTCAGATCTGTTGCACACGTTTTCGTTGTTCGATTTTTTAGTTAAATCTTTGTCAAGTTATTTTTTTTTATTACAAAAAAATAGTAGATAAGGCATCGTCATCATATAGAAAAGAATATGACTAGGAGGATATCTAGTCGATTGAAAATGTATTCTTGAAATATGGATATAAAATATTATTTACGGATAAATAAAATGATAATTACCTGCATTTATAAAATGATAATTACTTGCAAATTTGTACGAAAAATGATATTTTTCATACAAATTTGATGAAGTAGATTTTTTAGTTTAAAAATTATCGCTATACAAGTGAAAATGTTATATTTATACACCCTATATCTGAATTTAATTTCCATTGTTACCTCGAACTTGGATAAAAAAAATATAGGTCTTATTATTTATTTTTAAATTTTTTTTAAAATCCTAACATTTTGCTTATCTCACGGATTCAAATTGAAATTGAATTATTGAGACCGTTCTTTAGCTCTTTTTTCTCTACTCATTTCAAGTAGATATTTTAATGTTTGATAATATTTAGTCCTCTGTCGGTGACAAGCTTTCGATCCAAATGAGCAAAACCAACAATCAAAAAATGATTGATAATAAATTATTGAACATTTTTCATCAGATACTTTTTTTTCGTAGAAAAAAATTCATTTGTGTATTTGAAAATGAATTAAACTCATATATTATTATATAAGAGATTTTTATAACCACTATTGTTTATGTCACTTTGTAGAAGATTGAAACAAACACTTTAAGACATTTAACATTTCCTAAAAAAAATAAAAAAAATATTTATTTCATTCTGAATCGTTCCTGAACAATGTGTATCATCACATAATTATTATCGATTTATACTTTTCCTGTATACCTACAAACATACACTTTTTTGTAATCAACTAAAACTATTTATATATATATATATATATATATATATATATATGTATGTATATATATATATATATATAAGTGGACACATAGATAAATAGATAGAAAGATAGATAAAAATAACAAACGACATAAAAACTTAGATTGATAATCTGACCCAAAAACTATCGGTATAAAAAGTAAACTAATCACATAATCAATCTGATGTCAGTATCCAAACCTTATATATATATATTTGTAAATGTGTACATATGCGTAGTTTGTTAAATTGCTCATGTACAGTAATGTAACGTGAAGTTTAATTATTGAGGTAAACGTTAAACGAAACGCAAGTTCACAAAATTAACAAACGTTTTATTGGTCGGAACAACAATATTAGACAGAATTAAAATGTATCATTTAGGGAATGTAGTATATAGCCCAATTATGTATATATATATATATATATATATATATATATATATATATATATATATATATATATACATTTCATCAATTATTTTTTTTGTTATTTAAATAAATAAATAATTCATCACACGAGTGGTATACGAATTTAGAAACGAATGTACAATTATTAGGTTCGTAGGAAAATAATTGCGGTTTTTGTTTTCTGATTTCTAGCCTTATTTTTTTCAATTAAAGTGTCATTTGCTCGTGTTCATGTTAATATCATTTTAGAGTTCATTTTTCTGTGTGTATTTGGTTTTAATATTAATTTTGATACAAATTGGACTAGTGAATTAAAGATGGAAAAGAAACAACAGCTAGAAAAATCAAAAAAGAGAAAAATGTATATGAATTTAAAGATCATAAACCGCAATTATTTTTCTACCAACTTAATTTAATAGAATTTAACTATTTATTCACTATCATTTTATATTACAAATGTTTGTGAAATTGAATGAAAAAAACGGAGCTTAAATAAGAAACGGACGATTTTATTTAGTGTGAAACTAAAAATAAAAATTATAAATGACCTCTGAGTCATCTTTTTAAGAAATCTGATATATATATATATATATATATATATATATATAATGAACATATTAATATTCATATTTTATAGAGCATATCATCTCATATGGAATCGTGAGTGAATATATATATATATATATATATATATATATATATATATATATATATATATATATATATATATATATAAAATCGTGCACGTATCGTGATGGTACTTTCACCTGTCTTTCTTGACAAAAAATCGAAATATTTCATCCGAACATGTTATCCTCTTCCCGACCGCTGTCTCGTATCCAAGCGTTCTTTTCACTCTTTTTCTGTTTCTGAAAATCCAATCTAGAATCTCACACGGTTTCGACGATATCGTAAATCCTAGTCTATGCCACCATTCATTCAACTTTCAGTCTGTTTTTCATTTTTTTTTGTTTGTTGCGGTGTGCATATGTGTGTATATATGTCATGTTTTCAGTATACGTTTTAGAACAAGTGAGCGGTTGTTTTAAAATTATGTCCATGTCTAGTTTTGCAAGATGGCAGAACGTTCTTTTCACTTGTGTCTATCAAACTGCCGAATCTAATTAAAATAAAAACATGAAAACCTATTTGTCTGAATAGGATACGACTCCGATTATAAGGAGTCACAGGTTTGTTTAAAAAAATTGAAAAAAAAAGCGATTAGTAATTATTTTTCTATCAACCTGATACTTATAGTCCACAGTATGTAACCCCTTATTTTTATTGTTTACCACATGTTTGAAACTTCGTGAGTGGCTTCATTTTGACGAGACTACCACACTTTTCCTCTGCGAAAATTCTCGGTAACGCTGGTTTTCAAATGCGTGATCCCGAAACATGTTAATTTTATGTTACATAATGCAATGACCACATACTTTTTTTGCAGTGAAATTTAAAGATAATTTGATAAAAAAATACGAAACAAAACTTGACCTACAGAAACAATCCGGCGACCGATAAGTCTACCGCCTGCTACATGTCGAAATGACGAGGTTGTATTTTGTGATCACCATAGGTTTAATTTTTGAAAGACTGTTCAATAAATAAATGTCATTTTTACGAGAACCGGTATGGTGATTACCACGTGTCGGCCAAAAATCACATGTGATAGATGAGTATATTCTATCACCGAATATTGCCGTGCCCGACAAAAATATTGCGCCGTATTGCCAGTCCAACAAAAAAAAAACGCGTTTGAAAAACGCGAATCGCGCGTTTAAAAACGCAGCGTTACCGAGAATTTTCGCAGAGGAAAAGTGTGATAGACTCATCAAAATGAAGCTACTCAAGAAGATTCAAACATGTGGTAAACAATAAAAATAAGGGATTATGTACTGTGGACTATTAATATATCTAAATAAAATCCTAGACAAATTTCGTAAAATAGTTGATCAGATTCGACTCCTTCAGCTAAAAATAACTTGTGTTATTAGGTTGGTAGGAAAATAATTGCAGTTTTTGTTTTCTGAATTCTAACCTCAATCTTTTCAATGAAGGTGTCATTTGATCGTGTTCATATTAATGCCATTTTAAAGTGTATTTCTCGGTATGTATTTTGGTAGCATCGATTGTGATTTTATTATTACTTTTGCTTCAAACTGGGCTACTGAATTAAATATGGAAAGAAGCAAATAAAAGTAAATTTTTGTATGAGTTGAAAACGGGTGATAAAATCAGCAGAAACTGCTTATAAACTAAACAATTCTTTTAGTGTGGATACTGTTAAGGAATTCACGGTACAATAGTGGTTTCCAAAATTTCGTGCTGGGGACGAGAACTTTGAAGATGAAGAAGGTCGAGGGCATCCTTCTTCAGTTCATAACGACCAACTGAATGCGTTACTTGAACCAGAACTACGCACAACAATTCGAGAGCTTGCACAAAAGTTAAGCGTTCGTCATCGAACAGTTCTGGATCACTTAAAACAACTAGGAAAATCAAAAAAGAAAGAAAAATGTATATAAATTTGAAGATTATAAACCGTAATTATTTTTCTACCAACCTTATACTTATAAATGTATCTGAATAAAATCCTAGACAAATTTCGCAAAATTATTGACCAGTTTTGACTCCTTCAGCTACAAATAACTTGTATTACAAACTATCTTCTTTTACTAAACCAGATCATCCATATTTCTTAACCATTCAATTAGATTTACCGAGGTTATTTCAAAATGAAATAGTTACAGAAAACGAATAGAAACAGTTATATTTTTCTCATATCGAATAAGGTACAACACAAATAATTATGAGTTTTTTATAACTCGTTTTTTTATCTTGATACTTCCATTTACAAAATGATAGAAAAGAATTCTATATGGAATACTGTCATTCATTTCAAAATATCTAATTTGAAATGTATTTAATTACAAAAAAATCAAATAAAAATTTTATAAATTATTTTCGAGATACCGTTTATTTATAAATACTTAAATATTTGATATTAAGTTACAAACGTATTGTTTTTTCCAAAAATGATTACTAGTTATAAGAAATTCGATGGGTTGTTTCCATCGATCGACGTTTTCAATTAAACCATCGACCGGTAATATAATAAATTAGCTACAAATATTGATATTGAATGTAATTAATAGATAATCATTGTTAATAACCGTAATTAAACTAATAACTTTCTGGATTGAATTTCTGCCTGTGGTTAATTGCTCACTGAAACAGAATTAGTTCTTAAAGCACCCTCTAATATAATCACCGCAGATATTATACAACTGTTATATGGTTATTTTCAATTACTAGTAATATTTTGATGAGCACCATTCCGGATTACACATATTCACATATTTCAATCACACATACATATATTTCAATATTTATTATTACACATATTTCCATCATGTATTTGTAAGCATATTATTTTTTTCAATTATTATTTATTAAAAATTATTCTAATTCTATTAAATAAATAAAAGATTATTTTATTTAAAAAAAGAGAAAAAACAATTTTAATCCAGTCTTAATTCGTTCAACTATAGACTAAAAATATATAAGAATAATTATTATTCAAATAAGATCTATTGATTTTTATAATAAATGTTTTATAAAAAATCACAAAACACAAAACGACTGTTTTCTCTGAAACACACAGAAACGCTTACACATTAATTTAGAGAATCTTAAGGCGCGTTAATTTATTTAAAGACGATTTGTACGAAATTAATTAAATAAGAAATAATTTCCTTAGTACAACTTGGTACCGAGCACAATGAAATAATTAATGAGAAACAATGTGGTACTGAGCATTGCTTGTAAATGAATCAGGGTTGACATCTAAATATATGCGCCATTGTTCGAATTGTGTTTGTGGTTATAGTGTTCGGTTGTCGATTTTCAGGGTTGTTTGAGAATTGAAAACTATGTTTCGGAAATTGTAACCAAAACTACGGGTTGGACATAATATTTAGTTGGCTCGGAATATATAATTGCACTGTACATATTAAACATATTGTACTCTCTGTGTGTTCTTTGTTAATAGAAGTTCTGCGTTGCAAATAAAATTGGTATTGTGTATACGTTAACTCGTTATATATATATATATATATATATATATATATATATATATATATATATATATATAAAAGAGTATGTGAGTTGTAAATGTGTGATTTTTGTCTCGATAGAATCCTATGTACTAATATTACCAGCAATAGTTTAATTTATAAAAAATGCGTAGTCAACCTCCTATAATTTCTATACTCCTGATGTCTTAAAATTCAAAAAATCTTGACATATAAATAGAACGTTTTGTACTCCAATTATGTCACAAAAAATTGTTATCGCACTTTAAGTAAGAAAAATAAAATTCTGTAAATGACTGCATGTATTTCTATATTCAATAACCAGTCGTATTAAGTAAAATATTATTTTTAATGCAGTATTATTGATATAAAACGGATTTAGGTATTCTAAAACAGAGTACTCGTCTCATTCGCACATGCGCACTACTTTGTACAAAATAGCACATTGTATGAAGACTTCCGGGTACCTAAAGTAAGTCAGTAAATCAAATGACAAATGTTCGTTCTAAATGAGCGTACGAAGTGTAAGAAAAATGGTAACAGTAAAACAAGAACAAATTGATTTATTCTCAAATACATATGTCCCTAGTAACCTCTACTATAGATACAAGCTTTCAAAGCTTGTAGATTCTGAGGAAGTATCTTTAATGGATATATCCAGATGGCCTGATATAAAGACATTTTTTTTCTTTTCGGTTGTCCTGTACATTTTATTCATGTCGTTGCAGTCCTGTAGATTTTCATATTTCTATACTACATATAAACACCAAAAAATACTCATCCATCTTAGAATAGTGTCTGAACTTTTCAGAAAAAATTCTCGAGTCCACACAGAAGACTGTACCTCGAGATATAGTCTTGTAATTTTGGATAGAGTGTCTAAACTTTGCAGAAAAAATTCTTGAGTCCACAAAGAAGAATGTACCTCGAGATATGGTCTTGTATATTTAAATAGAGTGTCTAAACTTTGCAGAAAAAAATCTTGAGCCCGCAAAGAAGACTATACACCGAGATATGATCTTGTATATTTGAATAGAGGGTCTAAACTTTGCAGAAAAAATTTCCGAGCCCACACAGAAGACTGTACCTCGAGATATGGTGTTTTATATTTGAACAGAGTGTTTAAACTTTGCAGAAAAAATTCTCAAGCCCACATAGAAGACGATACCAAGAAATATAGTGTTGTATCTTAGAACAGAATGTCTGACCTTTGTACTGATTCCATAAATACACTTTCCAACGAAAAGCAGACATAACAGAGGCATCAAAAGATTAATTAATTTTGAAATTAAGGAATAATTTTCATTTTTTGAAATTATTAAGTTTATAGTAGTTGGATTTTTACAAAATAATGTAAATTTTTAAGTGTATCTAATTGAAGTTTCTTGAATGTGGTCTCATTTGTTTACACCTAAATAAATGCAGACTTCCAACATAAAAACGATTTCCATCCCTGCTCTATCTGCAGTTGAGGCTATGTTTTGGGAGTCAGTATGAGTTTGTGTGCAAACTTAATGTGATTGCAGTCAAAGTATTAACTACATGATCAAATGTATCGAAAACGAACATGTCAATCGGTAATAGGAACCATATAAGAATATTTAAAAATGTAAATGTAATCCGTTTAAACAGCTAGACAATATTTTATACGCTTCGAACATTTCCTGCAGCGCGAACGAAAACAAGTGTGTTTTTTATATTATTATGATTATTATTAAAACACCGACAGATCAAATTACAAATTAAGGCACTCCGTTGTTCCACATTAATCTTTCATGTACATTTCATATCCGTGAAAAGAATAATCAGTTATAATCTTCTTAAAAACTTTTTAAATACCGGGAAACTTTCTTGTTACGTATTATCGTGAAAAGCACATGATTTCACGCTTTTCTTATATCTCGTCCGTTCGCAACGGTGAATTTTATGATTTACGACGTACTCCATCCATCATTTATATGCTGAAAGTGTTTATTCGTTTTAATTTCGAATAAAAATATGCCGGATTAAAATAATCTCGAGATTTTTTTTTGTTACACTACGTATTGTTGTTCCGTTATGTGTTATGGACATGTGGGGTGGATTTTTCTTTTCTATGCGAAAAGTTCAACCGTAAATGATTGCATGGTCAGCGTGGAAAAACGTGGATTTGAAATGACGTCAGTGGAATTATTTGTTTTATAAAGAGATCATTCGTCTTTTCATGAGAAAAATGTGAATATATTTATGTAAAAGGTATCGTGATCTTTTGATTCGAAATGGAATTATTTATTTTATAAAAATCATGTAAGATAATTAAATGCGAAGACGTTACTATATTTTTTGACACATTTCATCAACAGTTCAAGATAAAAGAACATAATTTAGACAGTAAGCATATGTTTTTATACAGAGACACAAATATTAGGTTGTAACAAATCAAGATGCCGAATTTCAGTCAGTCAGACGTCGATGACCGCGATTGAGAAAGGTTCTGTGCAATATTTTACAAGATAAGGTATTTGGAATTGTCTAATGTACTGTACCGGTCAATTGTTTTTAAATACGGATTTATTGTTATTTTTATTTTTGACAAATTTTGTAAATTTCTATGATTTGACGCCACAGTTCATTTGGTAACGTCGCGGCTTTCAAGTGTCACTTTTCAAACTAGCATAGGTGAAATTTCAGCCAGAAGTGACTCGTTCACGTTCTACAGATGTTTGAAGCGAGCACTGTAGCAGTTGCCGCAAAAATGTAAAAAAAAACAAGCAGGACTCTTTGCATCGATACATCACCGTAGATAAAACGTGGAATAAGGGATGTACAGCATTGTAAGATGATGTAATTTGTTATTGGGAGCTACTTCGTGTGGTACCCATTTACTGAATTTCCATCTCTTTCCTATTTTGTGTAAATGCTTCCGTACTGTTTCATCACTTACTTTGAACAATTCTTCAAGCTTTTGACACGTTCAACTGGAATATGTTTTAATAATTATCTCCGATTCGTCGATATTTAAATTTGATGGTCTGCCTGATCTCGTCTCGTTCTTATTGGATTCATCCCCGGCAGAAAATTTATTAAACAATCTCTGGGCCGTTCTTGATATAACTGTGTTTTCTCCAAACGCAGTGCAAATTTTTTTTGAGGTTCCTGTAGTGTGAGGCCCAAGCTTAAATCCATAAAGCAAACACGCACATGCTACACTGTGTTTCACATACATTTTTAAGGGTTAGAATTATTTTTTAAATTAAAGTGAACAGTTCGAGAATCATTTAAAACACATCCCAATATTACGGATAAACAATTTCTTGGAATTTTATCTGATAACGAGAGTAAACAATTCTTGGAATTATTGTACGTTGTAACAAGAACAGAACTTTCTTAGTTACCTTATATATATATATATATATATATATATATATATATATATATATATATATATATATATATATATATATATATATTTACGGTGGTCCGATTCAACGGACCACCAATTATACGCGAATAAAAGGGTTGCGTAGTTTTTACAAATCACAAACTTTATCATACATAAAGTTACGAAGAATTAACAAAAAAACAAACAAAAATAGAAAAATGGATGCACAGTGAAGCACTGCGTCGACACTGCATTCCGAGTCGGTTCGTGGTGTACTGTGCTCTTTTCTCTGCTGTTCTGACGCGGGGTGTATCGGCTCTGTTGTATCCGATTGCGTCTTGATTGTTGCTGCTTTTGTTTATTTTTCTGTCTATTATGCACCATTGTCGCTAGCCATGGTGGTGTCGATGCACACGTGCTTGAATACATGCCACATGGCGGTACATCAAAGGCGGTTAATTGTTACACAGCGGAAAGGAAGGTATGAGTGTGCACTAGTCGGTTGTGCAAAGATGGGAAAAATCTGCAGTAAATATGTAGTCCATTCGGTATTACAAGAATTCTGAACTTATATATATATATATATATATATAAAGAGAATATAATATTATTTATAAAAGTGTGTACATTGGTTCTGATTGAATTATGCGTGGAACCGAACTCGCTCCCCGTCGAAATAAGAGCGAACGCAACATTCCGAACTAGTTGAAAATGTGTTTGTATAATTTCAATTCGTAAAAAAGTTGACGCGTAAGAAAGTGATTTCAATTAGTGAATTCATTACAGTGTAGATGTAGAAATTTACAACGTTTCCTGAGTTGAACGAATTAAGAAATAATTTACAGAATTAACTCGTGGCCTAAATCTAATTTCAGTTTAAATTACTTTCTTGAGCGAAAAGCGTGACGTGGCCGGAGCCCTCTCGAGACGAAACAGTTTTACTAAATTTACAAATCAAGTCAATCTGTGTGCAATTTTAATTCCACTATTTGTGTGTACGTCTGCTGCTGCCGCCGCAGGCGGGCATTGTTGTCGGGCAGGACACGGTGCGTGAGGACGTCGACGGAGCAAGATATTCGTCGTGCACATGTCGAGTTCGTATTTGCATTTCGCGAACTAATCAGACGAGTATAGAAAAATTCTACAGAACGACAATTCCATAATTAGTGAACTTATATTCCGTCATCGATTTCTGTATCTCCTCTTCCAATTATTTCTGTTCGGCACGAGTCGTAATTGTCAGCGAACTCACAATCTCATTATAAAATATTTCCACTAATTATTCCAACTACGTGCTTTTCCTTAAAGATATGCAGTATCTGTTTATATAATTTATTTCATTTATGATTTTCACCTGTAATGAAGTATTTTTTATATAATTTGTATTTCTGTATATATTTTTATTCTAATTGAGTATACGATTGAAAAAATAATAATAACAGTTCTCCAACCAAATTTATTCCCTTCTACAAATATATTACGTTACGGTTAGAATTTTGGTTAATTTGCACCAATTAGAAGGTTTACATATTAGAAGTGCCTTATAAAACGACCGTTCCAAGGAATGACCGTTAGTCCTGCACCAATTACGGTCGTTCAGCGAGGGTCTACTCTAATTGATTTGAATCAAATGATCTAATTTTCAGACAAAATTCAATTAAGAATCCATAAAATCAGTTAAAAAATAGAACTGGACAAGGACTCGATAAGGAAAGAATAATGAACAAATATTAAACAATTTTTTCTTTGAAAAATTAGAAGAAGATATAAGATGTTTTAAACAGTTGAGTCAACTTCATAAATTATTTAAAAATTATAAAACTTGAACCATTTTCAATACTTTTTTATAACAATAATTTAAACATCAATTGATATTTTCGCTGTTTAAAATTCCGTTATTAAAAAATCGACATTTTTCTATTCATAAAACTATTGGTTTGGTGCAAAATTAATTTCGGTTCTTATGTATTAAGTATAAAGTTGCTTCTATTCGATACTCTATTATACTTTATTATATCAGTTAAAAATTATGTTTATTAATCAAAATAAACACCATTGGCCTGCACACATTTCTCCCAACAGGAAACAAGTTTGTGTATCCCTATAAGATAGAATTCTGGAGTCCTGAAATTAACGAGTTCATCGAAAACGCTTTGAGCTGATCTTTGAAAATCTTCTCTTGTAAAAAACTAGTTAAATGCTCAAAAAAATGGTAATCTGTCGGAGAGAGGTACGGAGAATAAGGTGGGCGAGGAAAGGTTTCATAACCCAGTTCATTTAATTTTTTTACGGTCATTTGTGGGACGTGTGATCGGGCTCCTCTGCCTTTCACAGTATAGTGCGAATTTTAAATATGTATTAACAAACAAAATTGTTAAATGTGTGCAAGTGCTTGACATTTATCATCTCTTAATACTCTATTACATTTTATTATGTTTTAGTACACAACTTCCATAAAAATTCGATTAGTAGAAAACGCTATTATTAGAATTACGCTATTATAACGAGAGTGATGGCAAGTAAGAATTGGTTAGATAGAAGTGTATGGTCACAGTTTGGTGGTCATCAAGTGGCATCATTCACAAACTTCTTGAATCCTGGTGAAACAATAACAGCAGAAAATTATTGTCAAGAAATTGAAATAATATATGAGAGGTTGCATCGTTTAAAGCCATCATTATTCAATCGAAGAGGACAAATTCTTCTTCATGACAACGCCCGACCGCACGTCTCACAAACGACTTTAAAAAAATTAAATGAACTGGGTTATGGAACCTCACCTCGCCCATCGTATTCTCCGGACCTTTCTCCGAAAGACTATCATTTTTTAAATATTTAACTAATTTCTTACGAGAGAAGATTTTCGAAGATAAAGGATCATCTCAAAGCGCTTTCGATGAATTCGTTCATTCCACGACCCCCGAATTCTATCTGGTAGGAATAAACAAACTTGTTTTCTGTTTGAAGAAAAGTGTGCAGGACAATGGTCTTTATTTTGATTAATAAATATATTTTAACTGTTATAAGCATCTTTATACTCGATACATTAAAACCGCAATTATTTTTACACCTCTACGGATGGTGAAGCGCAGTAGAGAAAACCATAATTAAAGAGATCGACCAACCAGAGGTACCGTTTTCGTCATTAAAATTGCTATTCGTTGCCAGATCTGTATATACAACCGTGAACAATACTAAAGAATGAAAACAATAGATTAAGCTGAAACAATTTGTGTTAATTTTGTTTACAATGACTTGTCACATGACTATAACAAAAGATAACGGTTACTAGAAAAATCGGCACCAGACTTAAAAAGATAAAAACCGCAATTATATTTGCAACAAGCTAACATATTTTACTCTTCCATAAAGCACATTTGTTTCAAATCTGAATTATTGAATAATAAATTATGGACATATTTAACTATTACTTCAAGCTTTGTGATAGCTAAGGGAGTGCCAAAGTGTATACAAATCTATGTACATAACCAGTAATCAAAGTTACCAATCAAATCAGGAAAAAAAATTGTTTATTCGTGGAAATGAACAATCCATTTATGAAAGTGAATTAATCAAAGTACCAAAAATACTTTCGAACACAATCATACAAACAAAACGTTGCAATCTCACTGTCATCTGCTGGTATTTAGATGACACGTCGACAATACGTTATCATCTAAAAGTACGCCTATTCGTGCCCACTATAGCAGATTCAATATTGTCACATTAAACAGCCCATTTCATACGTGCGCCATTGTAAACGTCGAAATTGTCACGAAGACGAGCGGATAGAAATGTATCGTGCGAATTGTGAGAGAGTGAAAGGATAAAGAATGTGAGAGAAGGTAGATCCGCAACGGTATCGCGGCTGGAAATCAAACAGGGAGACAGAGAAACGAACCCGACATATACATGCACGTTTATCTCCGTTCACGGCATCAATTGAAACAAAATGATAACGGCAGCGAATGATCAAGATACGAACTGGTGTTCCGTCGGTGTATCGCACGACTCCCCAGATCGTTTTATTAAATATTAACGTTACTGTGTACTAAAATTTTCGATAATATTCCGGAGAAGTGTTTCTACTCTTTATAAACCATTTATTGTGAAAATATATATATATATATATATATATATATATATATATATATAGATAGATAGACAGATAGATAGATAGATAGATAGATATACCTTGCATAATAAAAAATAAATTCTTAAACATCTATAAGAACAGTTTGAAACTTATATTTTCATAAATTAATTCTTTGCATCCAATTTAAAATCAAAAACATTTCAGAGAAAAACTACATTTTATTCATTTTAATATTTGTAAAAGATTGATTCAGCCTCAAGAGAAACATTCATAGAATATTATTTAGTTTATATGATTAGACGGCTGTTAAATTTATTTTCAAAAATGAATTAATACTGCAAATATCAGAAAATTATTGAATTGGATCAGAATGAAATGTCTGAATTTATTTTTTTTAAATCATTTTTGTATAAGATTCAATGTTGAGTTAACAACTGCATTCTCGACATGATAGATTTAAAAAATAGATTTTTTATTTTAATTATTATTTTCTGTGTGCTTCCTTCTTCATATTCTCCACTTACATGTCGTATAGTTTATTGTCTTCGACTTCTGTTCACATTTTTTTTTCAATATTTATTTGCCACTTTCTTTACATTTACCATTTTTCCCTTCGTTATTATCTCTTTGTTCTCCGCCATCGTATCAGTTAGATTGGTAAGAAAATAATTGCTGTTTTTTTTCTGAATTGTGACCTTTATTTTTTTAAAATCATTTTAAAACAAGATTGAGTGTTGAGATAACAACTGCATTCTCGACTTGATAGATTTAAAAAATAGATTTTTTAATTTTAATTATTATTTTCTATGTGCTTCCTTCTTCATATTATCCACTTCCATGTCGTATAGTTTTTGTCCACCAGTTTTATTTACATTTTTTTCAATATTTATTTGCCACTTTCTTTATATTTGCCATTTTATCCTTCTTTATTATCTCCTTGTTCTCCGTCAACGTATCAATTAAATTGGTAAGAAAATAATTGCGGTTTTTGTTTTCTGAATTCTGACCTTTATTTATTTCAATGATATTATTTCTTCATGTTCATGTTAATATCACCTTAAAGTGCATGTTTCGGTCTATATTTTGGTAACATCGACTTTGGTTTCATTATTAATTTTGCTTCAAATTAGGTTATCAAATTAAATATGGAAAAGAATCAAATAAGAGCATTTTTTGTATAAGTTCAAAATTGGTGGTAAAACAACAGAAAGTAGTGGTAAAACTTTTGGCACAGGTACTATTAAGGAATGTACGGTGCAACATTAATTAATATTTGTAATTTAATCTCATTTTTTGTTTTCAAATTAACTTTTTCTAGAAATAAACAAGAAATGTTCAAAACGGATGTAAAGTAGTAGAAACTACTTGTAAATTAAACGATGCCTTATGTGTGGGCACTATTAAGGAATTTTCGGTGCAATGGTGGTTCCAAAATTTCGTGCTAGAGAAGAGAGCCTTCAAGATAAAGAAGGTCACGGGCGTCCTTCTTCAGTTCATAACGACCAACTGAATGCGCTAGTTGAATCACAATCACGCACAACAATTAGGGAGTTTGCACAAAAGTTAAGCGTTAGTCATCCAACAGGTCTGGGCCATTTAAAAACCAGTTACATTAAAAAATGTATTTGAATTTGAAGGTCATAATCAGTAATTATTCTTCTTTCAATCTAATACAAACCATTTAAATGTTTCTAATGATTTTTTTAGGAAATAATGACTGAATTTTATTTATGTTTACATATTACACCACATACAAGTCGAGAGCTTGCACAAAAGTAAATCTTTAGTCATCCAACAATTCTGGACCACTTAAAATAGGAAAATCAAAAAATAAAAAAAATCTATATGAATTTGAAGGTGATAAACCGCAATTATTTTTCTACTAACCTAATATTTATATCTAACCTCACTATTGATGATAACA
This sequence comes from Acanthacorydalis orientalis, assembly GCA_034766995.1. Taxonomy (NCBI): domain Eukaryota; kingdom Metazoa; phylum Arthropoda; class Insecta; order Megaloptera; family Corydalidae; genus Acanthacorydalis; species Acanthacorydalis orientalis. Next base: position 48,449,315 of record CM068316.1, read on the forward strand.
GGCAAATTATTCATATCTTAATTATTTTTAAGAGCAGTAAAGAAAGAAGATCCTTGCTCATTCGTTAACTTTCTCTATCTTATTTATATAAATTAATATTAGATATAGATAGACCCTCATATATTGTAAACAATTGAAAAACACCATATATATATATATATATATATATATATATATATATATATATATATATATATATATATATTGAGTATGATTTCCTTTAAAGTAATTCCTTTCAGAAAAAAATATATTTCTGACTGTGATTTTTCTATTTTTAGAAATATTCATTGCAGATCTTGTTAATGCGCGTTAGAATGCTTCGACGAAATATCTGCACGTTATAAAAGAAAAATAAACGATGGCTGTTATAAACGGTCTTTTTTGTAACGATAACAGTCTGTTTAGAGGAAGGTTAAATTAAAAAAATGTATCTTAATTTTGAAGGTCATAGACCGTAATTATTTTTCTACCAACCTAATATTTAAAAAAATAAGGTTTTCATTAAATGAAATGTTAATTTATTTGTTAACTTCTTTTATACATTTTTAATCTATGAACTTTCAATCAAAGATAAAACTGAATAAACAAAAACCACAATACAGACATTAAAAAGAAGATAAAATCAAACTTCATACATTTATATTAAAACGTTAAGATCTTGAATACATTTTTAAACATCTACCAGCACCGTTCGCATTCTGATAATGTGAAGTCGCAGCCACAAGACCCGCTCGTTCTTATTACTGAATTTCACGTTTTCGTGGTTCCTTACACAATATTATTAATATATCATTGAACTCATTACCGTAAATATCATCCATTAGAGAAGACTTTATCATTGTTCACTGCAAGCAAACGGAATCTGATTTCGTTGTAACTTTCTTACAGATAACGTAATCATCCGGAAACGGTCGAACGGATAACTTTATTTGATTCCGGTGCATGTTATTAAATGTAATATAAAGAAATGTTTGTTTTCCAACCCTTTATGGAACATTTATAAACTTGCTTTTATCGTTTCGAGCGTTGATATAAATTATATCTATTATTTTTATAATAAAAACGTTTGTAAATACTTATTTCAACGGATTGCGGTATTCATTTCCTTTTTTTATTTTTGTCACCTGTGCCAATATTTCTATACATTTTTTTTTATTTCATACTTTGTTCTAAGTTGACAATTTAATCTAAATATCATACAATATTTCTAGTTCTGATGAACACAATATGTTTCTATTATTAATACTTATATTTTAAAAAATATTTAGATTTATTTTCAAAATTTCCGAATGTTTTATTTGAAAAAGCATATAAATTATTATAAACGATAGAACGTTATACATATATATATATATATATATATATATATATATATATATATATATATATATAATATATATATATATATATTTATTTATGTTTATAACATTTTATCCTTTGTTATATAACTTGGAAAAAATGTGATAAATTTAAATCAATCTAGAAATTATTTTCCATTTCAATATCTGTTAAAATTTACAGATGAAAGAACTGAAAGATAATTTAAGATTGTGTCTGTTTTCGAGTTGGCAGGAGATAATAATCGTGAATACTTCACAAAAATGTCTTTAAGTAGATAATCTACTTAGAGAAGTTCTATAAAGCTCTACCTTAGAAAAATATCAAAATTCCCTTACAAAATCCAATGATAATTCCTTCAAGATATACAATTGGTAATAATTTTTTTCAAGTTCACACAAACTTTTAATCCACTTATAAAACAATTATTTATCGAATAGATTGTTTATAAAAAGTGTACACTATTTGAAAATGGAGCTAAAAATGTCTTCAAAACATAATTTAATTTTTTATTAATGAATAATTATTATTGTAAAACGGAATTTACAAATGAGATAAAATAAGAGTGATAAATGTTTTAATCATAAAGAAAAACATTTTAATTTTAATAAATGTTTAACGAAATTATTTTTAAATTTAAAAAAATATATTTAATTGTATTTTCAGCAAGAATTTACCTTGACACTCTGAGTATGAAGCCATTGTCATTAAAAAGAGCATAAACAAGAGTTAAATATGATCAATAACGATTTATTGAATATTTTTGATCAGAAAAAAACTTTTTGTGATTTATGAAATGAAGAAATAATCAATTTGTAAAGTTTAGTTTCTTGAAACCTGTTTTCTTTGTATTAATTTTCATTATCGAATTCTGATAAAGGATACCGCTATTAAATAATCTTTAGAATCGAAATATAGAAGACCTTCGCCGAATAATTCATCGTAAAATGACCAGATTTCATGAAGCATTGGGCTTTATGGCTTGACGTGGTGCATCTGCTGTGTGATTTTAATAGTTTTTCTGATAGCGTTAGTGAGATGGAACAGGCCATTGTCAACCTGGGTGAGTCTACGGATCTGGAAGTGGATATGGATGATGTTCAATGACTAGTTGAAGATCATCATCAAGAGCTGACAACAGAGAAACTTCAGCAGCTAGAAGTGATTATTGAGAGGGATAAAGAATGGGGAGAAGAAAATTGAAGAAGATCTACATATTATAAATAGAATTAAAAAACTTGTTAAGTGTCTGAGTAACTGTTTAAACTCAAATGTTAAAAATAAAATGAAATTCCATCCGAAAATTGAAAAGACTGAACAACATATGTGTCGATTTGATGATAATGTGATTGGCTACTTTTACAAATTGAAAAGAAATAGACAAAGACAGTCCAGTCTGAATAAGTTTTTCACCAAAACATCAACTTTCTCCCAATCTAGGGCCATTGCAACAATGAGGGCTAGAATTGATTCCCCTTCTAGAAGAGAATAATCATTTTTTGAACCATAATTGAATAATTCAATTATGGTTCAAAAATTTTCGTTCCGGTAATATGAATCTCGACAATGAGCCTCGAGGAAGGCCCAAAACCATTGTGAACGAAGAACATTTGAGAGCTATGGTGGAAGCTGATTCACATACAACAGTTCAAGCTCTCGCATGTGATTTAAGTGTTAGTGTTATGACTGTTTCTCATCACCTTCCTGCAATAGGAAAGGTGGAAAAGCTGCATAAGTGGGTGCCGCGCGAATTGATAGATTTCAGAAACTGAGACGCTTAGATGTGTGTTCTTCATTGATGATTCGAAATGATAAAACGTCGTTTTTAAATCGAATTACTTGTGATGAAAAGTGGATTCTGTATGATAACATAAAAACATCTGGACAATAGTTAAATGCAAATAAAGCTCTAGGACATGCACCCAACCCATCATTACATCAAAAAAAAATTATGGTTACTATGTGGTGGACAAATAAAAGAATAATCCATTATTCTTTTTTAAAATCTGGCTTAGCAATTACGGATGATTTATATTGTCGCGAAATCGACAATATCAATGAAAAATTAAAAACAAAACAGCCAATGCTAAACAATAATATGGGCCAATAGTATTGCAAGACAATACTCGACCACACACACCTTTAATCACAATTTACAAATTGAATTCATTAAATTATGAAATTTTACCGCATCCCCTTATTCATGAGACCTTTCACCGACAGGCTATCATATTTTTCGCCACTTGGAATATTATTTAAGAAATAAAAAATCCCGAAACCAAACACAAGTGATTCAACGATTCTATGGCTTATAAGCACTAAAAATGTCGATTTTTATAAAAATGGAATTTCTCATTGGCAAAAGATCATTGAAGCTGATGGAGTTTATCTTGACTGAATATATTTTGTTTTGTTAAAAATATTACATTTTAATTCTCACCCACAAATTCCGCAATTTCATATGTTACACCCAAATAGAATTCCATCTGTAATAGTTTATGTTTTCAGTTCGGTAACATTCCCGTCGCTGTATAAATAGCATAAAACAATTCACGGTTCGAAAATGTATTCGGAGAAAAATGATTAAGCGCCCGATAGTATAGTTTTCGATTTATAAAAGAATGTGTGTGTACGTTGATTAATGACTCGTTCAAGTGTTCTATTAAACCGGCCGTGTGTTTTTGAAATATACTATTAATTCCGATCGGAGTTTCGATGAAAGTTCTGCTTCGCTCGAAACGAATCTCATCGAAATAATAATAATAATAATAATACTGCGAACACGTAACCAAATAAAGTTTTGTACGGTTGCGTAGTCGCCGATATCTTGGCTGCTCTCATTGCTTAATTGCCTGCGTCTGTGCTTTCTACGAAAAACGGAAAAGTTGAGCGGCAGTGCCTATTAGTGTGCTGCTTCGGTGCAATCACTTTAGCAGAAACGAGTGCAAATTCACGCTCTCAATTTTCCATCGTCGGTATCACGAGTCCACACACATGTACGTGAGTGAGTGAGTGTGTGTGTTATACGCACACACACACATTGTACTTTATTGGACAAACAAGCAATCGTGAATGATGTTGGCGGCTAAATGACTTCAGAGTAAATGGCATGGCGAGGCGATGCGGACGCGGGGCCAAACGTCAAAAGCAATATTGGCGTGCGCGGCGGCGCTTATTCGAACACTGCGAGTATGAATGTGTGTATATTTATATGTGTGTGTGTGTGTGTTGAACGAATAACGGCTGCGGTGGATGGTGGCGACGCCGGGTATGTACTCCGGACCGCGCGACCACGCTCGGAAGTTGACGTATGTGAGGTATTTCTGGTGGTTGTCAGCGAGCAATATCGGTTTTCGACAACTTTGTAGATAATGACGTTCGTTACAGGGAATTTTACGTGTCTGCCGCCCAACCACATATACGGGTTATTCTATTTATTTCATAATTTAGTTCGGCAGTTAGGAAAAACAAACGTGCGTTAAGTACTAAATAAAAACGTACCGTGCGCACAAACATTTATACAAAAAAACACTGTATCGGAAAATTAAATAGATGTAGGGCGGAAACAGACGATGGAATTGAATAGATTTTTTAGAATCGTAAACAGAATGTTTTTTTTCACTTTTTTACACATTTTTTTTATTTAACATGTAAATATTAGGGTGTAACATGTGAAATTGTGGGACTTGTAGGTGAGAATTAAAACGCAATATTTTTAACGAAACAAAATATATTTCATCAAAGTAAGCTCCATCAGCTTCAATGGTCTTTTTCCAACGAGAAATTAGATTTTTTATCCAATTTTTATAAAAATCGATATTTTTAGAGCTTATGAGTCATCGAATCGTTGAATCACTTCTGTTTGGTTTCGGGATTTTTTTTATTTCTTAAATAATATTCCAAGTGGCGAAAAAGATGATAGCCTATCGTTGAAAGGCCTAGTGAATAAGGAAGATGCGGTTAAATTTCATAATTTATAGAATTTAATTTATAAATTGTGATATAATTGTGATAAATTGTGATTTATAGAATTTAATTTATAAATTGTGATTCGAGGTGTGTGTGGTCGAGCATTGTTTTGCAATAGTATCGGCCCATATCTATTGATTGGCAATGGCTGTTTTGTTTTTAATTTTTCGTTCATATTGTCGATTTCGCGACAATATGAATCAGCTGTAATCGCTTCGCCTCGTTTTAAATAAGAATAATGGATTATTCCTTTATTTATTCAGCACACAGTAACAATATTTTTTTTATGTAATGACACTTCTGAGACCAAACAACATAAATAATGGACAGCGAAAGGCGAACCAACTCGAAAGGAGGCAAAGACAATTCCGTCGGCTGGTAAGGTTATAGTGACTATTTTTTTGGAATACGCGTGGAATCCTCTTCACTGACTATCTTGGAAAGGGAAAAACTGTTAATACCGAGTATTATGCAAACTTAAAGCAGCATTTAAACGATAAAATCAAGAAAAAACGGTCAGATTTGGCCAAAAAAATTGTTGTTTCATCATGAAAATACACTAGTCCACACATCAGTCGTTGCGATGGCTAAAATCAATGAATTAAAGTTCAGATTGCTTTCCAACCCACCACACGCACCAGATTTACCTCCAAGGGACTTCTATCACTTTCCTAACCTTAACAAATGGTTCGGTGAAAAAAGATTCACGAACAACAACAAAGTCAACAACGTTGTAAATAACTATTTTGAGAACCTTGACAAATTGGCCTATCAATCTGACATAACCGTTCTAGAAGATCGTTAGGAAATGTATATCGAGCTAAATGGAAATTATGTTGAGAAATAAACGAAAATCAATCCAAAAAAAATGTTGTTTTCTGATTCAGATCTGAAACTTTTAACCCTACCCTCGTATATCTAGAATATCAAAATCGATAGCAATGATTCTACAAAATCACAAATGAAAACTAAAAAAAAATATGAAATATAAATGTCAGAAGACAACTGATATAAAATTCATCAAAATTTCAACGATTTTTTTTTCATATCATGACTGAAGTAATAAAAACTTTAATGTTTTAACAACACGCATAACTTTCTAATAATAAATTGTTTATATATATATTCATTTACTTAAGCTTGAAACTTAATATAAATTTATATAATATTTTACCCTCATTTCATTAATCATACAGGTTGAAACGATGTCAACGACCAAACGAGAAGTCTAGAAACTGTGTACAATATCAAATAGAAATTAAAACTTCTTTACTTTTACAGGTTAATATACAAAATTCGTATTTTTGATTTGTTTATTCAATAGACTACACTGGTCCAAAGGTTATATTTCGAAAGATTTTTGTTTAAAATTTAATTTGATGGTTTTTGTATAAACTTACCACTGACTGAATCAAGAAATAGAAGTGGATCTCACTTACCTGAAACAAATAAGAAAAAATATGTTAGTATCATTGAAAAAAAACCAGTACAGTATTTAATTGCTATCGAAATCGATACGTTCTCTGAAAACGAACAAATCGTTGAAAATCAATCGTTCAATGATCAATCAGATTTTCATTAAACGAACCAGATCCTGATGTCTGAAACAAGAACAAAGTGGATATAAGATAGTTTCTGGTAAGCACCTGCTATCGTATAACGTCAACCGTTCGCTCGTTCCGGTGATTAACCGTCCACACTGAAACTTTATCAACTTTATATAATACATCTTCGCGACTACCTATTTGTTCGACTAAGAACTGACATGCATTAAAGTAAATATTATCATTTATCTGTATCACATGAACGGGCGAGTTCGACCGTTTCTCGTTTGTAACGGTAGACGTGTGCAGAGTGCAGTTGCGAGTCCGGTCGTGCGAATGTTGAGGTTATGTCAGATTACACATAACGGCGCAACGAATCCAACTGTTGAACAACAATATCGGTCGACCAGCAAACCGATCGAGCACCGCACAAAATCGCCGCGAGAATAAAACACTTCCGCCATTCGTATTATGAAATACATTCATATATATATATATATATATATATATATATATATATATATATATATATATATATATATATGACTGCCTGTGTGTATGAGAGCAGTAACAGTTTCGCCGCCCTCGTAATTTATGAAATCGGTTTTGTAGATTTAATGAAATTCCTCCATTTGCTGACGCCGTCATGCCACACGAATTATTACGCTGTGATTAATTACGACAATGTTGAGGATCCATTAGTTTTGTGGTGCGCGCGTACGACCGAATTGTTCTGAGCAGGCGGAAAACCTAAAGTGACGGTTACGCACTTGACGGAATGTGTTTGTAGTGAAGTTTCGATAGTATAAGGGACAACTTGAAAGTGTATTATAATGACTATTAACTACTTCTGTCATCGGATGAATGGAATAAGATCGGACCGATAAATTAAGGAAGATCGGTGGAACTTATCAGATGTCTTAATAAAATTCCATCGGTCGGTTGAAGGGACGTTACGGAAATCGAAGAACTATTTTCAGAGGAGACTATCAAACAAGAAATTGAATATCGCAAAAATACTGAGACACGCTGTCATTTCTCTGAAATTCCTGAAATTCGATGAATGAAACCTAACAGTTTGTTTTAATTTCAGTCGTTGTTTCATTGCCAATACTACTATACTCTCATTTATAAAATTGAGGAAAAAATCTGCATTAAAATTCACATTCTTCATTGTATGAAATGATTGTTCTTCATTGTATATTCGCTATAATTAAATTTCAAATACCTGCTCTTATTGAATATATTGAAAGAATTTTTCTTTCACCATAAATTTTTTTTAATCAAAAAATGGTCAATAAAAGATTATTGCTCATTTTTCATTATGCGCATTTCAGTTCTAATTTCATCCAATTCAGAACATTAAAGCGCTGAAATAATCATTTATAAGATACATTTTTGATCCGGGGAATTTTTTTGGTTTGTATGATGAGAGGTAAATCGGTTTGTTAAACTGAATTCAGCCGCAATTCCAAAACTTTATTATGATATTAAATAATTAAGTTGGTAGGAAAATAATTGCGGTTCATGTTTTCTGAATTCTGACATTGATTTTTTTCAGGGAGAGTGTCATTTCATGATACTCATGTTAATATCATTTTAAGTGCATGTTTCGGTTTGTATTTTGGTAACATCGAGTCTGGTTTTATTATTAATTTTACTAAGAATTGGGGTATTGAATTAAAGATAGAAGAGAAGAAAATAAGAGCAAATTTTTTTATGAGTACAAAACTGGTGGTAAAGAAGGAGAAACTGCTTGTAAACTAAACGATTCTTTTGTTGTGGATACTGTTAATTAACGTGTGAAATAGTGGTTCCAAAAAGTTCGTACTGGGGGCGAGAGCCTTGAAGATGAAGAACGACAGTTCAAAACAACCAACTAAAAGCATGAGGGTATTATGACCTGTTTATGACCTTCAAATTCACATATATTTTTTAATTTAAGTGATTTTAAGTAGCCCAGAACTGTTGGATTACTAATTCCTAAATTTAGTGAAAGATCTCGAATTGTTGTGCGTGATTCTGATTCAACAAACGCCTTCAGCTGATTGTTATGAACTGAAGAATGACGCCCGCGACCTTCTTCATGTTCAAGGCTGTCGTTCAATGTACGAAATCTTTGGAACCACCATTGCACCGTACGTTCTTTAAAACCACCCATACCAAAAGCATCGCCTAATTTACAAGCAGTTTCTGTTGCTTTACCACCCTTTTTGATTTCGTACAAAAAATTGCTGTTATGTGCTTCATTTCCATCTTTAATTCAATAGTCCAATTTGAAGCAAAATTAATAATAAAACCGAAGACGATGTTACCAAAATACGGTCTGAAAGATGCACTTTCAATTTATATTAACATAAAAACAATGAAAAGATACTTTCATTAAAAAAAATTAAGGTAAGATTTCAGAAAACAAAATCGCAATTATTTTCCTACTAACTTAATAGAGAGAAAGACAAAGCAGTAAGAATAAAGATAGTTGAACACAATCAATATAATATATGATTCAGGTTTCATTTCAATCTAGTTATTACAGTGTTTTGTCTCTTTTCTGATTACATAGTGCAAAAAAATAAATGATACATTATATATATATATATATATATATATATATATATATATATATGTATATGTGTATGTCTTTATTTCTGAATATATGTGTTATAATATGTAGATTCAGTACATAACTGTAGTGTCAACTTTATACAAAACCAACAACGTAATAAAATATAAAAAAACTGCCTTTTGTCAACTTCATCTAGCAGAGTCTAACATGGAATATACTTTTTCACTGTTTAGTTTCAAAAATAAAGACATTATTATCGACAGTTTTGCATAAAAAAATGTACACAATGTTAAAATAGTTTTTATCGTATACTTTTTTAGAAAATAATATCACTTTGGAATCTATTGTTCTCGAAAATGTATTATTTTCGAATAAAAATAACATAAATTATATATATATATATATATATAAATATACAGTTTATGTTATTTTTATTCGAAAATGTATTATTTTCGAATAAAAATAACATAAACTGTATATTTATATATATATATATATATAGAGAGAGAGAGAGAGAGAAAGAGAGAGAAAGAATCTTATCGAATCTAAAATCTAATAGGAATTTTAAATGGTAATATATTGAATTGTAGATCAGTATGTGTGTAAAAATATAATATATGTCATGTTTCAATAAAGAAGGGATTGTTTTTGTCATAGCAGTTGTTCTTGTTTATTTCTAAAGAAGTTAAATTGAAAATAACAAATGAGATGAGATTACAAATATTAATCAATGTTGCACCGTATATTCCTTAACAGTACCCATACTAAAAATTTTACACTACTTTCCGCTGCTTTGCCACCAGTTTTGAACTTATACAAAAAATGCTCTTATTTGCTTCTTTTCCATATTTAATTCAATAACCTAATTTTAAGCAAAATTAATAATGAACCCAAAATCGGTGTTACCAAAATATAGACCGAAACATGTACTTTAAGATGATATTAACGTGAACATGAAGAAATAACAATATCACTGAAAAAAATAAAGGTCAGAATTCAGAAAATAAAAACTGCAATTATTTTCTTACCATTCTAATTGATACGTTAGCGGAGAACAAGGAAATAATAAACGAGAAAATAGCAAACGTAAAAAAGGTAGCAAATAAATATTGAAAAAAAATGTAAATAGAACTGGAGGACAAGAAACTATACGACATGGAAGTGGAGATATGAAGGAAGTACACAGAAAATAATAATTAAAATTAAAAAATATATTTCTTAAATCTATCATGTCGAGAATGCAGTTGTTAACTCGACACCAAACTTGTATTAAAATGATTTAAAAAAAAATAAAGGTCAGAATTCAGAAAACAAAAAACGTAATTATTTTCTTATCAAAATAATTGATACGTTGGCGAAGAACAAGGAGATAATAAAGAAGGAAAAAATGGCAAATGTAAAGAAAGTGGCAAATAAATATTGGAAAAAAAATGTGCTTGGAAAAATTGCTTCTTTCCAGTCATTAATTCAGTAGCCCAATTTGAAGCAAAATTAATAATAAAGCCAAAGTCGATGTTACCAAAATACAGACCGAAACATGCACTTTAAAATGATATTAACATGAAAACGATGAAATGACACTTTCATTGAAAAAAATTAAGGTCAGGATTCAGAAACCAAAAACCGCAATTATTTTCCTACCGACCTGATACCAAATTTGAAATAAAATAAAATTATGACTGAAAATGAATTTGGTTTACAAAATATATACAAATTAAATGTATGAAAAATATTTCTTTTTTACAAAGGAACTATTTGAACTGATTTGAAAATTTATTCAATTGATACACCAAATCATTGAAGTTCTGTGACCAAAAAAAAAAAAAAAAAACCTTCCAAACAAATCCTGAAAACGTGTTTCACTATTCTGACGGCCGTTTGTCCGTCACCACTCCATTAGTTGTCGTGTCAAAAATATTTTTTCCTCGGTGAAATTCCGTACAGTATAATTATTTTAACATTTGCAAAACGCTAATTAAAAATTACAGTGTGTATCGGACGTAGGGTACGTACGTTGCGTTGTACACAGACACCAAATTGAAATAAATTAGTAATTAAGTACGCAATATTTTCACTAATTAGATCATCTCTCCGTGTAATCTCTGTCGCTCGAAAGAGATTTTTATATGTGCGTTCGTAAGTTCTTAACACTAACTCGAATGTATCTTCCTTATATACATATATATATATATATATATATATATATAAGTTTATTTTATATAAAAATATACATTTATTTATAAGAAATCTTAAAATCGTTTGAATAATAGCTGTACCATATGTACAAGAATATTATTATGATTGTCATCTCTTGCGGTAAATTATGTCATTCGAATATGCTCTATCATCACTGTTCAAATGCAATTGTCCATTTAACCGTTTTCCCTTTGTCAGCAATAGATGGTCTGTTACAAAATCAGCGACCTTTATGTAAATTGCTGAACAGTAAAAGAAGAACCGCTCAGAAACGGACAATGTTTCGATGGTGAATGCTGACAAAATAAAGCAAACAAAAAAGCTAATATTGTAGAAGTATTATTGCTTACAGCGTACACTGCACAATTCTCTCTACCGAGAAACTCGTTCAGAAACTGTAGATAGTCACTGCATTTATATATCGTGCTTTCGAATAAAATAAGAAAAGTTTGAAGATACGTTCGATTTAGTAGAGCGGAATTTCGAAATATTCATTTTTGTTAAAAAAAAAGTATAGAAAGGTGGAATGGAAAAAGTGTATTACACTCTGATTTTATAATACGGTTCTGACTTAATTCACATGCACAAATGAATGATTTTCTCGCCCCACGAACCACAATATTTTTTTCTGTGATCAAAAATGTATAATAATTGTTTAAGGATCGTTTTTAATTGTTAGTAATACGATTGTCAATGATAATTCTCTTATTCTCATGGATATAAAATACAGAAAGTGCGCATAATCAATATATCATTTATTGAAATTTTTTGATCAGAAAAAATATTGAAAAGATGAGAAAATAATTCAGTTGTGAAATCGGATTTCACTTGTACAGCAAAAAGTCGGCGTAGTCTAATTGTTTATTAATTTTAAGTATCCCAGTACGTTGTCTTCTTATAATTTTTGAAAGAAATATAAGTTCTTTAAAAAAATCATAGGTTCGATTTAGTAGAGCGGATTTTCGAAATATTCATTTTTGTTAAAAAATATAGAAATGTGGAATGCAAAAAGTGTATTACACTCTAATTTTATAATACAGTTCTGGATCAATTTTTGATCAGAAAAAGATTTATAAGGTGAGAAAATTATTCAGTTGTGAAATCGGATTTCACTTATACAGTAATGTCGCCGTAGTCAAATTGTTTATTAATTTAAAGTATCCCAATACTTTGTCTTGCTTATAATTTTTAAAAAAATATATAAGAAATTGAAAAAATCATATGTTCTATTTAATAGAGAGGAACTTTGAAATATTCATTTTTGTTAAAAAATATAGAAAGATGGAATGCAAAAAGTGTATTAAACTCTGATTTTATAATACAGTTCTGGCGCTATAACTTAATTCACTATCACAAATGAATGATTTTCTCACCCCATGGAACACAATATTTTTTCTGTAATCAAAGCAGTTTAATAATTGATTAAGGATTGTTTTTAATTGTTGCAGGTACACTTTTCAATGATAATTCTCTTATTCTCGTGGATGTAAAATACAGAAAGTACGCATAATCAATAATAGATATATCATTTATCGAAAATTTTTAATCTGAAAAAATATTGATAAGGTGAGAAAATATTTCAATTGAGAAATCGGATTTCACTTATACAGTAAAGTCGCCATAGCCTAATTATTTATTAATTTAATGTATCCCAGTACTTTGTCTTACTTATAATTTTTGAAAAAAATATAAGTACTTTAAAAAAATCATATGTTTGATTTAGTAGAGCGGAATTTCGAAATATGAATTTTTGTCAAAAAAACAGAAACGTATTTAGAGAAGGTTAATTTAAAATATCCCCGTGCATTGTCTTGCTTAAAATTTTTGAAAAAAAAATATATAAGTAAGTAAAAAAATCATACAACTCGATCCAATATACTGTACAAAATATTTGATTTTAGTAAAAAACAATAAAATCGATCCGCGCCATAAATGACAACATTAAAATATCATGAAGATAAAATGCAGAACGCAACATTTTTTTATACCTTTAAGCTGTTCACAATACAAAGATATACAGAGCTGTACGTAGAAACACACTCCGGTAACTGCAAAACCGATTGTTCTTCGAATGCACCGACTGATATTGAATATTTAAAGTCGTAAATAAAACATCTTTTGGCGTACTGCTTGTATTTTATATCCCCGGCCACAAGCACTGCCTATACTTATATAATATGTGTCTGTGTGTGGCTCTGAACTGAGTAGCAGTAAAGTTTTTCTATTAGTGTTGCCCGATTCTGTCTGCGTGTCTCTCTCTATATGTGTACATTACAGGTACGTTTATGCTCGACTTTACAGTTTATGGCTGACAGTATAAGTGAGATAAAATGTTATAGCGGCCGAACGATATATATTAGATACTTGGAGATATTTTATGACGATGAATAATATATTATCTAATTTGGTTGTCAAGATTGAATGCACTGACATCTGTTACCATAAATGAAGTTGTATCAATATTGTTTTTGGTTATATAATTTATATGTATATATATATATATATATATATATGTATATGTATATATATATTATATATGTATGTGTATATATATATATATATATACATACATATAAATGAATGAACAAATGAATATATTTATTTGTATCCAAGGTACATAATGACCTATTACAAAGGTGATTGGTGTTATTTTACATGTGCTTATTTTCATTATACTGTTTTACAATTTACATAGTAATAATGGTTAGTTTTAATACTAAGATAACAATTAAATAATAAAATGGTACAGTAATGTACCAATTTATACATTTAATTAATTTGTAATTGTAACACAGTAATATTAGAGAATAATATGAAGTATAGTTTATTTATTTAGACAGAATGACCGAACTTTCAAGTCTGAAGTTATATAATAAAATATATTCTTTGCTTCACTTTTGGTCTTTATGAGCATTATGTTTATATAATTATATATATATATATATTATATTATATATATATATATATATATATATATATATAAGATTGGTAGAAAAATAATTGCGGCTGACTTCCTATCTCTTCTGTGTAAGAGTCGACTCGCCACATAACGTAATGCTACATGTTTTACAAGAAAAACAGTTGTGGAAGTTCCTCAAAACTTTGCTCCGGACTCTTTTCCACTGCGATCAGCGTTCTTTTTCCAAATTTGGGTAGCTGCAGTCGATTTATTTCAATGTTCTCGTTCGAATATAAAAATATACATGTGTTTTTAAATGATAAAAAAATAAAAAGTAATAAAATTAGCGTTGAAACACTTTTAGGTGACATTGTTGCAAAAAAGTAATAAAAATGTATTGAGAAAAGAAATTCTTATAATTACATAACATTTACATTGCAAAAAAAACACACGAAAACTCCGAAAAGAAGAATTGAACCCGAGACCTCCAAGCATTTCGAACGCCTTACCTAACCCACTATGATACGCGTTCATTTTATGTAGTTGCACGGAGACTAATTACACGGTATTCATGCATTGTCTTCAAACTTTGAGCTTCTTTTTCTCCCGAACGGCGCAAAAGTACATCAAAGGATTAAGGGAACATAAACTTGGGGTCACTACCTATCAACCCGCCGACCCTCGAGCGATTCGAGTTCCTCACGTTGGCTCCCTCTCCTTGTTAGTATAGTAAGACAATTGGCTATGGAGCCTGTGTTTATCACATCACCTTTTTTGAAACTACCACTAAATTCACTTTCCTAAATATATAGGGCGCTTATGATCTTAGTTGTCGACGCGTCCTTAAACCTTAAATAACCAGCCAACCAACCAAATATATTTTCCACTTGTTCACAAAATATAAAATGTATTTATATCATATATATAATAATTTACGATTGATTCTTTTTGATTACTTGCTTATAAAAATTTCAATAAATGATTCTCAAAGCGTTAAGGTAAAAACAATTTTAAAATACTGATTATTCTGTACCTTAACGTTCTGAGATTGATAAAATCGAAATCGAACACCACTTAAACATGAATCAAAAATGATCAACACTTAATTATTGAATATTGAAATAAATTAAATTTTCAGTATCTCCGTTACTACGTTATTAAAATCATAACGATATTCTTTAAGAATAATATACCAATAATATATTAAAATTAATATTTATTAAAAAAAATTGATATTTCACAAAAATATTTCAAAATTATGTTCGATATTTCTTTGAGTGATTTACAAATATAATTAATGATCATTATAAAAGACTGTAAGAATTGACATACAAAAAAAACGGAATAATATCCATATATCAGCAGTATTTAAAAATCATGATGAAACTAACGCATGTACAGAAAACCAGATCTATTAAAGATATATCGAGCACTGTCATAAATGTAAAATAAAAAGTAAACGGCAACAACTACACTGTCAAAAATGTTCGTGCAGTCAATAAAGCAATTATTAAACAGAACGAGAATAAAAATAAAACAATAAAAAAAATTGAATAAATAAATCACGTTATTGACACGGTTCGTGCGTTCTATTTTATTTTTAAGCCACATATAATCCGTTCTCCACGACCTCATATGCTTTTCATCAATTCGTTTATCCGACTGATCGTGCTGTATAAAATATTAAACAGAGAAATTACAATCTTCATCACTTATTCAATTGATTTAAATTTGATTTTCAATTTTTTCCACATTGTTCCCGTTTTGACGGAATCGAATTGAAATTGGTACAATTATGATAGGAATGAGTAACACAGATGGTGCACTCCCGATATCTATCATTGTTTAATATATCTGACTAGACATTATACACACAACACACATATGTATGTATGTACATATATATATATATATATATATATATATATACTTAATTGCTCAGGAACTTAATTTATTTCTTAATTGAGGTAGCAAATTGAGATATAAATAGCTACTATATTCATAAAAAAGGACTATTTCATACATTTAATAATAAAAAAAACTATTAGGTATAAAAATTAATTCAGTGCTTTTAAATTGAATCAGTCATAACTCTATTTAAACCTCATTTTTTTTCAATAAAAGTGTCACTTCACCATGTTCTTGTTAACTTTTGAAGCATAAATGTCGAGTATTCTCACAGACTGTAACACGAGAAACAAAACTGAAAAAGAAAAATCAAAGAAGAAATTATTACAACATGTAAGATTTCCTTATAATGTAGACATAGACTGAATAAGTGGATTTTTTTAATCGTTTCAAAAATCCTGTTGGCTTAACTATTACTTTTACTTCAAATGGGGTTACTGAATTAAAGATGGAAAAGTAGTAAAAAAAGAGTAATTTTTTTCAAAAGAGTTCAAAACGGGTGGTAAGGCAGCAGAAATTGCTCGTAAACTGAACAATACTTTTAGTGTGGGCACTGTTAAGGAACATAAGGTGCAATAATTGTTTCAAAAATTTCGTGCTAGGGACGAGAGCCTAGAAGATGAAGAAGAGCGCGGGCGTTCTTCTTCATTTCATAACGACCAAGTGAAGGCGTTACTTGAATCATAATCACGCACAACAATTCGAGAGCTTGCACAAAAGTCAGACGTTGGTCATCCAACAGTTCTGGACCATCTAAAACAGCTTGGAAAATCAAAAAAAGCTTGATAAATGTGTGAATAAACAGCAATTATTTTTGTATGAACCTAATCTATATATATATATATAAAGAGAGAGAGAGAGAGAGAAATATTGAAAATAGTTTTAGCACTGTAACTAAATTCAGATTCAAAAATAAATTTTACACCCTTTTTTCGACTTCCAAACTACAATTTCTTTTCTAACAATCACTCAATGATTCAGTACAAATATATTTTCAGTCACAGTGATTTTTTCACTCATCCGACAAATAACAAAATATTTTTATGATCAAAAATGTTCAATAATTGATCATTTGTCCGTTTTTGTTTTTTTTTCTAACCATTTTGGTACAAATACATTCATCTGCAGGTCTTTAATGTAAAGGAAAAGTTTAAAGATGTTGGCATCTTCGCCAACATGTACAGAAGTGGTAATCGAAAATAATCAGTAAGGAATTGTTAGACATATCGGATCAAAATTTTTTTTGATCCTAGGAGAAATGAAAAAGTCTTGTCAAAGTGTTGATTAAATATTAAGTTCTATAATTACTAATTAAATTAATTATTGTTAAAATATCTGTTGTTTTTTTTATTAAACATACGTTTATTTTGAAAAAATCTATAAAAAAATAATTTCTAGGCTAAAAAAACAACCTTAAATCAAAATATATTAAATAGTGTAACGTAGAAGTATAAAATCTCTATTTACAATTCAATCAGTCTTGTATTTACATTAAAAAATACATGAATTCAAACGATACACATGCTAAGTAAGAAAAAGCTTAAAATGTAAATGTTTAATCAGTATTACGGTAGATTTTAACTGGAAAAAAGTCCACCGTAATTCGATAGATGAACTCGTAAATGCAATAAAAACCGATATTCCAAGTTGTACCGCATAAAATCGACAAAAGGGATTTGGCGGTTGACAAAAAGAGCCACTGAATGCAAATTGATGGAGCATCAAATCACAGGACGGGGGAGAACATCCGCGGATCCCTTTGAACAAAACGTGCAGCTCGTCGTAGACAGAAATGTATGTGTATTTCTTGGTAGCAGTGAAAAAAGAAACGTCCACCCTCACCGCTCTATCGGCCACGTTTAGTACTTTATGCGTGCGTGCGTGCTTGTGCGTGTGCACGTTCGAGTTATACGAAATCATTACTACAACCATTCGTACATGTATTCCGCGCATAAATAGTCTTAAATAAGATATTTTACAATTCTTTTGTACCGAGAACTTTTGTTGCTCTTCAATGCATTACTGGTTACTCGTCGTATAAATATGTTTTCTTTCAGTAGTGATATTTCGTTTATTAAGACTGAACATTTCGATCGAAAATTATTTAATACACTACATATTTCTATCCTACGTACGAATTTCAACTGTGAAATTTGATCTTTTCCTATAAACATTTTATCGTATTTATAAATTTTATTCCCTACTTGATATTGTACATACATATATATATATATATATATATATATATATCTGTATATGTGTATGTATGTGTGTTTATGTAGGTGAGTGTGATATTGGTCATCCAACAGTTCAGATCCTGGTAAAACAGCTAGGAAAATCAAAAAAGCTTGACAAATGGATGCATAAACCGCAATTACTTTGTATGAACTTAATCTATATATGTGTATATATATATATATATAAATGTATATATATATATAGAGAGAGAGAGATAGAGAGAGATTAAACATATTTTTAGCACTGTAACTAAATTCAGATTCAAAAATGAATTTTACACCCTCTTTTCGACTTCCAAATCACAACTTTGTTTTCTAACAAACACTCAATGATTGTGACATTCAATATAAATACATTTTCATTCACGGTGATTTTTTTCGCTCATCCCACAAATAACATAACATTTTTATGATCAAAAACGTTCAATAATTGATCATTTGTTCGTTTTTGTTTTTTTTTTCCTAACCGTTTTGGTGCAAATGCCTTCATCAACAGGTTTTTAATGTTTAGGAAAAGTTTGAAGATGTTGACATGTTTGTCACAATATACAGAAAAGAATCACTAATAATTTTAAAATAGAATTGATTTTTTAGAAAGTGACCACACACATACACACAAACATACACTCACACGCACACACACACACATATATATATATATATATACGATTTTTATTATCAACTTTGTTAACTGCAGATTATTAATTATCGTTCGAAACTCGTCTCATTAAAGTAATATGTTTTCATAGATCAACCGAATTGTTCAGATTAAAAAAAAGTCATTAACTGTTTACAAATGAATGACCGACAGAGTAAAGGAATAAACAAATACTGGCGAAGACTCGATATAATTTACACAGAAATCGTCCATTCTTCCGATAAAAAAAAAGTAAATCAGCTAACGTTCGCCGATAACAAAAAGTAATTAAAATTGTTCAACTTTCACGAAGTTTACAAAAACAGTGAATTAGATATGTTTTGTGAACAGTTTGTACGGAATAACGGAGCGAGGTTTCACGTTCCACTTAGCAATAAACAGAATTTATGAAAAATTAAAATATTGAAGAATAATCGAACTAAAGAGATTGTATGGGAGAAGATAACAGATGAAAATTAAAAATTCGGTTTGCGTTTCAGATCTTTTCTACACTTCTCTTACTATAATATATATATATATATATATATATATATATATATATATATATATATATATATTATGTTTTCCAGACGTCCCGTAAATTAGTGACTGTCCCGTATTTTACTTATTGGGCTAGCCCAATGTCCCGTATTTTAAAGAAAAGATAAAACTCCAAGTATTGTATTAAACAATTATAATTTTCTATATTCTTCTAGAATAATGTAACTTAAATTGATTTGTAAGCTATAAAAACTGATAATTTGAGGAAATTAATTATGTTTATAGTTTTCAACAGCGGCTGTCCATTTTATCGGTCTCTTTTTATTTATTATAAGCATTTTATTTATAATTCAGTATAAATATGTTTCACTTCCCTATTTTCAAACAGTTCTTATTTGGAAATTGTGCTGTATAGTAACAATAGTGCTAAATGTAATAATTGCACCTAATTAATATAATGTTCCTACATTGTCATTTAACAAAATTGTTTCAAAGTTTGGATGGCTATTTTTAATAACTATGTCCCGTGTTTGGTTTTTAAAAATCTGGCAACTCTAATGTATATATATACATATATAGATACATATATATATATATATATATATAAATACTATTAATAACTTTTTCAATCTAAAATACAATTTTTCTATAACAAAATTAATTATAATACAACCGACTCTTACAAGAAATACAATAAACACTTTTATTTCTATAAAAAAAATGGAGAATAAATTTCCTACAAACAACTATTCTTCTGATATAAGAAATTAGTACATGAAAGATATTTTTTCTTACTTTTTCTGTATTCAAATATGAACTCTTGACATCACTCTACATCTCTTTATGTTAACGATTCTTTTATCATCTTATATATATATATATATGAGATCAATTCAGCTAAAAAACTTCGGAAGAAAATCCCTGATCCACGAATGAAATGGAGGTAACAACATAGCGGTAACAACCCTGTCACGAAAAAAATCGTTGTTGCAAAGTGTCAAAAGTTGAGAAGGCGAATTTTCGAGCTGGGTTTGATTGAAGTGTATATATATATATATATATATGTATACGTATGTGTGTGCTTATAAAAAAATTGTAATTTCAATTTGCGTTGAATATTATTAAATTCTTCTTATTATTTTTTCAGAAAAATAAAAAATAATAAAAATTCATTTGAAGTCAAAAATGTCATGAAGAAATTATAAAATAGGATTTAAAATTTTCGAAGTATACAATGAACCAAGAAAAAAGCAGATGAGCAGCAGAACGAATTAACGAAATTACAGGTATAAAAAAATTCAATTCTAATTTTAATATTTTCTACATCTACATAAACAAAAAATAACTTTCCAGTAACTGAGACCAAGTAAACTTCAATCTAAACTTAGACTAGATAAGCGGCAATCCTGGATCCGACTCAACCACTGATTTTAAAGCATCGATATCGAATTCAGCAGGTCCACTTCGAACATGATCAGATAGGTCAAATTCACCACTGACAAATTTTCAGAATCAACGTTAGCATTTATCGCTTTGCAAAACGTCCCCGTAGATGTCACAATCTTTTTTAGATGCGGTCGTTGCGTTAAATCCCGATTGAAAATGAGACAACATGCAATGACGTATGTGCTCTTCTGACGATTGGTACTCCGCCACGTTGTTTTGGGCTATTAGAAGCCTTTTTTTGTTCAAAACAATAAATCCAGAATTTGATTTACATTGTATGACAATAAAATATTTCTTCACATGTCAGAGACTTAATTCGAACTAAATCTAATTTACTTATTAAAAAAGATTAACGACATATATATATATATATATATATATATATAAATAATCAAAATTATACACAAAAATGTGATGAGGTCGACTTATTTGCTTATGACGTCGAGATTTCTATGTTATCCAAATATTTTCATCTCATGTATAAAATAACACGTTGCAATCTGCCTGCGATAATGATTATATAAACATTTATATATATATATAACAACACTGCAATATATCTGCGAGAATGATTATACACATAAATGAGTTTTAAAAAATGTTTATTGTTTTATTCAGTCACATGTCATGTTTATAATTGACAAGTAGGTGAACACAGCGAGCCCGGTGGTTGGTGAGTGCAGTAAGCAGGGGGCGAAGCCCTCTAGTATACGTATACATATATATATATATGCAAGTACCACTAAGTTAAATGTTCTATTATAATAGCATTTAATGCATTATCATAGATTCTCTACACTTACTCTATTCTACTGATGTACCTCACATCGTTGTTTATGAAATATTTTGTAAATAGTACAATCCATTATTGAAATTCCTTGTTGAACAAAAATCCTAACTACGCTTTGATACTACTACATTAATACACATATACATATATTAATAAATATATATATATATATATATACACACGGACTGTTTGATAAGTATAGTAAAAAAATTAAGCACCGTCGTTTAGAAAAAATCGTTTTTATTTGTCAACACAGTCTCCAGTGAGTGCTATACACTTGGTCGAGCGATTCTGCAAAATACGGATTGACGGCTGTGATTCAATCAACAAGAACTTCTTCCCACTGAGCCAAATTTACAAATTTGGAAAGAAGAAGTCGCACAGGTCCAAGTTCGGAGAATAGGATGGATGAAGAATCAATTAGAAGCCTAATTCGTGCAATTTTGCCATTAGAACGGTCGATTTGTCAAATGGCGCCTTGTCCTGGCGAAAGAGCACTTCTTTGTGCGCCAATTTTGTCCGTTTTTGTTTCAACTCTTCTTTTAAATGGTCCAATAATTTTATATAATAGGCTCAGGTTATCGTTCTTCCCTTCGTTAAGTAGTAGATCAGGATGATTACTTAAGAATCACAAAAAACACTGACCATCACCTTCCTATCCGATGAAACGGTCTTCGCCTTCCCCGGCGCACTTTCATCAGTCATTATCCACTGCTTTGACTGATGCTTCGACTCAGGTATGTAGTAATGGATCCATGTTCATTCCACGGTGACGAACCAACGCAAAAAGGCATGCTCGTTTTTTTTCCATTTTCGCCTCAACTGCTACAATGCTCACTTCAAACATCTGTAGAACGTGAACAACGCCTCGTTTCTGGATGAAATTTCGCCTATGCTAATTTGAAAAGTAACATTTGATAGCCGTGATGTTACCAAATGAATGGTGGTGCCATATCATAAACATTTACCAAACTTATCAAACAACCCTCGTATATACTCCTTTAACTTTAAAATATTGTTGTTCTTATGATGTTTACGTTAACAAAAGAAAAACAACTTGAATTATTAAAAGGTAATCAATTAAATTACAAATCGAATTTACCATGTCATTGATTTTCCTAAAGAAACTTCTACACATAAAAAATGATATGCGTGTTTACATACTTGTATTTATTAGCTTCATATATATATATATATATATATATATATATATATATATATATATATATATATATACATACATACACTGCTAATTATTTATGACTATATTCATTGGATTATTTCTGTTGTTTGTTTTCACAATCTCCGTAAACAAGGTAGGAAGTCTTTTTGTGTAGATTTTATATTTTCGTACGCTTATCAAATATTATATTTTATCATACATACTTTATACACGGATGTACGTTAAATTTCGAATCCTATTTACCGTATAGATAGACTCTCGGAATATGTTTATTTATTTTTATATACATTTTTTTGTACATCAATACACACGACGCGCGCTTTTAAAAATGGACTTGGTTAGCCTTAAACAGTGTCTGTGATTTTTGTTTATGTGAAAAATGCCGAACACTTGTGCCGTTTGATATAAACTTTTAATATAAATATTTTCATTGGAACGTTTTAAAGCATTTTTTAATATTAAATCGTTCAATGGATATCTAGATTCAAACGTGAATTTTGCATTTAAAATACTGTTGTCTTTATAGATTATATAGTCGATAACAGTTATCCCGGAGTAAATCTGCGAATTTATTTATATTTTTTTAGAGCTCTATAACGTTATTAAGCGTATACTTTATTAAATTTGTTTTTTTTAAATATATAAAAAAGGTATAAAATATCTTAATGAAATATGACATGTGATACAAAGTTGGATTTAAAATCTTGCTTATACAAATATTTCCCCTACTAAATTGGTTTACATTGGAGAATTAATTTTTAAATTTATTTCATATTTTCTTTAAATATCAAGCTCTTACATATTACCTCAACTATTCGTTTCATATTTTTTATTTTCAAAAATAATACACTAAAAATAACATTTTAAATATTTTTCTTAATTATTTTGTAGGAATATTAAAACCCATATGATGTTTTTATTAGAGGGCAGAATTGGGCGAGGCATGTTTCAAGAAAAGAATACAACCGATACACAACAAAATTATTAACTGAAAACCAGGGAATATAGAAAGACCAAGACAGAGGCCAATGAAAAGGTGGAATAAGGAATTTAGAAATTTTATTGAAAATCAGTGGAAAAGAGAGGTATTCAATCGTACAAAATGAAAAATCACAGAAGAGGCCTTTTCCCAATAGTGAATTGACAGAGGATGCTGATGACACATGTATTAATGAACATAAATTCAGTTTAAAGTCAGTCTTTAATATCTACCTGATGAACCCGCACGTGCCAAGACTAATAGTAAGAAAATATTCTCAGATTATCCGAAAAGACAATGATATTAGAAGAAAATGTCAATGATTTTATTATTTTATTATAATAGAAAATTATTTACAAAAAAAAATTAAACTAAAAATAACATTTGTTATAATTTCCTTTAATTTATTATGATTTTAATAGAAAATTTTTGCTTCACATGTCCAGAAATATACATGTTTCATAGAAAATAGCCTTATATGAATATTGAGTATTAAAATTCATTATAAAATCTTATATATGGCTACATTAATATATAAAATAGTTTTATAGGTGATCTTTCCCTTATATATATATATATATATATATATATACATAGTCTTTAAATTTTATTCCTTTTATAATTCACTTCCAGTTTAACATTATAAATCCGTCGACCTTTCGAGCTGTCACGCACCGCTGCAAGTCTGACCT
Organism: Acanthacorydalis orientalis; assembly: GCA_034766995.1. Lineage (NCBI taxonomy): Eukaryota > Metazoa > Arthropoda > Insecta > Megaloptera > Corydalidae > Acanthacorydalis > Acanthacorydalis orientalis. The sequence continues at coordinate 48,474,200 of CM068316.1, forward strand.
ACATAATATAGAAGAATCACCTGCGATTCTGTGACCTTTACAACATGCTCGAAAGCATTCGCCATGTCTTCTCATTCCCTGATTATCGTTCTCTTGTTCGAAATGACAATAGGCCTCTGTGACAATACCACCACCTCTCTCAGTACTCCGACTTATGTATTGCAGTTAGTGGAATAAAAAAATGTACCATTGTTCAGTCGTCTTCACGACGAAAACCCTTACACGAATATTCACATTCTTATATAAAAATATGACTGATGGACCGACTGACGACCGTATCGAAATTCGATATTCCGATGAGATATAATTTCCAGTATATTAATTTTCGTGTACTGCAAGGATATGCGTTCTATTCATGCTTTTAATGTAGACTTGTGTGAAATAAATTTCAATTTATATAAATGGTATAGTAGGTGATCTCATACTTTTCAAAATGAGTTCATATATTTTCAAATCAATTTGTCGAAATTGTGTTACTGGAAATAAATTATGTCTATTAATCTCGATTCGATCAAATTTTTCAAGTTTTCTTTTCTACTCTTATATTTATATTTTGTTTAGTTTTTTTGTTACCTTATTGTGTTTAAAATCAATATAATATGAAACGAAGATATATTGTATGCAATAAAATAAAATGAGATTCAATATTTAATTTCATAAATGAATTGTTTTCTCATCCCACAAACTGCAAACAAAATCAGATCAAATAGTTAATTAATGATGATTATTGTACTTTTTTAATTGTTGCTTATGCGTAATTAGATAACAGTGCTATTCTAAGAGAGCCAAGGTAGAAAAATTTGGAAAATTTTTTGTAATCTAATGAGAGAATAATTCAGTTGCGAAAATGAATTTAATCACATTACCAGAACCGATCTAATCATTACTCTTTAGGTAACTAAAACTTATATATATATATATATATATATATATATATATATATATATATATATATATATATATGTAACAAAACCCTATTAAAAAAATTAAAAATATATTTTCATTTGCTGATATACTACCATTTTTTAAATATAATATTGAGTTTCTCTGATTGATAAATATTGAACTATGTATATATATATATATATGTAATCGAAATTATCCACAAAAAAAAATAAAAAAAATTGTAGAAGTTGTATTAAATTATTATTAACAATGACACCCGAAATTACATCAAGTTTCCATGAAAAATTATAATATGGTAAACAATGCAATGTACGACTATAAAACAACTACGTTGCAATATATGTCATATTCGTTGCAATATATAAGAGGTACACACTCACTAACTTGACAAGTGGGCGAGTGCAGCAAGTCCGGGTGTTTGTGAGGGCAACGAGCTGGGGTGAAGCCCCCTTGTATATATATATATATATATGTGTGTATGTATATGTATATATAACAAAATCCTACTAAAAAATTTAAAAATATATTTTCATTTCCTTATATACTACCATTTTTTAAATATAATATAGAGTTTCTCTCATTGATAAATATTGAACTTTATATATATATATATTAATTTTCAGAAAAATATGTCATTTCAATTTCCCTGTGATACTGTTTACGCGTAGGCGGGAATTGGAGATATTGTCGAGCACGTTGCTGCCCAATTGTCTGATAAAATCAAAACAGTTCGTTTCGAGAGAAAGAAGGTATCGTTTCATCTAACATCTTCAGCGTTATCTTCATTATATATGGATGAAGAGATTCCGTTTGAAGGATTATTCTGGCCTGCGAGGTTTTTTTTTTTTTGTTTGACTTCCCCACGACATCTACGTACCATTCGCTCGTATATATTGGATGAAACGTGAAATGACGCACATTTATTTTTAAATTCTATGAAAAAAATATAGAGAAAAAAATAGCCTTACTCATTCTTCATTGCGGGCTTTCCGACTATAACAAGCACACAATGACACAGACATATCTATACATTTATATATATATATATATATATATATACATATATATATATATATACATAAATAGATATATATATATATATATATATATATATATATATAACAGGACCCTAATTTTACGCTGTCTGTATCAGATATAATACGAGTACACATTTTTCTGATAAGAAAAATATCGCTGTCTGATCTTTCTTCTATCTCACTATCCGAATCATTGTTCTCACTTTCACAACTAATCGGTACATCTTAAAAATATTCACAAAATTCCGCTGCAAAAATGTTTTCCTTATCCATTATGAATGTATGAAATTTTAAAACAGAATTAATTTTTACTATAATTATTTGAACACTTTTATATTTATCGGTCCCTCCGAAATCAAAAACCAAACTGAAAATATCCCCAGTGACAGGATTGATAAGGTTCGAAAGCAAAAAAAAATACTGTTATCTGGAAAACAATCAAGAAATCATGCACATCATCTAAAACGAGAAATCTCGTTCCCGGTCACCAATGTGTTAATAGTAGTTTCAGCACATATTCCATCTTTAGTTAGACATTATTCATTTTAGAGTCTTATTTAAAGTCTACCTGCTAAAACAGGTGCTGAAACTAGTAGTGGAAAACAGAAACTGAAACGATCCAAACAGAGATGAAAACTACTAGAATGACAAAGTAACAAGATGACAAATTTTAATATTAATTTTAATTCCGTTTCCAAATATTTGAAAAATAACCAATTTCTTGCAAAATAAATACATGTTCATTTTTGTATACCGTTTCTTGAACTATTTTGTTTGTGCAGAGAGCATTACAAAAAAAAATCTCGTACGAATCCGCAGAGAACAGAACTTCGTTCTCGTTAACATCGCAATGAATTTCTTCCCTTCCCCGTTCGTTTTCGCTTTGAGATGAGCGACGTGCAGTGTACGCTATGAAATACGAATTCGCGTGTAACACTACAGAGTATGCTGCAAATATTGTACGTTCACGTACGGCGAATGCAAATTCCTGAGCAAGAATTCACTAATTAACATGACGTCATAAATCTGCGTTTCCTAAAGGTGATTTCGTTTATAGTGACTTAAATTGATAACGAAACATGGAACGTGTGCATGTAGAGGCTTTCTGTTCGAGACGAATCGGATATTTTCGCACGGATCGTTAGTGTTACAAGTTTTTCTTTTTAATTAATTTTAATGAAGTGGTTCCGTTTATTTAACAAATAGTTGCCTGTAACGTAATCGAGACTGATATTCATTAAACGTTCGAAACCAAAGTATTTTTTTTTTGTTTAATTAAATATTCTACATGCCACAAATGTTTTGAAATAATGACGCAGTGGTCAACAGTGTATAATGAGAGATACTCAATCAGGTCGATCTCATTAAAATCAAAAAAATGTAGTAAGTCTAAAAGTGAAAATTAGATTCAGAAAAGGTTGATTCATTAAACCCTTGTGCATGAATCACGAGTCTGCCTCGTTAACAAAAAAAAACACAATTTATCAGTCAATCACGAGCTAAACTCGTACAAGATTTATATAAGTTAAGTAGGGTAGACTGGGCCTAACTAAAGTTTTGATTTTTGATCCAGGTAAAAACTTTTTATGAACTCGCCTCTAGTGCTACGGGTTACTATTAATGCCCCCACGTGGTCAAAGGAGTTTAATTGCGTTCGATGTAACGTTTCCGGTTTTTATTACTCTTTAAGTGTTTCATAAGTGCAATAAAAATTGTTTTTCTAGTGGAAATTATTGATTATTTATAATTGTTTATTGTAAAAAAATATAAATGTAAGTGATTAGGAAATTTTCAGATCTCCTGAACACATTACCGTCATTTTTTTGGTCATATTACGATATTAATATATTTTCTTATAATTAAAGTTGAAATATGCATGTGGGGCTAAATGAACATGATTTTAATTTTGGTCTGATTTTTTTAAATTTATTTTTTCCTATAATTACCGTAAAATGGTGTGCATTTACAAGCGAAAAACGGATGGCGTGGATAAGAAAAACATGAACCGTTCTATTGAGGCGGTGAAAAAGGACCAACTCTCAACTCTTATGAAGCATCCAAGTAATTCGAAGTTAACAAAATAACCTTAAACAGGTGGGTAATGTGAACAGACAAGAAAATAACCGCGCTGTAGGAATTGCACCACGTGTCCACCGACACAGAACGATGAGAAATGATCAAGTAGACTTACAGGGTGCGGAGATTATTGTAGCCGTATCTATCACCGTCGAATTCGGTGCAACCTGAACTGATCCCCCTGACTTCATCGACGCCGAGTTTGTCGTAGCAGAGCCTGGTATCGCCGAGTCTGTTCCCTAGACTACTGGAACACCTTGGCGTTCTTTCGAAAAGACAACGGGTTTTAATTCGAGCATACTCAAAGGTCGGTCCGAGAAAGCAGACTCGGAAAGAACGTAAGCGACGAACAAGCGCCGTTCTCACGGACTCATGTGCTGTGAAGGAACTGGTAGCGGATCAGAAGAAAGCCAAAAAAAGAAAAAAAGGCTTCTTGGAATCAATTTCGAAACCCACACCAGTAGTGGCTTCTAAGAAGAGAGGATGACCGAAAAAATACAGTAATTTACAGTAATTCGATTCTAAGTTCCTTTTTCATGCCTTAATTGAGAAAAAAAAATGTCATCAAAACATGCAGATTATGAAAAAAAGGATAAATAAAATTTTTAAAACATTTTTCATGATAAAAAACGCTTTATTTTTATTTTTGAATAATTTATAACATAGGGGTTCACTTAACGCTGGGGAGGTTCATTTAACCTCGGGAAATTCGACATGTCAAGTTTTGCACGTCTTCACTTTTTCTTAAATAACTAGAAAAATACAAAATTAATTTTAAAACTGCCTAGACATTTTTGTAGCTAATAGTTTGGCCTCTGTAATAGCAGAGTTTATTTTAGGAAACACATTTATTTTGTAAATGAAAGACGATTTAAAAACATGAACGGTTCACTTAGCTCCGGTCTCCCTTACACATTTTGTGTATCAGTATTAGATATATTTTGTGTAGTGATCATTTTTGAAATTGTATCAGTGGTAAATTAGTTTCTATTTTTTAGAAATATTTACCTGAAAAAAATATAGAGGAAAAAATGAAATGTTGAACTTGATGAAGAAGAAAATGGAAAAGAAAATAAGTTCTTAAGTGATAAAAGTATTGAAAGTGAAAAAAGAAAGAAATTTGTGGTGACATCTCGAAAACGTGTAAAACAATTTTTTTAACTATTTTTATTCACTAAAATCCATATAGTTTTGTTGCAAAATCTTATTAAAATAAATACAACACTATCCTATTCGAAGACATTCGGCTCCTATGATAAAAGAATACTTTGGAAATAAAATGAAGTTAATTTTGTTGCAAAAAAAAATTGTGAGAGGACTTTTCGTACTTTCTTTCAATTTAAATAGCAATTTTGTATTCATTATTTTTAAAAAAAAATACTAACACGATGGGTTAAATACAAACTCCTAGCATTTATAATTTGTATGTTCGATATTAAAGCATCTTTCAGACACATTTTCGACATTTAGTTGACCTAATCCAACAAAACATAACTGTGCGTTATAAAAACCGTCGCTGACATTTCAGCAACGTGAGAAACGCACGTTCGACAATCAAACAGGAATGGTCGTTTCACCCTTGAACGAAATTAAGGACCGGCCGACCTTTAACTGACAGCAGCGCAACAAATTCACATAAATTTTATTGATTTAATTAGATTATCTATCCCTCTTCGACGATAAAATTCGTTAATATTGTTTGATGTGAGAACATATATACATACATACGACATTATAAAAGGATATATTGTGTATTATAACTTCATGAAATTTAATTTTACAACAAAAGGTAAAACCTCAAACTACGTACATGTCGTTAAATACGACGAATACGTTGACGAGACGGAATATTATTGTTTTAGTATTGCCGGCTGCAGATGATATTAAAAAAAGAATTTATTATGCAGAACGAACAAATGTTATTGATGGTGAACGAACTGATTTTTTTCTGTATTGTATCCAAAAGGAAGTTAAAACTAACATGAGTTGCTTTGAAGATTTTCGCCTTTTTTAGTCTGTTTTGAGGGTCTATTTTTCACTACTAGTTTCAAAACGTAGGTCATCTTCATGTAGACCTTAGATAAATTTCAAAAATGATTAACTTCAAGTCTAATTAAAGATGGATCATGTGCTGAAACTACTATTAGAAGAAACTAGAGTGATCTAAATGAACCAACACCAGGACAATGAATCGATTAGATCATAAATATAATCTAAACAGTTAATTTAATTAATTTGACCAATTGTATACGAGGGCGATTTGAAAAGTTCACGGCCTAACTATGAAATAATATAAATTGTGTTTTCGAATTACTTTTGTTTTTTTAAAATGACATGAAAAACACATTAACTTCAATTCACTTCATTCCTTCCAGGAAATCATTTTCTTGGAGGTCCTCGAAATAGCGATTCACTGTTACTATCAGTTCTTCATCTGACAAAAAGGAAAATGATTTTTTTAAATTTGGGAACAGATGGAAAACTGAGCAAGCCAAATCTGGAGAATAGGTTGGATGAGGCAACAATTCGTACTTCAATTCAACGAATTTTCTCATGGATACAACATATGTATAGCGACATGCATTGTCACGATGGAAAATACTTTTTCTCTTTGACAAATCTGGTCTTTTCTCACGAATTGTTTGATCGAGTGGATACAAAAGTTTATCATAATTCTCTTCCGTTATCGTTTGACCCTTTGGAAGGTAATCAATAAGCAGGATCCCTTCATCATCACAAAAAATTGAAACTATAACATTTCCAGCGGATAAAATTGATTTTGCTTTTTGATGACGGAGAATCACTATATTTTCCATTGATTTGAATGTTGTTTTGACTCTAGAATGTAATAGTGAATCCAAATCTCATCTGTAGTCACAAATCTCCGGATAAAATCAATCGTATCTTTCTTAAATCGATTCAAACTGTCTTAAGAAATTTAAAATCGAATGCGTTTGTGATCAATTGTCAGTAAACGCGGCACCCATCTTTCCGATAGTTTTTTCATACCTAACTCTTCAGTTAAGATGTGATACCCACGTTCATCTGACACACCCACAACCTTAATAATTTCGGACACCTTCAATTGCCGATCCTGTAAAACAATATCGTGCCCTTTGTGGATGATTTTTTCTATCGTTACAGTTTTCGGACGTCCACTGCACGGGTCATCTTCTAAGCTTGCACAGCCACATTTAAATTCAATTACTCACTTCTTGACGGTTGTATATAACGGTGCACTGTCACCCAATACTTTTCTCCATCTCATTAAAGATTTCTGTTTGCGTTCAATCTTTCGAAATGACAAAACGCCATTTTTAAATCGAATCATTACTTGTGATAAAAAGTGGATTCTGTATAACAGAAAAAGATCTGGACAATGGTTAAACGCAAATGAAGCTCTAGAACATGCACCCAAGCCGTCATTACACCAAAAAAAACTTATGGTTACTGTGTGGTCGACACATAAAGGAATAATCCATTATTATTTTTTTAAAAGCAGGCGAAGCAATTACGGCTTATTCACATTTTCGCGAAATAGACGAAATGAATGAACAATTAAAAACAAAACAGCCAATGCTAATCAATAGATATGGGCCAATACTATTGTAAAACAATGCTCGACCCCACACATCTTGAATTACAATTTCCAAATTAAATTCATTAAATTATGAAATTTTACCGCTTGCCCCTTATTCGACCAGACTTTACCGACAGACTATTATCCTTTTCACCACTTCGAATATTATATAAGAAATAAAAAATTCCAAAACCAAACAGGAGTGATTCAAGGATTCGTAGGCTTTATATGCTCTAAAAATGTCGATTTTTATAAAAACGTGATAATCTAATTTCTCGCTGAAAAAAGACCATTGAAACTGATGGAGCTTACTTTGATTAAATATATTTGGTTTTGTTAAATACATTGCGTTTTAATTTTCACCTTCAAATTCCGTAATTTTATATATTACACCCAAATACATAAATATATATATACATATATATATACATATATATATATAGTGTGTGTGTGTGTGCATATCGTTTATATGCTCAGCACAACTCCAAATTGTAATTTCTCCCTTTAGATGAATATCCTTCACCAAATAAGGTACCCGAATAAAGAAAAGACATATTCGTAAAATATTATAACGATTCTATTATTTCCCGTCTCTTCGACAATTTCACAGTCAAATATTCTAGTTTTTTTTTATATGAAAAGTTTCCGCCATATATTTACGTCATAGTTATAAGTGTGCACAATACATAATATACTTTATGGCACACAGCCGCACAGCGCAAAGAAAACGAAAACAACAACAATACTGAAGTAATACGAGCATAGCTCCAGAGACGTCGCCATCCGAGTATTCTTCTCCGTACTGAAATTAACACAAATGAATTTCCGTTCTTTTGTTGTCATTTTTTTGACAATCAATAGCGTTCATCTGCTACGAAGCACACATCTTTTGAGACAGACTCGATGTTTTCGACGAACACGGAACGTAATAGATCGAACCGACGAGTAAGGAATTATTATCATTTTTTTTTTTTTGGATCAATTGTATTAAAACATCAACTACGTAAATGATTTCATTCAATGCTCGGCATAAAAAGTTACCATTCATCAATACACTTCATCTTTTTCCTGCGTTACATTTTCACGCTTTAACGAAATATGTTTTCACTTGTGTAAACGTTTTCATTCAATTCTACTATAAAAAAATATACTGCGTACAAAATTCCACGCTCGAAAAACTCGTTAAATATTTAATATTCAAATGTATTTTTATTACGTTTTTCTTTAATTCCAAATTTAACTACCGATTCTATTACAGAGTAACGACAACGTTCTTGCACAGATTTCTTTTGCGCCGACAGCGTTGAAAAAATATACAGAAACGTATAATATTTTATGATGCACTTAAACTGAAATAATTAAGATACGACCATTTTAATCGCAATAATTAAAAAAATATAGATATCTCTTTTCATCCTTTTTAAATCTCAGCGTTTCATTGCGCTTCTCTTCAAGGATAATCTTGAATTAACGTCGTATAAAGTTTTATGGAGTTTAATGTCAGTAAACAGCATCTAACTGTTTCTATATTCAAATTGTCAGTCTATTCTCCGATGATTATAAATTGTCAACGCGAAACGTAATAAGAATTATTGAACGTTGTGCTACTTTTTAGACTCGGAATGTTTTTTTATCGCAACATTTACCTGATTACATCGAGATATTCATATTTATTTAAATAAATTTCAGAATGAATATGAGATGTTCATTGGAATTTCGATATCAACCTGGATGGATTTACATTAAAAAATATTTCTATTTATAATTTAGTTCAGTGTTCTTATTACATTTTCTAACGAAATTATTCCGAATACTAATTTTTAAATAAGTCTTTCAAAGTTAGAAGGTATTTCAAGATTACAGTAGAAATAAATTAAACAGACAAGAACTGTTTCAAGAAAATGTCAATTTATGTTTTTATTTTAAATCAGAAAATATCTATCAGATTAGAACCGAATAATTATTTATTTGAGTTTTATAAATGAATTTTCGAAATGTACTACAAGTTACAATCTTTTCTCTGACCAAAATTATTCAATTTTTGATTATTGATCCTTTTTATTCATTCTTATGTGCATTTCAATGACTTATATATAAAGTGTGAGTATATTAGTAGTTATAAGGGTTATTTATAAATACTGATTGAAACAGAATCCATATTTTTTTATTCTTATAACATGTTTTCAAGGATAATAAACGTCTCTCATCCATTTTAAAAAAAAAGCAGGTCTGATAAGATGTGATATTAAAATATCAATTCACTGCATACCTTCGATAGTATTAATCAATCTGTTCAAAAATACTGAAGTTTGTAACTACAAAGAAACGTAATAAGAATTATTGAACGTTGTGCTGATTGTTAGACTAGGAATGTTTTTTATCGCAACATTTACCTGATTACATCGAGATATTCATATTTATTTAAATAAAGTTCAGAATGAACATGAGATGTTTATTGGATTTTCGATATCAACCTGGACGGATATTTACATTAAAAAATATTTACATTTATAATTTAGTTCAGTATTCTTAATACATTTTTTAACAAAATTTATCCGAATAAATAATTATTCGGTTCTAATCCGACAGACATTTTCTGATTTAGAATAAAAAAAAAATAAATTGAGATTTTCTTCACATCGTTCTTGTCTGTTTAATTTATTTTCACTGTAATCTTGAAATGTCTTCTAAAACTTTGAAAGAATTATTTAAAAATTAGTATTCAGATTAATTTTGTTAAGAAATGTTGCTCGCTGCGTTCACCAACTCCTGGGAGATCTTCACTCCCCTCCTCTCGATAACGCTTACTCCTCCCTAACAAATAACAGAAATTTACAAATTACAAGTCGTAAAATTTTTATTGGAAAAATTTTTTAAAAATTAACACAATATAAAATTAAAATGTGTCAGTGAATAATATTTTGAACAAATTTCTTATCAGTTTTACACTGGAACAGTATACCCTCTTTCTTTGTACATCATGAAACAAAACATAGATCATGTGACTGATATCAACCAATCAGAATAGAGACCACGTGACCGATATCGACCAATCAGAGAACGAATAAAAGGCACGCATACGGGCGTGTTAATTTTTTAGTTATAGTGTGATGACTTCTTGTCAATGACACTTGCTCTGAGGTTAGATCATACAACCGAACATATTTATTCGTTGAATTTCTAGATAATTCATTACTAGATGAACGATTCTTAATAAGGGAAAAGATCTGCAGTTCTGTTTTCAGCTCGATTGAAATTTATTTACTTCTCTCTATCGTTTCAAAACAAAACAAAAAAAAAACATCTATCTCCATCACTGAAAAGTCGATATGTCGACCAATGGTCTGATTTCATTCGTGTTAAATGTGTCTAGTACGTACATATTGACGTAACTTTTTTCCATTTATTTTATACAAAAAAGATCCGATAAAAACATATCCGTTTCGAACACGACTAATAAGGATTATGATTCACGTCCGAGCGAATACGAAAATAGCAACTGATTCACAGAGCGCGGCCATATTTCGTACGTTTCAACAGTTCTGTTCATTTAATTACAGATACATTGATCTTGCTGTTGTTGTTGTTGTTTTTCTTTCTCTCTCTCTCTCTCTCCAGTTCCAGTCAATTGAAAACGCATCGGCGTGTGACATTTCATTTATTTATTTTTTGATTGCATTCAACAGACGAAACGTAAATAAAACGTCGAGATTAATTGAATTGGTCGAATGAACTCCAACAACATCACGACTATCCTCTAGTTTTTATGTACACCGTCAATTATGATTTGTCTAGTGTGGTAAATGGCTGTCATCGAAATGAAACGCGTTTCGTTTTATTATTCGAGTAGCGCTCGTGCTTTTCTTTCATAAATATCATCACTTATCTTGAATATAGATAAGGTTTCCATCTATCTTTTTTTTTCAATTCAATACTTTTGAAAGTGTAAAATAAATAACCGAGGTCATTTATTTTCGATTCTTGCACATTTTCGACTCTTTTATTAAGCGTGCAAATACCTCGAATATCAATCATGGAGCAAGAGAAGGACCATTTTTGATTTATATATATATATATACATATGTACAGTCGACCCTCCTATAACACTATTAATTCGTACTGCGTTATATGGAAACCACGTTATAGAAGTAAGTACATATGAATCAGGTCAATTCGTTCTGCATTACATGAAAATTGCATTCTCAGAGAACCATATTATTAATTTTGATAAAAAAAAAATAGTAATGCTGCATCATTTCTACATTTTCAGGGGAATCCCCTGACAACTGAAATTGAAAAATGGTAACGTACGTGCATGAAAGAAACGTGAAGAATTCCTCACTAATTTCAACCGTAAAAGTGTAATAGAAAAAATCATGCTATAGAGAGAGACTGCTTAAGCTAATTAAGTTTTATTATATAGAGACCGTATTACAAGAGTACATCGTTATAGGAGGGCTGTCGCAATTTTTGTCCGCGTTATATGTGAATCGCGTTATTAGAGTACCGCGTTATACAAATGTTTACTGTATGTATATATATATATATATATAAATATGTGTATTTGTGTGTGCGAGTGAGTGGGAGAGATTTTTTCTTGTGTTTTTGACGAACGAGTGCTTTGAAGAAACAATTACGAGTATGAATTTTGCACGTTAACAAACTCTTTTGTGCAAATAAATGTGGAATTATTTATGAAATTGTATGTAGAAATATATATTTATATAAACATATATTTATAGAGAGAGAGAGAGAGGGAGAAAGAGAGAGAGATGCGAGAGAGCGTGTGTCGATTTACATGAATTAAAAGCATGAATTTAAACATTTCGTGAAATGAATACGAAATTAAATAAATTCACAATCGTTTTCGTTCGATTGAAACCGCATGATTTTTTTAATGAAAAGATAAAAATAATCATTCTCTTGGAAACATTCAATTATTGATGAACGTATTTGTAAGGAACAAGGAAGGCAACAACCTCGACAGGCTTTTAAACAGCGTCCACGTTCTTGCGGAACGACGGACTTCCGTACAAGAGAAACCATATTTGCAATACACCGGAGGAAATATTGAAAAAGGATTTGTAATCACGGACAGAATTATAAATAATTTAATGTAAATCTATAATTTAAGAATCGCGAATACTGAGTCGAGTATTTATTGGTATGGTATATATATATATATATGTATGTATATATTTTTTGCTGTAACTTAATTAAAATTTCTAAAGAATTTCAGTGTAGAAACTCGTGCTTTGTGAAATATGTGTGGGTTAAGTTTTCAGTCGAAATCGTTTCAAATTAAATGCGAGCATTGAAAATTAATAAATGAGTTTTCACATTACATATATATATATATATATATATATATATATATATGTATGAAAAAAGAAAAATATACTAACAAAGCAACACTTTTTTACTACTGTCATGCAAACCGTTTCAAAATACTAACGTTATTTGTTGTCAAACACATTGCTCGTTTCTGACAAGTACAGCCAGTACTCAGTTTTATATTTACTGCAGATTCATGTAATGTATTTGTAGTGGTAGAGGACTCATATATTTCACTCGTTAAGTTTAATATATACTAAAAAACTGACACGTTTCTATATCTACAAATATATATATATATATATATATATATATATATATATATATGTATATATATATGTATATATATATATATATATATATATATATATATATATACAAATGAATAAAAACTTTTCAGTGTAAAAAACTGTACTTATGTAATTGCACATGAAAAATTGAAAACTATTTCAATTTTAAAAATACATAGAAACCAGTCAGAGTTTTTTTGAAATTTATTTATCTGATATGCGAACACAACGAACTTTTTCCTTCGTCTGACTTTAAATCCTGCATAGTTTGCGATATTTCAATTGAATTTTTATTGGCACAACAAAACGTTTGTTTGATAAACTTTTCGATGACTAGAAGTTGTACTTTTTTACGATTATAATTTGATATGTGAAGAGGTTATCTTTTATATAAAATGATTAATAATAAAGTCATTTCTCTATAATTTATATCATTCCGATGATGAAAAAAATCCAGATTTATGTTTCAAATTGAACTATATTTATGTAAGGAATCAAGTATTGAATTTAGATGTAATAATATTTAAATTGTTATTCAAACTGAACTTAATTGAGTCTTGAATTATTAGGTTAAATACAGTTTTTTTTTTCATTATCAGGCGGTGCACTTTTCAAATTTCCTCTTATATATGAATTCAAAAATATTACTCATTAATGCAATTTGTGTGTCATGGAGATGTTAGGTTATATATTTGTATGTCAACCCTTGATTACCCACTTTACACTAATAAAAATACTAAATTAACTGAGCATAATCACATAACTCGGCGATTTCTTTTCAAAGACGGAACTAATGCCATCGATGCAAATTAGAGACTTCCTTTCAAACACTCGACGATAAGTGCATAAATATAGAAATATGTACGCACACAGACAGACAGACAGACAGACACACTCCACTCATCTTCCATCGAGTCGTCGAGCGATTTTCATAAAAATACCATATCATTTTCATCAGAATCGCCCCTCTTTATTCCTTTACACCGACTTCCATGTCGGCTGATTTTAATTAATGACCGGGAGATGAGAAAATTTCTCAAGTACAAAGAAAACTGTACGATCCGAGTCTTTTAATTGAAATCCGTGAAAAACTCTATCGTACGAATATAGAATAGTACAAATACAAATATATATTCGGATACTACTGGTACTAGGTTTCGTCACCAACAAAAGCTTAATTATGTCAGAAATAGCTGCTGTGTCGTTGATTAAATCGAAATAAATATAATAGAATCTGTGTATCGTTGAAATTTTAATGTATATATATATATATATATATATATATATATATATATATATATATATATATCAGATAATCAAAATATTTTATGTAATTTTCTATAATAAAAATGTATAAGACAAATTGTATTCCTTAAACAATATACCCTTAAACTCAATAAACTTTTTCCAAGTCTTCTTTTTATACCTATACGTTTATATATTTATATATATATATATATATATATATATATATATATATATATATATATATATATATCAGGTAATCAAAATATTTTATGCAATTTTCTATAATAAAAACGTTTCAAACAAATTTTATTCCTTAAACTATATACCTTTAAGCTCAATAAACTTTTTCCAAGGCTTGTTTTTATACCTATACGGTTATATTTATATATATATATATATATATATATATATAATATAATAGTACATATATATATATATATATATATAAAATAGGAGATTGCATTGAAAGCCGCTGTTCACATTTAGATGGCTCTAGGTCTGTATACTGTGGGCAGTGAGAAATGTCTCCTATCATTCTGAAGTGTGTACATTTCCACTAAAATTCAATCATCAAACGCCATCCTTCGTTTACACAAGTGCTTCTCTATAACCGAATTAAAATGGAACGCGATAAGTTGTTTTTCGATGTGTACTTCTACACTACTTTGATTTGAAAAAAAAGTGAAACAGAAGCTCATCGATAGCTTGAGAAAACTTACGGCGAATCTTCTCTACCGGAAACAGTATATAGAGATTGGTTTCGATGATTCAAAAGTCGTGATTGTGACGTTCACGGAAAACAACGGCCAGGTCAATCGAAAAATTTGAAGATGAACAACTGTAAGCTGCTCAAACACTCAAAGAATTGGCTCAACGGCTCGAAGTCGATAAATCAACCACTTCACAATGTATGCGAAAATTACAGAAAGAAAGGAGATGGCTGCTTCATGAATTGGACGAAAACGCCATTGCTAATCGTTTTAACATCTCGATTTCTTTGCTTGCAAGGCATTAAAAGAAGAGTTTCTTGTGGAATATCGTGACTGACGATGAAAAATAGATTTATTTCGATAACCCGAAACGCAAAAATCTTAGACTGATCCTGGACAATTATCAACCTCGACACTAAAGCGAAACATCCACGGTCACAAAGAAATGTTCTCTATTTGGTGGGATATGGAGAGTGTCGTGTATTATGAGATGTTGAAACCGAAGAAAACAATCATCTTCGAACTTTATCGACAGCAATTGTAGCATTTGAATGATAATTTGATGCAAAAACGACCATCAATTGCATCAAGTCACCGGAAAGTGATTCTTCTTCATGACAACTCTCGGCCCCATGTTGCTATAGCCGTGAAACAAACACTGATGGAGCTCGATCAGGAGGTTCTCTCGCACCAATCGTATTCTCTGTACCTGTCCCCAAGCGATTACCATCTGTTCCAATCGATGCAACACGCTTTGGAACATACACATTTCCATAACTAGAGAGAAGTCGAAAATTGGGTTAATGAATGGTTTGGCTCAAAAGACAGATCATTATTTTGTCGAGGAACTCGACTTCTGCTAGAAAAGTGGGAAAAAGTCATACCTTCCGAGAGAAAATAATTTGATTTATGTATTCACACATTTTTATTGAAATAAATGCTAAAAAAATAGCAGTTTTCAATGCAACATCCTAATACATGGGTCGTTTGATAAATTTGATAAATTTCTATGATGTGGCACTACCATTCATTTGGTAACGTCACGGCTATCAAATATCACTTTTTAAACTAGCATAGGTGAAATTTCGTTGTGAAATCTTGTTTTGCACTGTGCACAATAACTTTATTATATTTTTGATCAAATAACTTGAGAAAAACATTAAAAATAAATTAAATTTGACACCAAACCACAGAAATGTTTCTGACTTAACTTTTTCAATAAATGATTAGTGATCATTCTTCAGTTTGATGACGATGCTATCATCCTCGGAGAGTTGGTTTCTCTGCAAATGATGGTATCATCATCGAAATACTCATAAACAAGAATCAAAAATGATTAACGATCATTTATCGAATATTTCCAATTAAAAAATATTTTTACTTTGTAAGATGAGAGAAAAAATCATTTGTGAAAGTTACTCTTTCACAGTTGAGACCAAAGGACACAGTATTGCTGTTCGTAGAATGTCATTCTTGCTGGAGTGTAGACTGAAAGGGTTAACTAGTTAAATTGTACTCTTGAGCACAGTTCACGTTTCGATACTAGGCTATCAGAAACATCTTTATCATTTTTCGATAACACAAAGTTTATAGTCATCTGTGTGAAATATTTTCTTTTATATTTCATTTCAATTTTTCGTTATCACTCATTTAAATTTATTGTACTTATTTATCACTTTTAATGTATTGTTTTGATATCTTATCACGTTCATAAGATATTTATATAATGAAGTAAATAAAATATACAACCTTTTTTTCGTTGAAATTTAACAATTTAAGATGAAAATAATATTCCTAATGATTTCATATTCTTTTTAAAACAATTGTTTCATATTAATTGATCATTAGAATAAGTTTGTTGTATTTAATAATAATTATATTTTCATGAAACAAAGCACGAATCAGACGCGAAACAGTTCTGAATGCATCGAACTAATTAATTAATTCAAACGATTTTTTTCAACTCATCCACTGAAACATTCACTGAAACTCGTAGCGTATGTGACGAAAACTATCCAACAACTGAAACAATAGAGCACAAATCTCGAATTTCTCCGCTGAATGCGTGTTTATAACAGAACACGTTTCGTTCCATTGAGAACAGAGGGAGCTCTCTCCCTCGCGCGAGCCTCGCAACGCCGACGAATGTCTGACGAGCTTAATGTTATTCGCGGTATAAACACAGCATTTCCTCAAAATGTACTTGTTATAATTTCACCATCTATCATCGAAGAAAACAGCTTTCTAACTACCTAATCTTATTACATTACAATATCTTTATTTAAGTATACTTAAGATTACAATGTAGAACATTATTCATATTGAATTGAAACCGAAGATGAATAGATGTACATTTACTAATTTACATACACAGACATACGCACATCTCTCTCTTTTTCTATATCTATCTATAATCTCGCTTTGTCTATCTTTACATATCTATATATATATATATATATATATATATATATATATATATATATACTTGAAAAGAGAGAGAGAAAAAGATAGATATATTGTTTAAGGATTAAAAATGAAACTAATTCTTTTCAATCCTCTTATTTTAAATATAAATATATACAAAAATCTCTTTCTTTTCCTGTAATTATCTACATACTATCTCTCTGTTTATATATATATATATATATATATATATATATATATATATATATATATATATATATATATATATATATATTCAATGCGTTTGTATGTCCGAAGAAAATTGAAATAAAAGGAACGGAAATAGAAGAAGTTACGAAATATGTCTATCTAGGCCAGTTTATCAACAGTGATGGATCATTCACTGAAGAAGTAAATAGGAGAATAAAAATGGGATGGAGCTCTTTTGGACGAAACGCCTCGATATTTAAATCAACAATCCCACTCTGTTTAAAGAAAAAAGTATTCGATCAGTGTATACTACCGGTCCTTACCTACGGCAGCGAAACATGGGTGCTTAACGCCAAAATAGTTCAAAGACTCCAAACAACACAACGAAGTATGGAACGATGCATGTTGGGAATAACAAGAAGAGATAGAAAGAGAATAGAATGGATACGAAAACAAACAGGAGTCATAGATATAATAAGAAGAGTAAAGAGTCTGAAATGGAAATGGGCGGGACATATCGCAAGAAGAGAAGACAACCGATGGACAAGAGAAATTACTGACTGGGAACCAAGGAATATGAAAAGACCCAGAAAGAGACCAATGAACAGATGGGATAAGGATATTAAAAACTTTCTTGGAAAACTGTGGAAAAGAGAGGCACTGAATCGAACAAAATGGAAAATCACGGAAGAGGCCTTTATCCAGCAGTGGATTAACAGGGGCTGAAGATGATGATGATATATATATATATATATATTAGGTAACTAAGAAAGTTCTATCGCTGCTAATAATTCCAAGAATTGTTTACACTTGTTATCGGATAAAATTCCAAGAATTGTTTATCAGTAATATTGACATGTGTTTTAAAAGAATATCGAATTGTTCACTTTAATTTAAAAAATAATTCTAACCTTTAAAAATGTCTGCGAAAAACAGTTTAGTACATGCGTGTTCGCTTTATGAATTGAAGCTTGGGACTAACGCTACAGAAAGTGCAAAAAAATTTGTACTCCATTTGGAGAAAATACAGTTACATCAACAACGGCCCAGAGATGGTTTAAAAAAAATTCTACCGTGGATGAATTCAATAATGATGAGACCAGATCAGGCAGACCATCAAATTTAAATATCGACGAATAGAAGACAATGACTGAAATAAATTCACATAGAGAAAAACTTATGGTTACTATGTGCTGGACAATTAAAGGAATAATCAACTATTCTTTTTTAAAACCAGGCGAAACAATTACGGCTGATTCATTTTTCACCACTTGGAATATTACTTAAGAAAAAATAAAAAAATCCGAAACAAACAGAAGTGATTCAAGGATTCGAAGACTTTATAAGCTCTAAAAATGTCGATTTTTATAAAAATCGGATAAACAATCTAATTTCTCGTTGGCAAAAACCATTGAAGCTGATGGAGCTTATTTTGATTAAATATATTTTGTTTTGTTAAAAATATTGCGTTTAATTCACACCTTCAAGTTTCGCAATTTCATATGTAGCAACCTTATATATATATATATATATATATATATATATATATATTAATATATGTATTTGTGTATTAATATATTAGTATTAAAGCGCAGTCAGGATTTTTGTTCAACAAGGAATTTCAATATTTGCATTTTACTTTTTACAAAATATTTTATAAACGCCGATATGAGGTACATCAGTAAAATAGAGAAAGTGTAGTGAATATACGAGTATGATATAGGCTACAATGGAGACTATGCTGAGAAATAAAATCGATTTTTTCCAAAAAAACGGTGCGTAACATGTTTTTTCATCATACTTATCAAACGATCCACGTATGTGTATATACATATATATATATATATATATATATATATATATGAGAGAGAGAGAAAGAGATGATATATATGTATATATATATATATATATAAATTACCTGCACAACGTACCTCACCCCTGATTACAATAAATTCGCTATAAATCAAACCGACGTAGATAATATATCAAAATTCGATTTTGTTTAAACGGAGAATAAAAAACGCAGTGCGCCGGCACGGCCGCTTCCTCCCAGGAAAAAAAATCAAACTTATTTCTCTATCGGCTATTCAATTCGACGTCGTTTTTCTCGTCTATGCACATTCGCACGACGGCCGCACTTGATTTCCTAGCGCCGCAGCCCACCGTCGTCGCCGGTGAGCTATACGGACGGCGGGCTCCATGTTGGAATTCCCGTCACGGAGCAAATGAAATTCCGCGTCTCACGAGTACATTAAGTTTCGACTGGATGGCGCGGTGTTCATTTTTAACACCCGCTCTCTCGCCGTTTACAAGTCCTCGCTATGTTGTTATGACGGTTAACATTTTTATACGAGCTGTAAATTTAACAAATGATGAAAAATGCGAACTGAATTACACTTATTTTTTATTTAAATTGAATTTTCAATTCTGTTACGTTACGGCGCGTACGGCGACGTAACTGAAACGTACAGAACGGAAAGTTACGTCTATTCATTACGTCTTATATGAAATTAATGAGCGTTGCATGTGATTTAATTTGATTTCATTCTGCGTACAGTTTTTTTTTCACCATAAAATATCATTCACTGTTTTTTTAACAGAACAAGTTGGTCGATTAAACATCATAAAAAACATAATTAAGCGCTGAGTCTCCCCCAGACCGTTCAACTTCCTTACTCTTTAACACTTCTATAACAGTAAAGTACTTAAATAAAATCAAATTAAATTTATGTGGGTCGTTTGATAATTATGATAAAAAGAAATTTAAAAAACTTTTTTTTTTTTGAAAAAAACGATTTTATTTCTCAACACAGACTCCATTGAGGGCTACATACTTGATCCAGCGAGTCTGCAAAATACCCATTGACAGCGGCGATGACATCCTCATTCGATGAGACTTTCTTCCAACCGAGTCAAATATTCAAGTTTTAGAAAAGGAAGAATTCGCACGGGGTCAAATACAGAGAACAGGATGGATGAGGAATCAATTCGAAACCTAATTCGTGTAATTTTGCCATTGGCACGGACGATTTGTAGGACACTGCGTTGTCCTGTTGAAAGAATACTTTTTGTGCGCCAATCTTGGCCGTTTTTGTTTCAGCTCTTCATTCACAGTCTAATTATATTGCATAATAGGCTCCTGTTATCGTTTTTCTCTTCGTTAAATTGTCGGTCAGGATGATTCCTTTGGAATCTCAAAAATCATTGGATATCACTTTCCCAGCCGACAAAACAGTCTTCGCCTTCTTCGACACACTTTCACCAGTCATTGTCCACTGCTACACCTGCTGCTTCAACTCAGGTGTGTATTTTTTGCTTCATTATGTAATCGAACAGTGTTTTATTAAAAGAAACGGGTAAAATATTCTGATTGTTTAAATGTATTCCAGAACTCAAAATAAAAATTCCAAGTGACAAACTAAAACGAATACTGTTTATTTATTATTAACAAGAAATACACTTGTTTGTGTAACTAAGCGACGTCTCGTTACCTTAACACTGCAGCTGCAGCTACACATACACATATACAATTTGACAATCAGGATGATTTTTTGTGATTCCTTGGGAATCGCAAAAAAATGACCATCATCTTCCCAGCCGACAAAACAGTCTTCGCCTTCTTTGGTGTCCAATGTTTTGACTGCTGCCTCGATTCCATATCTGATCAATACACGAAGGCCTGCTCTGTTTTTTTCATTTTTTGCGGCAACTACTACAATGCTCGCTTCAAACATTCTTAGAACATTAACAACGCGTCGCTTCTGGTTAAAATTTCGCCTATGCTGGTTTAAAAAATGACACTTGATAGCTATAACTTTATCAAATGAATGACGGTAACACATCATAAAAAAACCAAACTTATCAAACAGTCCTCGTAAATACAACTCATAAAGAAAAACACCGTTATAGGTGATTTATGTTTCATTTCGTCAATTTTAATATTTTCAAAATCAATTTCAATTCTTATAAATATTGATTTTAATGTAAACAATTTGTTACTTTAAAAACAAAAACATAAATATTAATGAAATATGATATATTTTTACTATTAAAACGTCATAGCGTTCAAAAATAATTCAGAGATTACTTAAACAAACTTTTCGATTCTATTTTCCGTTTCGAAAACCTTTCAGATTTTACATCCAACAATTTCTTACATTTAATTAAAGCACTTTGTTTCACCGTTACTTTTTTCCCATTTTGCTTTTACAGCTCAAATAGTTTCCAACAAAAAGTTATTCGATCAAAAGGTTTATTATTTCAAGTAAAAATCCTTTAAGCTATAAAAATAATGCAAGCTAAATGCAGACAAATTACTGTTCAGTCGATTGTATGTAACGTTAACTATACGAACGTTCTCTTAGAAAACTATTGTTTTAAGTAAAATTAGTGAACTCGTATCTTTAATTTAATAGAACTTTTTCATGTCTTGAATTTTCATACATGTTGTTGACGTTGACTAAATATAGACGTTTTTGATTATAAATATAAAAAATAAATAAGTATATAAAATATTTAAAAATCAAATAAATAAAAATCTATTTTATTTTATAAGTATTCAAGCTTATACCAAAAAAGACGTCCGAAAATATGCTTGCCTAACACAAAAATCTTTTAAATAAGTAGTCTCAAATTCATATATAAATACGGGTCTCCAGATTCAGTTAAAAAGTGTGAAAAAAAGTCACTCAAAAAAAATTTAACGTGCGAAAAAAATTCTTTTATTTATATCTGAAAGTAACTCATTTAAATTTTATATTTATTTTTTCTTTAACAAATTTATAAAATTTTTTTAAAAAATATATAAATTTTAGGTATTATTATCAAACGTTACAACAAAATTTTAAATTAGAGTAATTTAAAAAAAATAATATTTTTTACTAGTAATTTGACATCTTTTTGTCAGAAACTATTTTATCAATATCGGATCTGATTTTTTTGTGATTACGATATTTTTACTATAGATGTTAAATGTTCAATTGTCAATCTTATCCTATGTGAAATGTTATTAGTCTTTAAAAGGGAAAATAATTGTTCATATAGGTATGTACTACCAAAATTTGACAAGAATCTCGATGCTAGCATTTCAATAAAATGTTTTGGCAAGTACAAATAAAAATCTAGAATACCAACTTCATTATATTGCTTTTTAGCACCGCGTTACACTGAATTTCAATTGGATGTTACTTTTTATTATTATTTTAATATTTTTATTACTCTATTATTTTAATAAAATCAACTTCAAGCTTTGGACAAGAAAAAAAGAATAAATGTATTCCAAAACAACTGTGTAATTCATAAATTATTTGTAATCATTTTTACAAATACATTTTTCTAATGAGGCTCAACCCATATAAAAGTTCTAATTAAAAATATTCAATAATTAATTATCGGTCATCTTTTTTAATATCCTAGTACTCTGATGAAGATCCTATCGAAATATGCATAAGCAACGATCAAAAAAGGTCAATGTAACCAATCATTGAATATTTTTAATCTGACCTTTTCTCGTGGCTTGTGAAAGAAAAATTTATTCGCGAACGTGAATTCAGCTCCAGTGCCAGTACTGTATTGACGTTTGTGGCGTTAATGACCTTATCTGTCGAAATGTCTCTAAAATCAAAATATCTATCTATCTATATTGACATTTGTAGTCGCTTCTTTAACGTTATAATGTGATAAATGCTTTCACTATTTAAAATTTAAATATTCACTAGTGTATTTTAAATGTTTCGTGCTCTATTATCTTAAAATGAAAAATAAATATTTCTAACTTGTAAAGATTATAATATTATAAACAAAAAGCTCATAAGAACATGTCTTGGAGATATATAGTTTGTTTCGAAACATCTTCTGTATTCAAGGCCATGTTTTTTGTAACACAGAGTAACTTTCGTGTTGACTTTTTCAAATTATAATAATATTAAACAAAATGTTATAAAAATAGTTTAGAATATAATTTATATACTTTTTTTTAGTTTATTATTTCAATTAGTTCTTTTGACAATTTATATAGAAAGTATTACTATATTAGTAGTTAAAAGAGTTATTTGTGAATACTGATTGAAACAGTATTCAATTTTTTATTCTTATACCATGTTTTCAAGGATAATAAAAATATCTCATCCATTTTTTTTAAAAAAAAGCAAGTCTGGTAAGATGTGATATTAAAATATCAATTTACTGCATACCTTCGATAGCAATAATCAGTCTATTCAAAAATGTTGTATTTTGTAACTAGAAAGAAACGTAATAAGAATTATTGAACGGTGATAATTTTTAGACTCGGAATTAATATTTTTCATAAAAATACACTCACTAGACTCGAAGTGATTATCTTTAATTGAAATCAAGAAATTTTTAAAATATCGTCTCTTACAAACGCCTATAAGAGTTGTTAATAATTTTCAAATATTAACTACATAAATGTTTGCTCTAACGAAAAAAATACAATATGCCAGTGTACATGAATAAATTTAAAAGCATAAAACTTAATTAAAACAGTTTCAATAACTTTATTTGTGTTATGTTGTGGAGTGGAAAAAAAATTTTTTTCTAAACGTTTCATGTACGACGATTGAAACGTTCCGATTCGGCCGAACTGAACAATATTTGGAAACCAGTCGATACTTTAAGCATATCTCGTATACTCGTTTCTTGTAAATATTACATTGTCATGGAAATTCCATATTTTTCATATTAAATACTCCCGTTTCTCCGATACATAACGTACAGTGAAGTGTGTAATGTAACGAACGACGGTTTCGTCGCATTCATGTGTTAATACACACAATGGATTTAATTTAAATCGTGAGTCTGAGGAATTTGACCGATTCAATATACAAATACATATTTCACACACATACAGACATAGATTATATATATATATATATATATATACATATATATATATATATATATATATATATATATATATATATATATATATATATACATATATAAATGCAGATTTCCTTTCATCAATGAAACATTTTTCAGGAAAAAAAAATAAACTCGCTCTCTTAAAAAGCATTCCTTGTGCGTAAAACGCGAACTGTGAAATTCCATCGAAGTCGATGAATAAACATTGCATAACGCGCGCGTTATACATTGGAATTCACGGTACATTACTCTTTTACATATTTTCAATATATTTGCACAATTGAAATAATGTCTTATGCGAAATATATGTGCTTTTTAGGAGAAAGAAGACGTTAAGCGTTTTATTATTTCGTCGATGGTACGTTTCGTTCACCGTAGATTACTTGTTCACAGTTAGAGACGTTCATGGAATCGAAATAATGTTTTTAGCAATTGTGTAGTTTATAATGAAATTTATTCAGGATTAATAAGTAGTGTGTGTGACTGTGATAGTGATAGTCATGGATTTTTAAGTGGCTACTCGGTTAGTCAAGTGAAATAATTGTCTTTGTTAATTTATGTTAATCGTTAGAGGGAGAGCAAGAGAAAGCGAGCAGGGGCGAAGCCCTTCTATGGTTTGGCGAGCGCAGCGAACAGGAGACAGAGACTCTTAGTATAAATTAATTATTGTTTCATTCCACAAACGACAAGAAAATTCGAATCAAAAATGTTCAATAAATCATTATCAATCATTTTTGATTGATGATTATTTGAATTTTCCGGTTTATTTTTGATTTTTGACACGCGCGAACTTCTTCCTCTTCAAAGTTCTCATCCCCA
Organism: Acanthacorydalis orientalis; assembly: GCA_034766995.1. Classification (NCBI taxonomy): domain Eukaryota; kingdom Metazoa; phylum Arthropoda; class Insecta; order Megaloptera; family Corydalidae; genus Acanthacorydalis; species Acanthacorydalis orientalis. The sequence goes on from CM068316.1 coordinate 48,499,695, forward strand.
GCACGAAAATTTTTGAACCATCATTGCAGCTTCCGTTCCTTAACAGTACCCACACCAAAATCATCGTTTAGTTCACAAGCAGTTTCTCTTTCTTTACTACCCGTTTTGAACTCACTCAAAAAAATGATCTTATTTGCTACTTTTACATCTTTAATTCAAGAGCCAAATTTGAAGCAAAATTGATAATAATATCAAAATCCTGTTACCAAAATACAGACCGAAAAAATCATTTTAAATTGATTTTATCATGCACACGATGAAAATGACACTTTCATTGAGAAAAATTAAGGTTAGAATTCAGAAAACAAAAACCGCAATTACTTTTCTACCGACGTAATGCAATCCAGTTCCTGTTTCATTTTTGTACAAAAATCATTAAAGATAATTCTCCTCTACACATTTTGCTTAAACTGTTTCAGGATATGTTTGAACTGTCATTTATATTTTTTAATATGTCGTTGTTTTTTTTTTGAACGCAAGTAAAATAAATTATATCTGTTGCGTCGAATTTGCTTTCATGTTATGTTTTTGTCACATTAGATTGTCAAATAAAGTCATATTGTATCAACCAGTCGTAAACTTGTTGAAGTATTTTTATTTTGTATATATGTGTTTGAATGTCTCTCTCTCTCTCTCTCTCTCTCTATATATATATATATATATACACATATATATGTATATATATATATACACATATATATGTATATATATATATATACATACAGGTTGTCAAAAAAATATATACACATTTAAACAGTTCCCTTGTCATTTTCTTTTTTTTAAGTAAAAGTGATTTAAAATAATTGCTGATCTTGGAATACACTTCGAAAAAAGAAAATGTGTCGTGAAGTGCTACTGGAAGTGTAAGAATGTAACCCAACTGCAAAGACAGTTTAGAAAGTGTCGTTTAAATTAAAAGCCTCAATCAATGGCCAGAATTTCAACTACTGGGCATCTGAGAATCAGCATGTTACGGACAAACATCATGTTAATTTACCAGGAGTTACAGTGTGGTGTGGATTTTCAGCAAAGGATTTAACTGGATCATTCTTTTTTGATAGCACTGTAACTGGTGCCGTTTACTTGAACCTAGTGCAGGAATTTGTCATATCACGCATTTATGAGGTGTGTAGGGATGAGCAGGACTTTTATTTACATCAAGATAGTGCACCTCCCCACTACTATCGTGATGTGAGAACCTATCTTGGTGAAAATTTGCCATACAGATGGATTTGATGTAGAGGTAGAGATGGAGAGGACGTAGAGGTAGCATTTAATACCTCCCGCACTCCCCCGATCTCAGACCAATGGACTTTTTTATGGCGAATCATCAAAGATAATGTTTATGATACGAAACCGGTAACAATTAATGATTTGAGAGCACCCATTGAAAGAAAATCCCCTCAAATACCAAACCAAACTATTCGTTCTGTTTGCGATTCCATTTCTCCAGTTTATCAGTAGTGGTCGTACCAGAAAAGTCATCAATTAGAGCACTTACGATGACTAAAAAAATCTTTGTCTATCTTCTTTAATTTGGAATTTTAATCTGAGTTATACATTAATAAATACTGAACTTATAATCATTCAAAATTTGTATACATTTTTTGGGACGCCCTGTATATACATATATATATATATATGAGTGTGTGTGTATGTATATAATTTGTGCACTTCATAAATATTCCGTTTCTCGAGATGACTTTTTTCTTAAACATCAAACATGTAAATTAACATCACCGAGAGCTATACGAGAGTTATACAGCTCAGACAAATACGAGCGAGTTGACGGTCGGGAAACGCAGCATAAATAATGATTTTTAAAAGCTCGTATAGAACACGTCCCAAACCGCATTCACAAAACGCACGTTTCGTCGTTTACGTTCGCGGAGCTATGTGAGCACCGCTCGACGCAATGTGCGACGGGGGCGCCCGGCCGCCACGCCATTGGGATCGGTGTTGTGTTTTGCACCTTCTCGCGTACAATTCGATGTGGTAAAGTGTCTCTCGACTCGCTAGCGTCGTCCCCACGAACGTCGCATTTATATAGCCTTTATAGCTCCAATGTAGGTTCGTGTATATCATTTGCTGAATAAACACGCTTTTGAAAAGATTAAATATTAAAGCTTAATACACTATCGGTTGTCTTCTTTCGTTCTCATCTTTTAAATGAAATAGATGAGATTGACTATAAATAATATACGCTTTATATGAAGATAAAGAACGCATAAACTAGAAATCAAATTATAAAGTTTATTATTATGGAATGGATCCGTGGATAAGCACGGGACGATAGTCGAAAATGTCAGACGAGCGGAACGATTCTTTAAACAGAAAATCGGAGATAATTTCGTATAGAATGTCTTACATAAAATTTAATCCCTATGTTGGAACTTTACAATCGGGGTTTAGCTAAACTGTTGTAATGATGGAAAATCGAAGAAAAGACTTTATTAAAGTCTTATTTACTTTGCATCATAGACACTTAATCAATTTTACTTCCAATCAATTATAAAAAAGTATCTACATTTCAATATCTAATGAATATATATATATATATATATATATATATATATATACATATGTATATTCATATATCATATTAGCCAAAATATAAGAAGAGATTTATTTTCACAGATTTTCATTAAAAAATAAGAGTCCTTTTATATTCGGATGTTCAGAACTTAAAGCCGATACTGTATGCGTTTTAAACAGGCTATCAAGTTTTCTATGATTTTTGTAAATATTACTTTCTATTAAAACGTAAATCAACTTTTTTCATCGTATTATTTGTGAAAAACTGTGTGTCGTCTTATAATAAGGGCCGTAAAAGTGCTTTTTTGATCTTTTTTGGAAAAAAACTAGGACTCATAATTTGTTTAATATGGTAATATATATATAAAAGAGTAGGATGAAAAGGTCCGGCCCTCGCATATATAGATGGTGTCACTGTGATCAATATTTTGATGGTGTTGCATGATTTCATTCTTCACAATCTTATGTTTGAAAGTTCCAGCCAATAAGTTGTTTAGTATTAGTTAGATAAACCACCGAAGTGAACGGATCAAGCATAGTTTTTAAAAATGAAAAAGTGGAAATTCATGTCATGATTATTTTCTCTTTGAAAGACTTAAGTGCAACTGATATAAAAAAGGAGCTGGATTCAACTTTAAGGGTCTCCTCTATCGAATACAATGGTTAAGTGATTGGTCGCTGAACTTCAAATAAATCGGACGAGCGCCAGTGTTGAACCACACAGTGGACGTCCCATTGAAGTGACTACGCCAGAAGTGACTGAAAAAAATCCACAAAAGCGTTTCGGCAGACCGTAGAGTGAAAGTGAGTGAGAGAGCAAAGACATTTAGCATATCAATGGAACGTGTGCGCTGTATCTTACACGAACATTTGGGTATAATAAAGATGTGCGCTAGATGGGCGCCGAGTTTGCTCACAACTGATCAAAAATAATGACGAAAGGACGTTTCAATCGATTATTTGGCACTCTATAAGCGCAATCCAATCATCGATAATAATCGCTGATGAGACTTAGGTCCATCGCTACACTTCTGAGGCCAAACAACATAAATAATGGACAGCGAAAGGCGAACCAACTCGAAAAGAGGCAAAGACAATTCCGTCGGCTGGTAAGGTTATGGCGATTATTTTTTTGGAATACGCGTGGAATCCGCTTCATTGACTATCTTGTAAAGGGAAAAATTGTTAATACCTAGTATTATGCGAACTTAAAGCAGCATTTAAACGATAAAATCAAGAAAGAACGGTCAGATTTGACCAAAAAAATTGTTGTTTCATCATGAAAATACACTAGTCCACACATCAGTTGTTGCAATGGCTAAAATCAATGAATTAAAGTTCAGATTGCTTTCCAACCCACCACACGCGCCAGATTTACCTCAAAGGGACTTCTATCACTTTCCTAACCTTAAAAAATGGTTCGGTGGAAAAAGATTTGCGAACGACAATAAAGTCAGCAACGTTATAAATGTCTATTTTGAGAACCTTGACAAATTGGCCTATCAATCTGGCATAACCGTTCTAGAAGATCGTTGGGAAAAGTGTATCGAGGTAAATGGAAATTATGTTGAGAAATAAATGAAAATCAATCCAAAAAAAATGTTGTTTTCTGATTCAGGCATGAAACTTTTCACACCCTACCCTCGTATGTCTAGAATATCAAAATCGATAGCAATGATTCCACAAAATCGCAAATGAAAACTAAAAAAGTTATAAAATATAAAAGTCAGAAGACAACTGATATAAAATGCATCAAAATTTCAATGATTTTTTTATCATATCATGACTGAAGTAATAAAAATTTTAATGTTTTAACAACACGCATACCTTTCTAATAATAAACTGTGTATATATATATATATATATATATATATATATATATATATATATTCATTTACTTAAGCTTGAAATTTAATATAAATTTATATAATATTTTACCCTCATTTCATTAATCATACAGGTTGAAACGATGTCAACGACCAAACAAGAAGTCTAGAAACTGTGTATAATATCAAATACAGATTGAAAATTATTTACTTTTACAGGTTAATATACAAAATTCTTATTTTTGATTTGTTTATTTAATAGACTATACTGGTCCAAAGGTTATATTTCGAAAGATTTTTGTTTAATATTTAATTTGATGGTTTTTGTACGAACTTACCACTGGCTGAATCAAGAAATAGAAGTGGATCTCACTTACCTGAAAAAAATAAGAAAAAATATGTTAGTATCATTGAAAAAAAACAGTACAGTATTTAATTGCTATCGAAATCGATACGTTCTCCGAAAACGAACAACTCGTTGAAAATCAATCGTTCAATGATCAATCAGATTTTCATTAAACGAACCAGAGCCTGATGTCTGAAACCAGAACAAAGTGGATATAAGATAGTTTCTGATAAGCACCTGCTATCGTATAACGTCAACCGTTCGCTCGTTCCGGTGATTAACTGTCTACACTGAAACTTTATGAACTTTATATAATAGAGCAAAAAATCTCCAAAGAAGGTGAAGACAATTCCAACGACTGGTGAGGTTATAACGACTGTTTTTTGGGATACGCGTGAAATACTCGTCACTGACTATCTTGAAAAGGAAAAAACAATTAATAGCAAGTATTATGCGAACTTATTACAGAATTTGAACGATGAAATCAAGAAAAAACGACGAAATCTGCCGAAAAAGAAGTGCTGTTTCATCATGACAATGCACTAATCCACCATCAATTGTTACGATGGCTAAAATCAATGAATTAAAGTTCGAATTCCTTTACCACTCACCAAATTTGTCAAATTTAACTCCAAGCGACTTCTATCACTTTCCTAACCGTAAACAAGAGATAAAAAAGAAATATATAAAATGTTCTTAAAAAATTAATTTAATTATAGTATGAATTCTTCATTAACTAATTTATTATTTGTTAACTAAATTGTTCATTAACTATCTTTTCTAATTGTTCATTAAGGAATAACCAAATATATGGAAATTAAATTCACTTTATTTAACATTTTTAAATAAAATTATGAGAATCATAGTTTTATAACATCGATTAGAAACTTGTTCAGCTGACCAGTATTCAAAATGTACATTTCACACAATAGTTTTAGTACATATTATTCTAGTACTGTGGTTAAATTTACTTTCACTGATTAGTTCTTCTCTCACCGTACAGGCTATAAAAACCTTTTTGATCAAAAATAATCAGTAATTGATTTTCGAACATTTACATTTTTGCTAAAACGTACTTCCATGCCTGTTCCATACTCTTCACAGCTATAATATACAAAAAAATATTTTTCCATCTTTCTGAATTTTACTGTTAATGAAATCGCCATTGAAATTCTCATAAACAACAAGAAAGTTGATCAGTGATAATTATTTGACAATTTGTTGAAGGTTTCGCAGATTGTGCGATAAAGAAAAAAGTTTTCTGTAAAAAAAATCAAATTCCAAAAAAACAAAATCATAGCATGTACAAACATCAATACATGAATATAATTCTCGATTTATGAATTATTACTCCATTGAGGTTTATAAACTCTTGATATTCGTTGTATTGTCTCAACCATTTTATCAATTTTTATTATCCAATATGATTTATTATGTACGAATTTGATTTGAATACTTCTATCTTTAAATTGAATTGAACAAATGAACTTTATTTGCGAATAAAACACTGAATCGAAAAATGTCCTTCAAATAAAACAATAACTACCAAATATCATAAAAATGTCATCTGTGTTTCTAAGCGTCATATTTTTTTTTTTTAAAAAAAAAAACTGCTTTTGTCATACATCTATTCAATTATATAAAAAAAAACGTTTCAGCAATTCTAAAATAAATTAGTTTCATTTCCATTCACTTCATTACTAATCTCTCTCATTCGTCATTCAACAAAAATAGACGAGGACTCAAATCCTTAAAATAATTTGAATTTTAAAACAATCTAGTTTCTTCTATTTATATTGTACAATGTTTCCACTGCCGGTCTTGCTATATCGTCAGTTAATTATAAACTGAATAATATGCACTCTTATTTTAAAACGCTTTAGAATTTTTTATACGAGTATTAAATTTATAAAACACTAATTTAATTTATATACATATATATCTATATATAAATAAATATATATATATATATATAAATAAATAAATATATATAAATAAATGTATATGTATATATATATATAAATATATATATATATAAATATATATATATATATATATATATATATATATATATATGAATATGTATATAAGTACAACATTCTTTATATTTTTCCACACGTTCGCATTTTCATGTTCACTACATCAAATCATATCTGTGTTTATGAATAATTTGTATGCACATCATCAAAACATATATCCTGAAAATACATCCCATAAATGTGCATACCCGATCCCGGACGAGCTTTTATAAAGAACACCTCTTAAAAGCGTACCAGAAACGTAACGCACATACACGATATATATATTTTTTTGTACATGCAAACACACATACACTACATAGTGCGCCGTTGATCAGTAACATTGTTTACCGCAAACATAATCTAAATATAACAGGTTATGTTCGCTTATAACTAGAATCTTTTTAATTTATGCTAAAAGCTAAGTTTGATCTAGCAGATGAGCTCAAGTATTCGCTTGCATTGCAAATCGCATTAAACACGAAGTTGTTCTAATTTTGTATGCTCACATCCACGTACTATATATATTATTTTAACTAAAACATACATGAAATGAGACTTAAAGAGTTTAACGCTTTAATATTTCGTTCAAATTGATTTTAACTCTACAAGTACAGTACATTTGACTAAAAACACATATTAGAAGTATAAAGCTTTTTTAACAGACTCTTTGATACAGTCGAGCAGGCTTTACCACTTAAACTCCAAGTAACCGCTGCCATCTGTTCGATTGATTACAAACTACCAATAGCTATCTCTAAGTGATTCATAAATTATACCACCGGACTGCATTGTTCCATACCTTTGAAATGATGATACAAAAAATATACCACCAAGCGACTGACTTAAAAAAATGGTGGTACATACATATGTACTACTAGACTGGAAAGATTTAACTGTTTAATAGAGCTATATATATATATATATATATATATATATACTGTTATAGTTTACAGTTTGTATAGAGCTATATATACAGAAGGATAGCGACAAATATTCTCTGTCTAAAACGTTTACGCATGCACACGCATGGCGAATCTGTAGTGTCGTAGATTAATATCTTAGTGGTGTCCAGAATAAATTACAATGTTATAACTTGATCAGTAGTAGAGTGACAGCGGTAAGAATAAGACCTATTCTTAATAATGTCACAAGTAACTAAAATTGAGTATCGTGCGATAATAAAATTTCTGATAAAAAGAAAGGGTGACACCATATCAAATGAAACAACGATTAGATAGCGTATACAGCGAAGCTTTCCCTTTATATTACACTTCTCTTTGTACTTTACCACGCCTGAAAGATTTCGGATGAGAGAAGAGTCACTGGAAAATGCATCGCGTCCAAGTCGCTCTGTGGAAGTGCTTACTGCCGACTCTTTAGCACTTATCGAAGACCTGGTGACTGGCGTTTAAAAGTAAAATTATTATCAGAAATGTCCAAAAAATTTTTCCCTGAATTCTCGATAACCATTTAAGTATGAATAAGTTTGATGCAAGGTGAATATCGTAACTTCTTTCCGTTGTTCAGTCAAATAACCTGCACACGTTTAGTTTTAGAACTCATTGTGAACCAGATCTAATAACACCAATCGATTCCATTGTAACAGGATGAATCGATGATCATTTACTATGAACCTCTGTCTAAAAGAGAATCCATAGAATCGCGGTGAGCAGGTGGACCATCAATTAAAAAGTCGAGGTGTCTTAATCGTCAACAAAGATTATAGCCATAACTTTTTAGGATTACAAGGGCATATTATTAATAGATTTTATGGAACACGATACCACTATATATATATATGTGTGTGTGTGTGTGTGTGCATGTATTAGTGTCAAACATATCTTTAACATTCAAGAAAAGCAACTAATACGAGGATTCATTCGAGATGATTCGATAGGATGCATTCTAAACTAATAAGGCGATATACTCGAGTTCATTTACCTAGAACTAGACTAACCCCAATCCCGTGATAGACAGACCATGATAGAAGTCGAAAAAAAATCTACTTGTTCGCTAAAACATCAAACGAACAAATAGTGTTTTATTTAGATATACATTTTTATGCTCAATACACAATCAATGGATTACGCAATTGGGAGAAAGGGTCAATCAATAAAATATTTCATTTCAAGCAAGAGGTGAAAATTTATTTATGAAACTGAAATTAATTTTCTTTTTATCAATCGATATGCTTTCTATTTTAACTAATAAAATTATTGTTTAATGTTCCTCTTTTCTATATTTAACACAATAAGTTCAATCACTATATTATTTTAACTTTAGAGAATATAAATAGAAAAAATATACTTTGTACATTTAAATAAACGCTTTAACTACTTCAATAATAAAATATTCGAAACGTACATCCTTTCATTCATTTTAAAACGCATTTTTTCTCAGCAACATCTTCTTTTTGTACGAAAAAAAGAATTATAATTCCAATTTAAAAAAGAACCTAGTCTGTGAAACAAAATTTTCAATTACAGTCTATATTCTGTTAACACGCACACACACACACACACACAAATGAACGTGAGCATACATGTTGCTGATTCGCCGACGCTGGAACGTTGCTCAAGTCCTTTTCAATACTGGTAATGAAACTTGCCGGGATGAATTCAAATTTCATGCAAATACTCAAGTAATATATAATTTTTTACTCGTTACGTTATGGTGCTTTAACATTTTCCATGACATTTCTAGATTGTGTTTTTGAGCTTTTATGTTTTCATACAGTTGCAATATATCTGTAATAGCGTCGGTTTGTCTTCGTGATACATGTACGAATTTGAATAATTGAATATTGATTCGCATTCAGCGCGCGCGGCGTTACTAGTTTCTGCCGTTAGATGTGCACTGCATACGGGGGTGGAATTGTCGTGAATGAAGTAATAAAATAATTCTATAGCTACATTATTTAATGCTGACGTGGTATCATAAAAAGCCTCATATATATATATATATATATATATATATATATATATATATATCCTGAAGAAAATATCGACTTGATTATATCTGTAAATATGTGATTTTTGATAATGAAAGGGATGTAAACTAAATCTTGACGTTTTTTAAGTTAGAGTTATTAGGGTATTCTCGCATTCAAAATATTATTAAAGCTTTAGACTATGATTTAATAAAAAAAATATGATTATATTCATTGAATTATTAATGGCAATATAATAAATTTATAAAATGTTCAAAAGTATTCTAAAACTTGAAAAGATGTCTATTTAAATACTAATGGTTTTTCTGAAATTGAGCGCTCTGAACATAATGACGTCTGAAATAAGTGACATCCACTATTATATATTTCTTTGTTTAAGCAAGAAAAGAGAAAAAAGAAATGAACTCACACCATTAACAAAAAAATATTTCTTAATAAAATGTTTAATAATTAATTAATCTCTGGTTTAAAAAACAAAATCATAGCATGTACAAATATCAATACATGTATATAATTCTCGATTTATAAAATATTACACCATTGAGGCTTATAAACTCTTGATATTCGTTATATTGTCTCAATCATTTTATCAATTTTTATTATCCAATAAGATATATTATGTACGAATTTGATTTGAATACTTCTATCACTAAATTGAATTGAAAAAATGAACACAACAGTTCAAACTGTATAAATCGAGGCAATTGACACTCCGTATTGATTCGATTGAATGAATTGTCAAGGACAAAACCATTTCCTAAATTACATACGCATATATATATATATATATATATATATATATATATATATATATAAGTACACACAAATATATATATATATATATATACAGAGAGAGAGAGAAAGAAGAAAGAAAGAATCATGAATGAAATAATGGAGCAAGAATAGAAAGTATAAATGAACAACTTGAAAACTGAATTTCGGCGAAACTCAGTTATCGATTTTCGAAAAAATGTTAATATTTTAATTTCTCAATTCCCGAGAACATCGTTATTAATTTCCGAGAAAAGACTTCGTGAAATTGGAAACCGAAATCTCTTGTTAGAGTAAAAGGCGCGTACAATATTATTATGCATAACTGCAGCATATATACCATCTTATATATATATATACACACACAAGATTTATTATTCTATAAAGTTACAAGTGTTATTTCGATCGAAATTAATTTTAACACCAAAATGTGTTACAAATTTCATCTTTCGCAGTCTATCTTTCATATTTTCTTTTCTTATAACTGTCGTTTTGGAATTATTGAAAAAGATAAAAGTGGTAAAATCTTAATGAATTTTTAATCGTCACATCAACCACAAGAACAGTTCATAATCAAGATTGTTTAATTATTCATTTTTGATCATTTTTGAGTGTTGTTTATTTACAGTTCGATATCGATCCCCTTTAAGAATTTTCTAAACCTTAACGATCCAAAGATATTATTGCTATCGAAATTCGTACAAGCAACAACACTTAAAATGATTCGAAATTAATTATTCAACATGTGTCCTCGATAATGTTTTCGTGATTTATTAAATCCATTTGTGAAAGTGGATTTAGTCACAGTGTCAAAAATACATTGTCTCAGTCTGTAATTACTGAATGCATATTTTTTTTTTAAAAAAAAAAACGAAAAAACATGAGAATCTGTTCACAGTAATAAAATATTTCATTGTTTTTATAACTAGACAAAAATTGATCAAGAACATATTAACACAACTAATTTCGAAATTAGTGAAATATCAAGATTCAAATTTAAGAAAGAGAAGTTCAGTTACATTTTATTCAGTTGAATTTCAATCAAAAGTCTTAGTATCTTTCTATATATAAAAATAATTCCATTGTTAAATTTTCATAAAATATTTTTTTTAATTTTGTGTAGACCATGGATTCTCAACTTGGGGCTATATGGGTGCACAGAGAATCCCAGGATAGTCCAAGGAAGTCACAGGTTAAAATCATATAAAAGGGGGGCACGGAACGAGACTAGAGGTTCACAGAGAGAAGTGAAAAATATAGAAAGCAGGGAAGTGACCGAGAAAAGAAAGCAGAAAGCAAAACAGGGACGTGAAGAAAAAAGTAAACAGAGAAATGATCATCAATAGAATTTAAGAATCGCTCATAGAGCAACATAGCAGCCAAAATAACTTTTAGTCAAGAAAAACACCACTGAGGACCAAGAGTATAATATTTAAAACGTTTCCACGGCTTTGGGATAAATTAAAATTGTTTTTCATAGCATTTTCTACTTCGTATTTGATAGAATCAGGATTCATAATATGAATTATGTACTCAGCCTAACGCGGAATGGGCTTAACATAAGAGACAGAGGTAATCTTAGATTATCCCTCACAGCAATAAAACCGGATATAAAAAAGCTTGTTTATGGTCCTCAAGCACAAGTGTCACATTGATCGAGAAATACTTAAATTATATATTTTTTTTAATTATTGCATTTTGTATAAATTATAAAAATTATGACATTCAAATTTCATTATCTGACACTGTATTTATTCAGTACAACCATCTAACAAATACAACATGCAAATAATGCACGGTTGCAAATTCAAATTGTCGCTCTAACAGAACTCATAGCATAAGATTTATAATTATACTGCATGTATAAACAGAATATTGTTTCCTGGTAAAGAAGTGTTTAGCAGGAAAGAAATATTTTAAAAAAAAAATTATTCTATATTTACAGCTCGGAAGTTTCACATCAACGCGCGTGGCCTCACACACACATTTTATTTTATAACAAATTGTTCAATAAGTAATTATTTTTAATATTTAGATAACAATGGAATTAAAATTAATTATTTTCATTAAAATAAATAAGAGATATTTTTATTAAATCACATGATTAAATCCTGAACATGCTGGTTACTCCGCGAACGATTTACACACACAAGTTAACTTGCAGGTTTTTCCTTTTTTTTAAATTTCTCTAAATATATTTGTTCATACATACATACAACATATATATATATATATATATATATATATATATATATGCATGTGTGTGTATGTATGTATGTAATGTATAAATAAAACTGTATCACGCAGCAAATCTTTTTATTGGACATTTCCTGAAACTACACCGTCAACAAATACCGAAAACCGTCTGAATGCGCGCATAATCTACTGAACCGACCGAAATGTGTTATGTATACACCTTCTCTAGGTATTATGTTATCACGATATAGTTATGGTGAGCTTAGAGGCTCATAATAACAGCAAGGACGTAAGGGCTGGCTTAAAATTGATTAATCAATTTAATAAGACAGATGGTGATGGCTTAATTATTTAAATGGACATTATGATAAATGACTGAATAATAAATGTGTATCATATAGAAATAGCCGTAAAATCTCCATTAATATATATATATTTATATATATATATATATACACACACACACATATATATATATACATATATATATATATATATATAATTGATAGTAAAAACAGGATGACAAGTGGGAACGAAAATCGTACGTGGCGAACAATGAAAAATTTCACTTGTATTGTGTGAAAGTAGAGATTCGGTAAATGAAATCATGAATATTAATATCACAAGTAAAATATTTGTTGCGAGAGAGGGATATAAAGGACATGTAAATCCGAAATTGAAAAGAAGAATGAATTCACAATTACGAATTTATTTATTATTTCTAGATAATTTTAAACGGGAATGATTTTTAAGCCTTTCTAAACTAATGTATATGTATATATATATATATATATATATATATATATATATATATATGTATATATATATATATATGTAAATACAGAAAGATAGGTAGATATAGAGATAGATAGATAATTTAATAATAAAAGAAAAAATTAGTTTCAAGAAATTTGATGAAATCTGTGTATTAAAGTGTATATGAAATTCAACTTTTATTTTTATACAATAATCTAATAAACTATAAATCTTTTTTTTAATAACCAGGGGGATACGATCACCGACATCCAGGGGGTTCTGCCCGCTATCGCTCACTCTTCCTTAACAAATAACAGAAATTAACAAATTGCATACACAAATAATCTGTGTAAAATGAATAGTAAAATTTTTATTGGAAAAATTTATAAAAATTAACAACAAAAAACAATGTTAAAATGAGTTAAATTTTTTTTGTACTCAAAATCATGGGTTCTTCTTAACCTGTGGGGCGTGCCTCCCCTGGTGAGGTGCATAGGGGTTAATGGAGAGGTGTGACTGTCCTTTATAACATTTTTGTAATTGTTTTTTTTAGAATTTAATTGATAGGGCACCCCGAATTTGTAGTCTCAATGATCAGAAGCAGCAAAAAGTATCTCACTAAATGACACAGAGGACTTTAAGTGACTTTATATTTCAACTATTTCTGTATATCTAAGGAAGTTAAAATAAAATTTCAATGTCAGTTACACAATTCGTCCATTATTAATTGCTTTCTGAAAGGAGACCTGGTATGAATTTCAAGTTTAGTTTCGGGAGAAGTGTGAGACTAAGAAGGTTAAGAACCCCTGCATTAAATCTTCAGTAAATACAATATTTTGAATAAATTTCTTATCAGTTTTACACTAAAATCTTACACCCTCTTTCGTCGTACACCGCGTGAGAGCTACATATAGGTGATTCAATTTGGGCTTCCACATGAAAGTATTAAAAAAATTGTAGAAATTAAAAAAAATAATGTTATATTTATTTAGTATATTAATTCAATTAAATATTAAATGCAATTGAACTAAAATACCAAATAAAAATAATATGTTTTTTTAATTTCTGGAATATTTTTTAATACTTTCATGTGGAAACCTAATTTGAATCACCTATACATATGACTGATGTCAACCAATCAGAACAGAGATGATGCGATATCCATCAACCAATCATTAACGGATATGGAATGGGAATTGTTAACGTGCTACTTGTGGAGTGTAACGGGGGGAGCGGCGTTGCGCGGAGGTGGCCTACACAGAAAAAATGTTTTGTTTTATGGAAATTTTACGATTGAATTATTTTATATATATAGAAAGGTAACTGCTTACTATTTCGATAAAATGACACGGAAATAATTTATTCCACTGTATAAAAAAATCAAATATTCTTATTATACTGCAATAATTATTCGTTTTATTTATCGACACTATTTAAATAATCCTCTAATTAAATACACGTATCAACTGTACAATGGATATTACTGCAAATTTGCGTTATACTTTGTTTGCTTACTACAATTATTACTGCTATTTATGGATGAGAGGTAAATGAATGATGAGTTTAATTTACATTACATTCAATTTTTAACAAAATAAACACAAACAAAACAACAAAATTGAAACCAGAATAAACAAAAAGAATATTAAAAGTACATAAACGGGGACAGTTCATGTCAGAATTAATAAAAAAAATGTTTATATTTTCCAAAACTATTTGATTGTCAAATAGAAACTTTAATGCCGCATTTAAAAAAAAAATAAATGCAATGGAAGCCTAAATGTTCTTAACATCATAAAATTTCTTTCATTTGATAGATTTTATGGTTTTCTATACAATAACAATGACAATGTAATAACAATATATTTTTGAACTTTTTGTTGAATTTCATTACTTTTTTTGAGATTTGTTAAAATACTGAACAGGCTTTATCAGATTTTTTTGATTTATGTGATAGGTGAAAATATATGATTTATATTTATATGTATATATATATATATATATAAATATATATTATATACTCTAATTTTATTAAATGATAAAAATTAAAAATTAATTGTTAAATCATACAGAGTAAACTTAGAACCAATTCAATACCGTTTTATTCACTTTTCGCCTTGCAAACTAAAAGAAATTGCCATAATCACAATAAAGTTTTGAAATTTTAATTCATTTTCATTAATTAATTTTTTTGGAGATTTTTTAAAAATACTGAACAGGTTTTATCAGATTTTTTTGATTTATGAGGTAAGTGAGAATGTATGGTTTATATATATATATATATATATATATATATATACTATAATTTTATTAAATGAAAAAAATTAAAAATTAAATCTAAATCTTACAGAGTGAACTTAAAACCAAGACAATACTGTTTTATTCACTTTTCGCCTTTCAAACTAAAAGAAATTCCCATAATCACAATGCAGTTCTGAAATTTTAATTGAATTTCATAAATTAAATTTTTTGGAGATTTTTTAAAAATACTGAACAGGTTTTATCAGATTTTTTTGATTTATGAGGTAAGTGAGAATGTATGATTTATATATATATATATATAAATATATATATATACTCTAATTTTATTAAATGATAAAAATTAAAAATTAATTTCTAAATCTTACAGAGTGAGCTTAAAACCAAGACAATACTGTTTTATTCACTTTTCGCCTTTCAAACTAAAAGAAATTCCCATAATCACAATACAGTTTTAAAATTTTAATTGAATTTCATTAATTAATTTCATGAAAATAATTTAAACGTACTGAACATGTTTTATCAGATGTTTTTGTGGTTTGCGGTAAGTGAAAAATTCATCTATGAAATATATATACATATATATATATATACAAATATTAATTTTATTAAAAGAGTAAGACTGCAAATTAATCGAGGAAACCTTAAAGGATTACAACCTTAAATTTTCATTGAAATCGTTTGACACAAGATAAATTTTAATACATGAATAAATACCCAGTGGAAACACTTCAACGTTCTCATTGACATAAAAGCGATAATGAAATTATTTCCAATGTATTAAAAAATATAGAACTACTCATATAAAGGATAATAATTTTCATATTCATAAATAATACCAATTTTATTTCTTATATCTATATAAATATATATATATAAGTTTCTATATCATATAACTCGATTATACAATTGGCGGTTGACGTCAAAATTGGCATATCTGAAGTTAATGATGTTTTAACAGTATTATTTCCTGCCGTAAACTTTAACTTATCCTTTAGAGAATTTTGTGGCGAATACTTTACGAAATTATATTTCATAAAAACTTAATGAAGAATTTGATACAGAATTTTCATTCTCCGCGCAATTACATTTCCGCGGCGAATCGGTCCACAGTTTGCAAATAAAGTTCATCATATAAATAGGATTACGTTTATTACGTTCGTTAAATTCAATTAATAACACTGTTTATATATATATATATATATATATATATATATATATATATAATATCAGAGATACTGTGTAATTTAATACCTACTAAGTAATAAAGTTTTTTAAGTCAGTGATTAGTTTAACTTACAGTTTCTCATTTCGTTATAATTATAGAATAGAATGGTACGGAGCGAAATAAAATTAAATCTGTAGATAAATATAAAAGGATGTCATAAAAATATTTCAGTATATTATATTTTCAAGACAGTTGGTAATCATTAATAATTTTTTTGTAAAAAAATATATTTTTGTTGATGTGAACAAGAAGAAAATTACAGTTGAATAAATTTCAATTGAAACATATTTTTAACAATCTGTTTATACTGTTTTTTAAAAATAGGAAAAGTTTGTTGTCGCAGTGGATTTTTCACTCTTGAACGTAACAAATTGTTTTCGATGAAAGATGTTCGATAATTGATTATTTATTATTTTTTTTATTATTTATTATTTATATGCATTTCGATGACGATTCCATTATACAAAAAGCTAAGGGTTTGAAATCGAAATACATAAATAATTAAAATTTATCAGTAATCAATTGTTAAACATTTATTGTCCAAAAAAATGACCAGAATAATGTTTTTATTTATCCTCACAAATGAGTTTTACTGATAGTGATGAAAATATATCTTTACATCCAAGAAAACGGAAAAGAGCGATAACATGTGTAACGTCTTCTAATGAAAGTAATGATAAGGTTGAAGAAGATAATGAAGATGCGGTTTTACATATAAGGACATAGAAAAGAATATCGGTAATTTCAACGTCTTCTGATGAAAGTAGTGATGAGGATGAAGAAGGTAATAAACCCAATAAAGAAAATAAAAATTCAAATTTACAATGAAATATTACAGGTAGATAGCGAGCACCATTTAAATTTACTGCTCATCCTGGGCCAAATTTCACTGTTAACTATTTCTCAAAAACCAAATGTGTGTTCTATATGGAAAATTTTTAGATTATGACTTACTAAACATAATAGTGGAGCAAACTAATTTACATGATGAGAAATATTTGAAAAGTCGCCTAAATTTGAAACAACATTCAAGATTAAAAAAAATGATGCCAACGAACAGTAATGAAGTACGATTTGTGAATTACTTGCCAACAAGTTAAACAATTGTCAAAGAAACAACCAAAAAAAAATGTCATTTTGTTATAATTTAACTCAATCTTACAGCAAGTGCATTTAATGTGTTCTCGTCGAGTATACTTGTCATCGCCTCGAAATAATTAAACAAACCAATGCACATTCTCTCAATAAAACAAAACGCTTAAGGGGTTAAGGAACGATAGAAGAGTGGTTTCAAAAATGGTGGTTAATTTTGTGCTAGGGACGAGAGCTTTGAAGAGGAAGTAGGTCGCGGGCGTCCTTCTTCAGTTCATAACGAACAACTGGAGGTGTTAGTTGAATCATAACCACGTACAACAATTCGAAATCTTGCACAAAAGTTAAGCGTTAGTCACTTTACAGTTCTGGACCACTTAAAACCACTTTAATAAAAAAATGTATACGAATCTCAAGATCATACTTGGCACTAATTTTTGTACCAATCTAATATTAATGAATGTGTATGTTCTATATGGAAAAAAATAGATTATGACTTACTAAACATAATAGTGGAGCAAACTGATTTATATGCTGAGAAATATTTGGAAAGTCGTCTGAATTTGAAACAACATTCAAGATTAAAAAATGGATGGCGTCAAATAGTATTGAAATACGGTTTGCGAATTACTTGCCAATAAAAGTAAAAAATTTTCAAAGAAACTAAAAGAATTTATCATTTTGTTATAATTTAATTCAATCTTACAAGTGCTTTTAATGTGTTTTCGTCGTTTATAGTTGTTATCGCCTAGAAATAATTAAGCACAGCAGTGCACATTCTCAAAATAGGACAAAACGTTCAAGGTCTTAAAAGTGAATATTTTTATTCTATATATGATATCTTATCCGAACACACGATACTTTGAAATAAACAGGATCAGTTCTGTTATAACAGTCGGCGTATCGATTCAATGAACATCGACATTAAATTTTCAGAACTAATTCAAAAATCTTACATTCTTCTTTTATAGCGCACTAGCTGATCGTATCCCGGCGATTACCATATCAGTGATTGAACTTGTTGACGTTGTTTCGTACGTTAGATTCGTCCCACCCCACAAATATCTTGCACAGTTCGAATACTAAAGACGCTGACAGTCGAGATTTTTCCATTATACGCGCGACACTCTTGACGAATGTCGAGTTCTTTTACACCTGCTGTCAGTGGAAATTACAAATCATATGTCGTGCTACGAAATTAAAAATATCAGATATGTTCGGAAAGTTCACGAGCAGGTTATATTAAAATACAGAAGTTTGGATATACATTTTTTTGTCGAGTACGACGTCTTTCGGAGTACTTTTTCTTGGAAAAAAAACATTTTCCAATTTAAAAACACTCATTATAATATTTTATAACAAAACACAATTAGAATATTCCGTATTTTTCCTCTATTTTCTTTTTACTGTAGTATTTTTTTTACGTTTTAACGAAGTTTTAACAAGAGCGAAAATCATCTGATGGTATATCAAGCATATACGAAATATATGGAAATGTAATTGAAAAATTCTACCGATACAATTCATTTCAAGTACAGTTTTTCAATATAAGATTTATTCATTTGCATTTAATTAATTCATATAAATATTCTTGTCAGATCCAGTCAAACAGCAGCGGTTTCGAAACAAAAGATTGGGATGTATTAGGTCGGTGCGGAAATAATTGCGGTTTTTGTCATTTTTAGTTTGGTGCCGATTTTTCTAATTACCGTTATCTTTTGTTATAGTCATGTGATACATCATTGTAAACAATCAAAATTGCAGAAAAAATTCAGTAGTCAATGACAGTTTTTAAATTATATTTAATGTTTAAATCGAACCGAGCTCGGTACTTTTTTTGTTTGAAAAACTAAATTTTTTTGTTATTATATTTATATTAGGTTCGGTGCGAAAATAATTGCGGTTTTTATCATTTTAAATTTGGCGACGATTATTCTAGTTACTGTAATCCTTTGTTATAGTCATGTGATAAATCAATGTAAACAATGAAGTTATCACTACTGATCTCAGTTTATGTCCATTGTTTTCATTCCTTAGTACTATTGGATATATAACGTCTTAAATTAGTCATGGAAAAAAGAAGCAAATTCGTGCGATTTTGTTGTATGAATTTAAATTGAAACTTAAACCAACAGAAACTGCTCGTAATATCAAATGTGTTTTCGGTGTAAAATCAATTAGTAAACGTACAGCTCAACACTGATTCCAAAAATTTCGTAGTGTAAACGAAGGCCTTGATGATGAGGAGGGTCGTGGACGTCCTTCAGCATAGACAATAATGATTTAAGGGCCATTAATGAAGCGGACCGATATAAAACAACTAGAGAGGTGGCAGAAGAACTCAATGTTGATCATTCAACCGTTGTTCGGCATTTGAGCCTAATTGGAAAAACAAAAAAGCTGGATAAATGGGTGCCGTATGAACTAAACGAACATCAAGCAATTCAGGGATATGAAGTCTACTCTGCGCTTCTTTTGTGTAACAAAAATGATCCCTTTATTGATCGCATTGTCACATCTGATGAAAAGTAGATTGTCTACAACAATCGGAAACGTTCATCACAGTGGCTTGACTGAGGAGGAGCACCAAAACAGCTTCCCGAACTGAAGCTTCATGAGAAAAGGATAATGGTCAGTGTTTGGTGCTCGGAAAGTGGTATCATTCTAAAACTTGCTAAATCCTGGTAAAACTATAACATCAGAGAAATATTGTCAGGAAATTGAAAAAAATGCATGATATGCTGTATCATTTAAGGCCAGCATTAGTCAATCGAAGAGGACCAATTCTTCTTCATGACAACGCCTGACCACACGACTCACAAATGATTTTAAAAAAATTAAATGAACAGAGTTATGAAACCATACAATAATGAACTGGGTTATGTCGACATAATGTCCATTATGTGATCATAATGGACGTTATCACAATTACTAAATAATTTAATCTTAAATCCTAGAACTCCAATTTAAAAACCGATGTCTTATATCATATTTGATATCATAATTTACTTTCAAAATATATAAAATAAAAATATTTAGAAAATCATACTTAAATTTCTATATACAAGATTATTTTCCAGATAAAAAAACACGCTTTCTTATAAAATACATGGAAAAAAATAATATAATTATAAGATAATAAATAAATTTATTCCAAATCAGTAATCAAAAAGAATCATCTTATAAATAACAATGCAAGAATGTTCATCTTCCATGAAAATGAAAAAAAATTTATGAAATAATAGCATTTAAAATTATTTTTTCTCAAATTTGAAAATTGTATCTAACATATATATATATATATATAAATGTAAACATAATATTGTATACATAAATCGATTATTCCGTTTGTAAAGCATTGCAAAATAATGCTGAGTTTTTGCTTTTAAAACATTTTCATACATAAAACGTTATTATGATAATCGCATATATTTTATCTTTTAAGTAAATTTCGCACACATGAAAAATTTACATTTTTTCCTCAGAAATGAATAAATTTAAATTAAAATATTATTAATTTCGATTCGAATTTAATCTGTTTTCAGGTTTTGACGAAGGTTATCTTTGATAAATTCTACTTGAATACCTTTTGGTTCAAACGAACGATTTATCTTAATCGAAACGTACCGTTCCTTTATTTATATTATTTTAAAAATCGGTCGATATAGACCATTGAATTATTGATGAAATTATATATATATATATATATATTAGGTTCGTGCAAAAATATTTGTGGTTTTTACATATCGAGTATAAACATGTATATGTCAGTTAAAAAGTATATTTATTAATCAAAATAAAGACCATTGTGCTGCACACATTTCTTCCAACGGGAAACAAGTTTGTTTATTCCTACAAGATAGAATTCTACAGTTCTGGAATTAACGAATTCATCAAAAGCACTTTGAGCTGATGCTTAATCTTTGAAAACTTTTTCTCATAGGAAATTATTCAAATATTTAAAATAAATAAAATCTGTCCGAGACAGCTCCGGGGAATGAGGTGAGTGAGGTCAGGTTTCATAACTCAGTTCATTTAATTTTTTTAAAGTCATTTGTGAGACGTGTGGTCATGCGTTGTCATGAAGAAGAATTGATCCTCTTCGATTGACTAATGCTATCCGTAAACGATGTAACTTCCTATACATTTTTTCAATTCACTGACAACATTTTCTGCTGTTATTGTTTCACCAGGATTTAAGAAGTTGGTAGTGAATGATGCAATATTCCAACCATCAAACAGTGGCCATACTCTTTTTTTCCATGAAGCTTCGGTTTAGAAAAGTGTTTTGGTGGTTTTTCTCGGTCTAGCCACTGTGATGAAAGTTTCCAATTATTGTAAAATATCTACTTTTCATCGCATGTGACAACGCTATCAATAAATGGAATATTTTTGTTACAAAAAGAAGCGTACAGCAGGGTTCGTATCGCCAAATTGCTTCATGTTCGTTTAGTTCATACGGCACCCATTTATCCAGCTTTTCTGTTTTTTCAATTAAGCTCAAATATCGATAAACTGTCAAATGATCAACATTGAGTTCTCCTACCACCTCTCGAGTAGTTTTAAATGAGCCCGTATCAATAATAGTTCTTTAATCATTATTGTCTGTAGCTGAAGGACGTCCATGACCCTCCTCATCATCAAAGCATTCGTTTCCATTACGAAATTTTTGGAACCAGTGTTGAGCTGTACGTTCACTATCTGACTCTTCCCCAAAAACAAACTTGATATTTCTGGCAGTTTTTGTTAGCTCTACGTTCCAATTTAAATTTACACAACAAAATCGTGCGAATTGGCTTTTCTCCAATTTATGAGATTATATCCGTTAATACTAAAGAATGAAAAAAATAGACAAAAGCTGAAATCAGTAGTGATAACTTCATTGTTTACATTGATTCATCACATGACTATAACAAAAGATTACAGTAACTACAATAATCATCGCCAAACTTCAAATGATAAAAACCGCAATTGTTTTTGCACCAAACCTAATATAAATATAATAACAAAGAGTTTAGTTTTTCGAACAGAAAAGTATCGACCCCGGTTCGATTTAAACATTAAATATAATTTAAAAAATGTCATTGACTACTGAATTTGTTTTAACAAATGTTTCATTTACATTACATGTTATTCATATAAACAATCATATATATATATATATATATATATATATATATATATATATATATATATATATATATATATATGCACACAAACACACGTGCATAGAGAAGAAAATGCGCTAACATATTACTTAAACGTGGCGAAATAAAAAAAAATACACTCAAACAAAACTTGTTAGGAAGAAAGCAGGAAATTTATATTCGCACATCTAGAAAAAGGAACTCGACGAAAAAGTAAAAAAAAAAAACGCGATATTAACACAGCGTGCGAGTTATTTTCGGTACATAATCGCATTCTTGAACAATGACAAACGACATTCAAAAGTATGTTCGCAAACTTACCAGCTGTAGACAAATTGAAAATGTAGAGCAGGAGTAATAGCAACGGAAGATATGGCCTTCCAGCGCACGAGAATCTCGGCATCGCCTCATACATCATGGTCACACACACGACTGTTTAAAACTTCGAAAGTTTACGTAACAATGGCCCGTTTACAAACTCACGAAACTCAACAGAGAAAAAAATTTATACGGTGGGAAAAAAAAACAACAATTGTTAAGACACTCGTCAGTTTATGTTGTTCAATTGTAGTTGTTCGGTTGTGTTCTTGTTTCGTTTCTTTTTTTTAAGTCCACTGCTTTAGGTATTTCAATTTATAACCGTGTATTTTTCTTCTTTTAGAGGAACGCGTGCGAAACATATTTTACACAAGCAGTTAAGTATAACGTTTATATATATACATATATATATATATACATATACATACATACACATACATACATACAGGTCTACTTATAGCTACAGACTAATTTCTTTCATTATAAATTTTTTATTATTAACATTCATTCAATTATAAATAATATCAGATTAATTTAGTTAGCAAAACCAACCAAAAAAACATGATTTTTCGTTCGATAGTTGCGGATATAGTAAAATCAAATACTCCTTTGAAAATTTATATATATATAGAGAGAGAGAGAGAAAGAGAGGAGATAAAGAGTCTATAAATAACTGAAATTGGATAGAAAATTTCTAACTGGAATTATAATGGAAGAGCTTGAATGAAAAATGTACAAATGTCTAATTATAGTTTTATAAATCATATATTCTCTCTCTCTATACATATATATATATATATATATATATATATATATATATATATATATATATATATATATATAAATTATCAATGTATTATTTAATTTTACTACAACTTCAACTACCGAACGAATACCATTTTTTTTTTTGTTGATTTTGCTAACTAAATTAATCTGATATTATTTATAATTGAATGAATGTTAAAAATAAAAAAGATATAATGTGAAAAATTATTCTGTTTCTATAAGTAAACCTGTATATATATATATACAGGTTTACTAATAGCCACAGCACAATTTCTTCCATTATAAAAAAAATTCGGTGGCTATCAGTAAACCTGTATATATATATATATATATATACAAACATATGTATATAGATATATATACATATACATACAGGTTTACTAATAGCCACAGAATAATCTTCCATTATAATTTTTATATTTTAAACATTCTTTCTATTATAAATATCAGACTAATTTAGTTAGCAATATCAACTAAAAAAAATGATTTTTCTGTCGATAGTTGTAGTAAAATTAGATACTCCATTGAAAATTGATATATATGTGTATATATATATATATATATATATGTGAAGATAAAGCCCTTTACAAGAAATAATTGTAAAATTTACTTACTATTTCAAATTATAATAATTAAAATCTATAATTTTTGTTCATATGAAGAAGAATAAAAATATCTGACTGATTAAAAAATATTTGTGTAGATGTATATATACATATATATATATATATATATATATATATATATATATATATATGTACAGGAACAAATCATTAAACATTTAGTAGACTGTAGAAAAAAGTTTCAAACAAGCTTTTTTATTATCGCATTATTTTTTAAAACACTGTAACGTCTCAAATATTACTCTTTGAAAAGCTAATTATTTTACATGTGTTAAAGCAAACTTTGGTTAAAAAAACATAATACTATAAACATTCACATTCAAGATGAAATCAAAATGCAAATTTAAATAGATTTTCTTATATATATATATATATATATATATATATATATATATATATATATTATGTATATATGTGTGTATGTGGTTTCCTGTCATAAATAAAATTTTCACTTATCCTGCAATCCATAACAAATGTTCTAATCAAAAATATTCAAAAAATAATTATAAACAATTTTTGATCCGCTTACGTAAACTTACACCAACGTTTCCCAAACTTTTACTACGACGGAACACCTCACAAATCTTGAAATTTTAACGGAATATCCTGGTTATTTTGTAGAATAGGTAGATATAAAAAATAAATAAAATAAATGAGTAAATCTAAGCGTTAAGAAAAAAAACAAACATTTATTCTCAAATTTTAATTAAAAAAATTTTAATTATTTAAAACGAAATCCAAAAATAGTAAAATAAACTAACGTATATATAAATGTATATAAGTATATATACACACATACATATGTATATACATACATACATACATTCATATATATATATATATATATATATATATATATATATATATATATATATATATATTGTAAAATTGTGTTATCTTTCAGAAATACACACTTTCACAAACACAAGTGCTCAAGTACAGAACATCATAATAAAACTGTTAAATGTTTCAAAACAAATATAATTATATCACATATTCAAGTAAGTTTCAGGTGTTATATATACATATATACATATATATATATATATGTATATGTATATACATATATGGCATGTATAAAGACATGACGTTATATTATTTATCTCATTGTGCATAAAAGCCATCGGTTAACTTTTTTAATACTTCAGTTTAACGACACGTTTTATGAATTACAATTTTATGATCCCTGAGAGTATTACAAACTATATTTAAAATTTGTTCAACATCCGAAATTTAATATTACTTTTAATACTTGATATCAGACGTCGTTTAAATTTTAAATTTCATATCCACACGCACATTATATATATATATATATATATATATATATATATATACATAGGTAGAATTATCAAAGGTTTATAGATACACACACACACGCGTACACATATTGTCATATATATATATATATATATATATATATATATATATATATATATTCCGAATGAAAGCAATTTATCAAACCGGGCATACAAAAAACATTTTTAGTTCTAATCCAACAAACAAAAACAGTTTTTGACATTTGAAGTAATGATACAGTCTTTTGATGTAAATCGTTCCGTCTAGAAATTTTCTATGCTTCACATTCAGGATATGTTATTTGTTACTAGAACATACTGTCATTCATCTCTTCATAAAAAAAATATTTCGAAATGAGTCGGAATCAAAACGGAATATTTTCATTTATTTTATAGACAATTGTATAAACAATGTCCTTAAAGACGAATCAAAGAGAAATATTTCTCTTATACAAATATTAAACTCTCTAATTGTGTACTACATGCTCACATTTATTCATACATAGAAATCAATACACATTCCGAAATACACACACACACACACATATATATATATATATATATATATATATATATATATATATATATATATATATATATTAAATCTGTGACTTTAAATTAAATCAATTATAACTCTGTTTTAAATTGAAACATTTTCTTTAATTATAAAATTTTACGATTTTGAAATTTTCAAGCACAACATTTAAAAACACTATATATTTCGCCAAGCAGTTAGGATAACCTCACAAGACAGTTATGAATAGGATGACGTCCGAATAGTAGATTATGAGGTATTGCTCGGGCGCTAATGACTTTAGGTTTCGAAGCGCTCTAACACCCCAATAACCAATCATTAAACATTGTACACTTTTCGCATTCTAGTTAGAAAAAATACTGCCAAAGCCGCAGGAGTGGTTTGTTCAACTTTGGAGGATAGTTCTGTCTAGACATATAAAACATGCCAAAAATCATAAAATAGTGGAACAGGTCTAAAAATGAATTACGACTTCATCGACTCGAAACCACCAATTTTTTTTCGACAAGATATTCATCATTTATCCGACAGATAGAGCAAATTATTATAAAATAATGATAGATATTTTGTGGATAGAAATATATTTCATTTTTCCATAGACATTCATTTTCTAAGAAAAAAAACATTGAATTATTTTGTACACACACACACACATATATATATATATATATATATATATATATATATATATATATACATATAAACCTTGATTTATACGATGCTAAAATTACTGTTACTGTTTAACATGATCTAAAAAAATAGTTTTGTTTAACACAGTATGATTACAGCCAGATAATATTTTTAACTAATAATTATATAAAAATAGAAAAGTTTCGGTTATAGTTGTTACTTTTTTATAATATTTCTTTAATTACTTAAACACTATTTTTTTAAGAAATGTTCCTCTATTTTCTAAACAAACATTAATCTTAATTTACACAGTACCTCAGACAAAATGATCTATACATGATGTATGTGGGCGCCTTTTATGTGTGCAAGTCAGTAGGTGTGCACAGAAATTACAAAATAAACAACTACAAAATTTTCAAACGAGTTAAATGCAAAACAAGTAATTTAAATTACAAAAAAACAGTGTGTTGAACAAATAATATTAACAGAAATAATTGGGTTGATGTGACAATGTTAATTATCCTTTTTGAACGAATTTTCTTTCATATCAATTTTGAAACAGGTATACTTTTATTGTGCTGGTAAAAGTGGACATATTTCTAATTTAGTTTTTCACACTGTTACTAAATTCTTTTTATTCGAGGCACAGATAACATTTTTTCTGGTCAAAAATATGAAATAATTGATTATGTATTATCAAGATATAGTGACTAAATTCACTTTCACAAATTAGTTCTTTTCTTAGACCATAAATCAAAAGATAAATTCTTGTTAATGAGTTTAAAAATAATTCATTTGTGAAAATTATAAATTAATTTTGATTGTTGTTTATTCATGTTTTGATGACGATTCCATCACCATCAGAGCGAGAAAATTGATGTTTCTATAACACTAACAATAATATTGTCATAATAGTCATAATGTAATTATAGCATTGTCATAACCAGCAGTCGAAAATGATCAAGAGCAGTTATTAAACATTTTTTCTTAAGAAATGTTTGCGGTATATAGGCTACAAATGAAAAAGTCATTTGTGAAAAAGAATACGTTTGTGTATTCTATGCAATGTAATTCTCTTCTACTCATACTAAAATAAAACCTCTTTGAAGTTTGTCAGTAGAATTTGAATATATATAGATAGATAGATAGATATGTAAATATATATATATATATACATACTCTAAATATATTTTGAAATAATCATAGTTTTCAAATATTGTTTTGTCTTCCAGTACTCTCATTTTTCATGTCTGTTCTGTGTAAGTCAGAGAAGCCTCGATTTGGCTTCAAACACACGGAAACAATCATAGCTGTAGTTTTTGAAATTCAATAAACTGTTCATCATTTTTCTTGTATCTATTTTTATCCTTGTAATCAATCAAAATCAAAACTATTTTTTTATGAAAAGAATAAAAAAAGTTATAGATCTGTATTTCATTATTTTTTAAATCTATTTTTAAACCGGATTAAAATAATTCACATATTGAACTTAACGCTTAGAGTTATAAATATATATATATATATATATATATATATATATATATATATATATATATATATAAATATATATATAGCTCTAAATATATTTTCGAAATAATCATAGATTTCAAATATTGTTTTGTCTTCCAGTACTGTCATTTTTCATGATTGTTCTGTGTAAGTCCTAGAAACCATGATTTGGCTTCAAACACTCACACAGAACAATCATAGACATAAACTTCATGAAATTTAATAAATTCTCCATGATTCTTTATTGTATCTTCTATAAATATTCTTCTATAAATATTGTTATCCTTGTAATCAATCAAAATCAAAACTATTTTTTTATGAAAAGAATAAAGAAAGTAATAGATCTGTATTTCACTATTTTTTTTAATTTATTTATATTAAATAAAATGAATTAAACTAATTCACATATTTAACTAAATCATTAGAATGAAGAATATCGACAAATATATATATATATATATATATATATATATATATATATATATATATCGTGCACAGAGACAAACACATAAAAAAACGTTTGAATTAAATATAACATGTGCTTTCACGTCAATAAAATGTGAAACCATCCAGTTCATATTTTATTCAAACGTTTTATTTCGTAAAAATCGATTAAGTATCAAAGCTTATCACTCGTTTAACGGAAACGCATTTTTTTATACTTATTTTATTGTGTTCTACAAATACACGCTATCATATATATATATATATATATATATATATATATATATATATGTATACATATATATATATATATATATATATGTATATATAAAGAGAGAGAGAGATGAAAAATTATTGTGTAATAATATTAAATCCCTTATTTTAAATTTTTTGCTCAACGGAAGTAACGTAGACGGTGTTTATTTTCTAAATATGAATATTGAATTTTTTTGAATTAAAAAATATATAAATATATCTAAACACACACATATGTATATGTATATGTATATATTTATATATATATATATATATATATATATATATAACATAAATATTAATTAAAAATGATCTTAATACAAAAAAACATTACAAATAACCATTGAAGATTAAGAAATATTTTAAAAAATTCTGACTAAAAAAGATATTACTTCTATTTATTTTTTTAAAAAATAATTTCCTTTCATTGATTATTTTATCTATACAAAATAGTTTTCACAAGATTCCTAAAAAGTAGTTATAGCTTATTACAAAATAAATTTATACAACTCAAACATATTTATTGTGCGGCAACAAGCAAACAAAAATATTTTATTATCGAATTCAGTAAATATCATCGAATGTTTCACTTTTTTTTTCAAATACGAAACCAAAAAACGTTAACATATAAAGTAATGTGCAGCCACAGTAATGTTGTAATATAGACTATCACAAATTTCAAGCATCTGTTCTAAATAGCATTGCAATTTCCTCTTTTGTCATATTCCGAATATATTCAATACCTTTATGTATGCAAATCATGTATGACAATGTGTGTATGTAGATATATATATATATATATATAGTTTTTATAAATAAAAAAATTATAGAAGTTAAATTTTAATAATAATATATCCAAATGAAACTAAATTTGTTTTGGTATTAAAATTGAATAATAAATACATATATTACAAAAGCAGTCTAATTTAATAATAAATATGCAGAAGAATCTGATTTTTATTATTTCTATAAATATAATTATATAGAATTGTATGAAAGTATAAAAAATATTTAAATGACACTATTTTAAAAACTTTTCTTTAGTTTACTATCTTCCTTGAAAATTATCGCAAATAAAATCAAAATGTGCTCAACACTAACAAAATTTAAATTTATTCAAGTATTTTGAAATATATATATATATATATATGTGTGTGTGTGTGTGTATATATATATATATGTGTGTGTGTGTATAATATACATTAATTTTATAAATAAATAAATTACATAAATTACATTTTAATAATACAATATCATATAAGAAAATATGAAACTTAATTTGTTTTGTTATTATAATTGAATAATAAGTACATATATTATAAAACCAGTCAAATTAATAATAAATATGAAGGAGAATCTAATTTTCGCTATTTTTATAGATATAATTATATAAAATATCAAAAAAATATAATAAATATTCTAATGATACTGTTTCAAAAATATTTCTTTGTTTTAAGATCTTCCTTAAAAATTATTGGGCAAATAAATTCAAAAAGTGCTCATCACCACAAAATTAAAATTTATTTAATTAATTTGGAATATATATATATATATATATATATATATATATATATATAAACTATTTGTATAAATAAATAAATCAAATACAAATTATCTTTCGAAAAATCTTTCATTCGCATCTTCATAAAATACTTTTTTAATATAAAGAATAGTCAATAATCATTCTTTCTCTTAGAGCTTTCAATTTTATTTTTTTCATTAAATCATTATTTTTAATTTTCTAATTGTTTCTCTTATCCATTTTTTATGTATCTGAATATTTATTACAACGTGCAACAATAAATCATTAACATCAAAATAAATAAATTCTATTTATTTAACATCAAAGAAATACTGATAATTTCTGATATATACAATTAACTATTTATATCTACATATTGAATTCAAATTAAACTATGTTCTAATTTTTATTTGCCTTTTTTTTAAAAAAAAAAACGATTTAAAAATGACAATGAATGCATTTTTACTTTTATACATTTATATACGATAAAGACATGACGTGGTAAAACAATCTAAACAGAAATTAGTTTATTTTTTTATTTTCAAACCTGTAATTTATATTAATTTTAATATAGAAATTAGGTACATATACCCACTTACTCATAACTTATTTTCAATATATTAAGGTAATATTTAGATATATATTTAACTGAAATATTAATACTTTATATATATATATATATATATATATATATATATATATATATGTATATAATAGAGGGCTTTACCCTTGTTCGTTACGCTCACCAACCCCCGGGCTCGATGCATTCACCCACTTGTCAATTATAATCCTCTACATGTAACCATAAACAGTAAGAAACAATAAACATATTTTTTTAAACTCATTTATGTCTATATAATCATTATGGTAGATGGATTGCAAATTTACTGTTTTATATATAAGATAAATATATTTGAGTACCATGAAACCTCGACATAATAAATAAATAAGGCGACGTTATCGAAAAATTTTTGTATATAATTTTGATTTGTATATATATATATATATATATATATATATACAAGACAATATAAAAATTACTATGCAAAATTTAGAAAAGTGTTTCATAATGTTGTGAAAATTGAAGATCTGTATTGTTCCAATTTAGTTGTAATTTATAATCAATTATAATCTGGCACGTAAACACCCGTTAAATATTGTTAATTTCTTCCGTATATAGATATTTGTAAATATCTTTTTAGAGACATGAATCAAAATATATATACGATACTTCGAAAAGTTTATAGAGTAGAACTTTTATTTAATGATTATTAAATATTGATGCTAATTGTATTTTCAGTATTAAACGGATGAATATGTATGGTGTATATATATATATATAATGCATATTAGTGCATATATTATACGTAGTATAATAAAATCAACCAATCGTTAAACTAATATGAATGAATCATATTTTTAAATATTTTTTAATGCAAAAATAAGGGTTATATATATATATATATATATATATATATATAATATTAAAACTTTTTATGCAATTGAGCAATTATAACAAAAAAAAACATTACGAAAAAAATTATTTATCAAATCACTACTTCTTATAAATTGATAAGACATGTGTATGTATATATATATATAATATGGGAAATTTCTGTGCAATTAAGCAATTATAACATTCAAACATAGGGAAAACAAATTATTTATCAAAACTCTACTTCTTATAAATTAATAAAACATGTGTGTGAATACATATATATATATATATATATATATATATATATATATATATATATATATATATATATATATATATATATAATATTAAAACTTTTTTGTGCAATTGAGCAATTATAACACTAAAACATAACGAAAAAAAATTATTTATCAAATCTCTACTTCTAATAAATTGATAAGACATGTGTGTGTGTGTATGTATGTATATATATATATATATATCCACATACATACACACACACACTTGTATTCAGGTAATAGAGAGCTTATTACGGAATAATAAAAAAGCACTGAACAAGTTAATTTTCGGGGGCAAAGTCCACGCCGTCTTGTCGGACGAGAAGCAACACGTTCGTAACGGCGACAATGATGATACCGTTTAACGATTGAGTGAGCGCGTGATTCCACGACACACAGAAGAGAACGACCACAACGAGACTAGCGAGCGAACCGGCCGACCGGAAGTTACTAACGGAGAGCACCCGATGTTGCACTGTCGGTCACAACGATCGCGACTGCACTCAACTGTTTCCGAATAAATTCGCACGGCACGATTCTGTTGCGCGCGCAAAACGTCTAGCGCGCACGGAACGTCTCTTTCGGATCAGAATTTTCCGGAGCACACGCGACGCCCGCACTCGTTTTCCGCATATACATATATATATATATATATATATATATAATCAAGCACAGAACTACTCGTAGTAGAACAAAAATTACAAGACGAAATCCGACAGAAATCTCGACACAAAGAATAAAAAGACATACAAAAGCAAACAAACTAAATGAAAAATTTTAAAAACAAACGAAAAAATTCAAAGGAAATGAAAATGAGTGAAATAGTATCGTGGAACTGTAAAGAGGAACATGTTTTCTGTGAAACAATAGACGAAAGTTTGTATGTTTGATGATTTAGAGAATAGAAGAGAAACATTCAATGTAATAAGAGATAAAGAAAGGCAGTCGTAGTTGGGCGGCCACCGCGTCGACACCCACCGACCAACTTTAAAGTTCATCCTTCGATACATGTCGTCGTTTTCTCAAGACAACTATTTTATAGAATTCTCAATTCATTCTAATCTTGATGAGTTTTGAGACTGGATTTGTTTCCTTTGCAGATATTTTAAAAGAGTGCAATTGTTGATTTAGAATCGTTACAGAGCCAGTTATTTATACGGACTATAACATACAACCGAATTAATCTATATTTGGCTCAATTTTATATAATAAATTACAATAATATTAAAAACTTTTGACCTAGAATTACGTCCACAGTTTCATTAATCGGGGTGTCATGTTAGCGATGGGAGCGTTACCAAATTCTGTAACGCAGGTTCGCGTTCAATACACCGCAACCGTTTAACCAAGTCATATCGGATCAAAAATGTTTAATAACTAAAGGACTTCTGACCAAAAAATGCTTCATATGTTAAAATCCGTAAATTAGATTAAAAGTTATGATGTTTCAAATTTGAAAATCGATTTTCACGTTGTGTCAGCATTAAAAGATGAATATCTCAAAAACTCTTTATCGTACGAAAAAAACTAAAATATCTGATGATAAAGCCTTGAAAACTCTGTAAGAAGAGCCTACATTTAATTTTTTAGTTATTAAAAATTTTCAGAAATCAAACTATCAAATTTTTCAGCATCACCAAAATTCAAAATGCCCAGAAAACTGTTGCGGAACGTGTAAGAAACCACAGAAAACGTAAATCGAGGAAAGAATGTAGGTCAGAGAGTTCGAAAAAAATGATTCGACCCCATATGAAAAGATGAAATTGTATTTTTAACACCAACGATTTTCACTTCTCTAACTCGACGTAATTCAATATGAACTCCTGCGGTTGTGTACATATACAACCCACATTTTTTCTTTTAACTTATTATAAAATTATTGAAATATCAAAAATATTATAAACCGAATTAGAATTCGCATTCAAAAATAATTTCATATTCAGTAAAGCGAACGATTTAATTAATCAATATTCTGACTCAATGGAATAAATTGTAATGAAAAATTTGGAACCCTAGAAAAAGTATTATTATCGCTACTGATAATTTCTCACTGGATACAAAAATGTGTTGATGCAACAATATGTTTTCTCAGTCAACGTGAAACAAAATCTCACTTATTATGCACTTTCAATACGACTTAACCTCAATGTGAAATATCATTTTTTTAAAAAAACTCTCCATATAAGTGGACTCAGTGATAGAGATTCTTAGTTTAAAATATCACTAAGGTAACCATAACTCATCGCTACGATTTATTCTTTTAGAAATGTTAAAAAATGTATTCTACAAGATTGGTCAGAATTAATTATTTTAAAACAGTAGCAGTGTCAACATTCACAGATAATTTAAATACAGAAAACAGTTGTAAGTAATAAAATGTAACAAAATCGCTGCTAGAATGTTATGGGTTATGACTCCGACGCCAGTTTGCATATTAATCATTTATTTGATTGATATTCCACTGTTCTAATCAATTATACATGCATTAAAATATCTGCATGTTTGAACATCAGATCTGGTTTCAATTAAAAAATAATTGAAGAAATCGAATGGCTGAAACAAATCGAATTAAGTAAATAAATAAATAAAAAAACAAACATTCGGTAATTAAAGAAATACACACGTAAATATTGTTCACATTGTTTGTAAGTATTGTCGAGTGTCTCCGTATAAATTAACATGACGTACGTTTCGTCGACAAACGTCATCCACATACAGCAAGCAAGCCTCTCTTTGGAAGCACAGTTTCTCTTTAAACACGCTAAGTGGTTTGAGCAGCCTGTTTTGATGTATTTGATGTACAACTCAAATATATCTGTATATATATATATGTGTATATATATATATATATATATATATATATATATATATATATATGTATATATGTAATTGGCTTCGTTGAACAGTAACATGTTTCCATCAATAACGTATGTACGCCGTTATAAAGTGTAATCGTAGCTTTAGGGTGTGATTTTAATAAAGTATGGCTATATGTAGGAAACAATGTTCGTGAATAGTATGATGTTTATCCAATTACACTTTGACATTATTGTATCATAAAATGAAAATAATATTCAAACGTTAACACGAGTATAAAACTACTTGCTAAGTGTTTAATGTGTCACGTCGAAGAATCATAGTAATGTGTAAGTGAAATTATAATACAAGTTGAAATCAAGCACAGAAAAATAACGAAACGAGTCGGAACGGAAACAGTTGGAGATACTGAGTGAGGAAAAGACGAACGAACTGACTTGTTCTGAAAATTGACATGGAATGTATTCAAGAAGGCAGTTCCATC
The DNA here is from genome assembly GCA_034766995.1 of Acanthacorydalis orientalis. NCBI lineage: Eukaryota > Metazoa > Arthropoda > Insecta > Megaloptera > Corydalidae > Acanthacorydalis > Acanthacorydalis orientalis. The sequence continues at coordinate 48,535,759 of CM068316.1, forward strand.
GAAAATGATTTTTCATCGATGATAAGAATCGTGTTGAATTGAAAATGTTTGTTGTTCGATGTAAGCAATGTATTAATTATCAAACGGGAATAAAATATTTATGAATAAATCGGAGTAATGAGAAAAAATGTTCTATCAGCAATTTATTTGCATAGAAATATTTTTTTGTATTAAAATGGTTTTCGCCTAATCATTTACATAACACACACACACACACATATATATATATATATATATATATATATATATATATACATATTCGGTTGGAACAAAAGTTTATAGCGTTTTTTAAAGTGGAATACATAGGCAGTGTTCACTTATTTGTACATATATTTATTCCAATACATGTACCATTTCAGTCCACTATCTTTCATGTAGTTTCATAATTCAGTCCTCACAAAAATTGGCATCTTTCTGGACGATGAATTGATCTAGGTGGTTTCTGCACGATTCCAGGAAATTGACGTTTTTTCCATTAAGGAAATCCTGTACGCACCGGAATGAATGATAATCTGAAGGTGCAAGTTCAGGTGAATACGGCGAGTGAGGTAGGACGTTCCAACCTAACTGCACCAATTTCTGCCGGGCCTGCAAAGAGATGTAAGGTCTAACGTTATTTTGCTGGTAAACAATACTCTTCCAATTGATCAATTCTGGTCGCTTTCGATCGATTGCCACCTTTAATTGGTCCAATCGAGCACAATACTTTTCCGAATTTATCGTCTGATTATTTGGGAGAAGCTCGTAATACACAACACCGTTCCAATCCTACCAGATACACAGCATTACCTTCTCCGAATGAAAACTCGCTTTTTGAGTCGCTAAAAGAGGTTCGTTTCATTTTTCCCGAGACCTTTTTCGACCCACATCATTGTAGTCGATCCATGGGTGGGTAATCGTTTCAGAAACGGGTCGTTTTCGTTTCTTTTACGGAGTGAATCACTGATCGAAATGCGTTCCGTTAAATTTATTTCACTTAAGTTATGAGGCACCCAATCATCGTAGCGATTCATACATCCAAGTGTCTCCAAATGCCTCACAACACTTGTATGAGACAACTGAAGTATATTTGAGATGTCCCGTGCCGTGTAATGTTGATTATTTTCAATAAGTGTTGTAACTTTGTCAACTGCAGTCCTACTGGAACGCTTTCGATCCTTTAAGTCGAATTTTTCATCTCTGAACCGAGCGAATCATTTTCGAAGAATATTGCCGGCTACGGTACCTTCTCCATAAACGACTTTATTGCCTCTGCATCGCTTTTTCTTTTCCAGAAATAAAACAGCATCAAATAAAAAAAATCCACCTGATATTCCTCCATTTTTCATTTTCAATTTAACAGACTTAATATTCACAAAACTTCAATAAAAATAGCAGAAACAGAAACGTTGAATTGTCACCTGTCAAAGTAACACATATGGAGTCATGTCATATAATCTAGCTGCGCGCTTAACTGCAATTAATGACATCTATTCGAAAACGATATGAATTTTTATTCCTATCCAGTATATATATATATATATATATATATATATATATATATATATACGAGTATAATCAATGTGTGTATAAAAGCAGAAAAATGATATAACTTTTTTAAGACACGAAATTTCCAAACAACATTTTTTTATCAAAATCCATTTTGATACAATTTCTCCAAAATACATTCTTAACAAAGTTGATAATAATTTAATAAATCCGTCCCGGTATGTACATTTCGATGGAAAAGCACAGACATCGAACAGTATTTACCCTTCATTCTGAATTAACCACTTGCGACTGAATAATGTACATAATATGCACGTCGTATCTTCTATAATTCATCGGGGGATACAACGTGCTACGAATTTTTTATTTCCTGGATACTGAAACACGAAAAACAAGACGGAAAAAGAAAAATCAAAGAAGAAATTATTATAACATGTAAGATTTCCTTATAATGCAGACATGGACTGAATGAATGGATTTTTTGAATCGTTTCAAGAATTCTACATCTTTGTAGAATTTCTTTTCTGTTAAATTAGTTTTAGAGCGCAAGTATGTAAATAAAATTCTATACTTATATTATAAATATTAATAACTAACTGGGTTTTTAATACAATGTGAACATAAATATCATTTAATTTATTTTCAAAAACAGTTCAACAAAAATATAAAAAAAAACATACTCAGAATAGCTCACAAAAGTTTTCCGTAAATTTGTAAACATAGTCAGAGAATATATATATATATATATATATAAACATAAGATCTCTGACCTTCACTGTATCATATCAACTCAAACCGACTGAGGCGTTAGTGTTATATGTCGCCGTCTTTACGTGCGAGTGTCCAGTACTTGATGGAATAAAAAGAAATTCAAACATAAAAAAATATTTTTTTAAATAAAATAGGCCACATAGATCTGAGCACGAACCCGCTCAAAAACTCGAAGTTAACCAACAAGCAGTTCCTATTTCGTCTGGGAAAAAATTCGAAAGTTACATCAATAAATTCTATATGATCTCATCCCGAAAAACGAAGAAAGAAGATCAGATACGGCTTTGTCCTCGCTCTCAAAGTTCAAAAGAAGGAATATTTTTTCTTGAAATCATAACCTGGGATAGAAAGTGGGTTTTGTACAATAAGTCTAAGAGTCGAAAATCATGGATTAAGCTCGGTAAACTATCGAAATCGACTCCGAAACAAAAAAGTGTCCTTGTGTATTTAGTGACTTGTGTATTTATTTAGAGACTTCAATGGTCTAGTGTATTGTGTTGTTCGAACCTGCTCGGAATGCAAATTCAGAGCATTACCATCAACAGTTCATCCGTTTGAGAGACGAATTAGAGAGAAAAAGACAATTCGCTGGCGAAGGAACGAAGGAAGTCATTTTGCAGTATGACAATGCTCGACCGTGCATCACAAAATGGACTTAAGACGTGATTTGTTTCTTAGAATGGGAAGTTCGCCCAAATGTGATGTATTCAGCGGACCTATCTCCATCAGATTATCACCTATTCCGGTCAATCCAGCATTACCTGGTTGAAACGTATTTTAAAACAATGAAATAGGTCCGAAAATGCATTGATGACTCAAAGCTGCCATCTTTTCATCGTTAAGGGATTCATCAGTTACCCAACAGTGGAAGCAAAGTTATACAAAATAGTGGAAAATATTTTGAAAATTGAAATATAATCCATCATTCCATAAATAAGCATTCATTTTCTATAAAAATTGCACCAAACTAATTTGCACGCCTAATATATAAATACACATATGTGTTTCCATTTTGTTATTTGTATATACAATCCCAATCTTTATAAAATATTAATGTAAGTAATGAAAATAACTGAACGTTAGTACGAAACAGAAAACGCATAACGTTAACGTTAGTATGAAACAGAAAACGCACGAATGAACCAGAACTGAAATACTTAAGTATCAACAAAAAGTCTTGTATGTTTTTTCAGTACTTGAAATAATATTTTTTTTTATTTTAAATATTTTCTTGGAAAGAAAACACACACACATATATATATATAATGGTAAAATCAACTTTTATGTGAATACATTAAACGTTATACAAAACTTTTCTATAAAAATAATATGAAGATCTTTTTCGTAGAGAACGGACGTATAAAAAAACTAAAGGCATTACAATGATGCGTCTAAAATAAATAGTTTCTCTACAGCGCATCAGTCTTTATTCCAACAACTATACGGCTTGTTCAACGAAAGCAGATTACTGAAAATGTATTCAGACCGTCTAGTGCTAGCCATTCAACCACTCAATGTATGTTAAAATTATACGGAATAAAATAAATCAAGATGAAAAATAATAAAAATCGGATGAACTTTTTATCGTGATTTTTTATTTGAATGGAAATTTATATACAAGGAATGTCCTTTTCGATGCTCAGCTCAGCACGGATTTAATGAAATCGGATGTTTAAGCCTCGAACAGAAGTTTTTTGAATTTCGTCTTAAATTGAAAGTGTTTAGTTTTTGTGTTTAATACAATTAGCATTCGTTGTGTGTTTTTTAAAAAATAAAATCATACATTTACATTATGTGATAACACTATAACACAATATTCAGCCATGATTAGTAAGTGGATATCTTTGCACGTTGAAGAAAAAAGAAGTTAGAAGATTGTAGAATTAAATGGTCAAAGAGAGAAAGACTATCTTTGATATTACCGCGTTTTCATACACTTGCAACTCATGAACGCCAAAGTCAAATTACTATGAATTATAATTAATTTCTCTAAAACGATACAGGGATATGGGTGGTTGGTGTTTTCTTCATAATTGATATTTTCTAAATATTTTCCAATTTTAAATATAATAACGCTATAACAATACTAAGCCATGATTGGCAAGTTCACAGATTTGCAAATTGAGAAAAAATGAGCTAGAAGATAGTGTATTAAATTGTAAAACAGAGAAAGAGCATGTATATCCGTTATAAAAACTTGTCTTTTTTTGTAAGGTATTTGTATTCTTTACAAATTTAAATAAAGTTATTGTATTGATACAAATTGGTAAATAAGTATAAAATATGTATTAAATTTATAAAAATTATATATTTTTCATTTTAATAGTTGCTATTTTCTAAACATTTTCAGAGTTTTCAACGTGAAAATGCTATAACAATTTTAAGACATGACTAGTAAGTTGGCAGCTTTGCAAATTGAAAAAAAATGACCTAAAAATAATGTGTTAAATTCTGAAAAAGAGAAAGAGCATTGAATATTGAAACAAAGAAGTTAGAAGATAGTATAATTAAAAAGTGAAAGAAAGAAAGAACAAGTGACACTATTATAGAAATTTATATACTTTTGTTCAAATATTAGAAACCTGTGATTATTTCTTTATTAACTATTTTTTATATTACCTCGTTTTCATACACTTGCAACTTATGAACACTAAAATCAAACTACTATGAATTATAATTAATTTCTCTAAAACGATGCAAGGAATCTTAATTAAATTTTACAAGAACTTTTCTCTAGTCATAAACTACACACAAAGAATTTAATATGCGTTTTTAAAATATTATGTTGGTAGAAAAATAATTGCGATTTATAATCATCAAAGTCGTATACATTTCCGCAATTATTTTCCTACCAATCTGATACTTGCTACTATTATATTTGACATTGAGGCATTTTTCAGTGAGAGTGCATGTGAAAATATTAAAAATGCAATATCTAATTTCTTTTAAGTAATACAGAAAGTCTATTTTAAATTTTATATGTTGATTTAAATGAAAGAAATGAATAAACGTAAAAATTTTCATCAAGTTTTTAACATTTTTTCTGTTAATCCTTCTAATAATCAGGGATTAGCCCTTCTACTTAATTTTATAAAATGAGATTTATTGAATTTTATCTATAGATAAAAGGAAAAGTAGTCGAGAACAATGATTTATATGCCAAATCCATAATTAATATATATATATATATATATATATATATATATATATATATATATATATATATACATGTATATTTATATATATATACACTCAGCGTGGCGGTCATGATCCCAAAACCTCATATGTTGAGTACAAAATAAAAATGGAAAATCATGAAAGAGGCCTTATCCAGCAGTGGATTAACAGGACTGAAAATGATGATGATGATATATATATATATAATATTAATAAATATTTTATTTCCAAATATTATATAATAAAATTAGAAAATATCTAATATAGACTCTAATTAAAATAATTCGATAATTATTTAAAAAAGATCTTTATTATCCTCTTTATGTCATTGCACGAAATCGCATCTCTGAAAAGATCTATGTCAAAATATCAATTTCGAGTTAGTAATTCTGTACTTGTTATGAAATATGATATTAATGTATCATTTTTCATATATCAGTGCCATCTCAAAGTGAATGTTCAAGTGGTTGAGAAAACCAAAGCGAAACCCACTTGAAACGCTGCGCTTCTCGAGCGCAAATATTGAAATTATATATTCAAAGAGATATAAGAAACAAGTGGTCAATTTGCTATATGCTATATTTTCATGTTTTAATCATTTTCCGTACGATATCGATAATGTGAACGTTGATGGAACGTTGTTAGTTGTGTAATCGGTTGATCTTATATATATATATATACTGATAATGAAATTAATTAAAATAATATTCCTTGTTTTTCTCTATTTCAAATTCTTAAATGTCAAATTTTTCCAACCGTTATTATTTCTCAAATTTATTTATTTTATATAAACTCAAGGAACAGTAATGCAAATAAATAATTAAATTCAACTACTGTGTTTGTTTTTATAACAAACATTTAATTGAGACGCGAGTAACCCATCTACTAATATGAATACATCTTGATTATTTATTGTTTGAAAGATCTGATTTATTTATTTTTTCATCACTGTGTTGTTCACTCTCTTGTATACCTGCTGTTCATCGCTCTATGTGAAACCTATAGATCACGTGATACCTACTATGCTCTTTTTTCATATTCCACTTCGTCGGATAGATCCGAAATTGATTCTAAAATGTTATTTTACAATATTAGCATGTTGTTTATCCATATTTCAAAATCAATTCAAGCTTGACGCAAATCAAAACCGGTAATAGAAAATAAAAAAAAACTCATACGCGATCTATAGCAGCGTTTCTCAACCGATAGGTCGCTCTAAAATTTCAATGGATCGAGAAATAGCTGCCACCTTTCGCATGAATACTTTTATTACTGAAATATTCGCTAAGAACTGAGAACAATAGGTGCATCTGTTAAGTACTGAATACTATTATCTCATTTTTTTACAATGAAATAAAAAGAAAATTCGGAACGAACTAATTCCGATAATAAAAATGCAGAAATGTTTAGTATACAAGCGAACCAATAACAAAAGTAAACAACAACAACAAAGACATTAAATATTAACTTATATAATTGTATTCATAATTTATGTAAGAGTTTTTAATAAATGCAATTCAAACGATTTTAGTGATTTTTATGATTTTAAAACAGACTGTTTTATTTAAAATCGTTAGTCTTACATTTTTTCATAGTTAAATTTCAATAATTAAAACGAAATTTGATGTATTTGTTATAAATCGAAATTCGTCTGAACCGCTCTCAGTAGAGATGTACTCAATGTTACATTTCACGCATAGAATTTATTATCAAATATGCATAAATTTATTTATTTATAGGATATACAGTGGACTGCAATCTACTAAAAAAATGTTTTTAAAAATTTTATACTATAAACATTAGGCCGCGGAACCATTACAAGCAGATATATTGGGTTATATGGTAAAAAAGTTCTGATAACGCTATATGATTCGCATAGATAACTTTACAAAACAATAACTTTATTAAAACACACAGTCATTTGAAATGAGTATAAACGTAACTGAAAAACAAATTAAATTTCTTAATATTTTTAAACTCATGTAGAAAAATGCTCATAAGCGTACCTGCTTGAAAAGAAAAACAAATTCAGTACTAATATTGAATATTTTTCAATATCACTACCGAATATAAGTAAGTGTTCAGTTTCAGTTTAAATATATTCACTTTCAGTAGTATTTATTAGATATTTTTGTAAATATATATATATATAAAAATTTCAACTCTCATAAAATAACTAACACAGCTCTATATGTTAGTAGTAGTTTGTGATTAATTAATAGTTAGTGAATTATTAGTTAGTAAAGTACTAACTCCATTAACAAACTATTACATATTGATAATTCATCTACTAACTACATGTTTGATCGACAACCGACAAATATTTTTAGTAATTATGCTCGCTATTTCCATTATTATTAAATAATACATGTTAAAGTGTACAATAATTGTTCATTATTTGTGTATGTGCTAGTATTTATAATTGATCAACATGTAAACTGAATTATTTACTTTATTTTAAATTACATATTTTTGAATTCACTAATTTAAAGTTCTATTTATTGTTTTTTTTTTAGTTGTATCAGGCGTACAAATTAATTCGGTGCCTTCTTTACAGAAAATCATTTTCATTATAGAAAAATTGAAGACATTTCAATCTTCAAAATATCCCTTATTATTTTATATAACTTTAATCAATAAAAACTTTTATCTTTATTTTTAATTTATGTATGTATATATATATATAAAGAAAGAGAAAAAGAAGAGGGCCAAGGAGATTAGAAGAGAGAAAGACAACAAAAGTCAGTATATAGTTCTAACACTGGCCTAATTAACTTTCACAAATGAATTAGTTTCTCACCCCCACAAGACACAAAGTAATTTATGTTCAAATAAATGATTCATTTCATTTTTGATCCTTGTTCACCTGCTTTTAGATAGTGATGCAATCATCCTGTGTACGACTAAGTATAGAAAAATATTCTTTATGTATAGAAAAATTTTTTTCTTCTGCACCTTGATACTTTGATCGTTCTGGAATTGACATCAAAATGTGTACAAGTACCAATAAGAAACAATCATTTATTGAATATTTTTGCTCAATAAAAAATTTTGTACTTTGTGAGATAAAAAAAGAATGAATTTAAAAAATGATTAAACTGTTACATTGAAAACTGTTACGTCCCGCATGGTGATCATTCAATTGTCCTTACTATTAACTTGATAAGATTTCTATAATGGAATGTTTATATCTACATGCAGTGGCGCATCCACGTGAGGTGCCAAAGTGCCCTGACAACCCCCAAACGAAAAATGGAAAGAACACTAGAAAATAAAACGAAATCATCTCGAGAAAATGCTCCTATATACACAGAGAGATTAATGTAATCCCCTGTCACTTTCCCCTATGTATACACAGAGGGATTAATGTAACCACGACTGAAGTAATTCAAGAGCTTTGTAAAAAGAAAAGAAAAGTGGATTTTATTCTTCAAACAAAAATTTTATAATCTAATGAATTTTATTGAATTCACATTAAAAATTTTTTTATCCATTCAACTCTATCCTCTTCCCTCAGATTAAATACCTGAATGCGCCACTGTCTGTATGTATGTGTAATTATTCCGTTTGGTTTAAAATTTATAAAAAAAATAAGGAATAAAAAGATAATTTAACTGAATACAGCGTTATCTACTAAAAAAAAATATTAAAGAGATAAAATCAAAAAATATTATTAAACAAATAAAACAAATTAAATAATTGAAATTATTAAATAAATAAAACTGTATCTATGTAGAATTATGTCTTTGAAGTTGAAATAATTTCTGAATATGTTTACAAACAGTGATATCTTTTTCTTCACTGAATAAATGTATTGAAATATTTTGTCAAACGACAAATGTATTTATATTAAATCTTATACAAGTTAATATAATAGCCTATTCAGTTTTCTATTATGTATCATCTTGTAATTATTTAATAAACATTCAAATATATGAATGAGAACCGGTTTACTTTAGTCAAATACTTTTAACATCCTATTATAACATTTATTCGACATTGGATCTTTCATAACTAAAGAGCAACTTATCTGTCTCCTGTTTACATAATAGTGAAACGGAAAGTCAACTGTATACTGTACTGTTTATATAATATAACGTTTATATACTTTGAGGATTGATACAATGTACTAATAAAAGTATTAAATATTATTCTCTAATAAAATATTTATCTTTTATAAACAAATTTTAAAAAAAAAAACAAATTAGAGACGATATGATATTTCAAGGTCGAAAATTCGTTTATAAAAATAATATTGATTTCATATTAGAAAAAAAACAACAAAAATATAAATTTTTCTCTAAATAAAACATAAAGGAATAAATCTGAATTCAATGTCTAATTTTAAAAATAGATAATGAAAAGTTGAATGTATTAGACAAACGAATCTAAAAACTGAATATCTTCGAATATTCGCTCGGATTAAGAAAAAAAAGTATAAGTTTGATGAAAAATGTTGATTTGCAACAATCACGAATGTGTGTAGTACTCAATCAATAAATTCCGAATAGAATAATAAATTCTCTTCACGAATCACATGTCTCTTCTTGACGATTTTATTCGTGTAATTGAATTAAATTCCCATACTGTAACACATTTTTTTCTTTAATTAGCATTCTATTCGACATAAATGTTATTTAAATTCATACTTGTTCCTTCAAATATATATATATATATATATATATATATATATATATATTCGTATGAAACAACAACATAATATTTTATTAACTGAATATAATTAATAAAATATCACAACAGTCTTTCAACAAACACTTTTCAACCCACTGAATTAGAAATAGCAGCAACAGGGGAATATATCGATCTCTTGATATTATCCCACTGGATACTTTTATTTTCGTGCAGAATAGATCAAACAAGAATTTCATCATACACCTGAAAGAGTTACAAAGGAGATTCTCTACAGATACTTCACATATATTGTGTACAATATGTTTTACAATGCATCTAGCAGATCTGAGATTTGAAAATATACAAAACAATATGGAATTAAATTAATATTTCATATTGGTATACAGATTTTTTTTGATTCTTTTTCGATTTCCATTAAATTACTAGTGATTTGATTACTGTTACTCTACTGAAATAAGACTTTCAAATTAATTTCTCCTACTTGTACCCAACTCGACTTTTTGAAGATTCAATAGCAGATATCACTCAATAATATAATTCAAAAATATATTTATCTTAAAAGAATAGTTATATAAAGAGTATAACAAATTTTTTGTAAACGTAAACTTAAAACGCACTTCGAGAACAATTTACAGGTATCTTTATACATTTTTTTCACATTAATTAAATTAAGAAGTCAATATTTACTTCACACATGCAGCTTATTATTTCCTTTATTATCATGATAAATAATCATCATTTATGAGGAATAAAAAAATCAACAAACCCCAATTTAAAAACACGTATAACAAAATTAACTTCAGTATAATAAAAATACTGTACAGAGAAACCATTTTATGAAACCCGATAGAAAAGTGTATTTTTATTTTATATTTATGTCCGGACGCTTATGATCTTAGTTGTCGATGCGCGCATAAATCCCAAATAACAAACAACCGATAAAAACTAGATTTAAATTTATTCACATTATAATACATACTATTAACTTTAATAATGCCAATAAACAAAATAAATCATCAGTTTTTTATCATTTTTTTGCAAAAATAATTTGAAACATGAAAAAGATGTCAAAAATACATAAACAATACAGACATTAATCGATTTTTGAATTTTGTCGCATTACTTAATTGTCTGACCTCGTATATATATATATATATATATATATATATATATATATATATATATATATATATATATATATATGTATATAGACCAATGAACAGATGGAAGGATATTAAAAACTTTTTTGGAAATCTGTGAAAAAGAGAGGCACTGAATCGAACAAAATGGAAAATCATGGAAGAGGCCTTTATCCAGCAGTGGATTAACAGAGGCTGACGATGATGATGATGTATGTATGTGTATATATATATATATATATATATATATATATATATGTGTGTGTACGTTATCTTGTTGATCCTCATATTTTGAAACACCTAAATATATTTTTCCTAGTGGGAAACAAAAACTTAATTAATCCATAAAAATAAAAACCACTATTAAAATGTATCAACATGATTATAGGTACAAAAACATTATATATATATATATATATATATATATATATATATATATATATATATATATACATATATATACATATATATTGTAGTATATGGCATACAAACGAATTGTCATAGCTGTCTACGCAAGCAAATATATAGAACAAATAGATTGTTCTAGAACAATCTAGAGAGCAACAGCTCGATATAAAAAGGATGCTTAGACAGTTATCGACTGCATTTGTTCAAACAACAAACTAATCATACGCATAAAATTAGTCGATTGTATTTGACAACAAAACTATATTCATACGCATAAAATTAATCTATTGTATTTGACAACAAATTAAAAAATTAAATGTAATACAACACTTTTGGACAAAGTATAAATGTACGCTGGTGACAGCGGCTGAAAATCAATCAAGATCTACCATCGGGCACCAAAGGGAACCGTTCTGGCAACCAACGTCCGAGAGATACTACTATATATATATATATATATATATATATATATATATATATATATATATATAAATAATTATATTTTTATTTATTAAAGATATCACTAAAATTTATTTAATCGTTAAATATGTTTTTCATAAACACACAGATCATGTCAGAAAATTAAAATATTTGTACAATATCTAACTTATATTTAAATTCATATATTACTATAAAAATAATATATAATCAACAACATTGTTGAAAACATATTCATTATTAGTATTATTCGAAAACCGGGCATTTTAATTGTTTAATAAAACTAACAAAAATGTATAACAATATATCATATTAAATAATTCAATGAATTTAATACATCAAAAATTTCTAGAACATTCCAGAACGGTAAATGTTTCACATTCTCTAATGTCATTTTTTTACTACGCTTTACATGCATGTGCATTTTATGCATAATAAATACATTTTTGATAAAATTATATAAAATAGCAATTAGAAAAACGGATCGATAATATTTATAGGATATATTTAAAACCAGTTCGTTGTCTGAAATGAAATAATATTGGAAATTAAAACGCAAATACCTGAAATTTTATGCGGCGTACATAATGTAGTCCCGTTCGGCCGACTGCATTTGTTTAAAAACTTGTCACTAATTCAGTTCCAATAATGTAATCGACACAGCACAGTCAAAATAGGATGGTAATTGGTCCAATGGAATCACATAAATAATTCAACTAATTAATTTACTGGTTAATTATCGATTTTTTTAATAAGCACGTGTTACCTTCGTCACTCGTACGAACACTAACTACAAGTGCAGCAGTAACATACATTAATTTATTAGGTATTATTAAGGATGAGATCCGAGAAGTTTATGATTTGTAGAATAAAGTCGACTGCTAGCTAGGAAGTATTTTATGTCCGGAAATGTTGAAAAATGTAATCTTTTAAATATTTATACCTATTAAAAGCAGTTGTACGTTATTTTACAATTATGAATATACATAATTATAAAGAAAAGTAAGAAAACAATTTGAAAAAAACTTAGAGATTTGTTCCTCGTAACTCTGCATTTATTAATACATCAGCCTTCTATATACAAAATGAATATATCTGTCAGAATGTCTCATTCTTTATAGAATTATGATATCTACACATATATTAAGAAATTTTCAATACTTTACAGCACCATTAACGAATTTAAGAAAATAAAATGATTCCACATCTAGACGACAATCATTTTTTGTACAGAGACTCAAATTAATCTACAAAATATACAAAATATTTTCCTTAAAGATAAAGAAATTGATGGGAAAAATAAAAAGGAATACATTTGTCTTTCTTAGTAACATTTCATGGATGATGGTAAACTAACATCTAGGATAGTAACATTTCATGAGTTGTTTTATGATTGAACAGAATAATTTGATTGTCCATGTTTAATTTTCATGGGAAAAGTGTAGTGGATGCCTATTATGTTCTAAACCAAATTTTCACGTCTGTGTATATTATTTTGTGCCTGTAAAGAAAACTACTGTATCAATATATCTCTTCTCTGTTTTCTATTAAAAGTAAAACAGCTACTTTATAATATATGGCTATATCAAACTGCTCTTACTTAATTAAGCCTGCATATCAATACATTTGACCAATGTATGATATGTGGAAGCATAAGTGTGAGATGAGTCTGAGTTGAGACCCATCTTCCATCAATGACACTCAAAATGGCTGATTCTAATAGAAATTGTTGCTTCTTCAAAGTACAGCATATATATTTTTAGAATAATAACTGATAATATAATACTGATTTTATAAAAATTGTGTTTTAAAGAAAATTCTATCTTTTCTGGAATAGTAAAACTAAAAAAATAAAATATATACGCTCCTCTGATGCATAGAATAGTGATAGTGTAGTTTGGAGTTGTATATCAGTAGATAGAGATGGAAATATATATATATATATATATATATATATATATATAAGAAAGCGTGAAAATTAATTAACTACCTTTTTTATAGAAAATGTATGTTCAAGGAAAAATAAAATACATTTCAGTCCTCAAAATAACCCTCATTATTTTATAATAATATGCTCTATCTGTCGGATAACTGATAAATCTCTTGTTGCAAAAAAAAACATGGAAGTTTTGTGTGGATGAAGTCGAAATGCATGTACGGACCTGTTCCACTATTTTAGTATTTTTTGAATGTCTTATACGTAGCGAAACCATCCCCAAATTTTGAACAAATCATCCTTTGGTCTTGGTAGCATTTGTTACAACAGGAATGCGAAAAGTGTACAATTCATAGTAACATGGTTTTCGGACGCCATCGTAGTCACAGCTGTTTTGTGAGGTTATACGAACTGCTTGGCCGAGATATATAGTGTTTTCAAATGCTAAGGTTGGCATTTAAAAGTCTTACAACAGCAATATAATATTTTAATTTGAAACAAAGATGACTGATTCAATTAAAGGCATCGAATAATTTTACATGTAATAATAAAGAAATACAGTAAGGTCTTGATTAATACTCAGAATATATACTTAAGAAATGAACCACTAATTGTAACAATATTCTGTATAGTTATCTCTCTCTCTCTCTCTCTCTCTCTCTCTCTATATATATATATATATATATATATATATACATATATATATATTTATATTATATATATATATATATATATATATATATATAAATATATATAGATATATATATATATAAAAATATAATATATATATATATATAATATAATATAAATATAATATATATATATATATATATATTTCTTAAAATTTCAAAAAATGAACAAAAAAATTTTAAAGAAACGTGCAAATATTTTGTATTTAATTATTATTTACAATGTCACATCAAGTTACCCGAATTTTTCACAAAGAATTATGATATGAAATGTGTGAGTTTATAACGCAACCGCGTTGCATCTATTTGCGAGAATGATTATATAGACAAACTAACATAAACATACGTGTATATATATATATATATAATATCCACTAATTTGAATGCAGAAGTGATGTAGGTCTAATTACTACAAAGTGGTCAAACAGATTGCAGCATTATTAATCAGATATTACTGATAAAATCATCGAAGTATTTCACTTCTGTACTCTTTATTTTACACAATCTATTTTTTAAAAAAAATCTCACCAGAACACAATAATTTATAAAACGACTTTCTGGTCTTGCTGTATATGTCATATTTGTTAAGAAACCCATATTCAAAAATAACTTCAATTATATACTATATATATATATATATATATATATATATATATATATATATATATATATATATATATATATATATATGTGTGCGTGTGCGTGTGTGTTTGTACACCTTATATCAAAGAATGTAACATCTTATTTACTCCGTTGCTTCACTCTCTTCTTCGTAACATATCGTCACTTCGTATCGCGAAACGTCTAGTTTTCTGTCACGGTCTTAAGTACGTTAAAAAAAATGTGTACACGTCACGGAACTCGATGTGTACATAAAATATCCGAACTTGTTTCGTATCGACGAAACTACGGCGAATAAGTGACGCAGCTTTCAATGAACCGTTCCCTTTTTTTACCAAAAAAATGTTTCGAAGCAACTCGTACAGAATATGTTACCAATCGAACGATTGACAAATGATCGAATCAAGATATGTTAAACCATTGATTTTTCAATGAGTCAATCTATCGATCAATCTATATAAATTTTCAGAAACTAGAAAGATGTATTATTATCGAAGATTCGAAACTATTATTCCAATACTACATGCGTTTTTATTATTTTAGGTCGGTAGGAAAATAATTGCGGTTTATGTTTTCTGAAATCTGACATTGATTTTTTTCAAAAAAAAAGAAAGTTGTCAATATTTTTCTGGACTTTTTTATCTCCTGTTCATAAATATTATTTTTTTTATTTTGTTTCGTAATAACAACTGAAAGCAATAAAATTGTTCTTGATTTGCTGTATGAAAACTTGTTTAGTAACTAACGTGATCCGTTGCTAAACGACTGTATAGATTCATAGTTAATATTAGGTTCGTAGAAAAATAATTGCGGTTTTCGTTTTCAATGAAAGTGCCATTTCATCGTGTTCATGTTAATATCATTTTAAGGCGTATTTATCGGTCTGTATTCTTGTAATATCGATTTTGGTTTTATTATTAATTTTTCTTCAAATTGAACTATTGAATTAAAAATGGAAAAGAAGCAAATAAGAGCGAAAATTTTATATAAGTTCAAAATGGATAGTAAAGCAGCAGAAACTGCTCGTAAACTAAACGATGCTTTTGGTATGGGTACTGTTAAC
The DNA here is from genome assembly GCA_034766995.1 of Acanthacorydalis orientalis. Classification (NCBI taxonomy): domain Eukaryota; kingdom Metazoa; phylum Arthropoda; class Insecta; order Megaloptera; family Corydalidae; genus Acanthacorydalis; species Acanthacorydalis orientalis. Next base: position 48,552,142 of record CM068316.1, read on the forward strand.
CTCTTAAGCGTTTATGTCGAGTATGCTCGTCATGAAAAGATGGCATTTTTTTAATGTCGAGTATACTCATCATGTAGAAAAAATCGGTTTTACTATTTATTGTAAAATTTAGGCAAAAAAAATATATTTGCAATTTTAGCACATTTTAGGATATTTCTAAGGAGTTTTCTCTTTGTCTCGTGAATTTTACGTCTGCTATCTAGAGAAGATATTATAGGGTGTAATAGAAAAATTTGTGAAGTGAATAATGTTTCCATTTATCCTCCCAGTTGAGTTTTACTGGTAGTGATAGAAATATATCTTTAAATTCAAGAAAACGGAAAAGAGCGATAACACCTGTAACGTCTTCTGATGAAAGTAGTGATGAGGTTGAAGAAGATAATGAAGATGCGGTTTTACATACAAGGACACAGAAAAAATATCAGTAATTTCAACGTCTTTTGATAAAAGTAGTGATGAGAATTAAGAAGGTAATGAACCTGATAAAGAAAATAAAAATTCAAATTTATAATGGAATATTAGAGGTGAAGAGCGAGCACCATTTAAATTTACTGCTCATCCTGGCCCAAATGTCAATACTCTTCATTCTTCAAAAACCATGTGTGTTTTTTATATGGAAAAAAATTAGAATATGACTTACTAAACATAATAGTGGAGCAAACTAATTTACATGCTGATAAATTTTTGGAAAGTCGCCTGAATTTGAAACTACATTCAAGATTCAAAAAATGGATGCCAACAAACAGTAATGAAGTACGGTTTTTGAAATACTTGTCAATAAAATTAAAAAAATTTCAAAGAAACAACCGAAAAAATTTATCATTTTGTTATAATTTAACTCAATCTTACAGCAAGTGCTTTCAATGTGCTTTCGTCGTTTATACTTGTCATCGCCTCGAAATAATTAAACAAACCAGTGCACATTCTCAAAATAAAACAAAACGCTTAAGGGGTTAAGGAACGTACGATACAAGAGTGGTTTCAAAAACGGTGGTTACTTTTGTGCTAGGGACGAGAGCCTTGAAGATAAAGTAGGTCGCGGGCGTCCTTCTTCAGTTCATAACGAACAACTGGAGGTGTTAGTTGAATCATAACCACGCACAACTCGAAATCTTGCACAAAAGTTAAGCGTTAGTCACTTTACAGTTCTGGATCGCTTAAAACCACTTTAATAATAAAAATGTATATGAATTTGTAGATCAGACTCGGCACTTATTTTTGTACCAATCTAATATTAATGAATTTCACTGTTTATGGTATTCTAAAGTAATCTACATGAAAAATATATCAATACCTCGACTTTTTGTTTATAAATGACAATACTTATTCAATCACCAAACATCTAATCGAACGACACAGTCGACTATTGTTTTCGAAACGTACACACGCACTTCTGTTTCGTATTCAATTCACTTGAGCACAGAAACACATACGCACGCACACACACACACACACGTGTACATTTTTTACAATGAAACAAAAATATTGTCATTTAATTTCGACTCGTATTAATATCTCGTCGAGAAACAAACAACGAAATATATTAAAATGTAAATCATAAACTAAAGATGCTGTTGTTTACGCTCAAAACTCATATTATGAATTGTTATCGCGACCGAATTTACATTTTGATTGTTCCCAACCATCCGACATTACAAGAATATCATGTCAACATATTATCAAAGGAACATAGACATTCCTCGCAGACGTGTGCGAACAGTTCGTGATGAGTAGTTTTCCGTTTTGTAAATGTTGCCGGCTTACACGGCTTTATATTCAAATTTAATATTGTATTATACATCATACATGGAGACATGTCGAAATCAATACTGGTCGAGGCACTCGTATATTTAAATTATATATATATATATATATGCATATTGTAATCAGATTATTTAATACTTTTGTAATAATTGTAGTTTCGAAAATTAATTCTATTTTCACTCGACAAACCACAAAAAAATCTGGTTGAAAAAGTTAAATAAATCATTATTGATTATTAATTAAAACACTGTCTTCATCTTCAGACCAGGCTAGGGAAAGTCTTTATCTTTGATTTAGACTCTTCTAAGCCATCTAGCTCTAGAGATGATGATGTTTCCATTTATCCTCCCAGATGAGTTTTACTGATAGTGATGAAAATATATCTTTACAATTAAGAAAACGGAAAAGTGTGATAACACCTATAACGTCTTCTGATGAAAGTAGTGATGAGGTTGAAGAAGATAATGGAGATGCGGTTTTACATACAAGGACACAGAAAACAATATCAGTAATTTCAACGTCCTATGATGAATGTAGTGACGAGTAGTCAATCGGAATGATAATCAATAATTTCTTATAAAACATTTTTTGTGGCTTGTAGATTAAAAAGAAATTAATTTGTAAAAGTGAATTTCGCCACAGTGTCATGATTGTATTGTGAACACAATAATTTCTTTCCTTAGCCTCTTATTTTTTATATAAAATAATTATAGGCTTTGTATTCACAATACAATTCTGTCATCATGATTGACTTCACTTTCGGAAATGAATTTGTCTCTCCTTCTATAAAATAGCTCGAAAATGTTAAAAAAAAACAATGATATCGATCGATTTTCATTTATATATATATATATATATATATATATATATATATATATATTTAAATTATATATTTAAACTGTACAAATATTTATATAGTTTAATCTTAAACAATTAATGATAAATTTATTAAAAATAAATTCTTCATTTTATAACAAACTTTATTTGACTTGACAAAGGTATCTTTCTTTAAATCGAACCAATGTTTACAATTTCTTCCAAGATGACGATTTTTAATATGTGCAGTTCTTGTAGATTCATCGAATTAATAATAAGCTTCATATATATATATATATATATATATATATATATATATATATATATATATGTACATATATATATATGTCTGTGTGTATTGCAGGATCATTTTAGTATTCTCTTTGAAGCTTTAAATAATATATTTTTTTATAAAATGCTTTTCATATCCGCTTGTGAAGTTGAATCCCTTTCGAATTTATTGACATTTGTGGAGGAGCAACGTGTACAAACATTTCTATAAAGGAATTTTTGCTTTTGTATATTTAAAAACGTTTTAAATATAATTCACTTCCTTCTGGATTACACGGTTATATATTTTTATGTGATAAACTTTGTTTCTCGGTTTGATTTTTTTATCACTGTTGACGTTCTAACCAAACACTTTATGTATACATGTGCACACGCGTTCCATTGTGTGCGTGTGTAAATATTAAAAAAATGTACATATTTCATGCTGGGAAAAAAAATAAAAGGGTGTCTCTCAGAGGTATTGTTCGCGTCTGTACGTTTTATATTTCGTACGCAAAATTACATGGAAACAAATACGTGTAAAACAAATGTAAACTTACATAAACATCTAAACGAGACTAATGCGTTCAAGCGTGTCCATATTTTTCTGTGTTTTGTACGAGCTATACAGAGTCGTAAACGTGCATGTTCCGCCTGCACCGTCGCCACCGACGCCCATCGCCACCATCAACCATCGACCGTTCACAATCGCAGCTATCACGTGCTCTAAACATCCACAAACAGCTTCCCTTTTTCACAGTCTGAGCCGACGGCGATTTTCCCTCAACAAAGCCGCCACGTCTCTTTTGTCTCCCCTACGTTCATCTCCATTTTATCTTCATATACCTTTCCAATCCCCTCGCACGTACTTCGTTACTCATTCATCCTTCTCTCAATCCCTAGTCGTATTTTTTCATGTTCTGAACCTTTATACTACGCCATTCGATATATGGCAACATCCACTTTTCTTCTACACAAGAATACGGTCTATTGATAACGTTCTCTTGCTTCTATTACAGACTGTGATTTTAATATCGTATCGTCGAGTATAGACAAATATCATCGAATGCAGCGCGAACGAAATCATAATAACTGAACGTATGTACGTGGTGATTTATTGTCGACGAGCAAGTACACGTTTTATTCTTCTACATTTGCACTGCACTCATATTTGTAAATAGTTTACAATGTCGTTATTTTTTATTTGCGTTCATTCGCCTGGAAACAATTCACATAACTAATTTCTAGACTATAAATAGCTTTGTCTGTTTAATGTTTTTTTTGTGCATATTATTCGGAAAAAAATAGACGAATAATTACATGTACCAAAATACATTATGACACAATATATGTATATATATATACGTGGGTCGTTCGATAAGTTTGGTAAAATTCTATGATGTGCCACCATTCAATTGATAGCATCTCGACTATCAAGTGTCATTTTTCAAATTAGCATAGGAGAAATTTCAACCAGAAGCGACGCGTTTTTCACGTTCTACAGATGTTTGATGCGAGCATTGTAGTAGTTGCCGCAAAAAAGGAAAAAAACTAGTAGGCCTTTTTGCGTCGATTTATTACCGTGGATGAAACATAGATCCACCATTACACACCTGAGTCGAAGCAGCAGTCAAAGCAGTGGACAATGACTGATGAAAGTGTGCCGAAGAAGAAGAAGATCGCTTTGTCAGTTGGAAAAACAATGACCACTATTTTTTTCATCCTGATCAACTACTTGAGGAAAGGGAAAACGATAACAGGAGTCTATTATTCAACATTATTAGACCGTTTGAAGGAAGATCTGAAACAAATACGGCCAAGATTGGTGCACAAAATAGTGTTCTTACACCAGTACAACGCGCCGTCTCACAAATCAATCGTCGCAATGGCAAAATTGCACAAATTAGGCTTCGAATTGATTCCTCATCCACCCTATTATCCAGAATTGACCCCGTGCGACTTTTTCCTCTTTCCAAAATTGAAAATTTGGCTCGGCAGGAAGAAATTTTCATCGTTTGAGGATGTCATTACCCCCGTCAATGCGTATTTTGCAGACCCGCTGGCCCAAGTGTATATAGCTCCCAATGGAGACTATGTTGAGAAATAAAATCGATTTTTGACAAAAAAACAGTGTTCAATTTGGTTTTTTACACTACTTATCGAACGATTCTCGTATATATATATATACATGCCTTATGTGTATGAATGAATTTAGAAAGTAAAATTAATAAATAGTGATACACATTACATAATTATTGTAATATATGAGCAACAGACTCCTTCAAATAAAACACATGTTGAAGTTATGTTTCTTGTCCTTGCGATCAATATTTTTTTTACTTTTTTCCACTTCTTACTTTTTTTAGCTATTAGTATCCATCTGCAGGTGGATACTAATAGCTACCGAGACATGTCGAGAAACAAAATCGGTAGAGGACGGAAAAGAAGAAAAAAAATCAGTGATCTCAAGTTCATGAAACATAATTTCAAATCCAAACACACAAGAACGAAATTATAACGCACATCGTATTCATTATGACATCGAATCGAATTGACACAAACATAATTCATTATAGAAATCAATACACAAAATTCGATTAATTCGTACAATACTTCAATGAATATTTAAGTACAAAGTATGTACGTATTTAACCTTAACAAACACTGTATGTTTGTATATCATCGAACGAACGTCACGGACACAGAACTACTTCGAATTTGATAATGTTAAATTAATTTCTGACGACGAAACTTTAGGTCCATTAGCAAGTTTTCTACTACGAACTTACATCCGGGTGTTGAATTTCAAGAATTATCTACGCATGTTGTAGGCCATCGCAAATTAGATTGGTTAGCATGTTAAGATCGGTGCGCTCAGTTTATTCCGTTCTATATTACACGTTTTTTTCCAGTTTTTTTTTAATTAAAAGAGTAAAAATTAAAGTGTAATGCGCGAGTACGTTGTATTTATTTGACAATTATTTTTAATTAAAGAGCCAACATCTCAAATTAAAGATTATTTCGTATTCAATTAAAATAATGTTACGGCAGTTTAACACTATTGTTATTTAATTCTATTTGACCATTTTTTTATTTATATTGTTCGTTATCTCGCTCTATTTATATTTCATTAAATATTAATTTGTACACCAATACATACAAAAATACATTTTTATACACACATCAACACACATACATGTACATATATATGCACATATATATATATATATATATATATATATATATATATATATATATATATATATAAATCTTCAACTTCATAAATGCCTTTCTTAATTTATTTTACTTTATATGATCCAGTGTTTTTTATTATTTTTCTTAGATAAAAAAGAATTTCATCTTAAAATTTCCATGAAAAAAAATTTTTTTTGTTTGATGGAACACCTCTTCTCAACGCCCCCACCCCTTCAAACTCTACAAGTAGCACGTCAACCATATATAAAAAATAATTCCATCGTAAAATTTCCATAAAACGAAATTTTTTTTCGTGTAGACCACCTCCTCGCAACTCAGCCCTCCCCCCCACATTCTACAAACAGCACGTTAACCATTTCCATCTCCGATCATCAATGATTGGTTGATGGATATCGCCTGGCCTCTGTTCTGATTGGTTGACATCAGTCACATGAATGTAGTTCTCGTACGGTGTAGAATGAAAGAGTGTATACGATTTTGGTGGTAAACTGATAAGAAATATATTGAAAATATTGTATTCACTGTAGCTTAAAAATGTTACACATTTTATCATTGTATTTTGTTGTTGATTTTTATAAAATTCTACAATAAAAATATTACCATTTACATTTTACACAGATTATTTGTGAGTATAATTTGTTAAATTCTGTTGTTTGTTAGAGAAAAGAGAACGGAGAGAGGAGATCCCACCACAGAGAGTCGGCGAGTGTAGCGAACAGGGGAAAGAACCCCCAGGTATCTTTGAAAAATAAAAAATAGACATTAGAAAACTTATGAAAGAGAAGCACCGGATTGTGAAGATTGAAATAAATTAAACTTAAGTAGCTATACAAACAGACAAATACACATACACACACACACACACACATATATATATATATATATATATATATATATAAAAAATCAAAATTATCCACAAAAAAACATTATAAAACAACACGTTGCAAAAAATAACCTATCTGAATATTTATATAGACATACTAACATATATATATATATATATATATATATATATATATATATATATATATATATAAATCCATGACGTCGATTTATTTATTTGGGACGAGCTTTCTATGATACCCAAATATATTTATTGTTTCATTCAGTTACATGACATGCTTATAATTGACAAGTGAGCGTAGCATGCGCGATGGTTGATGAACTCAGCGAACAGGGGGCTACAGCTCTTTATATGTATATATATATACACATATCATCATCAGTCTTTCTAGATCCACCACTGAATAAATGTCTATTCCATAACTTTCCAGTCCAAACGATACAAAACTTCTACTTTTTATAAATTTTCTTGTCATATAGAGCGCAGAGAGCAGTGGGCGAAGTCCCCTTGTGTATATATATATATATATATATAGATAGATATATATATATATACATCAGCAGCAGCCTTTTTAGATCCACTACTGGATGAAAGTCTATTTCGAAAATTTCTAGTTCAAACGATTCAAAACCTTTCTTTTTTATAAATTTTCTTGTCATATAGAGTGATTCACCTTAGGCGTCCACACGAAAGTATCGAAAAAAAACGTGTGATCCTCCATTTAATATTTTAGTTCAATCGTATTTTAGTATGGAATTAAACAAAAATACTAAATAAAAAATAACACGATTTTTCTTAACACATGCTATTTGTTTAATACTTCCATGTAGAAGCTTAAATTGAATCATCCTATATATATATAATCTTCAACGTTTTCTAAATCAATGCTTTTGCTTTTTCTTAATTTAAAACGTTACACTTTCAGTAGAAAGAAATTCTTCAGAAAAAAATCAATTTACAGATATCATGTTTTCTGTTTCCGCGTGAAGGTGAATTTACAAACATTATAAAAAACATATTTGACAAAAGTTGATACTGAAAAGAAGTTAACTTCATTAATAGAGCATTTTGTAAAACGTTTAGTGACTTATATTTAACATTAAGTGACTGATTATATACAAACTGTGCCCGATATTATAAACAAACGCCCCGCAATCAATCAATCATTCAAACGATTTATTTCCTATTCTGAATATAATGTTTTATGTCGTACCAATTACCGGTGAAGTTGTTTCCTCCTCTTCGCGTTCAGTGCACGCGACGAAAGTACACTGTCTAATATGTGTTGAAAGTTTTCAGTTACATTATCGTCGCGTTCACTAAAGATTTTATCACGATCGATTTATCCTTAAACCACCCCATTCTTCATCGACAAACTTGTCACGAATGTTAATTTTCGAGGGTGTCGAAAGTACCGACGTCGGATACCTTGAGGAGAGAAATTAGTGAATGTCGGAATCAATTCATTATGAATGAATTACTGCCGGCCATTTTTCAACGGCTTACGAGTCGTTTTTAGCCGCATACCGTTTGCTCGCCGAAACGACGTCTTACGTGTCGTCTCGGCGCGTCGACGTTCTGGCATCATCGACGATCGATTTTAATAAAATTCGTCGCCGAAGTTGCATATTCATCATTTTCTATGCGTGTATTTCTTTTATATATTCAATAATGTGCGGCGATGACACGACGGTGTGAGAAGTTTGAAAAGTTTTGATAGTTTTTTTTTTTTTTTTTTGGTATTATTATTCTAGTAGAGGAGATATTTTTCACTGTACGGAAAAGATAATTCAATAAAAATTTAAAAGTTATCTTTCCACTCATATACATATTTATATGTATACTTATAGCAGACAATTACTATCAAATATCTCAACAGTTTTTTTTTCTGATTACATTCGATTTTTTCAACCTATTTTTCGTTGGGTCTCTCAATGATCTTGTCCTCTCTTAAAGTGATATTGCTATGTTTGAGTTGTTAACCTCCATTTGTTTCTACAAACCAAACTCCATTTTATAGATGATGGCTTAATTAATAAAAGAAAGGAATTGAATTTTAAAATTTCAATCGATTTATGTCTACTTTGTGTACTCTTTAACATTTTGAAGTAGTTTTATTCAATTCTTTGACTTGGATCCATGTTCTCTCTGTATATGTTTTTATAATCTTTTAGAACTGACTGACATGGTTGCAGGGACGGTATTTTTATACTCTAAATTAAAATAAATAATATTTTTAAATTAAAATATTTCTAAATTAAAAATGTTTACATTCTCACAAATGTTTCTACGTAGATCGTTCGATAAGTATGGTAAAAAAAAAGTTGAACGCTGTTTTTTTAGAAAAAATCGATTTTACTTCACAACATAGTCTCCATTGATGGCTATATAAACTTGGGCCAACGAGTCTGCAAAATATGCATGGACAGCGGCAATGACATCCTCATTTGACAAAAATTTCTTCTCGCCGAGCCAAATTTTCAAAGTTTAGGAACAGGAAGAATTCGCACGCGGCTAATTCCAGAGAAAAGGATGGATGAGGATTAAATTAGAAGCCTAAATCTTACAATTTTATCACTGTGATGGTCTATTTGTGGGACGATGCATTGTCCTGGTGAAAAAGCACTTTTTGTGCGACAATCTCGGCCGTTTTCGTTTCAACTCTTCTTTCAAACGGTTCAATAATGTTGCATAATAGACTCCTGTTATCGTTTTTCCCTTCGTTAAGTAATGGATCAGGATGATTCCTTATGAAACCCAAAAAACAGTGTCCATCATCTTCTCAACCGATGAAACGGTCTTCGCCTTCTTCGCCTCACATTCACTGATCGTTGTCCATTGCTTCGACTCAGGTGTGTAGTGGTGGATCCATGTTTAATCCAGGGTGACGAATCGATGCAAAAATACATATTTGTTTTTTTCCATTTTTCGGCAACTACCATGTTTTTTCGTTTCTAAGTGTAGTATCAGTATGTGGTACTCATATCATTAATGAATTTATTATAAATATTAAGTTGATAAGAAAATAATTACGGTTTTTGTTTTCTGAATACTAACCTTAATTTTTTTCAATAAAAGTATCATTTCATCTTGTTCATGTTAATATCATTTAAAAGTGTACTTGTCAGCCTGCGTATTCAAAATATGTACACGTCACGGAACTCGATGTGTACATAAAATACCCGAACTTGTTTCGTATCAACGAAACTACGGCGAATAAGTGATGCAGCTTTCAATGAACCGTTCTCGTTTTTTACGCAAAAAATTGTTTCGAAGCTACTCGTACAGAATATGTTACCAATCGAACGATTGACAAATGATCCGAATCAAGATATATTAAACCATTGATTTTTCAGTGAGTCAATCTATCGATATATACGATTCTCAAAAACTAGAAAGATGCATTATTATTAAAGATTCGAAACTATTATTCCAATACCACATGCGTTTTTATTATATTAGGTCGATAGGAAAATAAGAGCGGTTTATGTTTTCTGAATTCAGACATTGATTTTTTTCAGTGAAAGTGTCATTTCGTTGTGTTTATGTTAATATCATTTTAAAGTGCATTTATTGATCTGTATTTTGGTAATATTGACTTTGGTTTTATTATGATTTTTGTTTTAAATTGGGCTATTGAATTAAAGATGACAAAGAAGCAAATAAGAGCAATTTTTTGTATGAGATCGAAACGGATGATAAAGCAGCAGATACTGTTCGTAAATTAAACGATGCTTTTGGTGTGAGTATTGTTAAAGTAATATGCGGTACAATGGTGGTTTCAAAAATTTCGTGCTGGGAACAAGAGGTTTGAAGATGAAGAAGGTCGCGAGCGTCCGACTTCAGTTCATAACGACCGACTGAAGGCGTCAGTTGAATCAAAACCACGCACAACAATTCGAGAGTTAACATAGAAGTTATGCATTCGTCATCCAACAATTCAGGATCACTTAAAACAGCTAAGAAAATCAAAAAATAAGAAAAATGTATATGAATTTGAGGGTCATAAACCGCAATTCTTTTTCTACCAACCTAATAGTACTGTCCTCATATAAGAGAATTTCATTAATATATTGATTTTATAAAAATTGTGATTTAAAGAAAATTCTATCTTTTCCTGAATGGTAAAGTGAAAAAAATAAAAAGTAAAATATATATATCTTTGTCTGATGCATAGAATAGAGATGGTCATAAACCGCTATTGTTTTTCTATTAATATATATATATATATATATATATATATATATATATATATATATATATATATATATATAAAATTTAAAATGTCTAAACGTGCTTTCGAAAACATAAAAATATTACACGTCATATTTGCAGATAATCGTTTCTTTATTCAAATTTATTAATATACTTTTACAAATTAGATAACAGAGATCCAATTATACTCATTCAGATCTCACATTATCTGATTGTATTTTGTAAACAACTGTCGAGAACCACCGCACAAACTGAATCAATTTACTGTGTTTCGAGATCAAAACGTTTCTCATTATACAAAATGTTAATGAATTCCTCTTTTGTTATTGAAATCAGTAGTGTGTTCGAAAATGTGAAAAGAATATTAATATTCGAAAACATGACGACGTAAGTTCTAAATAAATCTAGAAGAGTGTAAAATTGAGATGCATTTCAGTAATGCTCGAGAAAAACTGAACAGGAAACTATTGTGTTTCGCAGAAAAAAAAATTTGAAAATAAATCCGCATAGAGTCCGTTTCTTGTCTAACAAAAGAACCGTCAGCTTTATTGTTACGGAACGAAACGACGTTAAAAGTGGAAACAACAACAACAAAGTTGTGAATCGCTCTGTGCGCCATTTCACCACACTCTATTAATTAATATATATATATATGTATATATGTTGAATGAAGTCGTCGCTGTGCGTTTGAAATGAACGGCCGCGCTCAACGGTATCGCCTCTACCGGAAAAGCTCGCAGGAAACTTAGACAATTCGATGTAGGACATCGTCACATTACAACGAACCGTGCATTAATACGGATTTTCATGGTCTTTAATCCGATAATATTCTACGCGTGCAGTACGTACGACGAACTTAACAGACGTATCATTGTCACCGATGGAGAACGACAGAAAAGAGCACGGTTTAATTAGCGATGATTCGAAGTGAACGTTTGAGATAAACGTGAAATACGTACCGTGCAATAAAACTCAGCGAGAATTATGTTTTATACGTTCGAACGAAGTACACTTTACACGGATACATATCCAAACCGATTATATATACAGACTAATGAAAACGTTTCATCAAGTGGAGATCGAGCAATAAACACAAAAGTAGTTGTGATGTGTAAATGCGATGACCAGTTTCTATTGGGTTGGTGCGAAAATAATTGCGGTTTATGACCATCTCTATTCTACTATATCTACAGAGAAGAGTATGTATTTTACTTTTCATTTTTTAACTTTACCATTCCGGAAAAGATAGGATTTTCTTTAAATCACAATTTCTATAAAATCAATATATTAATGAAATGCTCATATTCGGATAATAATATTAGGTTTATAGGAAAATAATTATGGTTTTTGACTATCCCTATTCTATGCATCAGACTAGGATACATATATTTTTTACTTTTTATTTTTTTAACTTTATCATTCCCGAAAAGATAGAATTTTCTTTTAAACACAATTTTTATAAAATCAATACATTAATGAAATGCTTATATGCGGACAAAACTATTTGGTTGATAGAAAAATAATTACAGTTTATGACCGTCTCTATTCTATGCATCAGACAAGGATATATATATTTTACTTTTTATTTTTTTAATTTCAGCATTCCGAAAAGATAGAATTTTCATTAACTCACAATTTTTATAAAATCAATACATTAATGAAACGCTTATATGAGGACAATACTATTTGGTTGGTAGAAAAATAATTGCGGTTTATCACCATCTCTATGCATCAGACAAGAATATATATATATATATATATATATATATATTACTTTTTATTTTTTTTAACTTTACCATTCGGAAAAGATAGAATTTTCTTTAAATCACAATTTCTATAAAATCAATATATTAATGAAATTCTCTTATATGCGGACAGTATTATTAGGTTGGTAGAAAAATAATTGCGGTTTGTGCCCTTCAAATTCATATTCATCATAATCATTTTTCTCGTTTTTTGATTTTACCAGCTGTTTTAAGTGATCCCGAATTGTCGGATGACTAATGCATAACTTCTATGTAAACTCCCGAATTGTTGTGCGTGGTTCTGATTCAACTGACGCCTTCAGTCGGTCGTTATGAACTGAAGAAGGACGCTCGCGACCTTCTTCATCTTCAAAGCTCTCGTCCCCAGCACAAAATTTTTGAAACCACCATTGTACCGTATATTCCTTTAACAATACCCACACCAAAAGCATCGTTTAATTTACGAACAGTATCTGCTGCTTTACCATCCATTTCGATCTCATACAAAAAATTTCTCTTATTTGCTTCTTTGTCATCTTTAATTCAATAACCCAATTTAAAATAAAAATCATAATAAAACCAAAGTCAATATTACCAAAATACAGGCCGATAAATACACTTTCAAATGATTTTAGCATGAACATAGAGAAATTACAATTTCATAGAAAAAAAATTAAGGTATATATTTAGAAAATTATTCTCCTACCAACCTAATAGATAAAAATAATTACAATTAGTTATAATATCACTAGTTTTCCAAAGAGTAGTCTCATCTATTGAATCGCATACGAATTTTTTCACTGATCTAATATTTTAAAATTGACAGAAGTGGAATAAATAATTCAAATATTTTAATCTAGTTAAATACAAGAATGAGCTTATAATTCAATTCAAAACTCATGCAAGACGAATATCGAATCGACAAAATGATAAATGTTATAATGATAAATAATTATATTCAAATTCAGTACATTGAAACTTTGAATTTATGGCTAATTGTAAACTCAATGACAGTATATCGCTCGTATAAAATTATTATATTATGAATTCTAAGTATACCTATTGAATTTATAACAAAATTATTCATATGTATATATATATATATATGAATGTATGTATTTATGAAAATAAGTATATCCAGTCAGATAGCAACATTATTGAAACTGTTGAGTTTCGAGCATCGGATATAAATTCGGATTTACGGAATGTATTTTAGATGAGATTCGTGCTAGTTTATATAGGAAATATATTTGACAGAATTTAAATAATTTCATATACATTTTATTTATTTAAATAAAATTGTCTACTGAGAAATGTTTAACTCAATATTTTAGTATAATTAGCCAACTGAAATATATTTAATCTGAATTAATTTTGTTATTAGAGAGAAATAATACTTTTATATATTACATATATATATATATATATATATATATATATATATATATATATATATATACTGAAATATAAAATTGTTACTAATATTGATTGAATAACATATTCCATGATTCAAATACATAATCTGTACAAATAAGCGGAAGCCTTTTTTTATAAAAAATGAATGTTTATAGAAAAATGGAATACATTTCTATCTTAAAAATATCACACATTATTTTATATAACTTTGCTCTGTTTGTCCGGTAACAGACAAATCCCTTGTCGAAAAAAATGGTGTCATGTATATATATATATATATATATAAATTATGAGTGAGTTTTCGTCTTGAAATCAATGTAACGTATTATCGTTATATAATCGATAAGTTGTACCCAGAATGCTTCTAATACATGCGGTTACTTGACAAATTGAGTGGTTACTGAAGAGGTCACTAGAGATTTGCGATGTCGGTGTTTAAACCGAAAGGTCTTACTTGAAGGGTCCTACACATTAGCATAGCGTTTAACCATCAGTTCTTTATAAACCGCATTCCATACGAAAGGTCGATACGGAATCGAAATGCTCGAAGTTGCGTTTATTTTAGGTAAGAGGCAAAAATATCAAATTTCGTTCTGTTGACATTTCGAATAGAACACATTTTATTTAATTGAAAGCTTAATAACGGCGATTCGAATTACTGGAGAGCTTTTTTATATATAATTCGATCGGATCGATTCGAGTAAATGTTCTTAAGATTCGGAATAAAATACGCATGTGAAGATGAATTACAGGCCATAATGTGGAAAATAACGTTTTCTCTTCTTCATTTATGTCGAAATGTAGTAATTTTATATAGAATATATTTGCATTAATATCTCTGAATATATTAGGTTGTAACATATCAAGTTGTTGAATTTCAAACAACCAGAGGTCGACCGCGATTGAGAAAGGTTCTGTGCAATATTTTACAAGTTATCAGGTATTTGGAATTGACTAATGTACTGTATCCTTCAATTGTTTTTAAATACAGAGTTATTAGTTTTTAGTTTTATTTTTTTATATCCTATAACAGGGTGGTGTCCATAAAAGATTTGCGTGTACTTTTTTATAAGGTCAAGTTGGGACACAATGCAGCGGTCGCAGATAAAAATATCAATGGAGCTTTCGGAGAAGGGTCGGCTAGTCAGAGCACAATTCAATTATGGTTCAAAAAATTTGGTTGCGGTAATATTAATCTCGATAATTAGCCTCGAGGAAGGCCCAAAACCATTGTGAACAAAGAACATTTGAGAGCCATAGTGGAAGCTAATCGACATAGAACAGTTCGAATTCTCGCATGTGATTTAAGTGTTAGTTTTATGACTATTTCTTGTCACTTCGCTGCAATATGAGAGGTGAAAAAGCTGGATAAGTGGGTACCGCACGAATTGACATATGGTCAAAAACTGAGACGTTTAGAAATGTGTTCTTCATTGATGATTCGAAATGATAAAACGCCGTTTTTAAATCGAATCATTACTTGTGATGAAAAGTAGATTCTGTATGATAACAGAAAAAGATCTGGACAATGGTTAAGTGCAAATGAAGCTCTAGCACACGCATCGAAGCCGCCATTACACCAAAAAGAATTCATGGTTCATGTGTGGTGGAAAAATAAAGGAATAATCCATTATCCTTTTTTAAAACCAGGCGAAGCAATCACGGATGATTCAAATTGTCGTGAAATTGACAACATGAATGAAAAATTAAAAACAAAACAGCCAATACTAATCAATAGATATGGGCTAATACTATTAAGTAAGACAATACTCGACCACACACATCTCGAATCACAATTTCCAAATTAAATTCATTAAATTATGAAATTTTACCGCATCCCACTTATTCAACCAGATCTTTCATAGACAGGCTATCATCTTTTCGCCACTTGGAATATTATTTAAGAAATAAAAAAATCCGAAACCAAACAGAAGTGATTCAAGGATTCGAGGACTTTATAAGCTCTTAAAATGTCGATTTTTATAAAAATGTGATAAACAATCTGATTTCTCGTTGGAAAATGACCATTGAAGCTGATGGAGATTATTTTGATTGAATATATGTTGTTTTGTTAAAAATATTACGTTTTAATTCTCACCTAAAAATTCCGCAATTTATATATTACACCCTAATATCTAGGAAAATATGTTTAAAGTTATGTAATTACTTTGTACAATGATCTTTTGAAAATTTCATAGATACCGGTTCTTTCTCACTCCAATTTTCGATTTTAACTTTATATACATATATATATATATATATATATATATATATATATATATATGTATGTCTTCTTGTGTGTTATGATAATGATACTGAAAGGAGATACAGAAACGAGACACCGCGTCGTATGGTTATATCGAAGATGAACACGATCCGAGATAAGATCTCTCCGACTTACCGAGCGCTATTGTGCGATTTTGCGCTGATAATATCGCAGTAACAAGTAAAACGTAGTCCATTGTATACACCTGCGTTGTCATTAATTAAATTTATCGTCTCTCAATGTAGAGAAAATTTCAATTGGGTTAATAAACTAGGCGTTCAATCGTTATATGAAACAATAGACGCGACTACAAAGCGTTGAATAATTAAATCGTTTCGTCTCGATGAAAAATTTCAAGTTGCGTCACGTCCCTTACACATAAAAACATACACAAACACGCATACAAGTAGTGTGTTTCGAAAGTTGTCGGTCTGATATAGAATGAGATCTTTGATTTTTATTGATTTTTCGGTTTATTCTTTTACTACTATCACAATACAGTTCTGGTATTGTGGTTAAATTCAGTTTCGCGAATGTGTCATTCAATCACTGACACTTCAATGTTTTTTTTATTAAAAAAAATAATTGATTATTTTTTAGGTCTACTATATTACTCGGAATACAGAACGCCCCTACGTATAAGAAGCAGTTGGATTAAAAATGATTTTTTTTAATTTTTTCATATACTGGTTGGTTGGTTATTAGGGGTTAAGGGCGCATCGACAACGGATGTCATTAGCGCCCGAACACAAATTATAAATTAAAAACACACCCCGTTTGCGCACTTGCATTCGAATCACCCCTTAATTCGAAACGCTAATCTATATGTGCCAAACGCTTAAGAATATTCCATTAGAACAAAATTTCTCTCAATGAGAGATAAAGATAAAACAAAATACATGTGAATAAACTGGACTGTAAAAATATACTACTGGTGATACATATACTGGTGATATATGATGCATGATAATAATAAAATAATTTTAGTAGGTAGATTTCTAAATGGGAAATTCCAAATTTATTATGTCTTTGTTACAAAAACCAAATTTATCGATTGATGTACCCGAAGATATAGAGAGGAAGGATACAACGAACTTTTTTTAGCACGTTCTGATGATAAAAATTAATAATTTTTTTGTTTTTTGTATGTGAATTTATGTATACTAACAATAATGTACCTATGTATTAGACACTCACCAGATTGTTTCGAAAAGTTCCATACTATCCAGGACTATTGAACAATTTTTGAACAATTTTACTCTGCTTCAGAATTTTAATGGCCATCAAAATGCACATAAGTAAAAATCAAAAATGATTACTAATCATTTCCACTAGTGTTCACAGAACTCAACATCAAACTCTTGAGGACGTCCTGACCTTTTTTCATCTTTAAGGTTACAATTCCCGGACCGAAATCGTTGAAACCATCTTTATCCTTGACTAAGACTAATAATATGTGAACCATAATTTTGCACAACTTTTTTAGTAGTAAGTGCTAGATTTACAATAAGTGCCGCCCTTCGGCGACCAATCAAATTCCGCTCCTCTCCCTTACCCCAATTTTGTCAAAATAAATTAAGAGAAATTCGTTACTGTTGATAATTTTGAGAACATTTCAACATAAAAAACTTGAATGTTCACTAAAAAATTTATAAAATTTCCCACCAGTGATACATATATCGTAGGATCATTCAACAGAAACAGTTATGATCAATATCTTAATTAAAAAAATATGAAGTTCTGTTACATACATTTCAAAAACGAAATTTTAACTATAAAATTGGTTTGATTTAATTTTTCATTTCACATTTAAGCTAGCTGTGAATCGAAACTATGATTGAAAATAAAATTTTCAGCTTTTCAAAATTTGTCACCCTGGGCAGTGGTCCATATTGCCCCTGTCTAAATCCTACATTGACTACAGTTGTAGCCTTGTTGCCCTGACAAAATTCTCAAAAGAAAGATATGCCTATATACTCTTTTGACACTTCCATGTTAACTGATATTTTTTCTTATAAATCTATCTCATCACTATTAATCTTCCACGATAAGACTGAGAAAACTTTACATAAAATTCTGCATCATATGCGTCTGATACATTATTGCAATAATTACAAATCATTCATTTTCACCTGTACGAAAACATCGCATTATTAATAAGATGACTCAATATATTGTTTTCGGCCAAATCTGTTGAAAATCGAAAAGATGAATAAATTCTATTTATCACTTTCAACTCGTACAAAGTGTTTATTTTCTGATTTACTGCGGTTTCCGGTAAGAAGATAACATTGTCACCGTACGGTTTTTAGACACCGGTGTATTAACGCAATCTGAATGCGACAGTCGATTATATTTCTTGGTTCGTGACCGGCCGTTTCTGTTCGAATAACAGAACGATCGCGCGTGATCAAAAGATGTAACACTGTAAAGCGTTGAAACCAAATAGAGGAACGTTAATTATCGTGTACAAACGTTAATTGGGATTGTGTCTGGATGGAGATAATCATCGCACACCATCCGACCGATATAATTCTCTATTAGTACTGTGTACACTCTGAATAATTGATTGTACTTTTCTTTCAGTTGTATGGAGATATGTATATCCCATTAATAAACTATTCAATTAGAGTCTGCGTTTAGTGGGCGATACGTCGGACGAGCAGCATGGACGCTATCGCTACTGGCATCAATTTTAATTTAATTAATAATGATATTACTTAGTTATACGACAATATGCTCTCGTTTAACAATTAATGTGTTTTCGTTAAGAGATTAAAACATTATTAGATACAGAAAAGTGTAATAAAAGTGATAATTAAATAATTAAAGAGTTTCAATAACAATCCATGTTTAATATACTTCATAATTGATATTTTTTTCATTACAATTCTGATTTTAAGACAGTATTTTCTGTATCTTGAGATTTTACACTGATTTAGAGTTTTCAAAATGCACATAAATAAAAATAAAAAATGATTACTAATCATTTATTGAACATTTTTGATCAGATTTGTTTTTGTATTTTATCGGGTGGGTGAAAAATTCATTCGTGAAAGTGAGTTATGTCACAGTTTCAATACTGTTCTATAATTATCAGTCTAGCTTCGCCCCTTATAATCCCTTTAATACTAATACTTTGATAGAAAAAGTTAAGAAACGGTTATTTTATCTGAATACTGACGTCAGAATATGAATTCATTTCTTCTACGACCGATTTCGACTTTGTTCAATTTTGGACCGATTTTTAAGCTCAGAGTTCAGATCTATCTACAGATAAAAACTAGTCAAAACTGGTCGTACCAGAAACACACTGTTATAAAGCTTCCAGAACGTACAGAAAACAAGCATTAGCAATAACATGAACGAAAACATACTTTTGTAATACAATTGAAAAAATATCACATGTATTTTTAATTATTAAACATTGAAAAAAGTTCACTTAACGGCACTGTTTGGTTTAGAAAATCGGAAAAATCGATTTTTTCATAAATCGATGGACTGAACTCTATAGAATAAGACCTTGAAAGAATTGAACTATGTAGAATTTTTAAAAATTGAAGATTTGTATTGCAAATTGAAAGTTTGAAGACAATATTAGTAGTGAGTACAGGTAGAATGTACATATATATATATATATATATATATATATATATATATATATATATATATATATATATATATTTAATGATTAGAATAATCAATTATTAATATAAATTCACTTCCACAATTTTTCAAATTTCTCTGTATCTTATCACTTTGAAAATAATAGTATAATCATCAAAATGCATTTAACCCTTTCAATGAAACTTTTTTTGTTTTAATTAATTATAGTAAATGGTAATTGATTGCATTAAAGGGTAGTTAAAATTGAAAATAAGATTAGCTCCCTACCTTCCGCAGAAATAAAAGAATGCTCATGGAAATCGTAAGATGCCTCAGAACAAGAACCACGTGAATAGGATGGGTTAGCAACTTGATCAAATTTGTAGAAATGGATAACCTTCGGGAAACGATTACCTGGACGACCGCCCAAGAGATGAGCACAGAACGGGCAATCCCTATCCACCGAACTCCAGTGAGAGGCAAAGCAACAGGAGAATGTTCCTAGCTGAAAAAAAAAGAATGTTTGTGTATATAAACTTGACTTCGAACTTTAAACGCGTTTTTCTTGAAATGAGTCTTTTTCAGCTCGCTCTGGTTTGTATAACTCTGGAATTAATTATCCGATTGAATTAGAATTTAGTATACACCTTTCAGTTAAGTATCTCTACTGTATGAACTACTATGGTGCATATGTCTTTACTATTTCTATTTTTTTAATATAAAATATTAAAGATACGATTTTTTAAATATTAAATATCCGTAAAATTTCCTTAAAAATTCGCTTTCTTCTTCTATATGCCTCCATTTTGTTGATAATAATTTTTATCATCTGGTCATATAATGATTGATGATAGGTCATGCAATGAAAGTGTCCTTATGGATTATAAAATTCATTGTTTTTTTTGGTCTCAGCTCACTTTGCCTGGGAGTTTTCCACAGCAGCGTGGAAGTATAAGGATTTTATCCGACTATATTTCCCTGTGTAAGTCATTGCAAATATTCAACATATCAAAAAAATATATGTAAAATTTCATTTGAACGTTATTAAATAAATGTTTAAACCCTTAAACACTTTGATTTTCTCCTTCACTTAAGAAAAATGGTGAAAATGACAAATTTGTCCTGCTCTATACCAAGTAGGGCGCTGGAAGTATTTTGAAAGATGCATTTCTGGCAGTCTTAATAATAAACATTTATTCAGATCAAAATCAAAGAATCATAAAAATCTAATATATGATTTTATAAAAAACTACAAGTACTTATTTCTCTTTTAAGAAAATTAAAATGAGTCAATTTTTTATTCATCTCTAGATATTCAACTTTCATCTGAAAAAGATATAGAACTTTTTTTCAATTTCTCGATAGTACTGTAAAAAAACGTAAACATAATTCTAAAGTCTGTGTATTTCTTTTTTTGTTTGACATATTACTTACTGTACTATCACGTATAATATTTAACTAGGCTATAACTTTAGAACATTTTTACATTACGAACTGAGAGCATGCTTTTTTGTTGTGCATATTTTTAATTTCTACCGATGCTTAGCGTTTCGCTTCACTTAATATCTGAATAAATAAAAGTTTAGTAAAGAAATTACGAAGTCGCTTTACATAAATGCATTTTCATCATAAATCTCGACAAGTTCTCTGTGTGGAACTTTTCATTGTGACTCGTCTCACTAGCGGAATAAAACGAAACGCTATTTTTATATCTTGCTTGCATTAAAAATACAAACAATTTCATTATATGTGTATATACATATATATATATATATATATATATATATATATATATATCATTGAAATGTTTAAAAACTTTTGAAAAAGTTATGTACGAAAACTTGTGCATTTATTAAGTTTAAATCTTCAAAGAGAACTTAAAAATATTAGCTCTACTTTCAGATATAAATTATAGATTTAATGTTAATAATATCCATTTGATATATAGGGTGATTCAATTTAGGTTTCCATATGAAAGTATTAAAAATGTCGCAAAAATTAAGAGAGAACTTTTTTTTAATTTTTGTGATTTTTTTTAATACTTTCATATGGAAGCCTAAATTAAATCACTATCTATTTTATGGAAAGTAAAAAGATATATATATATATATACATATATACATATATATCACAAAAAAAGAAATCTTTATTTAGCAGTGGGTTGTAGAGAATGATGGAGATGATGAAGAGAATTGATGAAGATGATGATGATATATCGCACATGAATATTTGATTCACTTCACAAACTACAAAAAAATGTACGAAATAATTTTTCGCATTGGGGTTAAATTCATTTTAATAAATAAATTTTCATAGTCCCTGATCCATCCCAATAAAAATTGTTCAGAAATATTCAATCATTGATTAATAATCGTTTTGATTTTGCTTATCCACGTTTGGATGACATTTCTATCAACCTTAAAACGCTTAAAAGGTTCATAAAATCCTCTTTTTCGTACGGCTCTTTAGTACCAGAATAGTTTTTAGACTGTATATTTTCAACAATTTCAACAGTTATTTATCTTTTATAAAAATTCAAATGCATTTTCACAAGAACATTTTTCGGACTGTATATTTTCAATAATTTTAATAGTTATTCATTTTTCGTAAAAATGCAAATACATTTAATTAAATCAAACCAATATTCAAGTGACTACTTATCTTAAATTAAATATTATTATTTTCATACAAGTTTGAGATTTATGTTTCAAAGAACTGTCATACAGAAACTGAACATTCATTGAAAATATCACAACCATCTCTAGTATTTTTCAATATAAATACTTCTTTTTGATTAATTTCGGTAAATTGAAATTAAATGCATTAAAGGGTTGTTAAAATTGACCAAAATTATTCTCCAGGAATTTTCCGACATCTTGAATAAAGGATATAGTCCTGGGAAGTTTTGTCCCATCAGTGTTTCATAGTCAATTCACTATGTAATGTGTTTCCCCGATAGGAATTTTTGAAAATCAGTGGGAAATATGCATCCCGTTAGTAACGAAAGGGTTAAGCAACAATCAAGAGGTATAAGAATCAGAAAAAAATATTTAACTTTATTTTAGCACTCTGAGAAATATAACATAATTTTTTATCTTATCATCAATCATTTTTTATTTATATAGCATAAAATATTTTTTCTTCTTGATTATTCAAGAAGAAAAAAATAAGCAATGCACAATTATTAATCAGTTTTGATATAAAAAAATATATAGTTTTTTGGGGAAGTGAAAGAAATCATTTATACTAAATCTTGGTACATCATCCTCATCGGTTGAAAGTTATAGTGATTATATTTAGATTTTTTACTTCCAAATTAATGATTTCTATCTCTGAAGAAATTCATCCATTGTCTTGGTATATAATTCAATGCAATAATTCAGATCTTGCATTCCAAGAATCTTACATGAATTCTTTTCGATTAAAAAGAACAATTTGTAAATTTGATATAAAAATTATATAAGAAATCGAAGGAACAGAAATATAACTCTGTTAATGCGAAGTACTGTACTAATTCATTAACAATTCAGTCGAGAATTATTTATAACAAAGATGTTTATTATAATTTTTTCATCTTAAAAAGACAATGAATGCTCAGTATTTTAACACATTTTTAAATGATTTTGTGACACACTCTGTACACGAATGTATGTTTATACGTATATATATATATATATATATATATATATATATATATATATATGCTCAAGCCATAAAATATCACAACAGTAAATAAAGTTCTGGAGTTCGAATGCTAGAAGATTTGCTGCTGTAATGTTTTTTGTGTATTCGAACGAATAGTGGTTTATATGTGTGTATATATATATATATACATATATATATATATATATATATATATATATATATATATATATATATGCATATGTATTATATACAATGATATGTGTAGGACTCGCGCACGTTTCTAGAACTGACGTACGTCGGAAGCCTAAAGTTCGCGGAACAATTTCAGAATTAGGAACTGTTCGATACACTTTGACAGGTATTGAGAAATTATGTACAGAGTTTTGAAAGTCGAGCGAAGACTTTTTCAGAGCTTGTTATTTATTCCAGATATTTGTGTCGGCAAAAATTAAACTTTGAAAAGAACTTACATTCCGATCGCGAGTTTGAATTTCTGTCGAATAATTGTTGTGATTTTGACAAATTACTTGGATGTTGTACGCGCAGCAGAAAAGAAAATAAAACATGTTTTTTTTTAAGTTTTAAAAGAACATATATTTTAATTTCGTTCATAAATATTTGCATATATATATATATATATATATATATATATATATATATATATACATATATATATATATATATATATATATATATATATATATGTATGATTTAAATTGTAATAGAAATATATTTAATTATATAACAATAATTTCCCTATTTTAAATTAATCATGAACTACAAGCCATTACATTTTTATAACATTTTAAATGCTGAATACTTATTTATTGATTTTTAAATCGTAAGATAAGCAATATTAATTATTAGATATAAAAATTATTTCGGTGCATTTAAACAGAATCGGTCATAATTCTGTTTTAAATTAATTTATTTTCTCGTCATTTTAGGATTACAAAATGTCAATCTTAATGTTTAGAAACACTATATATCTTGGCCAAGCAGTTTTCATAAAACTTTAGTGAACGCAATGACATCCGAAAAGCAACATATTAGACCAAGATTTTAGATTAGACCATTAGACCAAGGTTGGACAAACTGTGGCTCCCAAAGCTACTCTGTGCGACTCCCGAGACAATATTGGGTTTCATTGCAATTTTTCCTAAACTTTTACATTAAAATTCTATAATAGTATAGTATGTACCAATACTAGATTATTTTATACATAAATTGGTAATTCAAGTTATCTTTTCAAACATATATATGCTTTATGTGTCCAATCTGCCGTTTAAGAGAACTCTACGCTTATGGACAATCCTTAAAAAAGATATAAAACTAAACAATTTTGTTAATTAAGTCTTGCTGAATGCAATAAAACCAAATTCAGAACAGGTTACTCTGTGAATTTTTGAAAAAATATCTTTAAAAATGCAACTTTTAATATGGTCTCGGTAACTTTTAACTACAAAAATAAAGACTTAAAGTCTTCAACGGGCAGAGATTAAACATATTCTGCTTTGCTGAGTGGAACTACAATATGATTGTATTTTTTATTACTTATATTAGGTTAGTAGGAAAATAATTGCGATTTTGTATATAAATTTGAGTGTCATAACCAACAATTATTTTTCTACCAACCAAATAAATACAATTTTAAAATATTTTCTGTGGCTCTTGAACATTCAACAATGTATGAAAAGTATTATATGTGGCTCTTATTATTGAAGAAGTTGCCCAAACCTGTATTAGACATTGCATACTTTTCGCATTCCAGTTGAAAAAGATGCTGCCGAATTCGCGGTAATGATTTGTTCAGCTTTGGAGGAAAGTATTGTAACGAATAAAATATACAAAAATGCTACACTAGTGGAAGAGCTCAAAAAATCCATTGGCGACTTCATCGACTCAAAGCCGTTATCTTTTTTCGACGAGAGATTCGTCAATTAAACGAAAGATTGAACAAAGTTATATAAAATAATGGGGATTATTTTGAGAATCAAAACTTATTCAGTTTTTTCGAAACATTCATTTCCTATTAAGAAAGGCACCGAATTAAATGATGCTCATAATAAATAATATTAATTATAATTTAAAACGATTCATTTGAATTTTATATATTAAAAACAATAGGTTATATTTATTTATTTCTACGTATCTTCTTACTTCAGTTCTAGTAAATAAAAATAAAGTATATTTCATTTCAAAGTTCAGTTCTTTTATAACATATAAACAAATTTTCATAATATATAAATAAATAAAGTAAAAAAAAATGTGACCATTTATTCAAAAAACAAACAATTGATTCTAATCAATCATAAAACAGCGAAACTATAAAGTAGTTGATACAAACACTCAGTCGATTCAGAAGGTTGAAGAACATCAAGATAACTTAAAGATAGATTTTTATATTTTTTGAATAAGTCTGTACTCCTTCACAAAACACAGAAAATATTTCTGATTGAAAATGTTCAATTATTAATAATGCGTCGTTTCAATTCTTACCTGTATGGAATTTAGTGACAATTCCACGATTCTCAGAACGATACAGTACAGAAAATCTTAATATTTTTTAAAAAAATATTGTGAAGGTCGAGCCTTCTTTAAAAAATCGAATCAGCCGCCACTAAACCTTTGAAGAGATTGAATATATGTTTTAATTATTCTCGTACATTTCTACAATTTTCAACATCAATTACAGTTTAATTGCAGACAATGAATGAATTCAGCACGCGTGTCTTTCGTGCGTATTACATTTCATCGTGACAACGACGACGACCCCACACAAACGTGAAAACAATCAATTCCAAACATTATCTTCGACATAGATAATCGAACAGTTCCACATTCCATATATCTCTTGACAATACTACATAATGATAAATTAGCATACAGCCTGCACATTACTCGAATAATAGAAAGGGTGAACGTTACTCTTTGGTAATAGCATAACGATGTAATATTTGAAGCGAGCAGACTTAATATAGAAACGTTCGTTCTAATTAGATTCGCATGCCAATGATTACACCTGAAATAACTTAAAATTAGTCATGGGTGGTTTATTCTATTTAATATGTTTTCAATTACTGTTCGCTTTTAAGTGAAGTGCTGTATTTATCTCTCTACAATTTTCTTATTCACTTGTTTAACTATGATTATTTTTGAATTTGTGTAGAATTAACCGAGCATGTATGCTCATTAATAATTATTTATAAGCTGACGTTGACTGGATATCAAATATCAAAGGAAACAATATGTGTGCGCATACATGCATATGTTAATATTTGTTTTAATTCGAACATTTTAAATAATTATTTTTTAGACTGAATATTTTTTTCAACGAAAACAGCTTATATTTGGTTGGCCGAAAAGTAATTGCGTTTTTTTTCCTATGTAAATGAAAGACGAATTTTTCATTCGTGGGAAACAAAAAAATTACTAAACAATATATTGTACATTTTGTTCGATTACATTTTTCCATCTTTCAGGCAACTTCATGATAACGCGTTCAAAAAGTTCTTATCTTTTTCGGCAAAAAAAATCTAAGAACAATTTTATATCCACATCAGTAGTGAAGATTTTACCATTCAAATCATTCTGAAAAGAACGAAATAAATGGCAGTCTGATGGTGACAGGTCTGGTGAATATGGTGCATGTGATAACACATCCAGTCCAAGCTATAATAATTTTTGACAAGCTATTAATCTTGTATGTGGTCTAGCGTTATCATAGTGAAACACAACACCTTTTCGATTCACCAATTCTGGACGCTTCTGTTTGATGGCATCATTCAGTTTATCCAGTTGATGGAAGTACACATCCGAATTAATGGTTCGGTTTCTTGGAAGCAGCTCAATATAAACAATACTTTTGAAATCCCATCAGACCGATAGTATAACCTTCCTTTGGTGAATATCTGCTTTTGAAGTGCTTTGAGCAGGTCTATCGCGCTTTCTCCACGATCTTTATCGTTTGACTTTGCTGTACACTATCCATTTTTTATCTCCCGTTATCATACGTTTCAAAAATGTTTCTTTTTCTTCACGTTTCAATAGAAAATCGCAGATATCAATGTGCTTAGTAAGAAGAATTTCTTTGAGCTCGTGTGGTACCCAAATATCGACCTTACTAACGTATCCAAGTTGTTTTAAATAGTTTTCAACGCTCTATTTCGATATGTTAAGATTCTCAGCAATCTCTTGTGTCGTTAAACGCTGATTGGATTCGATCAATTCCTTTATTTTGTAATCATCAACTTTGATTCGCCTTCCTGAGCGTGTTACACCTTCAGTACCCCCTCACCCCTCAATTATCTGGCAGATGGAGCAAAGCTATATAAAATAATGAGGGACATTTTGAGAAAATGAGGATATTTTGAACTAAAATGTACTCAATTTTTCTGTAAACATTCATTTTCTATAAAAAATAGTATCGAATTAACTTGTACAACTAATATATTCAGACATATCGGTTGTTTTTGATGTTACCAACGAAATGTAAATTCGTTCTATCCTCTATTCAATATTCATATTTATAAATTATTATTCTTTCAACATTTGATTGTAACTAATCAATCAAGCACGATTATACATACATATATATATATATATATATATATATATATATATATATATATATATATATATATATATATATTGCTTCATAGGAGCTCTACAAAAAAAAAATGATTCGATTACGAATTCCTAAACGGATTTATCGAAACATGACTCGAGCGTCTGTTTCAATCCTCTGTTCGTTCATTTTCAATATTCACTTGTTACACGAGCATCATATTTTCCAGATATTCTTCTTAAACGTGATCTCTTCAGATACATTCCCGTCATCCGAGATCCCCTGTCAACATCGTGCTACCTCATCGATTGGACCACTTTCTTTTATCATATTACACCAGTACAGCAGTAATTACACACTTTTCAGCAAACCCATCGATCACAGTGGTGTATCCGAAAAATGTTTCTTATACTTTTAGATTTGACGGATTTCGATTTAAAATACAAAAGCAGAGGAACGCATGTATACACAGGCGTATACGTGAATTGAATTAAAAGAACTGATGAAAATGTAAACAAGGGGAGATTATTAAGAAATACTTGAATCTCGTGAATGATTCGCGGATTTCAAACTTTAATTAATGTCTTTTTTAACTCCTTAAGCGTTTTGTTTTATTTTGAGAATGTGCACTGGTGTGCTTAATTATTTCTAGGCGATGACGAGTATACTCGACGAAAACACAGTAAATGCACTTGCTGTAATATTAAGTTAAATTATAACAAAATGATAAATTTTTTCGGTTGTCTCTTTGAAAATTTTTTAATTTTATTGGTAATTAATTCACAAATCGCACTTTATTACTGTTTGTTGGTATCCATTTTTTGAATCTTGAATGTTGTTTCAAATTCAGGCAGCTTTCCAAAAATTGATCAGCATGTAAATTAGTTTGCTCTACTATTATGTTTAGTAAGTCATAAAATATTTTTTTTTCATATAGAACTCACATTTGGTTTTTGAAGAATGAAGAATAGGAAAATTTGTGCCCGGATGAGCAGTAAATATAAATGGTACTCTCTCTCGACCTCTAATATTCCATTATAAATTTGAATTTTTATTTTCTTTATCAGATGCATTACCTTCTTCATCCTCATCATTACTTTCATCAGAAGACATTGAAATTACTGATATTCTTTTCTGTGTCCTTGTATGTATAACCAGATCGTCATTATCTTCTTCAATCTCATCACTACTTTCATCAGAAGACGTTACAGTAGTTATCGCTCTTTTCCGTTTTCTTAGATGTGAAGATATATTTCCATCACTATCAGTAAAACTCATCTGGGAGGATAAATAAAAACATTATTCACTTCACAAGTTTTTCTATTACACCCTATAATACATTCTCTTGATAGCAGACGTAAGATTCACGGAACAAAGAGAAAACTGCTTAAAAATATCCTAAAATGTGCTCAAATTACAAATAAATATTTTTTTACCTAAATTTTAAAATAAATAGCAAAAGGGATTTTTTCTCCATGACGAATATACACGACATTCAACAAAAAAAACCATCTTTTCATAACGAGCATACTCGACATAAACGCTTAAGGGATTAATATATTACAAAAAAAAAGTATTATATTTAATTCATTGGTTATTATACAAGGAAAATTTCAACAAACATTTCTAATGAACACTTGAATGATAAAAATATACTCTTTTATTTCGCATCACTTTTGCATTATAACAAACGTACACATTAATTTTAACGATTCGAACGAGTATCGAAGTTCAAAGATATTATCATTGAAATTGGAAGGAAGAACTTAAAAGTCACATCCGACAAATATTGAAAGTTGTGCGAATCGAATTCTTTTAAATTTGTCTCTTTATTTATTTCTAAATATAACACAACCTCTTCAATACCTGATGCATGAACAAATATTCTACTTACATTATTTCCTTAATATCGTTCTGCTAAGGTTTTGAGTATCAGATAATTTCAAATGTTCTAATAAGAAACTTTATAACAAGAAACAGATAGAATCTGTATGCCAGTTTATAATTTTCTAACATACACACACAAACATATATATATATATATATATATTTATATATATATATATATATATATATATATATTTATATATATATATATATATATTTATATATATATATATATATATATATGCATATATATATAATATGATCCGTAAATAACATAAATCTTTGATCTTATTTTTAAAAGACTTATTTATTAATTAAATAATTATAATATTTATTTAAAAAATAATTCTTCAATAACAATGTCTTCGGAGAATTTTATATACTGATATTTTTTCAGATATGATATTTTCTAAGTTTGTGTCTGATTTGTATAATCATTTGATAATTAATATCAAAAATATATATATAATAGGAAAATTTCAATCTGTGTGAGACAAAATAAAATTTGGAAATCAGAAATGTTGATAAGTGTTTTTTTTTTAAAAAAATTGACGTTTTCTGAAAACCAATTGGAATTAATTGTTGTTCACACCTGATATTTACATCTTTGATAATTTCTCTACTCTGTAATCTACAACATGATAACAGAATTTTATCAATTTTTAATTGAAATTATTTATCCATAATACAAATTATAACTATTAGATGTAAATATTAATTATGTGCCTCTACATTAAATCCATCAAGACTCTATTTTAAATTAAAATATTTTCTAGTCGTTTTAAGAATTTTGAAATGCCGACCTTAACATTTAAAAACGCTGTAAGTCTTGGCCAAGCAGTTGGCACAACCTCACAAAACAGAACAAACAAGATAAAATCCGAAAAACAGTATATTGAACATTGCATTCTTTTTCAATTCCATTTTTTAAAAAAATGCTGCTGAACTCGTTACACAAATTATAACATTTTTCAAAAAAATTCTGATTCATGTCCATGAATAATAAGCCTACGAATATTTTTTTTGATTCAAAATCAAATAAAATCAATAACATGTGAAAAATGTTCAAAATATAAAAAATGTGTACTTGTTTAAAATATAAAAAAGTGTATATATATATATATATATATATATATATATATAATGACTAAAAACCAATATGAAAATGTTTACTATGTACATAGGTGTAAGACGAAATACACGTTTTACATTGTAGTTGCATTTAGAAGCAACAAAACTTCAAATTTTCGAAATAGTTGCAGCACAGCATACAACTATATCAAATGCTAGGAATATTTTAACATTGATTTTTTTATTCCATAGAAAGTTCCGTATTATCCGAATACTTCAGAGCGAAAACGTGCATAAATTTCCTAATATCTATCAGTTTATTTTATTTTTCTATGAAACGTAATGGTTGTATTTTCATAAAAAACATATATTTTAAGCTTGAGTAATTGTACGTATAAAAATTAGATTCTATTTTAATCACTGTATATATATATATAAAGAATAATAAATTTATTCCTTAAGTATAATAGAGAAAAGATTTCCATATAACAATACCACAACAATTCATATATATATATATATATATATATATATATATATATATATATATATATTCACGACATTTCACGGGAAAACCCGACAACATGTCTCACAAATGGCTTGAAAAAAATTAAATGAACTGGGTTATGAAACTTCACCTCACCCACTTTATTCCTCGGATCTGCCTCCGACCGATTACCATTTTTTTAAACATTTGAGTAATTTCGCACGAGAGAAGGTTTTCAAAGATCAAGAAAAGCGTTTTCGATGAATTCGTTAATTCCAGGACTCCATAATTCTATCTTGTAGAAATAAACAACCTTGTTTCCCCTTGGGAGAAAAGTGTGCAGCAATTATTTTTACACGAATCTACTAAGTAAATGTTAACTTTTAGTAATAAAGAAGCGAATCACTGGACACAATATGAATTTATTCAAATGACAATAACGTGGATTGAAAACACAAAAGTAACCTAATACACAAATCATTTTGTAAAACTTTTAAACTTTTGTACGAATAAACTGGAAAATTCGTGATAAAAAGAGCATTTATGATATATTTTTATGATAAATGTGCTTTACTGTCAATTAGGCACAACCGAAAAATTTTAATAGATTCTTGAAACTTTATATAAATCAGATTTTGTATATGAAATGTACAAAATTTTAATAAATGTAGAAGACTGTATAGATAGATACATACAATAGATAGATTTTAGTAGATTATATTTAAAATATACAACGCTTTAATGGATTCTAAAAGTTCCATATGAAAAACAGATTTTATATATAAAATATACAAAATTTTAATAAATGTAGAAGATTGTATAGACAGATACATACAATAGATAGATTTTAGTAGGTTGTATTATTATCCATATATAATAGATGGATTTTAGTAGATAATATTTAAAATATGCAACACTTTAATGGATTCTTGAAGCTCTATATAAAAACAGATTTTGTATATAAAATATGAGTGAACTATATTCCATGTAAGTATTTACTCACCTGGATCATAAAATTTTATTATTTGTGTATATATATATATATATATATATATATATATATATATATATATATATATATATATATATATATATATATATTATATATATATATAATTGAACGTATTAACAAATCCATCAGATATGGATATTCGATTGTGTGTAGATTACGCCGAACCATTACATTACGTTCCCAGCATTGTTTTCGAGCGTTCGATTCGAACGCTTGGTATCTTGTACCGCAAACTTCGGTCGAGACTTAACAGTTAGTCGAGCGGTATTCGGCACATATTATAAATAGAGGTATACGTTGGAAACAAGGTGAACGCTACTTTAAGAAAACTAATGAGGTGTGTTGAAATTCGTCCCCAATGTATTGATTTAGCTCGTAAGAGGTAAAGTACTTCAGATATTGACTTCGGGTGGGTTATATGTAGGGGATGCTGTCGATTGTTGTACAGTGGCACGATGATACGACGACGGCGTCGACGAGCATTGTGACTGAAAGGGGACGAGGTAACCTCCACGAAAGAAAATCGTCTAATATATATATATATATATATATATATATATATATATATATATATATATATATATATAATAACGTACAGAAATGTATCTGCACAAGAAAACGTCGATTCGTTCCTTATTCAAACGTGAATTGTTAACCGACCAACGAAAATGTCTTATGGTTGGGAAATGATATCTCGACAGTAGTATATTTCGATACACTAATTGTTTTTTATAGGAATATAACAGGTTTGTACGATTCCTTCGTGTTCTCATTGAAATAATTTACAAGAAACGTCAGCCCATATTTAAATAAAATCCATTTCAACATTGATTTTTATAAGTCGACAACATAACATACAATTGAAAAAAATTATCGAGTAATAAAGAAAACCTGTTCTATGCTATTTTAAACACAAATATAATTACATAATATACAAATTAACTCAAGGTACAAAATTAACAAGATGTGATAAAAAATTGATAATTTTTTTATAATGTGAAATGTTAATATGTCAGCAACATTACAAACACACACACATATATCTAGATATATATATATATATATATATATATATATATATATATAATAACATGCTTTCAGGATTGAAATTTGAATTTCATATTAATTCAATGACATCATGCAACGCAAAAAAAAACATTGAAAATATTAAGAACGGTAAAAAATAAATGTTGGTATTGAAATAAATAGGAATTACATACAAGAATGAAGAGATTGAAATAGATATAAATAGTACATATTTCAAGAAGAAAAGAAGGTATATAGAGAGGTAAATATATTGACTAGGACAGGAGTGGGCAATCTTTTCATGTTGGAAGTCTGCATTTATTTAGTTGTAAACAAATAATGCCACATTCAAGAAACTACAATTAGATATATTTAAAAATGTACATTATTTTTTATAAATCCAAACTACTATGTACTTAACAATTTTCAAAAAAATGAAAACTATTTGTTAATTTTAAAGTTAACTAATCTTTTAAAAATGTTGTTGTGTCTGCTTTTTGTTGGGAAGCATTTGAATATTTGGTTACAACATGGAAGTCCGTAATTTCATTTGATCCTCTCAATCACCGTTCGACTTTCGTGTTTTTCCCTCCCCATTGTGTGTCACTTCCGTTGCACGTTCGTCACGAACGAAATTGCATTTCAGGTTTCGTGACGCAAAACGATTTAAGAAGAAGTTTCACTTCAAAAAAAGGATTTGTTCTGTAAAATTTGGATTCAGTCAAAAGGCCGCACTTAAGATCCTAGAAGGCGACAGGTTCTCGAGCCTTGGACTAGGAATATACCAATAATAAATACGACACTTAAAAAAACATTACAAACAATAATCTATAGAAAAAAATCGTTCAACAGAATGAAATGAAAATGTATTGAAAAAATAAATATAGAATTGTTTAAATTAGAAGGTAATTTATCTATGAGTAGGTCATCGAAAGTTGTAAATAAAAGTGAATCTTCAAAACATCATATTTATTTCTGTAAAGATTTTTTCTTAATCCTTAATTCAAGTCTTTTAGTTTGTAAACAATGCAAAAACTAGTGAACTGCTCAACCGGTTTCCATACAGTTTTCATCAAATAATTATTTATTAATTCCAGATTAATTTAATTTTTAAAAAAAATGGGCTGCACAGACGTCCTAGAAATAATGTTCTGTATGATGAATTCAAAGACGATTTTAAACGTTTTAATGGGATATTACTTGAAATTATAAACGAGAAATCTTCCAAAAAAGAAAATATGTAAAATATTATTGACTTTCAGAAAAGCTATAAGCCGTTTTGAAGATGGTCAAGAGGACAATGACATTTTTTAAAATGATCTTTGATATAAAATCATTCAAGATTCATTCAACTGATTTCGTTAGAATTGTTGCAATCTTTAAGAACAATCAATATTAATACAGGAGCTCCAGAAAATTATTCAAAAAAAAAACTAGATACTTCAATTAATTAAGTATATAATATCTGTAATTGATTAATTAAAATACTGTTAATAAATAACATTATTTATTCGATTATAGTTCAATTCCTATATATTACAAATTAATTTAGTATATACAAATGTATGATTCTATAATTATATTCGTATATATATATATATACATACACTTTTAATTCAGGACATTGAGGGACATCTATATGTCGAACTGAACCATAACATAAAACGCATGATGACGCAATGTAGTGTTTCAATATCAATCAAGGCTTAAAGAAAGCATTGAACTTGACTATATGCGAACGCACGCAATAGATGTCAGTTAAAAGATATCAATTTATATGCTAGTAATTTGAATATAAATATATATAAACAAAAAGGTCAATCAATATGAAAAAAATAAACTGACGACTATTCTACATATTTTTCTCATTCCAAACATTAATAGACCAGAATTCTTAATTTTTTATTCGTTAATACTATTCGTATATTTAATCGACTTCTAAAATGTACTTAATTAAGATGTGAAACAGAGACTATCGTTAATAAATGTCGTAAACAATAAATTAATATTCATATTTATTTTAAACGTGCCATTTTTATTCTGTAGGGTGTCTGTCAAGGCTAAACAAGGGAACGTGTCATTCATACACACGTACAAAAAGAGAAAAAGGATATGTATATATATATATATATATATATATATATATATATATATATATATATATGATTGTGTGTGTGTTTGTATGTGTAAGTGTATGCGTATGATGGTATACATATATATAGAAACGTAATAAAAACAAACTGAGAATTCCATTTTTAAATTCATATATATATATATATATATATATATATATATATATATATATAGATATATGTCTATATATATATATATATATATATATATATATATATATATATATATGTATATATGTGTATATATATATATATGTATATATGTGTATATATATATATATATATATATATATATATATATATATATTCATATCTGCATTGAAGAACCAGGGCATAGAGGGCACATATATCGAGTTGCTAAATAACATCCACAAGAATGCAACCTTGACGGTGAAGCTAGAGGAAGAAACAAAAAAGATAAAAATCGAGAAATGTATAAGATAGAGAGATATGTAATTACTCCGAAATCATTTACTACAACTTTAGGAGAAGTATTCAATCGCTCGACTGGGCGGACAAAGAAATCGAAATAAAATCAAAAAATTAAGTCATCTCCGTTTGGCAGATGATGTCATTTTTGCAAAGTTCGCCGGACGATCTACAAAAGATAATAGAAGAATTAAATTATACCAGTCAAAAGACTGGTCTAGACGTCAACAACGTAAAAACAAAAGTGTTGTTCAGTGCGTTTGTCTGCCCGGAGAAAAATGAAATAAAATGAACAGAAATACAAGAAATTACGAAATTTGTCTATCTAGGCCAGCGTATCAACAAAGATGGACCATTCATTGGAGAAGTAAACGGGAGAATAAAAATGGGATGGAGCTCATTTGGACGAAACGCCTGGATATTTAAATCAACAATCCCACTCTGTTTGAAGAAAAAAAATATTTGATCAAGTGTGTACTTCCAGCCATTACCTGTGGCAGAGAAGCATGGGTACTTAACGAGAAAATCATTTGAAGTACTCTAAACAACATAGAGAAATATGGAAAGATGCATACTAGGAATAACAATAAGAGTTAGGAAAAGAATAGAATCGATACGAAAACAGACAGGAGTCTCAGATGTAATAAGAAGAGTGAAGAGTTGGAAATGGAAATAGGCGGGGCATGTCGCAAGAAGAGAAGACAACCGATGGGCAACAGAAATTATTAGCTGGGAAACAGGGGATATAAAAAGATCAAGAAAGAGATCAATGAAACAGTGGGATAAGGAAATTAAAAAGTTTATTTGAAATCAGTGGAAAAGAGACGACATTCAATCGTACAAAATGGAAAATGATAGAAGAGACCTTTATCCAACACTGGATTGACAGAGACTAGTGATTATATATATATATATATATATATATATATATATATATATATATATATATATATATATATAATCACCAGTATTATATATATATATATATATATATATATATATGTATATATATAATTGTTAAGAATTGTTTCATAAAATTTTCCATTTTTTTGTAATGTTTCATCTCTTTTTAATATGATAGCTTGTAAATATTTGTATCAACACAAATTGAATAAATACAAAGTTGCAACTACAAATTACTTACTCATGAAAGAAAACGAGATTGAACTTTCAAAAACATGTTCAATGGTGTATTTTTTTAAATATTTAAAAAAAAGATTTAAAAACAGTATATATATATATATATATATATATATATATATATATATATATGTATGTAAATATAATAACTAAAGAACAATATGAAAATATTTATTTACTATCTACATATGTGTAAGACAAAGTACACGTTTTACATTGTATTTGCATTTAGAAGCAACCAAAACTTCGAATTTTCGAAATAGTTCCAGCACAGCATACAACTATTTCAAATGCTAGAAACATTTTAACATTGATTTTTGTTTCATTTCATAGAAAGTTCCGTATCATTCGAATACTTTAGAGCGAAAACGTATATATATTTCCTAATATCTATCAGTTTATTTTATTTTTTTTTAAAAAAAACATAACGGTTTTGTTTTCGTGTGAAACATATATTTTAAATTTGAATACTTGCGTCTATAAAATTTAGATTTTTGTTTTATTCAATTTCTATGTTTGTGTATGTGTATGTATATATATATATATATATATATATATATATATATATATATATATATATATATATATATATATACATACCGTCATACTGTATTAGCCCGAACATAAGACGAGTTTTTTCAAATATTTTTATTAAAAAAAAAGTTGTCTTATATTCGGATCTTCAAAGTTCAGGCTGACACTCCACTATAGATGTTTTGAACAGACTATTATTATATCGAACATTAGTATAATTTTTGCAAATATTACATTCTATTAAAACGTAAATCAACATTTGTTTATCGTTTTTTTTGGGGGGAAAACTACGTCTAATCTTATAATAGAGGTCGTAAATATGCGTTTTTCTTGACTCCTTTGGAAAAAACTGGAACTTGTCTTATAATTGGACGTTTTCTATTTGGGTTAATACGATATATATATATATATATATATATATATATATATATATATATATATATATATATATATATATATGAAGAATAATAAATTTATTCCTTGAATGTAATAGAAAAAGAGTTCTATGCCAAAAATTCACAACAATTTGTATAAATACATACAAATTGTATTTATTCTCGTGTGTATATATATATATATATATATATATATATATATATATATATAATTATTGAAATTAAATTATTGTTCTTAATCAGTTGTGTTATAATTAAAATGAAATATTTTATTTATATCTTGTTATATTTGAGAACAAGATATAAATAAGACAATATGATTTTTTTGTAATTTATGAAGAATTAAACAATTATTTGAGAAATATACTACAATGGTTACTTATTTACATTTCAATCTCTATTTTGCTTACGGACAAAATTTGTATTTGTATTTTATTGATACCAGAACTATCACGACACAGCCTGCACCTGCACTGTCCAAGGCCACGTACCGCAAGAGATGTATGACCACGTTGTGCAGTGGCGAAGTGTGTCCGGCGGGGGGGTGAAGGAGCCATTCGGGATTGTCAAAAATCCCGAACATGTCTGTATATACAAGGTGCGCAGAAAAAACGAAGGAGGTTGACTAGTTAATAGTGTTTTGGTTTAAATGTTTTTAGTAAAAAAAAAATAAAACTTATAAATAGAACACTGGAAATGTATCATGGAGAGAAACATGACGGAACAACGTACCAAAATAATTGAATTTTATTTTGACAGATTGTTTTGACGCAGCAAGCATATTTTCTTTATTTTAATGTTCGAACAGGACTATCGGAATCAATGATTAATAGTTTGGTTGCACGTTTTCGACAACAAGGTGCAGTTAGTAACCGTTCAGGATCTGGAAGACATCGTTCGGGTCTAACTGAGGAAAATATTCAACGTGTACAGGAGAGTGTTGCTATAAGTACTGAAACGTCAACCAGAAAACCTTCAACCCAAAACCGAAAAGTCTCAGAAGTCACTGCAAACGATTTTTGTCGTATTAAAAATGTCGCCATACAAAATGCAGCTTGTGCAAGAGCTAAAACTAAGGTTACCAGCATCACCTTAACTATGCAATTCGTCTTCGCCAACAAGCTGAAGAAATTTATGAATTAATTTACAATTTAATTATGAGCGTTAAAGCTCATTTCCAATTAAATGTCTTCGTGAACATACAAAACTGTAGAATATGGGTTACAGAGTATTAAATTTGAGCATTATGTCCAGATATCCTGAGAGAAATGATGGAAAATGCATTAAAAAGAGTTCGAC
This sequence comes from Acanthacorydalis orientalis, assembly GCA_034766995.1. NCBI lineage: Eukaryota > Metazoa > Arthropoda > Insecta > Megaloptera > Corydalidae > Acanthacorydalis > Acanthacorydalis orientalis. The sequence goes on from CM068316.1 coordinate 48,591,924, forward strand.
TTTGTGAAGATAAAAATGTTTCAATTTCATGTTTAATCATGAAAAATTCTTCATCTTTGTACAATATTTTGGGAAATAAAAAAGACGAAAATATTACAAATATATATATATATATATATATATATATATATATATATATATATATATATATATAGGCTGATCCACTCTGTATATATATAATGATTCAATTCAGGGTTACACATGAAAGAATTAAAAAAATCGTAAAAATTAAAAAAACAACCTGTTCTTTTGTAATTTTTAACATTTTTTTAATATTTTCATGTGGAAGCTTAAATTGAATCTGTCTCTCTCTCGTTCTCTCTCTCTCTATAAATATATATATATATATATATATATATATACATTTATTCTCATTATTCAATGTATGCTTGTTTATATTTAATTGCACTCAAGACACATATGTAACAATTATTGTACAAGTAAAATATTTTTATTGTTAAATACTCATTGTTCTCCCACTATGGGAATCTTTAATTTAATATAAATATGCAAAACAGGATCCTATTTCATGACGAGGAAAGTGTTAAAATTAAGTGAATATTTTTTTTAACAGCAGTTAGTATGATATGTTCTGTTAAGTTTATATTATATTGAGAAATTTGTATTTGTTTGTATGTGCAAATTGCAGTTTTTTTCATTTTTTAATTTAAAAAAAATAATATAAACGTAAATAAATATATACTAACTACGTCCACATGTAAGTACTTAATATTATTTTCTATTATACTTTTGATAAATTTATAAATGTCTGCGATGCTGTTTGAATTTCTTAACTAGATAATTATAGTGTATCAAATATATAACAATAATTAAAAAAATCCAAGACCTCTAATAATATCTTTTGAAAATCCACTTAACTATAGATCAAATATTTTCAATTTTCACAATTTATATTATAGTACGAAGTATTTAAAAAATTAGAAATTTATAAAGTATTAAATATTTTATATTTAAGAATTTATTAGATTATTCTAGAAAGTAATAAAACTTATTTCAATATATAGTGAAATTAAAAAAATAAAATATATAATTAATTTTTTCAATTCTTCTGATTATTTATATATTTATTTTCGATTACTTTTAATAAAATATTGATTTTAAAAACTTATATTCAATTTTTTCAACTTATATTCAATATATATATATAAAAATTTATATAAAAAATATACAATTAATTTCTTCAATCCTTCTGATTATTTATATATTTATTTTCGATTACTTTTAATAAAATAAGAATTTTAAAAATAATATCAAATTATATATATATATACTTAAAATTTGTTTCAAGTTTCTAGACATACAAAACTTAGTTTACTAAATAAATACAAAATATTATTTATTAGTTTGTTGTTCAAAGAATATGTATACCTTAATTATAGACAATGTCTCCGTTGTTCATATCAACTAATGAGCAATTTAATATGCATTTGATGTACATCTTGTATTAAACAGATACCACTTTCGAAACTAAACCCTGCCACAAATTCATTACATACATTAATAAAAAATGTTATGATGCATTCCAATAATAAATTATTATAATATTTTTTAGTATGTATATTTGCACAACCTGCAAGTAACTATATAAATATGAAAATTAAAAAATAATGTATATATATATATATATATATATATATATACAAAATTAGAAAAAATTTTCTCAAATATATTCGATAACAATATAAACAGATATACTTAATTTTTTTCAGTACTAAATCCAAATATTCAAAACAACAGATCCTCAAAAGTCCCAAATGGATACAACACTTTTAATGATACTATTTTTAGTAACTATTATTACATGGTTAATACAAACGAGATGGTCGAAGAGACACCTTTACAGTGCTGTCGAAAAAATGGACAGCCCGCCCACTGTTCCAATATTAGGTCACGCTTATATAGCAATTGGCAACTCTGAAGGTATATATAGTAATATTTCCGTGTTTGAAACTCTTAAAAAATAGATTCATTTAATCTTAAATATTAATTATTTTAATGCAAATAATAAAATGTTATTAATAGTTGGATTTAGCCTTGTTTTTTTATTTATCAAAATATGATAGTGACCGTGAGACTTCATTAAAGTCTATTATTTATTGATAAATTTTTATTAAAAATTAAATAAAATATTCAAAAAACTATTAAATACGCCTTGTTAAATCGTGTGTTGTAAATTTTATCTTCCAGCTGTACACTTATTATATATATATATATATATATATATATATATATATATATATATATATATATATATATATATATATATATATATATATATATATAACTACTGTGGAATTCGCTTATTACGATCACTTCGGGACTTACAATTTTTGATAACAACTAGCTGATAACATTAAACAGAGAATAAAAAATGTTCATTATTGAACTCAATTTATTACAAAAAATTATAACATTTGTACAATTGATATTTATCACAAACTGTACACTTAACACAACATTACTTATTTAAATATACTACATTTCTTATAAACAACTGTTTTTGAAAACTACATAAAATTTATTTGAAAAACTTATCGTTTTGTCTATTATTTGTTTGGATTGACTGATTATGATAACAATATCCGATTGATAACATTATCCGTGATTATAATATCAGAATTCCACTGTGTATATATATATATATATATATATATATATATATATATACATATGTATGTATGAGTGGATGTGTGTTTTTACATTTATGTTAAGTTTTATAATTTATATATTTGTTTTCAAGATATTCTGAAACGAATAATGAAAATACTTGAAAATTATACAACGCCAATTCGTGTGTGGCTGGGAAATAGTCTCTACGTTGGAGTTGCGAAACCAGAACATTTAGAAATCATCCTCAATCATCCAAAGTGTTTAGAAAAGGATAGTCTATATAAATTCATTATGCCTTGGCTTGGATTTGGACTATTTACAGCACCAGGTTTTATTTATACTATATTTGAATTATAGATATAATAAATGTAGATAGATAATTTCATCAAGGAAGTATCTAATTGGAAGATTAAGAAACATTCATTTTTTCTTTATAAATCCATTGATATTTGAGTGTACGATAATTAAATAAATTTTAAATTGTGTAAATAATGTTCCATTCTAGCAGAATTTTATCGAAAATTGTAATTCGTACGTGTAAGATAAACGAGAAAAATGTATATACCTTTCAACTCTCTGCCTTATACTCGGGCGCTAAAGACCTCATCTGTTGAAGCTCCCTAAGACCCCTAATAACCAACCAACCATCTACCTTATACAAAATCATATATCAATAAAGTGGTGAAAACGAACCAATTGCATTAACCCGAATATTTATAATTCATGCAATTATATCATAATTTTAAGGAATGTGAACACTTATGTGAATATTTTGAGTTACAGTAATTATATATTGTCTTTCTGTCAAGAAGAGTTAATAAAGATGCATATATAATGAAAAACTAAAAAAGAAAAGAGAAAATAAACGACTAAAGTAGGGAAAACAAACCAATTGTTGTATTGCCCCAAACATCTTCGCCTTTTTGGATCATCTGGCAGATTAAAGACAGTCTCTAAAATCTACCTGTCGGATGACCCAAAAATACAAAGATGTTCGACGCTGTACACAAATTAATTTATTTTCCCCATTTACCTTCTTTATTTGCTCTCTTCTTTCCTTAGTTCTCTACTATATATATATATATATATGCATCTTAATTAAATCTCCTTAACAGAAAGACAATATATATTTACTGTAATCAAAATATTTACATACTCGTAAGTGTCCACATTCTCCTTAAAATTAAAATTTTATTGCATGAATCATAAATATTGACGTGAATTCTTAATATTTAGTGAAATTATATATATATATATATATATATATATATATATATATATAAATGAACTAATAATAATATAAAAAAATATATTATTTATATTATAGTTAAGATTTGGAAACGGCATCGAAAACTTATTACACCAACATTCAATCAAAAAACATTAAACGCTTTTATAGAAATTTTTGAAGAACAAAGCCATATTCTAATAGAAAAACTCGATTCACGAGTGGGAAAAGGAGTATTCGACGCATTTCAGTACATCAGTCCTTGTACATTGGATATAATTTGTGGTAAGTAATATATATATATATATATATATATATATATATATATATATATATATATATATAATAGATTAGTATGGCCATTTTTTTTATTTCTTAATTTGAAATATGCCTATAATGAACATTAATCTACATATTTCCATAAATCAACTTTTCACTCACTTCAATAAATTAAACCTTTTTTTACACTTTAGTGCTCTTAATGTAATTATATCTCATTCAAAATGAATACAAACAAGATTCAAAAATGATCAACAATCAATTATTGAATATTTTTGATCAAAATGAAATTGGTTTGTGGATGGTGTGTAGAATTTATTTGCGGAAGTGAATTTATCCACAACACCAAAATTCAATTGCAATCATATTAAGTATTCAAAAAAGATAGTCAATAAATATATTTAAAATGATACGATTTATGAATTATATTTGCTGGTTACTTGTACGAATTTAATTCATTGGAAATATTTATGTCCGTCTAAATACAATAAGGTCATATGGAAATGTATATTTTATGTTTTAAAATATATTATATAAGCAACTGGTCAATAATAAATAAAAATATATACGTATTCAAAACATAATTTTTATCGGCTTTAAATAAAGTAATATTTTCAATAGCACTTCATAAAACACCGATTTTCAAATGAAATAGTAAATTTATATACAAATCATCGAACGAACATTTTTTTCAGACCAATTTTATGAATATTTATATTTCAAAAACTGTACTCATAAAAAATAATTTCAAGCTCTACTATAATATATTGTTTTTAAAATAAGAGTATTTCATTTAGGTACAGCAATGGGAGTTAACATAGACGCTCAAAGAGGAGATTCAAAGTATGTTCGCAGTGCAGCGAGGTAAGAATTAACGACAGATTTAATTTTTTCAAAATAATTTTTCTTAATTGAGAACATCGTCTAATAGTATTTTAGAGTTTTAGAAATAATGTGTATAAGAATATTCAAAATATGGTACCATTCGGATTTTATATTCAATCTAACAAAGTTATCGAAAGAAGAGAATCAATGTTTAAAGTACCTGCACAGTTTTGCCAATGAGGTGAGTCTTGTGTATCCTTAGATAATTGTTTGTAGATGAACGAATTCCACATATATTCCCAATTATTCATTATTCAGAAAATCGTTAATAAGTCTGCAAAGAAGTAATTATTTTTATAAACAATTATAACATCTAATTTCATATAAAACTTACATTAAAAATGAAAGGAATTCCACTGAAAATTCTATAAGTTCTATACAAGTTTCTCCTTATTACAGAGTACATTGTACATTCGTTACAAACACATAAACAATTTATTCAAATAAGTCGTTATGTGCCCTCTGTCTCCCGTTTGTTTGCTTAGTTAACTGACAGTGAGGTTCAAAACCACAACTTACAGCTTACTAAAGCTTAACAGGGTTTACCACGTGAAGGTGGGAGAAGAGTTGAAATGGAGAGGCTAATATCAACAAGTGATAGTTATTTTCGCTTCACATTCCCATTTAAACCCCTTTATATACTTACTTGAATTTATATATATATATATATATATATATATATATATATATATATATATGTTATATATATATATATATATATATGTAATAAAATAATGAATAATAAAAATGATATATATATATATATAATAAATGATAATTTGAATAATAAAATAATAATAATATGTAATAAATATGAATAAATACCACTTCTAAGCTTTTCTAACATAAGTAATCAAGTGTCTCTCTTTCCAATATATATTTTTTTATATCTTCATCCTTTATATTCATTGGTCTCTTACAATACTTTTTTACATTTCTTATTTTTCATCAAATATTTCTATTGACAAGTGATTGTCTTCTCTTCTTGCAATGTATTCCTCTACTTCATATAACGTTGTATTCATTTTTTTCTATTTACATAGATCTGAAATTTCCATGAATATTCTAGCTCGTCTGTTAATTTCATTCGCCTTCTTTATTGAACACCCAATATTCTCTAATACTTTTCAAATTTATTTTATTTTATTTTAAGAATGACTCTCTCTCTCTTATACAAATTCCCGGCGACTTGACTAATTTTTTTAAGAAAGAAATATCCACGTTTACGAGGTTTTAAATTGTTTCCATTTTAAAAATCTACAAATAGTCCAGCGGATCTGGCTAATATCCGGCCCTATCCTTGCATCAGAATGATCAATATTATCCTGCTTGTAGTATGATCGGGGGGAGGGGGTGTTCTAGAAAATATATACACTTTTGTAAACTATCAGACTTTGCGACCAACGCGAAAAAAGAGTTAAATTCCAGTTTTTTAAAATATCTCGCTTCTTGTTGTAGCTACAAATCAAAAATCAATTTTGTAGAGAATTAAATTGTCTATAAAAATTTTTTTTAATTTCTTTTGCACCTACAACAGGACGTGAGATATAAAAAAAAACTGGAATTTAACTCTTTTTTGCTCTGGTCGCGACAGCGTAAAGTTTGACAGTGCACAAAAGTTTATTACACTCTAAACAATCACCCATCCACCACCACCATCTCATAACCAGCATTAGATTGTCCATTCTAATCTAATATTCTACAGCCAAATCCACTGTACTAGAAGTAAATGAATAGAAACAAATATGAAAATATATAAAGTTCATGTTTCTTTGAAAGCTCAAAATTTCGAAGGCGTACTACAATACACTTAAATAAGTTAAAATCATAACTCCTTATATCGATCCCGTTTATGTATTTCCGATTACCCTTTCATATAAAAAGTTTAGTACATTTTCATATAAGAAAGTAGTTTTCAGAAGTTAAAATCTATCGATATCCAATAATGTATGTGGCAAATTTTCTTAGAAACAGATCTGTGCCTTCCTTTCAAAAAGGAAAGTTTAATGAAATTATATATATATATATATCTGTGTATATGTAATACCAAATTTTTATCCTAAATGTTTATACTTCCAGGTCATTGAGATAAAACAAAATGATTACCTATTAAGAACTCAAAATGTCACAGAAAATACAAATATCGACAGTTATGAAAATCCTGATAGAATTAAAACAAAACGTAAAGCATTTCTAGATTTATTGATTGAATTGTGTGACGAGGATGGCAAATTTACTAATGAGGAATTAAGAAATCAAGTTGATACATTAATAATTGGTGTGCGTTACTGTTATTTTTCAATCTAAAATCATTTATGTTAAAAACTAGTTCCGAAGTTCTTCACTATAAAATATTAAATGTTTTTAGGGTAATGACACGACAGCCTCTGTGAACAGTTTTGTGCTTATGATGCTTGGAATGCATCAAACTATACAGGTATTTATGCTAATTTTTAAAATTTTGAATATTAAGTCATTGTACGATGGTATTAAAAAAAAATTAAATGTCATATGTAAATATTGAAATTATTACACGTAAATTTCAAATTTCAGAAGGTGTCTAATCTTGTTAACTATAGAAAGAAATATAATTGTTATGCAATATTTAATTTGTTGAAAGTTTTTTTTAAAGAACTATCCAGAGATAAACATATATTATGTCTTTAAAATTAGCTCAATAATCACTAAATACATTTTTTAACGTTTAAATTAAAAAATATGTACAAATGCTATTGGCGTGAGGTCTAAATGTAGAGGATGACCTCCGAGAATGAATATTTTATAATTCTCTAATGAAATAGATTGTTTAGATTATAAAATATTAGTCTTATACTTAAAAATATCATAAAATACTTTTAAAAAACGATCAATATTAGAAACCTGTTTACAATTTGAATTTACATTTAAAGTTAACATCTTTAAGATGTGTTAAACAATCAAATTATTTTTCCACTTCTACATAAATCACATTTTTTATGCTCAGCGCACGGACAAGAAATCATTATCAAGATACACATTAACTCCAATCAAAACAATCAATTATATAATCATTTTTATTCTAAAAATATATTTTTGTTCTGTGAGTGGGTAAAAATTTAGTGAATTTATTTATTCACAGTGCACAAAAAATATTATTATACATCAGGGAGCTCTTCCCGCTACTCTCTACTCTTGCTCTTTCTAATAACTAACAGAAATTAACAAAGTATACGCACAAATAATCTGTGAAAAATGCAAGATGTAAATTTTTTTTTGGAATAGTTTATAAAAATTAACAACAAAATATCATACAATGTTAAAATGTATAATTTTTTACTCGGAAGCTTCAGTGAGTACAATATTTTGAATAAATTTCTTATTACTTTTACACTGAAATCCTATACTCTCTTTCGTGAGAGAGCTACATACATATGACTGATGTCAACCAATCAGAATAGAGACCACGAGATATCCATCAACCAATCATTGATAATCAAGAATGTAAATAGTAAACTTACTACTTGTTGAGTGTAACGGGGTGAGTGGAGTTGCGAGGAGGTGGTCTATACAAAAAAATAATTTTATGGAAACTGGAAGTTGGAATTATTTTTTATATATAGAAATATATTGTGAAATAATTTGAATTATATATCTGTGAAAGATGATCTTGTATAATTAGATTCTTTTTAATTATTGTTAAAATTAAAAATCATTTAATATTAAAAATAGTATTCACTTAACGAATAATTAACCCCTTCACATACAAAGACATCTCTGATACGTCATGAGTTTCTTATATCATTGTAAACATTGATGTCTCTGAGACGCGCGCAGATTTTGTTCACGTTAGTGCAGCTATAAATCAAATATTAGAAAGAAATAATTTTATATATATATATAAATATATATATATATATATATATATATATATATTCAGTGTTAAACTGTAAACCATAAAAACGAACCTTGCTACATGTCTATTTTGAAATTGTACGAAAGTGTTAGTGAAAGACAAATAGGCTATTCGAGTGAGGCCACATTTTCCTGAACATATACTTTCCTCTGATAAAAAGCAACATCCTACAAAGAGATGTCGCATGTGCTCAAAAAAAATTTAATAACCAAAACGAATTGGCAGTGTAGAAAATGTCAATTACCTCTACTTTTATCAGAAGCTTTCGAAAAGTTTCATACTCTCCAAGACTATTGAATAATTGTTTAATTTGTTAATTAATTATTTTTTATTCATTTTGGTTACTGGTATTGAATCATAATATTTATCAATGTAAAAATATTCTTTTCTTTGTTAAGCTTACACAAATGTCAAGCTGAAAAATAAACAGTATTTTTTGGTCATATCGAATTTCAATTAATTCGTGTGTAACGGGATTAATATGAATCAACGTTTATAATTATTCGATATAAATTATTAATCAGGAAATTCATTTATTATTGTCAAAATAAAATAAATAAATGTTCTTTTTATAGTTAGCTATGATTGAAAAACAAACAGAAACTGTGTATATGTTGTCAAAACAAGTAGACAGTTGTTAATTATAGAAATGAGTTTAATGTAATCACTGTAATAAGTTTTATTATTTATTTTGTAATTAACACTTTACTTAATGTAAAACGAAACTAAAAATCCAATAATTATAAATAACAATAATAACTTTTTAAATTTAAAAAAATGCTTTTTCACATATCAATATTCATCTTTTTACATCAGAATCTATATTTCTCAACCTTGATACACATATACAGTGTTTTTTCTCAAATAATTTATAGAAAGCCTGACGACAGACCATTTATTACTTTATAGTCATAAAACTCTTCACAGTATTGCACAAATGACTCTTGCTTCGTATGATATAAGTAAATAAATGCTTAAAGTGGTCCATAAACAATACGAGATTGAGAAACGCTAGCATAAACTAATATGTAAAAGTATATAATAAAAAATCTATCTAAAATATACAATAAAATTCTGTGCGGATTCTGTAACCGGTTTAAAATGTCCTCATCTTCTGGCAGATCTTGAACTCGTGAGTTCAAGATCTGTCTTAAAATGGAGAAATTCCCATTGCATTACAAAAAAAAAAAATAAAAATGACAGGATTCATATACAACAGTGAACAACAGGTATACAGAAAAACAACTAAATAAAGATAATAAAAGCAAGGACAAAATTTTAAATTCATACGTATATCAGTGTAAAACTATTTAAAACAATTCATATTAATCATTATTAATTGATAATTAAAATTAAGTACGTCATGTAAAAGATTGAAATCGACAGGAAAAGGTACATAAAAAAATTTATTAAATCAAATGTAACCCTAATGCTTAATACTTTCATTAAATTTAGCATCTATTTTGCATCTTATTTCAAACTGTCATTGTTGTTTTGGAAAAAGAACAACAACGAATGTGTGCATTCACTAAAGTAAAAAAATATACATTAGTCATACATATATTTAAAAGTAGATATTTCTATGCGGAATAACTATAAAAAGGAATTTTTATGACCTGTTCTCGCATATAATGTTATTCATATGCAATTCTTTATTATTTGTTTTTTATAGAATGTCAAGAGAAAAATTTGCATGAATTTTAATTTTTTTCTTTGCCTTGACTTTCAACATATTTAAATAATTGCTTTTACGTATTTTAGGATGAAGTCTATAAGGAACTTTATAACATATTCGGAACGAGTGATCGTAAAATAACGCCTGAAGATTTGGCACAAATGCAGTATACAGAAATGGTTATCAAAGAAACTATGCGATTGTTTCCAATTGGTCCATTTATTGTCAGATCTGCGACAGCAGATATAGATATGGGTAATTAGTATATAACAAATATATATATATATATATATATATATATACACACACAGATGACCCCCGTATAACATGGTCGTTAGGTTCCTAAAAATGCCGTGTTATACGAAACAAAAAACTAATACAAAAAACAGGATTTGGTTCCAAAAATTAACAACATTATTAATATAATAATAATATACTAATAAACTATACTACTTTCTTTTCATGACAAAGAAAAATATGTTTATTAAATCAATCAGTAATTGATCAAAAGTATTACATATTAATACTACGTTATGTTTTCTTCTTCATCACTGCTGAACACCATTGGACGAGAGCGTTTTCTCTGATAAAGTATCCTCATCTTTTGAGCTCTCTTCAGAAACATTTTGACTTCTACGCTCCACTTTTTGCAAAAAATCTGTTATTTTCTATTGTTTTCTTTTGCCTAAGAGATCTTTATAAATTTCGTTGTATGGAGCTGAGCATTTGTGAAGTTCTCTCTTAAATTTTGCACTTATTTCAGTGGAAGCATCTGCATTTAGAAAATAGAACTCCAATTATTCGGATAAGTTTATGCCATCCTGTATACTTTTTAGGGTAAAATTTTGAACTTCAACGTCCCCATCTCTGATAAGATCCTCTGAATTGATTTGGTTTATCTCAGATGCCATTTCCACCAATTTTTCCCAATTCTCAAACCGTATTTGAACGAAACTGTGTTGTAAGAATGCCGTGTTGTACGAGGATTTCCTCTAATTCTCGAACCGTTTTAGATGGAAAACGTGTTGTAAGAATGCCGTGTTATACAGTGGTTACATATATATATATATATATATATATATATATATATATATATATATATATATATATATATGTACAATAGGTGCGACAAAAAAAAGCAGGACTAACCTTATAGTTCGAGAAAAATAGACCGGTAATAATCATTATCTAACCGGTCGCAGTGTAACAGAGACACTCATAGATACATTTTACCTTTGGCTGAGAAATATCAGATTGTGAAAATAAATAGCGAGTCATCAAATTTCTTGTTACACTGAAGAAATCCGTAAAATAATTCAATAAAAATATTGACCGAATCTTACTGTTATGATTGAACCACTTTTTTATAAATTTTTAAATTGCAAAAACGAGTTTCAAAAGACAGAAAAAATGTGATTTAATTATAATGACGCATATTATTCACCTACAAAAGTTATCAATGACTAGATTTAAAAAAATGTAATACGTGATTTGAAAGAGAACAAAAACAGACGAATCAATCGAACATCCGGGTTGAGTAATTTGTATAGACTTAAGACTATTATCGCGAAAATGTCAGACTTGTGAAAACCCGGACATATTTTGAGCCAAAACAACTTACCAGTCTATAATGATTTATCTGTAGAGTAGTTTTTTTATTATAAAAGGATCGGTATCCTTGAACACTCATCCTATTGGCCAAATCTGGATTTTTACAAATTCTGTCTTTTGAGAAATATCAAGTCTATGCTTAAAGTAATCGATTTCTTGTTGATAGAAGATGTACAAACAAGAACGACCGAATTCTTTAACAATATTACACAATCATATCTGAGAATTGCTTTTAACAGTGACATTATTTACTATTGTCTTCTTGCTCAGAAAAGGAAAACATTGAAGGCAATTATTTCTACATTTTTTTAATTTGCTAAAGAAAATGATTTATAGACAGAATTTTGTTTTTATTTCGTGTTTTATAGAAACACACACACACACACATATATATATATATATAATATATATATATATATATATATATATATATATATATATATATAAAGAGAGAGAGAAATCAACCTTCCTAAATAATTATTGGTCCAATGCTAACCGACCATTACACAACACATTAAGTTTTTATTGACTGTTAAAATATTTTTTGTCTATTTTATTTTTTAATATTTCAATAGTAAAATAATTTATATAAAAATGTCAATTTTTTGCGAGATTAGAAAAAAACCCTCAATAATTCTTAAATAGAATAAATAAGATTTGTACAGCAAGTACGATTTCTTAGAAAAATATTTCATGATTGATCAAATCAGTTCTTATATTGCTATCAAAATAGATTCGGATTTGATTTATATTTTAAGGTGATTTCACATTGCCTGCTGGTTCTGGTTGTGTTATACCAATAATTTACGTACACAGAAATCCTGAACATTGGACTAACCCATTAATGTTTGATCCAAATCGATTCACTAAAGAAGAAATTGAAAAACGGCATCGTTATAGCTACATTCCATTCAGCGCTGGTCCTCGTAATTGCATAGGTATTGTATATTATATTACAAAGTAACCAGAAACAACTTATCGATGATCGATAAGTTCTAGATAAAAAAAAATTCAAGATTCGAAATGATTGTGAAAAATATTAAAATATATTAATCTTTATGCTTGTATTTAAATTATTTCTAAATAACATTTCACGATTGAAATTTTAATATGAAAGTTTTACTTTTTCTCACTGTAATTCTCAAAATTGCGATATGACCGATTTGTTGTTTTTCAGGATTTCGATATGCAATGATGGCAATGAAAACAGTTATATCAACAATCATACGCAATTATGAAATATCTTGTATGTATAAGTCGCCAGCTGACATTAAATTAAAAATGGACATTATATTGAGACCAGTTGAGGGACACCGCATTAGTATAGAAAGGAGACATTGAAACGTCTACAAATTTTAAACATTTTTATGACCTTTTTTTATTTGTTTTTATTTCATTTTTTCAATCATAAATAAATTCAACAAAATTTATATTCATAGTAAATAATATAACTGTTTCTTCAAATAACCAAAATTAAAACCAATTGATTATTTCATTCAAATGAACAATCTATTAATAGTATCATAAATTATTAAAACCATTTTGTAAAAATTGACCAAAGATTTGACACTATATTATATATATATATATATATATATATATATATATATATATATATATATATATATTATAGGTAAAATAACTGATCATATTTTAAAATATCATACTAAATCTTTGTGTCATAATTTACTTATTCGTTCACCTCGGGGACGAATTAATACTTAAATTAGACACTACAAATTAGGACATCATATGAAAAACGAATTCTACTCAGTATAGAAAAAAATAATAAAAAAGATGTAATTTATATAAATCAATATCAATATACAAGCAAATAAAAATTAATGTTGTTATTGTAGTCTATTTTGTATTATGTTTTAATTTACTTTTTGTTTAATCTTCCTTTTATTCTCTAAATTGAATCGAATATCAATTTGTAATTAATCTGCTACTGTATACCTTTTATGATTTCTTCTCATTTTGTAAAGATTTTAAATGATTTGCTCAGTTTACTTTAAGTGTTTCATGTTAATCTGTCTGTGTAATATTGTTATAATAAACAATACTGAATCTAATAATAGTTATAGGCACTGTAACTAAATTCACTTTTACAAATACTTTTTTCACTGACCCCACAAACCATAGAAATTTCTCGGATCAAAAATGCTCAATAATGAATTATTGAACATTTTTGATCAGATATATTTTTGTAATTTGTGAGATGAGTAAAAAATTACTTTTGAAACTGAAATTAAAACTTATCTAATACAAGAGGCATCTTAAGATGTATTGATTAAGTGCCTACCAACCTACTATTTGATAAGTTTTTATTTTTTTTATATTCTTTCAGAATTATTATAAATATTAATATTATAAATTACTTTCATCAAATGTTAATCCAGATCGATTCTTCAACAATTTGTCACATTTTCTGTATTTTAATAATTATGTGTAATTTATTATTGAAATAAAAAACATGACAAACTGTGTCTGTATTTCACTAATGTATTGATTAAATTTTACACGCGATTTATTGCACATTTAATCTTGCATTTTTTTAACAGTTAAACGTTACGCCCGTCCCTAAGGCCCGGCACTTAATCTATACCTTTTAAGCAGCCTCTTGTGTTATATAAATTTTAATTTCAGTTTCCAAAGTAAATCTTTCCGTTCAGGCGACTCCGGTCCCTAGCGACCGGCATTATGAAATTTAAAATATAATACCTTATAGTTCATATAATATTAAAAGACAGGTTTGCTTTTTTTGTAAATAATCAACATCAATAGATAAACAAATAAAAATTAATTTTATTCGTCTAGTCTATTTTCCATTATTTTTTATTCTACGTTTTATTCTATCTTCCTTTTATACTCTAAACTGAATCGAATCGCAATTTATATCTAATCTGCCACTGTATTCCCTTTATGATTTCTTCCTTCACATTTCTTAAAGATTTTAAATGAATTACTCACTATACTTTAAGTGTTTTATGTTAATCTGTCTGTGTAATGTTGTTACAATAAACAATATTAAATTTAAAAATAGTTTTAGTAC
The DNA here is from genome assembly GCA_034766995.1 of Acanthacorydalis orientalis. Lineage (NCBI taxonomy): Eukaryota > Metazoa > Arthropoda > Insecta > Megaloptera > Corydalidae > Acanthacorydalis > Acanthacorydalis orientalis. Next base: position 48,607,180 of record CM068316.1, read on the forward strand.
TGTAACCAAACTCACTTCCACAAATCTGTTTTTCACTGACCTCACAAACAACAGAAATTTCTCTGATCAAACATGAATTATTGAACATTTTTAATTAAAGGATTTTTTGTAGTTTGTGAGATGAATAAACACTCACCTATTGAACTTAAATTCAAATGTATCTAATATAAAATGTCTCTTAAAAAGTATACTCGAAGTGCCATAACAAGCTAAAATTTGATAATTTTTTAACTTTTTATCACATTTATTTACGAATTAAATTTACATGCATTTCTTCAATAAATAAAAACGCATTATAAGTGTATATTCATTCAGAATTGTTATAAATATTAGTATTGTAAATTATAATAATCAAATGTTAATCAAGATCAATTTTTCAGCGATTTGCCGTATCTTCTATGTTTTATTTATTATTTGTTATTTATGATTGAAATAAAGAACTTGAACTTGTGTCTGTATTTTACTAATGTATTTATTAAATCTGACATACAACTGTTGCGCATTTAACCTTATATTTTTTTAGTATGACTAAATATAAAAGTAATTGTTTAATCACCTGTTAAAGTAATCACGTCTCAAAATGTTGAAATTCTAGTTCTGTGCGAACAGAGACGTTGAGATGAAAATATTTTAAGACCGTGAAATTCACAAAAAATATTCTTTATTCTAATTAAAATAATTGCGATTTTACATCACCTCAATAGAACCGGTTATCAATATAAATATTCAATCGGTTCGTAAAAAAAACTAGTATACAATTTGGTTGCTGATGTTGGAATGAATTTTAAACGTAAGTATGATACACTTCTTGTAGGTCATGAAATATTTCAAATAATCTAACACCGATTTTTAATTTTATTTACGATAAACTTTTATTAAATAATCATATATAAAAATTTATATAAAAAATCAAATGTTATCAGTGTGCCTGTTTGAGAATCTTATTAAAACTTCAAAGAATTCTAACAATGATTACTATATATTGGGTCACCCATAAGCAATGCTGTTTTCTAAAATAAGTTTTGAAACAGCTAAAAAAAATGATGTTTTAATTTCGATCCTAAGTATATTTTCCGTTATTATTAACAACTTTTTCCCATCTTAATCTTAAATTTTCAATGCCCTGACGATAAAACTTTTTAGGCTTTGCATTAAAGTAATAGTCGAGGTCCTTTCGGGCGTGATGTCCGAAAGAAGAGTGGGAAATGGAAAGTGATTCTCCATTTTCCATTAATGTGATTTTCGAGACTTAGAAACAGGTCAAGAGAATATGGTGGATGAGACTTAACTTCCCATTCAAATTGCCTCAGTTTTTGGAGGGTTTCGCATCCCGTGTGAGGTCGGGCGTTGTCGTTATGAAAAATTACCCCATTTCTGTTGACTAATACTGGCCGTTTTTCATCAATGGATTGTTTAAGCCGTATCAGTTGATCACAATACAACTCATTTGTGATGATTCGATACGCTGGTAATGGCTCGTAATAGACAATTCTTTCCATATCGCACCAAACTGTTAACATAACATTGGATGAAGCCTTCTTTTCGAAGTTGAAGATGTTGTTTCGTTACGATCAACCCATGATCTTTAACGTATGATGTTGTTATAAAAAATCAATTTATCATCACCAGTAACAATTCTATTCAGAAACGGATCATTTTGTAATCGGCATTGATGAGAAGTCCAAATGTCCGCACGTTGCTTTAAATTAATGTCCAATAAATCGTACAGAACACACTGATCGAGCTTAGAAACCTTACCAGTCATTTTCAAGTGCCGATAAATAGTTGAATGCGTCGATTTGAGCTTCTTGTCTAGTTCTTCTACCGTTTAACTACGATTTTATGCCAGTAGTATTCACAAGATCTCATTCATCAAACTTTTGAGGACGTCCGGATCTTTCATCTTTAAGGCTATAATTTCCGGACCGAAATCGTTGAAACCATCTTTATTCTTGACTAAGGTTAATAACATCTGAATCATAAATTTCTTACAATTTTTTCACTGCATTTGTAGCGTTTTTCATCCTGAAGAACCTCCCAAAGAAAAATATGCCTAATATGCTCCTTTGACACTTTCATGATAACTAAATTTTTTCCTGTAAATTTTCGTGATCACTATTCATCGTCCACGATAAAACTAAGAAAACATCACGTACTATATGTACTAAACTTAATACAATGGCTTTATTTTATAGCATTTAATAAGTAGGCTGACATAAGAGACACCTGTCACTGCCCACAGCATGCCCACCTAGAGCCATCTACACATGAACAGCGGCTTTCAATGCAACCTTCTAATATATACAATAGTCGTTTTTTAATCAGAAGTAATGTTTGAAAAGATGCCTGAGGCATGGATAAACCCTATAATATCGTTATATTAAACTATTTCAATTCAATATTTTTTGTCTGCTAAATGTTAAACGTACAAAAAGATTTGTAATTAAATACAATTCATAAAGCATTATTCGGATATATGTAGATATAACTGGTTATACAAAGTAATGTACAAGCCTTGATCATGCATTAATATTAAGTACGAAATTATAATCAAGTAAATTCGATTAAATTAAAATGTATTGGCAGAAATACATACTTTATTTTATATATATATATATATATATATATATATGTATATATATATATAATGCATTCATCAATATATCAGGTACGATGATCAAAAAAAACGCACGTCTTGATTGATATGTACGTTCTAAAATCTTGACAAAGAAATCTTTGAAATTAACAGTACCGTTGTTTCCGCTATGCATTTAATAACACCGTATGATTAATCTTAAACATGTATTGTATAATATTGCTTGTACAATTCGAAATATTTACAGATATATTGAAAATAGAAAACACGACTATTTAACATATATATATATATATATATATATATATATATATATATATATATATATATATATATATTTATATATATATATATATATGTATATATGTATACTTAATAATTTTATTAAATTTTTAATAGTAGTAGTAAATCATTTTTTTACTATTTTTTTATTAACTAACAAGCTAATTAAGTCTACTTTTTTATCTTCATCTTTAAAGATTGAATAAATTAATTATGTATAAATCAAATAGGACCATATACTTGAAACCAGTTTTGTAACTTTCCTATACTACACATTTCTTATTAAACAATATCTTAAGTTATTAAAATTGATTTGATTTTCATTGTTCGAAATAATAAATATTTCTTTTTATATAATATAGACATATATATATATATATATATATATATATATATTAGGTGGAGAAAGTAATTCAGTGCCTCTTTTATATAACATGATTTTTTACGGAAAAATGGAATAAATTTCAAACTCAAAATATCTCCCATTATTTTGAATAAATTTTCTCCATCTGTAAGCTAATTGACGAGTCTCTTATTGAAAAAAAGATACCGGTTTTAAATCGACGAAGTTGTAATGAATTTTCTGACCTATTCCACTGTTTTAGTATTTTGTGCGTGTTTTATGAGTCACAACACTTTCACCCACAAGCTGAACAAATCATTCCTGTGGCTCCAGCAGATTTTTTTAACTAATATGGTGATTTTCGGACGCCATCGTGTTCATTACTGTTTATAAGGTTATACGAACTGCTTGATCAAGATATATACTGTTTTCAAATGTTAAGGTTTGCACTTCAAAATCGTAAGACGACTATAAAATATTTCAATTTAAAACAGAATTATGATTGATTCAATTTAAAGGCACAGAATTAATTTTTACACATTCGAGATAAGTGACACCGTATGGGTCATACAAAATTTGACTCATATAACCGACGACTCGAATGTGTGGGTCATGTACAAAAATAGGTTTTATCAGTCAGTTCTCAGATAGCAAAAATTCATACAATTAGAGGAGTAAAATTTATAATAAACTGTTTAGAAAATAAATTTATCAGTGGTTTTAAGATCAAGTTAAAAATGGATAATCCACAACCAAAACCTTCAACATATCAAACTGTCTTCGAAATACAATGTCAGAGGAAATACTAAACAGTATGACGCTTTTGTGTATAGAACAAGGAACATTAAATAATATCCATACTTTGAAAATAATTGATGAGTTGGCTCGACAAAAATCGAGTAAAAAATTTTATATATTTTCTTCGCTCCAAATGAAATGTACAGTGTCAGTTACATTTCTACAGAGTTGAAAGTGTTTGTTTCTTTATTTTTCTGAAAAATATTTCAGAATATTCTATTTGATGTAATTTATACATTTATAGAATAAAGTTATAGATATAGAGAACAATGTTATAAAATGTATTTTTACACAGAGCCGTTCCTTTGATCTCATAAATTTTGGAGATTCGTAAATTTTACCGCCACCCCGCCAATCTAATTTAATCCACCCCTGTATATATATATATATATATATATATATATATATATGTGTGTGTGTGTGTGTGTTTGTGTAAATTTATTGAGATATATTTGAATTAGTGACTGAAATATATAATTTTTTATCCTTTAAAATATTTATAGAAAAAATAATTTTATCGATAATTTATTTACAATAATTTACAATCCACTGCTGGATAAACGTCCAGTTTGAATTGTATAGTTTGAACGATCCAATAATTTTATTTCGTGCACATTTCAAATATATTTTTTTAATTTCTTATTTTCACATACATACACACACACATATATATATATATATATATATAGTATATATATATATAGTATATATATATATATATGACAAGAGTAAAAAGTAGTTACTTATTGAAATATTGCAAAGTAATATCGATGACGATAAAAATTAATTTAGTCGATAAAAACTAGACACAACCAAATCAGTAATACACGGAACCAATTATTTTTAATTATTATAACAAGTAATATAAAAAAGTATGTACAATAAAACAACTAAAGATAGTTTCACTTTTCGTTAAATATTTAAAATCCTTGCTTATTTATTTAAATTTATAAAATTCTTACTTCCGGCCTTGAACCCATTATATAATTCTCAAGAGATGAATTCATGAATGTTTCCATAGTAAAAGAATCCATGACCGCAGACAATATTTGTTAGCTTTCGATTCTTAAAAAAAAATAATAGATTACTTGCCTCAACAACATTTATTCTTTAAAGCAACTTGTTTTCGATACAGGTTTGTTTATTTCTCCCCACTTAAATATTTTTGTAAATTCTTAATACATATTTTTAAAAGTTTATTTGTACATTGTGATCAAATTAGAAAGGATCAGGATCTATTCTTTTTTTATTTTCGAAGTAAGTTGTGCATTTATTTAATTTGATTTCATTCAATTCAATTGCTATGTTTTATCATTGCGCTTGTGTTTAAAAAAACGCATGTGAATAAATAAATTAAAATATTAAGTGTACGTTTAATAAATTTGAAAAATATTTAAAAATAAATCGATATTTGTTTAGAAGGTAATCTATAAAATAAACGTATTCTCAGTTGATCTAATTAAATAATTTAGTGAAATTTTGCTCAGGTAAACATACAAAAATATACAAAAGTTTTATTTTTTATAAATTAAATCAGTGATAAACAGTCAAATAGATTTGATAAAATTTATTCAAATAAATATAATAAAAACACTAATTATAATATTGTTAAAATATAGAATGAAGATATTAATAGAAATACTAATAAAATTACAAAAAAAACATGTTATCTCCCATTTAGTATTTTAGCATTAAATTGACTGAAATACTAAATAAAAAGTAACATGACTTTTCTTAACCCCTGCACACTCTTTTAATACTTGTGTGGACGCTTAAATTAAATCAGCCTATAGAATAAAAATAATTTATTGTGTTTAAAGAGATAACTGTCCTGCAATCATAACTATTTTGTCACGGAGATTTAATTAATTTCAATAAATAAATTCTTGACTTCTTGCTTAACATAAAATATTTCTTCTGATCAAAATTATCAATTTATTGTTAAATGATCTGATAATTAGTTATACGTGTTTCTATGACTATGTCATATTCTCAAAATAAAAATCTAAGATTTTTCTTTACCTCAGTACTTCGAAGTCAGCGAAATTCATATAAATAATAATTAGATTGATCAAACAACCAATTATTAATCAGTTTAATCAGAAAAAAGATGTAGTTTTTGGGGAGTGACAATTCCTTTATACAAAAATTTTATTTAAAAAAAAAATACTTAAAACCTTCAACTGAAACTACTTTTTAAACTAATATTTACGAAACGGTTACTTTTCCAATATAAAAATAATAATCCAGCACTGTAATACGTTTACTTTCATCGTACATTAAAGAGCGATTTATTGTTGGTTCATTCTAGTACGAATTCTCAAGAACGACCAAACTACCCAAGGTTATCTGATGTGGCTTAACTGGAATTTACTACCTGAGGAGTCAACAAAAAAAAACTAACTACAATAACAAAATCATCAATCATTATAACTACTAAATATCAAGAACACAATTGAAGAAGATTAATTTCGATTATTGTGTGCATTATTAGTATTTTACTCTTATATCTTTAAATATTACATGTTTAACATTCACTTATTCGTTTATATAAAAGTTTTATTATCAAAAATAAAAACAAATACTATTATTCTTTTGATACAAATCTTTAAAAAAAATAATATTCTAAAAAGTTAATATATAATTCTAAAAAGTTAATAGTTGGTAATAAAAAAAATAATAAAAAAAAAGCAAAGTACAAGTCCGAACTCGAAGCGAAAAATTGAAATGAAAAGAATAATGTCTTATGAATTATTATATATAATTTGTAAATAAATAATTTTAAAAAAATAATATATCAAGGAGTAAACATTTTTAAATAAAATGAAAAAGTGAGCAGAGTAAACGCAATCAAATACATGGTTTAATTGATTCATTTCGATCGAAAATTAAAATGTGAACTAATTAATTCGTTTGTTCCCTTACGCACAGCGTTTCGCAAACGTTTCCTACGACGAAACACTTCACAAGTCTTGAAATTTTGACGGAATTCCTTGGTTATTTCATAAGGTAGGTAGATATAAATAATAAATAAAATAAATGAGTAAATTTAAGCGTTAAGAAAAAAAAACAAACACTCAATCTCAAATGTTAATTGATTGAAACAAAACATAAAAATAGTAAAATAAACTAGCGTATAGATATTGTAAAATTGTGTTCTTAACGTATTCTGTGTTTCTGGGTCTTTTAATTACACACTTAACGTCTTTTTTGTGCTGAAAATTATTGTATTTCTATCGAAATGCGCATAAGCAACAATCGAAAATGAGCAATAATAATTTATTAAATATTTTGACTTGAAAAATGTTTTACAGTTTGTGAAATGAGAAAAATAGAATCCGTTTATGAAATTCAATTTAGCCACAGTGTCAAAGCTGTACTGTATTAACCGATTGGTTACATTTTTTAAAATTCTTTATCTGCAAATCCGTTATAACTCATCATATTGTATTCGGTTGGACTCTATACCAATATTTTAAATGTAAATTAATTCAGCTGTGATAGATTCGACTGAATTAAGTAAGAATATTTTTTTAAATTAACAAAATATATAAACTAATATTCTAATTATAATAAATTAAATAAATTTGAATTTTAAAACCATAATCATTAAATTTACTTATAAATGACACAAAAATGTAACCAGTTTTAATACCAATTACTGAAAATATTCGACACAAACAACACGAGGTAAGGTAAAACTTAAATCTATGGAGATTAGTATAATATGATATAAAAATATGATTTTATACTACGAATAAAGATGTGTTTGCATGTCTGCTGAAACTCATAGAGCAGAAAACGCGAGTAGAATGTAATACTTAATATGTTAAATGCAGTATATTGTTTAAATGCAGAAAAAATCTGAAATATTTACTAAATGAATAATAATTCATTTTCGGTAATAAATCAAATACATTAATCATTAACAATGATCCATCGCAAAATAATTTCATTTTTTAACGAATTATGAAATAAATATTCATTTTAAAATTAAAACTGTGACTCTATGTTAATTTTATGAAACGGATAAGTGTGTATATATAGAAAATTTATTTTTTTCAGATTACCCCAGTTTCATAAATGATGTTCATATATATAATAATAAAACAAATATTCGATGTCATCAGTTTACTTTTTATTTTTTCAACGGTACTCGCCTTGACATGGTACATTCAAATGTTATTCTCTAGACGGCATTTTTATCGGATGTTAAATAACATACATGGACCGCCAGCAATACCAGTTATTGGACACTTACACCTCACTTTTGGAAATATGAGACGTACGTTTTTAATTGTATTAATATTTGATAAATATGAACGTTTATATTAATATATGAAAAGTTCACCTAATAATAAACATATTTCTTGTAGAAATTTTTAATAGAATTATTCGAATATGTGACAATTACCCTTCGCCTATTAAGTTATGGCTTGGAACAGAAGTCAATTTATTAATAACGAACCCAAAACATATGCAAATAATTCTCAATAATCCTAATATGTTAGAGAAACACCCTTATTATAAATTCCTCAAATTGGATAATGGACTTATCGCTCAGCCAGGTATGTGTTTTAATCAATACTTACGAGGATCGTTTGATAAGTACGGTACAAATGCAAGTTAAACACCTACTTTTGGAAAAAATCGATTTTATTTCTGAACAAAGTCTCTATTGGGGGATATACACTTAGTTCAGGGAGTCTGCAAAATACGGATTAACGACGGCAATGACATCTACATTCGACGAGAATTTCTTCCCACCGAGTCACATTTATAAGTTTAGGAAGAGGAAGAAATCGCAATGGTTCAAGTCCGGAGAATAGGGTGGATGAAGAATCAGTTCGAAGCCTAATTCGTACAATTTTACCACTGCGATGGTCGATTTACAGGACTGCGTATTGTTCTGGTGAAAGAGCAGTTTTTGTGCGCCAATCTTGACCGTTTTTGTTTCAACTTTTCTTTCAAACGGTGTAATAATGTTGTATAATAGGCTCTTGTTATCGTTTTCCCCTTCATTAAGTAGCCGATCAGAATGATTCCTTGGAAATCATTCTAAAAAAAAAAAAAACAGTAACCATCACTTTCCCAATCATCAAAACGATCTTCCTCTTCTTCAATGCACTTTCACCAGTCGTTGTCCACTACTTTGAGTGCTACTTCGACTAGTGGTAAATCCATATTTCATCCACAGTGATGAATCGACGCAGAAAGGCCTGCTCATTTTTTGTCCATTTTTGCGGCAACTGCTACAATGTTCGCTTCAAACATATGTATAACGTGAATAACGCGTCGCTTCTGGCTGAAATTTCTCCTATACTAGTTTGAAAAGTGACACTTGATAACCGTGACGTTACCAAATAAATAATGGCACCATATTATAGAAATGTACTAAAGTTATCAAACGACCCACATATTTAAATATATCTCGATATATTAAACGAATTACTGCCAATTATCGCGATGAGTATTACTTACATATATAAAATACAAATAATTTAAAAAAAAATCAAACAGTACGCTTATTGTAACCAAATAGAATCTCAAAAAACCACTTCGACAAGTGAAATATTCTTTTAATAAAACGTCCGTTCAATGACCCAATGAAAAAAAATATATGGATATAAATATTTTGAAATTTATTCTTCTAATATTATGTATAATTATTAGAATTATGTACATAATAATTAAGCTTTTTATTAGTTATATCTGTAAATTTTAATCAATATTAATATCAACAATTATATACATTAACTAAATATTTGATTAAGAAATAAAAATATTTTAGTCGTTTACTCGTTTTGATTTTTCTTCTTCCATAATCAAATACGTTACACCCCTATAATTGGTTTAGACTTTATTTAAAACAGATTTTGACTTTACAGTATTTTACTTTAACAGTTAGTTCGATAAAATTTCCATTACACAGATATCAAAAACAAACATCATAAATCTACAATAAAAATAAACATCATACATAAACAATATTGTTTATCAATATATAACAAGATGTAATTTTTATTTTATTTTTAAAAACCTGTGGTAGGGTTTATGTACGGATATTACTAATGAAACTATTATGCAAGTTAAGTTGCATATATAGTACAAATAATTTATTTAACATTTGTTTTAAATACATTTTCAGTAATTATCTGAATGATAAATTAAATCCTGAAAATTTCGAAAATAAATTAAAATCGAACAAAACTATCCGTTTTTCATTTATATATTTTTCCAGTTCCAATATGGAAACACGATAGAAAAATCATCAACCCAGCATTCAATCTAAAAATTATGGAATCATTTATCGAAACGTATACAAAGAAAAGTAAAAAGTTAATAGAAAACCTTGAAATACAGTCTGGTAAAGGAAATTTCAACATAAGTCCTTTTATTGCACAATATGTGATGGACGTTCTGTGTGGTATGTGAAAATTTTGTTTTAACCATTACAAATATTTAAAATATTTTGTTTGCAATAGGCACACATTTATCATAATTCCATATATATTTCTACTTACAAATCATTTATATATTTTTTAAAACGGAATGGAAATAATGTCTGTATTTATGTCTAATAATTATTACGTTTTCTATTTGGCAACAAACATCATAATTTAGTCCTGTACGTTTGAATTTTTCATATGAATTGCAATTTTTGCCATTAAAGGTTAAATTTGAATAATTTTAACGCACCCGTTCGAATGCAGTAAACTCAGTTGACAGTGTTTTTATTTGCAAATATTTGTCATGATATTTTTAATTATATTTCTTTATTTTCTTGTAATACGCATATTATATTAATACTAATAGCTAGCATAACGATTGACATTGATGTTCAACTAATTAAAAATCCGTCTATTCCTTTATAAATAGTAATTTTCATGAAAAATATTAGCGGTAAACTGAGTTTACTGCATAGGTACAGAGAGTCTGAAAGACGCACCGGGCTGGAAGCGGTAACTAACTTTTCTATATTTTCTATTTAAAAAAATTCGCGTTTAATATAAAAAATATTTAATTAAATAGCTTTGTAAGATAACTCTTCTAGTTTTTTATGAAATTAAATTTTATTAAATTTTAATTTAAAAAATGAGACACTGGCTTTAAAGGCCTTTATATCAAAAATAGACATTCGTCAATAAACTTTTCCACATACATAGTTATAAACTGTTCGATATCGATTCCATTACATCTGTCATTCTTTAAGTAGAGAAACAGGTAAAAAAGATATAACAATAAAAATAATAATAATATGATTATGTTATAATGTATGTATTACAGAAAAATATTTTCTAATAAGTCTTAAAATTATATTTTAGAAAAAGAGATCAAAAAAAAAGAAAAAACAGTGATTGTTAATAAAATGTTTCAACCCTCATTTATAAATTAGTGCTTTATTTTCCGATAAACATATTTGTCCTCTACGAATCTTGGAAGCTACGTAAGACTTCATTTTTTCTACTACCAGTTTCAATGTTAATCATCTTCAGATATATTTTAAACTAGAGTTGTAAATCGACCTGAAGATACTAAAATAATAACCAGGATTTCAGAATTCATACAAAACAATTTGTATCGTTTGTTTCAAATATAAACTTTTTGAAAATCGTTATATCATCTTGATTTTTTAATATAATAATAAAATTTAGATACAATGTAGCATTAAATTCTACTGTTATCTGTTTATAAGTGATAACATTGAAAATATATTTTTAGCAACTGCTCTAGGAGTGGATCTGAACGAAAGAGATGAAAAATTATATCAGTTAGTGAAAACTATACAAAGGTATTATATTTAAAGTAACTAAAAATCTTCATTCGATATATGTTATGTATTTTCCCATAATATTTATCTAAAGTAAAAATATTTTAGATATGAAGAGGTGGTAACAGCTAGAATTATGAACAGACATTACTGGATCAATTTTATTTATAAATTTTCGAAATTAGCTATAGAAGAAAAACATTGTCAAAATGATATGAAACAATTTATAGATAAGGTAATAGTGTTTCATTTATTCACTTTGAACTCAATAGATATTGTTCACAAATGATTTTATTCTCTTACCGCACAACCATAAAAACTTTGAAATTTGTCTGCAGTTTAGCACTTTGAGGACGATGAAATCGCTTACGAAATGCGCATAAACAACAATCATTTATCGTTAATTATTTATTAAATATTTTTGAACAGAGAAGTTTTCATGGTTCGTGACACGAAAAGAGAATTGATTTATGAAGCTGAATTTAGCCACAATTCCAGAACTGTATTGTCTGTATAAACATTTTAATCTGATATATTTTTAATTCTTTAAACGTTTTTTTACGATTTATATTTCAACGCAATCATCTGCTCCATAAAATCGTAAACAGAATTATTTTATTTTTATAAAAAAAAGTTATTAATCAATATTAAACATTAGTTATTTTTTATTACATTACGATAGATAAAAAATTATAGAAACAAATGCTATTCAAAATGCTTTTTCTTTCACAATTTTTCTTTTATTTCACACATATGATTTATAGTATATTCTTGAATCATAATTAAATAAAATAACTATAAATTGTTTTCAGATAATACAAAATAGAAGACAAAAGTGTACTGACGAAATGAAATTAAATGAAGAACAACAGAATATTGAAACAGACGACATGTATGCGAATATTCCAAAACGTAAAATTCTAGTGGATTTGTTGATGCATTCTGAGAACGAGAACAAATTATCGAACGAACAACTCAGAGATCAAATGCTGATGTTCTTCATTGCAGTTCGTAACAATTCATAAAATACATACTTTTTGATTTCATTACTGAGCAATACGAGGATAGAATGATAAATACCCCGTGTTTGACAAAGGAACACAATTTTTTTGAGATTTTTTTTTATTTTTCAAGGTATTCTCCTTTTAGCTCGATGCACTTAGTCCAACGCATTTCCAATTTTTTATCCTTTCCGAATGGTACGGTTTGTTAAACTCGTCAAAATAGACTCTTACAGCAGTGGTCACTTCCGAATTTAATGCAAATCTTTTACCCCCGAGCCTTTTCTTCGAATTTAAAAACAGGAGAAAGTCACACGGTGCCAAATCTGGAGAATATGATGGATGTGAAAGCAATTCATAATCTAATTCATGCAATTTTTCCATCGCAATTGTTGATTTATGTACCAGTGCATTGTCATGATGGAAGAGCACTTTTTTCTTTACCAAATGAGGACTTTTTTTCTTGATTTCATCATTAAGCTGATCCAATAATAATACATAGTAGACTCCTGTTACTATTTTCCCTTTTTCAAGATAGTCCATTAGTAATATTCAATGAGCATCACAGAAAACAGTCGCCATAACCTTTCCAGCTGATGTAATAACTTTTGCCTTCTTTGGTGCACGTTCATCAGAAAAAGTCCATCGTTTTGTCTATTTTTTCGTTTCAGATGTATTACGACGTTTAAACGTCGTTAAACACTCATTTGAATGTTCATTCGAATAAGTTTTTGGTCGATTGTGAACAAACACGGCACAAATCTATCTGATAACATATACAAATATTCATGTAAGATGTTCTATACACGTTCATCTAAAATGCTCACTATCTCAACTATCTCATGTACTTTGATTCTACGATCATTGAAGACAAAGTCACGGATTTTTCCAATCATCTCTTCAGTAGTCACCTCAATTGGACAACCTGGACGTTCTTCATCACAAACGCTTATACGACCACGTTTAAATTCATTGAAACAATATCCAACGATTGTCGTCGAAGATGCAGAGTCCCCGTTAACACCGTGTAACTTTTCTTTAATTTCTCCGCACGTTTTCTCATCCAAAAACAGAAATCTAATCACTGATCTATACTGATTTTTTTCCATAATTAAAAAAGAGCAATCGTTATTTACTTTGAATGACTATCGAAACTAAGCTAATTAACGCATTGCACTCAAACTTTGGCAGCAATAGTTTAAAAGATAATGCTGTTAAAAGTTATTGCAGTTTGATATTAGTGGTACCATCTCTTGTTAAACACGAGTCATTATCACTCTACCATCGTATAAGACTTTATATTAGTGAATCTTTGCAAAAGAACAGTAATATATATATATATATATATATATATATATATATATATATATATATATATATATATATAATTAAAAGTATTTATTACAAAAGTCAATTATTTCAGGGCACAGACACAACATCTATAGTAACCAGTTTCATTTTAATGATGCTTGGAATGCATCCTGAAATACAAGTAAGTAACTCTGGTTATCTAACGATTTCTAACTACAAAACAACAATTGCTTTCAGGATAAAGTGTACTCAGAAATAAATGATATTTTCAACGGATCTGATTATGTTATTACACATCAGCATTTATCAAGCATGCATTATACAGAAATGGTGATTAAAGAGACTATGAGATTATTTCCACCATTAAGCTTTATTGGCAGAAAAGCAACCAAAGATATAAATTTAGGTAATTTATAAAGAAATAATATAACATGTTTTTTATCGGCTAGTTTTAGAAAGGAATATGAAACAAACTGATTTTGATTGACTATATGATGAAATGTTCAAAATATGAACCATCATAAGTAAATATGTTTCATAAAGAGAAAAAAGTATACGAGTAAATATATTTCAGGCGACGTAACAATACCTGAAGATGTAGGTGTGATTTTATCAATATTAACCTTACATAGAAACAATAACTTATGGCCCAACTCCATGAAATTTGATCCAGAAAGGTTTACAGTTGAAAACTGTACGAAAAGACATCCATACAGTTTTATACCATTCAGTGGTGGACCAAGAAATTGTATAGGTTTGATCTATTAACTATTTAATTAACTTCTGTAAAAGTATATTTTATACTAAAAGTAAATTTATTTCTGTATCGTGATCATTTTTGATAAGTTTTTGATTAACATATTAAATTATAAATCAATAAATAATGTATTTTAATGTTCAGAATCAATCCAATCAAAAATTATATCTACATATATTCGTTTGAACACCCGAACCCAATTTAATGGCAATTAGTCTGATAATCTTCGTCCTTTTAGATTATCTGATTGTCCGTTCTTCATTACTAGTTTCAACGTATGTACTATATTCAGATAGATATTAGAAGCCTTAATGTCTACCTGAAGATGGCATGTAGTGGATAAAAGACACTCAGATAACTTAAAAGAACAAAGACCATCAAGGCAGTTATAAAGACAGACAATTTTAAGTTTAATTATAGTTTCTTTGACTTGCAAACAAAAATTAATATGATCTTAATGTTTTAGGAAACAAATTTGCAATGCTATCAATGAAGACATTACTAGTGCCGGTTATAAAAAAATTCACAATCAAATGTCCGTACAAAACACCGTCTGATATAAATCTAAGAGTAGACATGTTAGCAAGACCAAGCCGTGGGCATCTTGTATCAATCGAGAATCGAGAATGAACAATTAGCTTATTTTGAATATAAAAACGATGAAGTTAAAAATATAAATATACAAATACAAATTATACTAATATCAAAATGATATTTGTATAATTTTTCGTTTTCACAACTGATATGAATCCCAAATAAATTTAAAATATTGTGAAATGTTAAATAACAATTCAAAATAATTTAATTGAAAACAGACAATAATAATTACATTAAAATTGATCATTGGCTATTTAATAATTTTTATATACATTAAGGACAATATTTTTTTTAATTAAATAGATTACATTAATTGATATGGAAACAATTATTAAATAAATTAATATTAATTTTACTGCATAAATTTATTTCTTTTTATTCTGAAATCTTCGTGTACAATCGTTTCTTATATCGAAATTTAATTATTATAATGATATTACAATCTAATTCGAAACCTATATTTTTTGCTCGAGTCTATCGGTAGTACTTTCGTTTATATATATATATATATATATATATATATATATATATATATATATATATATATATATATATATATATATATATACACATTTACATATAAAATTCGTAGTCTTTTATATGTAAACGTATATATATATACATACATTTACATATAAAATTCATACTCTTTTCAAGCAGTGCATTTAAAAATAATTTATATTAGTTTGAATTCAACTAAGTTTTCTGATTCATTACTTAAATAGTGAAGAAAAAAATTTTATAATTAATAACAGTATTCTTATATATGAACAGCATGGTACAAAATATAAAAAAACACGATATATATATATATATATATATATATATATATATATATATATATATATATATATAAAATTGAATTTATTTTAGAAAACTTGTGTATATATTTGGATGTATAAATATGCAAATAAAATATATGTTTCATTGTTTCATGATCATTTTTAATATATAATTATTTATGTAAACATCCATATATTAATAAATATATTAAACGCGCTCATGTTTTTGTTTAACTAATAGATTACATGACAATTACATAAAAAATCATTGTTCAAGAGTAGAAAACAAGTATAACAGATTCTCTAGTTTCTCTATACATGGATCATGTTCTATGATTTCTTCTCGTGTATTTAATTGATAATAAATATATTTATGTACAATGCAATTGTATTAATCTGTCATTACAACTGAAAAAAAAATACAATTAAATAATCATCAGAGCACTAAGGTAAGACTTTTCTGTGCGTTGAAGTTCTAAAGACGATGGATTCACTATTGAAATTATAGTGAAACCCGGAAAATTTTATTTAATCACTCCTTGAAATATCTCTGATGAGAAAAAAGTGTCGTCGTTTAGTGGATGAGTGGAAAATTCATTTATTGAAGCGAATTTAATCACAGTGATAGAAGTACAATGTATTTTTTAATTTTTAAATGTTAGAAACAAATTTAAAAAATGCGTAGAAGTAACCATATTATTTATAATGTATATATATATATATATATATATATATATATATATATATACAGTGGAACCCTGTTTATCTGGATCTCGTTAATTCGAATTTTCGGTTTATAAAAAATAATCCATGTCTCAGAAATATGAAAGATAGACATACGGAAAACCTAAAAACGCGAAATCAACAATCAAAGAACTCCTAAACACATTCTTGCTTGAATGTAACCTTGCAGATTGCAGAATAGACTTGTTTTCTATGAATCGGCATATGATGTTCATTGTTATGCATACAGTGGGAGTATTCTTTGAGTTTACTTAATATTTTGTTGAAGCTTTTCTTATCTTTTAATATTTCCAATTATAAAAAAATGCTACTTTCCTGTTGAATGAAAGTGTAAAGAAATTTTTCGTTATGTTTTTAAGCTGAATAAAAGTTATATTGATTTCAGAAGTGAATGTTGCTGCCTGGGTTGATTACACAGGTAGGAAACTCGTCAAGGTGTACTCGTACGTCAGCTTGCAGAATCTGGTGAGAGCCTTTCCGGTGATACTATAGGTAGTGAACATTTCAAAAACGAACTTAAGAAAATAATTAAATCTGAAAAGCTAAAGCCAGCTCAACTTTATAATGCCAATGAAACTGATCTTTTTTAGAAGATGCTATCAGGAATAACCTTAACTTCGAAATTAGAAGATTCGGTTAGAGATAACGAAAAAAGCAAAGAGAGGATAGCATTACTTGCTTGCGACAATGCCTCAGGAAAACAAAAATTACTTCTTGTATTTGTTGGAAAATCTGTTAGCCACGTGCTTTAAAACATACAAACATTTCTTCTTGCCAGTTGTTTACAAGTAATTGTAAACTGCTTGGATGGATAGCGCGATTTCAAAAGAAACGTTTTCTGTCAATTGCACAAAGTCACTTAAAAAAGAAGGGATACCATTGAGGGCGATACTGTTAGTTGACAATACCCCATCTTACACAACAGTATATAAATAATATATATATATATATATATACACATACATTTATATACATACATATACATACATTCATCTCTCTCTCTCTCTCTCTCTCTCTATATATATATATATATATATATATATATATATATATATATATATATATATATATATATATATATATATATTAGGTGTATAAATTAATTCAATGCTTTTTTATAGAAAATGAATGTTTACATTTGGAATGGAATACATTTCAATCCTTAAATTATCCCCAGTATTTCATATAACTTTCTTCCATCTGTCGTGTAAATGACGAATCCTGTGTCGAAAAAAGATGGTGACTGAGCCGATATCTTCGTTCTGCTTTTCTGGGCCTCTTCCGCTGTTTTATCACGTTTTGTACTTTTCGTGCCTCACAACAGCTTCCTCCGAAATTGAACAGATCATTTTTTTCAACTGGAATCAACGAATTCAACAAAAAATATGCAATGCTGATATCGTATGCTTTTCGTATTCGTATTCGTTACTGTTTTGTGTGGTTTTGCCAACTTCGCGACCAAGATATATATATATATATATATATATATATATATAGATAGATAGATAGATATATATATATATATATATATATATATATATATATATATAGCGTTATTAAATGTTAAGGTTAGCACTTCGAAATCCGAAAACGTGGTGAAAGTATTTTAATTTAGAACAGAGTTATGATTGAATCAATGTTAACACTGAATTAATTTTTACACCGAATGTGTACTACAAATGCATATTAACAATTTCAACAATTTTATTAAGCACGCTTGTAGAAAAACCTTACATATTAATTTTTTTATGAAATTTCTCACTTAATACGCGGTATAATTATAGATACACGATTTTATTAACTAATCATATGCGCTTAGAATAAGACTTTCTTACAAATGAATGCATTAATTAAATCGACACGAAAATATCATTTTTATCTACATATCACTGTTACCTTTAGTTCATTATTAATTTTTTTATCAGCGGTGATTGATATTATAAGATATTTATGACAGATTCATAACATTAAAAAAATAATTATATATGTATTAGCTGTGAAAGGCAATTCGGTCCTTTCAAATTGAATGAGTCATAACTCTGTTCTAAGTTAAGATAGTTTGTCCTAGTTTTAGAATTTTAAAGTGCTATGCTTAAAATTTAAAAAAAAACTATATATCTTAATCGAGCAGTCAATATAATTTCATGGAACAGTAGTGAATTCGATAACGTCCGTGAAGCAACATATTAAGCATTGGATACTTTTCGCAAGTATACAAAAACTGCGGAACGATTTGTTCAGCTTTGGGGGAAGATATTGTGACCCGTAAATATACAAAAGAATGTTAGAACAGTGGAAGAGATCTGAAAATGTATTCCGACTTCATCGACTCAAACTGCCATTTTTTTCGACGAAGGATTCGTCAGTTACCAGACAAATGGAATAAAGTTATATAAAATATTGAAGGATTGAACTATATTCTATTTTCCTGTAAACATTCATTTTTTTATAAAAAATGACACTACATTAATTTGCACGTTTAATAAATTTAAAAAAATTTTTTCAGACATACAAGTCCTCTGAGATGAATCATAAAACACTGATTATTTACTACCAGTTTTAAAGAATTAATTAGTTAAAATGAATTTTAACTGAGACAGATGTTATCATAAATATATATATATATATATATATACATATATATATATATATATATATATATGTATGTATGTATGTATTAGTCAAAATAAAAATTATTCATCTTAATAAAAAAGTAGTGAAACATTATCGTACTTTTTAATTATTAAATATTGATATATTAATAAATACACTTTCTAAATAAAAATCTAAATGCTTTGTAATTGTAAAGCCCCCCAAACGCTAATTTTATCATTAGATGATTGAACTTTTTAGTGAAACTTCGCCAATATTATAATAAAAAAATGTGTATAGAAGTATAAGAGTTTGCGTGATGCCCTCAGCATATAAATAAATTATGTTAATAATATTGCACGCACTACGAAACAGCAAAACATATGTATATCCGATTTAAAATCATCATTTTTAGAGCCGAAAGACAAAAATAAAAGAATATTCACTAAATGTACATATAACATGGTCCACATTTCTCGATACAAATACTTGCAATTGATTGGCGCAAAAAATTATAGACGTGTACAGATATATACACATTATATACATATATATATATATATATATATATATATATATATATATATATATATATGCATATATATATATATATGTATTAATTACATATGAATTTTGTATAATACAATAAAAATAGATAGATTATAAAAAGAAACCACTCGATTAGCAAAAAGTATATGTTTTTTTATCTCCCACTATTGCAATATAAAAATGCATATAAAGAAGTATATCAATAGAAACAGAATCAATTTTATCAAACATAAATTTAACTTGGTAGTTAAAGATAAATTTGAATTGAACTCTTCACTCTAAGGTAAATAGTATTTTCAATTCTCTATATTTTATCTGCTTTAATTGTTAAAATTTAATTAATACAAAACATTTGAATGTTAGATCCATGTGATAAATAAATTTTTAAATTACTATTTAAACCAATTTTATTACTTAATAGCTCTAGAAAAAAAAGGTAAACTATTAATTAAAAAGATAGTTAACGATGCTTTTATTTCAATTTAGTCAGATTTTTCATATATTTCTACTACAATATTATTTTGTTATTTATGATTTCAAACAGTATCATTTTAATTATTTTAAATTACAAGAAGTGAATAAATAAATTTAAACGTATTTGACTATTTTCAGATAATTGGATTATATTTCAATCACTGATAATGGATTCAATTAGTAAAGAACATATTTTCGAAATAATTACGCCTTTATTAATAGTAACATCACTATTAATCGCATGTATTGTTTATTCGCGATGGTCGAAACGACAGATACAATATGGCCTTGATAAAATGAGCAGTCCTCCGTCAATACCTATTTTAGGGCATATAAATTTAGGTTTTGACACTTATAAAGGTAGATCAATAATTAACGGTCCCCATTGAATAACTTGCTAGGCGCTCGATTCGTGCATAAGTGGGCAGTGTGGGGTGTAAAAATATTGTATCAAAATGAAAAATCCTATGGTATAGAGAATTTCATGGCACACACGCTTTACATTTACTACTTTTTGATCCGACTTGTATTTTTCAAGAAAAAAAACCTGTATTTTTTTTCTAGCGAAATCAATGTTTTTCAAAACACAAACTCGGTCAATTTTCAGCCAAATCTCGTGTATTTTTTTTTATATTTATTCAGAATACACTATCAATGCTTACTTATCTTGTCAAGTGATAAACAATTTATAAACTTTAATAATATTTGATTGCAAAGTGCTGCCGCGCGAAATTTTTGTTATGCCCAATTCAACGATGAAAAGTGTATTGTGAATTTTTACTTTGAGAAAAATGTGTCCCAGTGACAAAGTTTTTCCTTAATATCTGTAGAAGATTTTCACAAAATTTCACATAAATAAATCGAATTTAGAGCGTTTAATATAAAATCGCTCAGACATTCGCCATCCCACTGAGCGAATGTTACCTGAGCTAGTCTGGCACCTGACCATGATAATAAGAAAATAAGTAACAATCGCTCAGCAGGATGCCGAACACTCAAGCGAATTTAGATTAAACGCTCTAAGCAGGCACAATATTTCATTATATCTGTGTAAAATTTTCTAGAAATCTTCTATAGACTTTAAAGAAAAACTTTGTCGCTGCAAGTTTTCTCAAACTGAAAATTCACAATACACATTTTACCGTTGAATTGGACAAAACAGGAATTTCGCGCGGCATCACTTTGCAATCAAATATTATTAAAGTTTATAAATTGTTTATCACTTGACGACATTGGTAACCATCAATAATATATTCTAAATGAATTTTAAAAAAAATACACATGATTTAGTTTAAAAATTGGCCGAATTACAGCGATTCATGTTTTGAAAAACATCGATTTCGCTAGAAAAAAATACCGTTTTTATTTTCTTTCTCGAAAAATACAAGACAGATCAAACATTAATAAATGTAAAGCATTTGCGTCATAAAATTCTCTATACCATAGGATTTTTCATTTTTCGTTTTCACGCAATTTATTAACCCCCGCCCCTACTCCGTCAACTATGCACGAACTGAGCGCCTAGCAAGTTTTTGGATGGGGCCTTTCAGTTATAAAAATATATTAAAAATTTAACATTTGACTGTTAAGAAGAATAATATGTTATTAATTAAAAATATTTTTTTTAGGAATTGTAAAAACATTTTATCGATTAACTATCGATTACGAATCACCGATAAAGTTATGGTTGGTTAATTATCTGTATATCGTTACAATAAAACCGGAACATGTTAAAATCATATTAAATCATCCACATGCATTGATGAAGAACAGATTTTATGAGTTTTTGAATCTCAATCTATCATTATTTTCTGCACCAGGTTATAAATAATATTGTTTAGATTGATTGATAAAAAAAATGGAACTGAAAAAGTATTATAGTAATAATTCAAAAAAAATATTCTAAAGCATACTAGAATTATATTAAAAATTAAGCAGTTATTTCAATTGAACTGATTTGTTGTCACGTTTTTTATTAATGGAGTGAAATCTTGTAAAATGTAACCATCGCATAGATGATATAGATTTAGTATTAAATTGAAAATGTTTCGCTAAACAAAAAATACAAGTTTAATAATAAAAAAATAATCGAACTTGTAACGCGTACAGATCAAGTGAATAAAAAGATTTGTTTTATTCTATTGACTCATATTAGTTTTTTTTACGAGAATCAATCACAGTCAAAAGAAAGAACTCTTAAAAAAAGTACAACGAACTAAATTAAATTAAAATTCGTGCATTGAACAACGACGAACAATTACATTCGATTTTTTTACCACATAGATTTCATTTTAAGCGATTGACTGATACCTTGAAATTCTTAATAGTGAAATTAACTAGTTTAAAAAAAATTATTAACCAGCATCTCTGTAAATAAATCATTTGATATAATACAACAGTTCTATCCTTCATGAAAATGTATAAAATTTGATAATTACAATATTTTTTGTAGAATCGAGGCTAATTTACTTTCACAAATTAATTATTCGCTTATCACAAACCGCAACATATTTCTTGGATCAAAAATATTCAATAGTTGATTATTAATATTTTTTTTGTTAGTGCGTACAAGTGTGTCTGTCCGGATGCTAAAATCCTCGGTACGCTAAGCCACAGATAATTTTCAAAAATTAAATTATTATCTACTTTAGTACTTTTAGGAATGTTGGAATCACCTTTAATAAAACACATAAATTAGAATAAAAAATTAACAATAATAATTATTGAACATTTTCGATCAGGAAATTTGTTATGTTTTTTAATGACGAGTGAAAAATTAATTTACTATAGCTTATTACCTATATTTCAAAACATATATATATATATATATATATATGTATATATATATATATATATATGTATATATATATATATTTATATATAGATATATATAGAGAGAGAGAGAGAGATAGAGAAAAGATACGTGTATGAAATTTAATATTTAAAAGTTTATATAGTTATAGATATATAAAAGTGTATACATTTATTGATTTTTTTATAAATTATTAAATACTTTTACAGTTTGTTTATGGAAGCGACATAGAAAAATAATAGCTCCAGGATTTAATCAGCGAATTTTATATTCGTTTATTGAAATTTTCGAAAGAAATGCCAATGCATTAATGTCACAACTAGAAAATGAAGTCAAAGATGAAGAGTTCAATATTTATCCATATTTCGCAAATATTGCATTCAAAATCGTATCTGGTAAATAAATATGAAAAAAGTCGCATGAAGATAAAAAGAGATTTTTTTTTATGTATATATTTCTACTAATGTTTCAAAATTTTAGATACTGTATTTGGAGGTGGAGTTGATACTAAAAAATCGAACGAGTTCTTTCATAATTTTCAAAGGTATACGTTTTTCTGAACATTTCTTTTTAATAGGTACTTTTTTATTATTTTTTTATATAAATATTTATTAGTTAATATATAAATATTTTGAGCACAATCCGTGCAGAATATTAATAGATTGAAAAATCTATCCAATTTACTGATTTTGAATGATAGAGATCATAATAAAGACCAGCATGAATAATAATAAATACTTGAATTAATTCAATATAAATCAAAATAAAGTCGATCTAAAAAATATACAAAAATTTAAATGTATTGTAAGACATGTTCTAATAATCAATTTTATCGCATAGCTTGTTTTAATCCCAGAACATAATGTAAATTTTACGATAGTGTTTCATAATTTATCTATTAAAAAGTTATGAAAATCAGATGTTATTCCAATCAATTTATTATAAGAAGGATATTTACTTAATAAGTTAAGAATGACACTAGTCACAAGAGAAATAACGATGCATAACGACAATACGGTACATTTTAGTTTTAAAAAGTATTTTTCCATCTACATATGTTCAAGGTGATGAAAAAAATTCATTAAATGTATTTAAACTTAAAATATTTATCAAATGCATATATTAGGTATGCAAGTTAATACGATCCCTTTAAATGGAATCAATCATAACTCTGTTTTGAATTAAAACATTTTCGTGTCGTTTGAAGTGCCAATCTTAACATTTATCTTGGCTAAGCAGTTGGCATAATCTTACAAAACAATGGTGAACACGATGGCGTCCGAAAAGCATTGTATTAGGAATTATATACTTGCAGTCAAGTTGAGAAAAAATACAGTTGAAGTCGGGGGAATGATTTGTTCAGCATTTAAAGAAGGTGTTATGACGCAAAAACATGCAAAAAGTGATTTCTAATGTTTCGGAGTGATGATTTCGTCTTTCCGATCGAAAATGTCTCAGACAACCGAAAAAAATTGGATACAATGAGATTGAGCAGTTGTTAAGTGGAAGTTCCGCTTAGACTGAGTAGGAGCTCGCTCAACAACTCAGATTTGCCCATCCAGCACTTTTCTATCGGCTGGAAAAAATTTAAAAACTATGCCGATGGATTTCACATGAGATCAGTCTAGAAAACCAAGAAAGAAAATGCGATACGGCTATGTTCTCGCTCTCAAAGTTCTTTTGCATAAAACCATAACCGGGAATGAAAAATGGGTTCTTACGATCATTCTAAGTCCCAAAAATCACGAGTTACTCCCAGTAAACCATCAACATCGACTCCCAAAACTAAATATTCACGCTAAAAAGTGTTATTCTGTATTTGGTGAGACACATTAAGAAAGTGGTGTATTAAGAGTTTCTCGAACCTGGTTAGACTGTAAATTCAGAACATTATCAACAACAGCTCATCCGTTTGAGGGACGAATTAGAGAGAAAAAGTATATTCACTGATGGGAGATTAAAGTAAGTCATTTTGCAGCACGATAACGCTCGGCCGCGCGTCAAAAAGTGACTAAAAGACGTTATTTGTTCGTTGAGCGGGAAAGTTCTCCTTCATGTGGCTTACTCACCGAGGCCTAGCCCCGTCAGATTATCATCTGTTCCGATCGCTCCAGCATCACCTGGCTAATACCAATTTTTAAAACACTGGAAGAGGTTCGAAAATGCATTGACGATTCATCGACTAAAAGCCAACATTTTTTTTTCAACAAGTAATTCGTGAGTTACCAAGCAGATGTAGAAAAATCATGTTAAAAAGGGGATGTTTTAAAGATTGAAATGTATTCCATTTTCTCGTAAATAATATTAATTTTCTATAAAAAAAGAACCGAATTAATTTTTACACCTAATAACCATTAACCATTTTTATAAAAATATTATTAAATAATTAAATATTTATTTTATATTTTTTATAATTGATTTGATGCACACTCCAACAAACAACAAACAAATTATTCAAAAATATTGACCAATGACAACACATTAGATCTTTTTGATAAAAAAAAGCTTTTTGTGATCTATGAGTGAGTGAAAAATTCATTTATGAAAATGAATTTGGCCACAGTACATGAAACTACATTGGGAAATTTTTTATAGATATTTTTTAATCTGTATATAATTTTCATAGTATTCATAATTCATTCAAATATTTTTTACAGTATGCAGAAAATTATCACGACCAGATTAATGAATATATATTTATATATCGATTTCATCTTTAACTTAACAGACTTAAAGAAGAAACTAACCGAACATACAAATTTGCTTTTTGACTTCGTTAGAGAGGTTCGTAAAAAATAATACTTATTTATTTCTCATTTAAAGAACTACACGTGAGTACATTGTTGTGCATATACAAATACATATTTAATAGGTAATTTCGACGAAAAGAAAAAAATATGAAGAGAAAATAGAAATAAATAGCAATGTAGTAACAGATGAAAATGCAACGAATAAAGAAAAGAAGGTAATGATCGATTTACTCATCGAAATGGCTATTGAAAATAAAATAAACGAAGACGAGTTGATACAAGAAATTACTGGTTTTTTTCTAGCTGTAAGTAATGAAATTATTAGTAAATATATCTGAATCCATGACTAGACTCACTGTCAGCTAAGGCGAGGGGTTAAAAATATACCCCCTTGCGTTTTTTCTACAAAAAAAAAATAATTTTAACAAGCATAAGTTTGGCATGGATCTTGCCTTTTCTCATGGTCTCCAAGTTCACCAACTTAATATTTTAAATATTATGCTAGTGCTTTTCCAAAAAAAAAGAAAAAAACAGGTTTTTAATTCGATTAATTTTCTTTTTAATTCTACTCCGAAAGCTTTAAGTAAAGAACACAACTCTAATATAAAACTATTTTATTCTAAAATCAAGTACTTTTGTAACAGATATAACATGTATATATTATCTTATTGAAAAAATCTATTTAATTTTAAACAGCAAATGATCATTCTATAAAAAATATTATAAATTATTTAATCGTTCAAAACATAAAGTATATTATTTTCAATCTTAATGTAACCTCAAATAATCTAAATTAATAGAACAATGCATTGGAATTATTAATTTCTAAGTAAATAATATCAGTTAGTATAAATATTTTTTAAAAGTCACACCAAAGTACTAAATGCATATCTATTTAAATTTATTTTATTTCAAAACAAAATTTATTAAAATACATCTTATATTGCAGGGCTCTGAAACTACAGCTCTTACAAACGGGTTTATTTTAATGGTTCTAGGAATTTATCCAGAAATTCAGGTAATAATTAGATTAGTTTTATAAAGGGATCGAGTTAAATTTAACATTTGTACAATCTTAACGTATTTAAAATAATATTATATTTTTTAAAAAATATATAGGTAGATTAAACATAATTTAATCTACATTATACATAAGTACAATTATTTCTACGAATTGTATTCAAAACTGTTTCTTAATTGTGTTTTTGAATAAACATAAAAAAGTTAACAGTATAAACTCTTAACTTTTCTAATCTATTAAATTCGAAATTAAATTCTAAATATATTAAATTCAATGTTTGATTCTATATTATGTTTATTATTATTATGTCAAAAAAATATGTACAGGAGAAAGTTTACACTGAAGTATATAATATCGTTGGATCTTCAAACCGAAACATAAATGAAAATGATCTAGCATTAATGAAGTACACAGAAATGGTTATAAACGAAACTCTACGTATATTTCCAATAGTACCAATTATTGTACGGACTACAACTGCTGATATTCGTTTAGGTAATATTGTATTAAAAAAAATAATATCAACATTCAAGTTATTTATTATCTAAACAGTAGTAAATTCCAGATGACGACTATGTCATACCATCAGGATCCAATATTGTTATACCTATTATCAACATTCACCAAAATCCGAAACTATGGATAGATCCGTTACGATTTGATCCTGAACGATTTCTTCCCGAAAATATAATGAAACAGCATACATACAGTTATATTCCGTTCAGTGCCGGGAGTCGAAATTGTATAGGTTTGTAACAAAAAAAAATACTGAATTAAATTCACATCCAATTTACAGTTTTTCTTATTAAAAAAATCCGTTTTTTCAATAGAATCGTAGGCAATTATTTTTAAGTAGCCCTTTGATAGCCCGATTACCAATCATATATTTATTAAAGTTTAATAATTGTAATTAAAGATGATTTTATTTGATGACAGGTTATAGATACGCTATGTTATCAATGAAGACAACAATAGCAACAATTATTAGAAAATATAAAATTCATTGTTCGTATAAAAATCACCTTGAAATCAAACAACGATTTGAAATTTTATTGACACCGGCAAAAGGACACATAATAAGAATGGAGAAGAGAGTTTAATTTATATATACATCCGCATTGCGATTTCAATAATCATCAAAATGTTTCCATTTACATACATATAATTATCGCAGTAATTATAAAACAAGTAAATACATACTTAATTTTAAGTTTTAAATACTCTTTCTTAACTATGAAAGCAATGTTAGCTCTACTAATAGATAATAAATACTATTAGCGTTCTTCATTGAAGAATCAGCATCAAATTTTATATGCACAAAACATTCAATTCATATGTAAAAAGCAACGACTTTTGGACAATAAATAAATAATTAACATCTTCATTGTTAAGACATACAACATAAACCGATATCAATCAGAACACACTATAATCTTTTTCGTTTTACTGACATATTAAATATTTTTAATTCGCATTAATCAATTTCCAAATGAGAAATTTCATCAAAACTTATCGGAAACCAAATAATTGTGCAAGTAATGTACTGTCATTTTTAAATATTAAAAAATAAAAAAAAGTTTACAAATATATTTATTTTTTCCTTCTCTTAGTTTGTTATAATAATCTAAATTTTAAAAAAAAAAAAAAAAAAAAAAAACAGTAAAGTTATTTAGAATTAAACAAACCATACATAAATATATATATATATATATATTGTATTAACAAGTCGAATTTTCATACATAACCTTGAAAATTAGAATTCACCTCTATATCTCTTTCTAACAACAAAATCAATGAATACTGAGCAAGGTATGACAAAACGTAATTTATATATTAAAATTTATATTATATATATATATATATATATATATATATATATATATAAATAGAAAAGAAAATAACATATATATCTCCTCAAACCACTAATACGATTAGAACAATTTTATAAAAAATGAAAATCTTGAAATAATAATATGAAATTGTGAATGTAAATTTTTCTTCGCAACGAATATTCCTGATACTGATTTTATTATTCGGTTATCATAATTTTTCTGTAAACAATTTTCGTCAAGTTCTCCACATTAAATTGAAGAGATTGTTACATTTAAAAAACTTCTAAAAATAATTATATATCAAATAACAACGATCTATTACAAAAAATATCCATCCAATAACAATTATAGATACAAAATAAATATTTAATTATCAAATATGATTACAACAAAAGGCAATCATAAAAGAATATTTATTAAAACATTAATATAGTTATAGATTAATAACACATAAATATAAATTCAACAAATATATAGAAAATTATACGCTTCTTTGGATTAAACAATTTATTTATTTAACATGGTAAATGTTAAGAAAACCTCAATCAGTATGCAAAATGTATAGTCGTTGCCGAACTAAACTTCAACGTTTAATTAAAAAATGGTGTAAATTGAAATATACAATCCATTACCAACAATCTTCTGAAATTAATAAATCAATCATCTGATATGTGTTTCCTGTATCTTATAATAATTTCTCTAATTTAGTGTGTGT
Organism: Acanthacorydalis orientalis; assembly: GCA_034766995.1. NCBI lineage: Eukaryota > Metazoa > Arthropoda > Insecta > Megaloptera > Corydalidae > Acanthacorydalis > Acanthacorydalis orientalis. The sequence goes on from CM068316.1 coordinate 48,636,907, forward strand.
GTTTATATATATATATATATATATATATATATATATATATATATATATATATATATAATACGTACACATATATAATTTAGTTCATTATTAAACTTATTCTAAAAGTATTAGTTTTTCAGAAATAGCTTTCAGTAATTCAACAAAAACTTATGTTTTACAAATATTTTAAGAAACAAAACAATATTTATTGCAAATTTTAAATAAATTATTTACACTAAACCTATCAAAAAGAACACATTTAACATAAAGTTCTTTATTTTAGTAATAACGTCTTCGACTATACTCAAACAAAATATTTATTTAAATAAAATGTTGTATTTATTTAATAAAAATATTTAACATTCTAGTAATAATTTAAATTCAAATAAAACACATAAACGATAGTCTTTTTTTATATATAGCATTTTACTAACCTCTTTCACAAATACACTTAAATCAAACTATTTCATTTAGAAATGCACTCAAGTATCAAAAAGGATCAAAATGTTATTATTTCATAATCAGTTAATTTAAATTAGTAGCAAATTATAGATTTTTTTAACTCTAAACGAAACATTCAACTTTGACAATTCGCTCAAAATTAGCAAAATAAATAAGATATCCGATTAACATTTAAGTACTCTTATACTAAATTACTACAATTATATGAATTTCAACAAAACCAATATTTCGTGTGGAAATTAAACTTTCTTTTGAAGAAATACTGACAAAAATATTATTTAACTAGAATGAAATTCAATAAAACAAATAATTGTTAACAAAACAATATCCTGACGCATACAAATAATCTGTATGGTTGAATGTTTCCCAGGCATCTAGATATTCGATAATCTTGCATTTCATTTAATTCATATTCTATAATACATAAAATGTTTTTATTAGACAGAAAATATTTTTTTTTATTTTTTATTTTTTCGAAATTCTACCATCAGATATTCTCTTCTATATAGTTTTATTTCCAATTATTATTATTTCGCATATATTTTACAAGTTCGTAAAACTAATTTTTATTTTTCAGATAATATATTTTTAAAATTAAAGAATATATATGTATATTAATCTAAATATATTAACATGTATATATACAAGTATATATATATTATGAATATATATATATATATATATATATATATATATATTTATAAACATATAAAAATTTTTTACTCTATTGATTCAATTTATTTTTTTAAGTATATTACCTTCAATCAAAAAATTTAATATAAGAAAATCACCAACAGCCTCGAAAATTTTGCATTGTCATCAACCTCACAAACATTTTTTATATACACACGTGCCTTTTATTGAGATTTCTATAATAAAACCTATAACGCACATTCTCTTTTTTTATTTTGGTCATATGATTTAAATTTATATAAAGAGCGAACATGAAAAATAATTTATTCTGTTATCGAAGTCCTACAGGTGAGTAAAAATATTTTCCAGAATACATTTGTTTTTAATATAATATATATATATATATATATATATATATATATATATATATATATATATATATATGTATGTATGTATATTTATTCAATTTTCTAGACGTATAAAAAATATTTCACTAAATGAATACAAAATAATTCTTATTACTGCTTGTTCGAAGGCATTAATTATAGACAATGTCTCCGTTGTACATATCAAACTAATGATCAATGCACTTGATGTACATCTTGTATCAAATAGATACCAATTTCGAAATAGAAACATTCATTAAATACAGAAATAAAAATAATATTCATTCCAATAATAAATTATTACACTACTTTTTAGTATCTCTATTTTTACAACTTGCAAGTAATTATATAAATATCAAAAATAGAATTTATATATATATATATATATATATATATACAACTACAAAAATAGTCACAAACATATTAAATAATATTATAACCAGGATACTTAATTTTTTCAGTACTAAATCCTTATATTCATATCCTAAAAATCAAATGGACACTACAATTTTGATGATACTATTTTGTGTAACTATTATTACATGGTTAATACAAATGAGATGGTCGAAGAGACACCTTTACAATGCTGTTGCAAAAATGAGCAGCCCTCCCTCTGTTCCAATATTAGGTCACGCTTATATAGCAATTGGCAGCTCTGAAGGTATAAATAGTAATATTTTCATTTTTTTCACTCTTGTAAAATAGATTCATTAAATATTAAATAATATCAGGCAACCAAGAAAGTTCTATCGTTTTTGAATTGAACAAAAAAATATTTGTGTATTTTTAAATAAAATAACTTTATTCTCCAAAATATTCACCTTCGCACTGAATAACCCTTTCCCAGCGAGAAGATAATTTATAAATTCGATTTTCATAAAACTGAATATTTTTATTTTCAAAAAATGTAGACACCTCCATTTTTAATTCTTCTTCATTATTAAACTGTTTACCACGCATACGATTGTCCAAAGATAAAAATAGGCGATAATCTGATGAAGATATGTCTGGGGAATACGGGGCATGACGGAGGATCTCCCACCCTAAATTCATAATTTTTGTTCTGGTCTCTACTGCAACGTGTGTTGTCGAGCGTTATCTCGCAAAAATAATACTTTTTTTCAATTTACAAGTGCTGGCTTTTATGTTTTAAGGCATTGTGTACTCGTTGGAGTTGTTCACTATAAATGTTTTCCGTGAGAGTTTGACCCACTCGTAAATATTCATGGTGAGTAATTCGCTTTGAAGTCCACCAAACACAGAGAAGAAGTTTTCGCGGTGTTAGTTTTCATTTAGAACTTTGTGGGACTGGATCACCTAATGAAATCCAGTGGTTAGTACGTTTGTAGTTTGAATAAATTATCCATTTTTCATCAGTTGTCAAAATTTGATCCAAAAAGTTCTCCTATTTTAGTCGTGAAATAAGAGATTTACAGATTGTAAGACGCTGTAATTTGTTATTGGGAATTAATTCGTGTGGTACCCATTTACTTAATTTCCACCTCTTTCCTATTTTGTGTAAATGCTTCCGTACTGTTTCGTCACTTACTTTGAACAATTCTGCAAGCTGTTGACACGTTCAACTGGAATTTGTTTCAATCGTTGTCTCTAATTCGTCGATATTTAAATTTAATTGTCTGCCTGATCTGGTCTCGTCTTTAATGGATGCATCCCCGGCAGAAAATTTTTTAAACCATCCCTGAGCCGTTTTCGATGTAACTGTATTTTCTTCAAACGCAGTACAAATTTTTCTTAACAGTTTCTGTAGCATTAAACCCAAGCTTAAATTCATAAAGCAAACACGCACGTACTACACTGATTTTCACAGACATTGTTAAGGGTACGAATTATTTTTTAAAATAAAGTGAACAGATCGAAATTCATTTAAAATACAATTTTTGTACGTTATAACAGCGACAGAACATACTTGGTTACCTAATATTTTTAAAGCAAAACAATAATAAAGAATTATTAACAGTTGTCAAATCGAACCTTGTATTTTCTTTAACAAAATATAATAACAAATGAGGGCCTCATAAAAGTCTATTATTTATGGAAAATTATTATTAAACATTAAGTAAATACACCTTGTTAAGTCTTTTATTGAACATTTTTATCTTCTAGGTGTAAAGTTATTCATATATATATATATATATATATATATATATATATATATATATATATATATATATATATATATATATTTAAATATACGATTTTATATATATTTGTACACTTATGTTAAGTTTTATAATTTATCTTTTGTTTTCAAGATATTTTGAAACGTGCAATGAAAATACTTGAAAATTACACAGCGCCAATTAGTGGTTGGTTTGTGAATAGTCTCTACGTTGCTATTACGAAACCAGAACATTTAGAGATAGTCCTCAATCATCCAAAATGTTTGGAAAAAGACAACTTGTTCAAATTCATAACGCGTTGGCTTGGATTTGGATTATTTACAGCACCAGGTTTTGTTTACACTACATTAATAAATAATTTCACTGAGGAAATATCCAAATTAATATTAACAAAAATTCAAATTTTTGCTAATATATTAAATAGTATAGTAAGCACATTAAATATAAATACACACATTCGCTAAGAAAATGTTTAAATAAAAGATTAAGAGAAATTCATTTTTTTTTCTTATAAATCCATCAATTCTTGAATATATAATAATTAACCATAACTTATTTACTGGTTGATCTATGTCCGTTTGGATAATCTTAGTGTCTGTTCTCCACTACTAGTTTCGGCACATTTACCATCTTCAGTAATATCTATAGCCTTTCTTATCCCATCTTAATCTATACTTTATTTAAAGAGAGCATCTACCTGATAGCTGACAAATGTGCTGAAATTATTAGTGAAGAAAAGTCACGCAGCTGATCCATTATGTCAAAGGCAATCAGAATAATGTGCAAAGAAGATTATTTTCACTACTTACTCGTTTTTTATTACCTTCTTTGTTTGCTATTCGACTATATACTCATATATACTAGATTATTTTGGCAGTAAGAAAATTTATACATTTTATATGTTGCTATCAATTTAATATTTCATATGTATATATATATATATATATATATATATATATATATATATATATATATATGTGTGTGTGTGTGTGTGTGTGTCTGTATGTATGTGTATATATATATATATACATATGTGCTTATATATATATATATATATATATATATATATATATATATATATATATATATATATATATATATTTATATATATGCAAATATATATACACTAATAATTCCGACGCTAATGACCTCAGTTACCAAAGCGCCCCAAAACTCCAATAACCAACCATACATTACTAATGCTATAAAAAAACATTTGCAATTATTTAAATTGCAGTTAAAATTTGGAAACGGCATCGAAAACTTATTTCTCCTACATTCAATCAGAAAGCATTAAACGCTTTTATAGAAATTTTTGAAGAAAAAAGCCATGTTCTAATAGAAAAACTCGATTCACGAGTGGGGAAAGGAGTATTCGACGCATTTCAATACATCAGTCCTTGTACACTGGATATAATTTGTGGTAAGTAATGTGTGTATATATATATACAATGTATATATATATATATTATAGTTTAGTATGAACTTTTTTTTGTTTCCTAATTTGAAATACAGAAATAATAAACATTCATCTACATATTTTCATAAATCAATTTTTCACTCACTTCACTAATTAATTCTTTTTTACACATTAGTACTCTAAAAATATTTATATCTCAGTCCTAGTGAATATAAACAAGATTTAAAAATTATCAATAATCAGGTATTAAATATTTTTCATTAGAATAAAATTGGTTTAAGTAACGAGTGAAAAATTTATTTGCCGAAGTGAATTTATCCACATCACCAAAACTAGACTGCAATTATATTATGTATTGAAAACATATAGTCGATAAATATATTTAAAGAGATACGATTTAAGAATTATATGTTCTGTTACTTGTACGAATTTAATTGATTGAAAATATTTATTTTTGTCTGAATGCAAGGATCATCTTGAAATGTATATTTGATTTCCTTTTAATATTATAAAAACAATTGGCAAATCATAAATAAAAAAATATACGTATTAAATACATATTTTTTAACAGCTTTAAATAAACTAATATTTTCAATAGTACCTCCTACTCGTAAAACACCGATTTTCTAATGAAATAGTAAATTTATATAATATATAAATAATTAATCGTACAATATTTTCCAGGCTAATTTTATAAATGTTCATTTTTCAAAAACTGTACTCATAAAAAATAATTTCAAGCTGTACTATAAAATATGGTTTTTTTAAATAAGAGTATTGGTTTTAGCCACAGCTATGGGGGTTAATATAGATGCTCAAAAAGGAGATTCAAAGTACGTCCATAGTGCATTGAGGTATGATTTAATGTTAGCTATAATTATTAGCAATAATATTTCCTAATTAATAATATTGTCTAAGAGTATTTTAGACTTTCAGAAATAATCTTGACAAGAATAGTTAAAGTTTGGTACCATTCAGATTTTATATATAGCCTAACAAAGTTATCAAAAGAAGAGAACCAATGTATAAAATACATGCATAGTTTTACCAATGAGGTGAGTCCTGTTTATCCTTATATTTTTCTAGACGAACTAATTCCAGATATATTCCTATTTGTTCATAATACAGAAAGTCGTTAAAATAACTAAAAATAATTTAATATTTTAATTAAATATTAAAAAATCTACTTTTATATAATTGCATAAAAAAATAACAAAATCCACTGAACATTTTGTAAATTCTATACAAATATCTCATTATCACAGAGTACTTTGTAGAATTAATACACACACATAAACAATTTATAAATAAATCGTCTCGTGCCCCCTGTTTCTTTTTTGTTTTCTAAGTTAACTGAGGTGAGATTGAGAACCACAACTTACAGCTAACTAAATCTTAACAGCAAGATTCACCATGTGAAGTTGGGTGAAAAGATGAAATTGAGAGACTAATATAACAAATGATGCTTATTTTCGCTTCACTTTCACATTTAAACCCTTTTATATGCATACGTGAATTTATATATATATATAGTCTAAATTTTTCCCATTTTCAAAATCTACGAAGTAAGTGAATGTAAACAAAAACATGAAAATTTATAAAGAAAACTCCACGTTCTTTTAAATTCCACAGTTCCTGCAATAACGGGTTACTGCAATACATTTAAATAAATTTAAATCATGGTTATTTACTATTATTTTGCTACGTACTGTTAAGTACCTATTCATATAAGAGAGGATCGTTTCCAGATCAATAAACTTATCGATATCCAATAATATATGTAGCAAATTTTCTTAGAATCAGATCCGTTCCATCCTTTCAAAAGGGAACATTTAGGGAAATTATATAAAAATTAAGTATGTATATATATATACTAGGGAGATTCACTCCCTGCTCGCTGCGTTCATCAACCCCCGAGCTCACGGCGCTCACTCACTTATCAATTATAAGCATATATATATATATATATATATATACATATCCGTGTTTATGTATTATCAATTTTTTATTCTAAATATTTACAATTTCAGGTCATTGAAACAAAACAAAACGATTACCTATTAAGGACTCAAAATGTCGCAGAAAATACAAATATCGACAATTATGAAAATCCTGATATAAGTAAAACAAAACGTAAAATATTTTTGGATTTATTGATTGAATTATGTGACGAGGATGGAAAGCTTACAAATGAGGAATTAAGAAGTGAAGTCGATACACTAATAATTGCTGTACGCTATTATTATTTTTCAATCCAAAATCATTTATGTTAAGAATGAGTTTCGAATCAGTTCACTATAAAATATATTGACTTTTTTTAGGGTAATGACACGACAGCATCTGTGAACAGTTTTATACTAATGATGCTTGGAATGCATCAAAATATACAGGTATGCCAATGTAAAAATTGTAAAAATTAAGTCATTATACGAATGGTGGCGGTAAAAAAAGGAAAATCGTGTTTTTATATCGAAATTCTTACGACTAAACTTCAAGTTTCAAAGGATATTTAGTCTTCTTAATTATAGAAGAAAACTTAATTATCATACAATTACATGTATGTTCAATGTTTTTTTAGATCCCTATCAAGATCTAAACCTATCTTAAACTTTCCATTTAACTCAAGATTAAGAGAATACACTTTTTGATGTCTAAATTAAAGAAATGTGTACGAATTTTGTTGATGTTTGGTCTGCAAAACGAATATTTCAGAATTCAGTAGTTGTGGATTGATAAGATTATAACATTTTAATCGCAAATTTATAATTTTACATTTTATTTTAGGAAAGTATCAACATTAAGAAACTACTTATAGTTTTATTTGACTTTTAAGGATTTAGTTTTTAAAAAAATGAGTTAAACTTTCACAAATTAAATTTAATATATAATAAAAAAAACACTATATAAAATAAAACACTATGCAAGTTCTGTGACCGGTTTTAAATGCCCATAAATTAGACAGAAAAAAAACTAAAAAATTCATTAAATCAAATGTAATGTAAATGTTATTGTACGAGTATAAGATAAACATTTTACACCTCACTTCAAACTGTCATTGTCCTTTTGAAAAAATAACTAAAATATATTCTCTAAAGTAATTTAATTTTTATTAGTCATATATATATATATATATATATATATATATATATTTGAAAATTGATATTTCTATGCACCATAACTATAATATTTAATCGTTTATAGCTTATTTTCGCATATAATGTTATTTATATGCAATCTTGTTATTTTCGTATTTATTTGCTTTTTATAAACTATCAGAAGAAAAATTCACATTAATTTTAATTTGTATTGTGTTTAAAGTTTCAACATATTTAAATAATTTCTTTCGCTTGTTATAGGATGAAGTCTATAAAGAAATTTATAGCATATTCGGAACGAGTAATCGTAAAATAATGCCTGAAGATCTGGCACAAATGAAATATACAGAAATGGTTATCAAAGAAACTATGCGATTGTTTCCAACTGGTGCATTGATTGTCAGATCTGTGACAGCAGATATAGATTTGGGTAATTATACATAACAAATTTAATATTATGAGTGTATAAATTTGTATAAATATATATATATATACACGACGTGCGACACGAAAAATAGACTAGCCTTATAATTCGGGGAAAATGGAACAGAACATCAAACAGACCGGTATCGAACATTGTCTAACCTATCTCAGTGAAACAGGGACTTGTGTTGAAATATAGGTACATCTTTACCCTCGACTATGAAGTATCGGACTATGAAAATAAACAACAAGTTATCAAATTTGTCGGTAAACTGACGAAATCAGTAAAATTATTGACTGAATCTTACAATGACGATTGAACAGCTTGTTTATAAATGTTTAAATTGCACAAACGATTTTTAAAAGACAGAAACAACATTATGAAAATATAATCACGCATTTTATTCATGTATAAATGTTATCAAAAACAATATTTAAAAAATTCGAAACGTTATTTGAAAAAAAACAAACATTTCAAACAAACCATTCCAACATCCGAGTTAGGTGTTCGAATAGGATTATTGTAGCGAAACGATCAAAATTGTAGACACCCGAATATATTTTGGATCAAAACTAAATTTCCAGTCTATAATGCTTTATGTATAGAGTAGTTTTAGACAATAAAATAATCTGATTTGTTGAACATATATATTGTTTGATACATATATATATATACATATATATATATATATATATATACATATATATATATATATATATATATACATATATATATACATATATATATACATATATATATACATATACATATATATACATATATATATACATATATATATACATATATATACATATACATACAAACTAAAATGTTATATATTTTAATAGTTTATACATCAACCTTGCCAAATAAATATTGGTCAAATATTAACCGAGCATTACACAACACGTTAAATTTTTATTGACTGTTGAAATATTTTTTATCTATTTTACTTTTTAATATTTCGATAGTAAAATAATTTATATAAAAATATCCATTTTTTGTGAAATTGGAAAAAACACATTTATTCCTAAATAGAATAAATAACATTTTTACAGCAAGTACGATTTTTTAGAAAAATATCTCATGATTGATCAAATCAGTTCTTATATTGGTATGAGAGTAAATTCGGATTTAATTTATATTTTTAAGGTGACTGCACATTGCCTAGTGGTTCTGGTTGTATCATACCAATAATTTACGTACACAGAAATCCTGAACATTGGCCTAACCCATTAATGTTTGATCCAAATCGATTCACTAAAGAGGAAACTGAAAAACGGCATCGATATAGTTACATTCCATTCAGCGCTGGTCCTCGTAATTGCATAGGTATTGTATTAAATATTACAAAATAACCAGAAACGACTCATCGATGATCGATAAGTTCTAGATATATAAATTTCTATAGTTCAAATGATTGTGAAAAATATCAAAATTTATTAATCTTTATATTTGTATTTAAATTATTTTCAAATAACATTCAAAAGAACTCTTAATTCGAAATATGAAAATTTAAATTTTTTTCATTTTTGCTTTAAAATATCTCATTTGATCAATTTATTGTTTTCCAGGACTTGTTTACGCAATGATGTCAATGAAAACAGTTATTTCAACAATCGTACGCAATTATAAAATCTCTTGCCCGTATAAATCGCCAGCTGACATTACATTAAAAGCAAATCTTTTTTTAAAACCAGTTGAGAAGCACCTCATTAGTATAGAAAGAAGACATTGAAATCTTTACAAATTTTAAACATTTTTGTGTTCTTTTCGGCCACCGAGATCCCGAGACTTAACACTGTTGGATTACTTTCTTTGAGGTCACATTAAAGGACAAGTCTGCACCGAGAATCGTAAAACAATTTCTGACCTAAAAGATGAAATCTGAATAGTGATTGGTGAGATAGAGCACCAATTGTATAGGGATGTTATTGAAAAATTTAACAAAATAATTGTTGCTTGTAAAAAAGCACGCGCCGGTCACTTACACGACATTATCTTTTATTAATAAATGGAAAACCCTCAACTGTTATTTACAATGAAGGAATTGGAAATTTGAACGCAAGTTCTGTGTTTTATTTCAAAGTAAAAATTGCATTCATATTGGATAACCCTGTGTTATCAAAATGAACAATTTATTAACAGTATTATAAATTATTAAAACCATTTTGTAAAAAATGTCTACATATTTTAACATATTATATATTATATATATATATATTATATATATATATATATATATATATATATATATATATATATTAGGTGAAAAAGCTAATCTTATTTTAAATTTTAATACCAAATCTTTGTCTCATAATATACTTATTCACTCATTTCGGGAACGAATTAATGCTTCAGTTAGACAAGCTACAAATAATTATTATTACTATTCAATAATAATTATTATACAAATTATTATTGGATAAATATTTTTTTATTATAGGTCGTTGTTATTTAATACATAATTATTTTTAGAATTTTTTTAAATGTAAAAGTATTTTAAATTTAGTGAGAAATACTTGAAGAAAAATGTTTACTGAAAAATTATGATCACCGAACAACAAAGGTTATATCACGAATATTACTTACAAAGAGAAATATACGTTTATTACAGTTTTTATTATTGATTTATATTTTCTCTTTTTATAAAATTGTTCTAATTGTATTATCGGTTTGGGGATTTATACGTGTTTCCTTCTTTATTATTTAAATAAAATTAAAAGTACAATATGAATTTTGATTTTGTGGCTAGAAATAGATATAGAAATAACTTCCAGTTTTTAAGGTTATGTGTGAAAACTATGATTTTATGGACAATTTATTCTTATTGGTCAAAACGACACATCTATCGAACTATTGCTAATATGAGCAGTCCTCCAGCGTTACGAATTATTGGACATCTGTATCTCTTATTCATTTATGCTAAATGTATTTGAACATTTTCATCTGAAACTTAAATGCATATCGAATTAAGTTATTTTTTTCAATGAAGAATTATTACCGAACATAACAGAAATACTTTTTCGTTATGAATCACCAATCAAACAGTAGTTAGCGTATCATCTCTATGTAGCAACAATCAAATCGGAACATGTAAAAATTATTCTAAACCATCCGAAGGCAATGAATAAAAATCGGTTTAATGAATTTCTGAAAATAGATTTTGCATTATTTTCTGCTTCAGGTAGATTTTTCTTAAGTTTTATTGAAATTAGTACAGATTAATACCTTAAATTATATATATATATATAATCTCAATACGATTTTTAGCTGCAGTATGGAAGCGGCATAGGAAAAGTTTAGCACCTGCATTTAATCAGAAAATATTACTCATTATTGAAATTTTCGAATCAAAAAGTAGCATTTTAATTAAGAACTTAGAAAAGGAAGCAACTAACATAGAATGTAATGTTTATTCTCATCTTTTCAACCATTCATTTAATACTTTAGCTGGTGAGAATTCGATTTTAAATAATTATTACAAGAGAATTGATAAAATCCATACCAAATAAAATAGATTGCTTTAAATAATTTACAAATATATTTTTTATTCATTATCAAGTAAAATTTGTCAACACTATGTAGAATTTGTTGACGTTGATATTAAAAAAATTAATAAGATTTATAATTAACATTTATTAAAATTTCCAGAAACAGTTTTTGGAACTACTAATGTTGATGAAAACATGTTATCGGAATGTTTTTGTACATTTCGAAAATAATTTATTTAAGAGATATTATATAATAAGAATACCAAATTCTTAATAAATTCAAAAGTTAAGTATATGTATATTTGAAATTAATATTTACTACATTAGACACTTTAATTTTGTTGATATTTTCAAATTAAATACATTACAATAATTAATTTTTCATGTATAACTTTTTATAATAATAATAATTAACTGGGACTATCAACTTATTGATTGTAATATATAAAAAGTATTTCATTCTAGGAATTAATACACATGTTAGTTTGACACCAATTTCCAACCAGACTCAATTTACATCAATAAAATACGAAATCCAAAAATATTTTGAAATCGTTTATAAATTTGTTTGTATAAAACTAATAATCAACATCAATATACACACAAATAAAAATTATTGTTGTTATTCCAGTCTCTTTTCTATTATTTTTTAATCTACGTTTTGTTCTATCTTCCTTTTATTATCTATTCTTCCTTTTATTATCGAAGTTCGATTTTTTTGTATTTTTTTAAGAATGTGTTTCAATAATAAAATGTGTGAATACATTAATCAAAGTATTTACACCGTCGGAATCTATGACTTTTCCCACTTGTCTGGCAAAAGTTGAATTACACGACAAAATAATGGTCTCTCTTTAAGCCAATCCATTCAGGAACCCAATTTTCAACTTCTCCGTAATTATAGTAATGTGTATCTTGCTCTTATGCTCCCGTTATAACAATCTAGTGAAAAATATATATTCCGTTAATCCAACTCCATTGCATAGTTGTTGCATGTTTCGATAACATGCTTGTACAAATTGACAGCTCAGCAATCGGACTGTAACAAAATTTGTTTGACGAAACCAAACGTACAATTGATATCGGCGCCTCGTCGCTGCGCACGGCGACGCCGCTCACTCAGAGATATTTTAGCTGAATATCGTAATATGTAAATATATTAGTATGTCCATATAATTACTTCACAGTAAGATTGTTTAGTTTATTTCTTAAAGTTGTACATTTCATAATTATTGCTGTTTGCCCGTGACGCTTAACATCCTTGCTGCCATTTTTATGACCTTAATTACATCTGAGAAAACAAACAGGTTTTGATGACTCCCGGCACTGTACCTACGTTAAAGGTTCCTGTTCCGACATCTCCGGACAAGAAGCAGTAAAAGTAGTCGTAAAGAAATAGACAATTCTTGTGATGAATATATTAATTTTATCATATTGATTCACATATACCATACATGTATATATATATTTACATATACATGTGTGTGAATTATACATATACACAATGTATGTGTATGTATACAATATATATATATATATATATATATATATATATATATATATGTATATATATATATATATATATGTAATATACACATGTTAGGTGTTAGTATGTTTCTTGGTACATTTTTTTAAATTTTACGGAATATTTTTATATATGATATGTAGATAGAAATACTAAGATACAAATTCGAAATCTGTTAGGGAGGGAAAAAATACTGAAAAAATAGGTGAAACATTTTTTTTACAATATTAATTTAAATATTTTACGTTTATTCAACTGTTCTTTTTTTTCGATCATTTAATTTAAATTGCATCAAATCTTGCATCATTTTCTCCAACTACACACGTAGTTGAGAGAACGACATCCTAACAACTGTTGACAGAAATAGTGTACATTCGATTCGCCGCATTTAACCCCACCATGTAGTTAAGACAACTACAATTTCTTTCGGTGCACGGAATCTTTTTTATAGTGTGTGAAAACAATGTTAACTGTACTGATACAAGTAGATAACAATGAATACAATTATCATTCTTCGGTCAAGAATCATCATCAAGTTTTATATACCCGATAAATTATATTCATTTGATAATCATCTAATAATAATTATAGAAAGGAAACAAATATTTAATTATCAAATATGATTACAACAGAAGACAACCATAAAGAAAATATTTATTAAAACAATAATATATTTATATGTTAATGAAAGTAATCATATAAAAATACTAATTCAAGGAATATATTTCTTAAAGCTTTTTTTTCAATATATAAAAGAATATTATTTGCGTTAAATAAATTATATATTTACTATAAAAATATCAAATGTATCAACCAGTATACAAAATGTATAGTTATTTCTGAACTATATACTTAATAATTAGTACATAACATACATACATAATTTATTTTATTATTTAATATCAATACATTTATTATTAAACTTATTCTAAAAGTATTAGTTTTTCAGAAATAGCTTTCAGTAATTCAACAAAAACTTATGTTTTACAAATATTTTAAGAAACAAAACAATATTTATTGCAAATTTCAAATAAATTATTTACACTAAACCTATCAAAAACAACACATTTAACATAAAGTTCTTTATTTTAGTAATATCGTCTTCGATTATACTCAAACAAAATATTTGTTTAAATAAAATGTTGTATTTATTTAATAAAAATATTTAACATTCTAGTAATAATTTAAATACAAATAAAACACATAAACAACGATAGTATTTTTTATATATAGCAATTTACTAACCTCTTTCACAAATGCACTTAAATCAAACTATTTCATTTAGAAATGCACTCAAGTATCAAAAAGAATCCCAATGTTATTATTTCATAATCAGTTAATTTAAATTAGTAGCCAATTATAGATTTTTCTAACTATAAACGAAACATTCAACTTTGACAATTCACTCAAAATTAGCAAAATAAATAAGATATCCGATTAACATTCAAGTATTCTTATACCAAATTATTACAACTATATGAATTTCAACAAAACCAATATTTCGTGTGGAAATTAAACTTTCTTTTGAAGAAATACTGACAAAAATATTATTTAACTGGAATGAAATTCAATAAAACAAATAGTTGTTAACAAAACAATATCCTGACGCATACAAATAATCTGTATGGTTGAATGTTTCCCAGGGATCTAGATATTCAATAATCTTGCATTTCATTTAATTCATATTCTATAATACATAGAATGTTTTTATTAGACAGAAAACATTTTTTTTTATTTTTTTATTTTTTCGAAATTCTACCATCAGATTTTCTCTCCTAAATAGTTTTATTTCCAATTATTATTTTTTCCCATATATTTTACAAGTTCGTGAAACCAATTTTTATTTTTCAGATAATATATTTTTAAAATTAAAGAATATATATGTATATTAATATAAATATATAAACCTGTATATATACAAGTATATATATATAATGAATATATATATATATATATATATATATATATATATAAACATATAAAAATGTTTTACTCTATTGATTCAATTTATTTTTTTAGGTATATTACTTTCAATTAAAAAATTTAATATAAGAAAATCACCAACAGCCTCGAAAATTTTGCATTGTCATCAATCGCACAAACATTTTTTATATACATACGTGCCTTTTATTGAGATTTCTATAACAAAACCTACAAACGCACATTCTTTTTTTTAATTTGGTCATATGATTTAAATTTATATAAAGAGCGAACATGAAAAATTATTTATTCTGTTATCGAAGTTCTACAGGTGAGTAAAAATATTTTCCAGAATACATTTGTTTTTAATTTAATATATATATATATATATATATATATATATATATATATATATATGTATATGTATATTTATTCTATTTTGTAGACGTATAAAAAATATTTCACTAAACGAATACAAAATAATTCTTATTACTGCTTGTTCGCAGGCATTAATTATAGACAATGTCTCCGTTGTACATATAAAACTAATGATCAATATAGTATGCACTTGATTTACATCTTGTATCAAATAGATATCAATTTCGAAACTAAAACATTCATTAAATACAGTAATAAAAAAAATTTATTCATTCCAATAATAAACTATTATAATACTTTTTAGTATCTCTATTTTTACAACTTGCAAGTAATTATATTAAATATATATATATATATATATATATATAATATACACAACTACAAAAATAGTCCCAGATATTCGATAATATTATAATCGGGATACTTAATTTTTTCAGTACTAATTCCTTATATTCATATTCTAAAAATCAAATGGATACTATAATTTTGATGATACTATTTTTTCTAACTATTATTACATGGTTAATACAAAATTTTTTTATCAATACTGAAAACAGACATATATATATATATATATATATATATATATATGTATGTATACGTATGTATAAAAACGTATTTTACAAATTTTATTCAATTTATATTTATTTAAATTTATAATTACTTTCAATAAAAAAAATAATATAAAACATAGATAAATACAAAAAACAACCTTCATAATTTTGTATTGTAATAACTTTTTACAAGCATACATCTTAAATATACATACATACATATATATATATATATATATATATATATATATATATATACATATATATATATATATATATACATATATATATATATATATATATATATATATATATATATATATGTGTGTGTGCTTCTTACTGCTTTTATAAAAACACAAACACATAATAAATAAAAATATCCCACTTCATTAGTCCATATGATCGAAGTCTATGTAAAGAACAAACATAAAAAATAATTTAGTCCATTATCGAAGTTCGACAGTTAAGTAAAGATATTTACCCGAATATTTTTGTTTTTAATTTAACACGTTCCCTATAATGATTCCTATGGCATTCAAAATGTATTTGATATGCAGAGGAATGAATGCTATAGCAGTCATAAGTTTATATCCCTTTACGCAGTCAATCTTACACATATATCCATCGCACATTGTAATACGTGTATCTTAACAAATTCGTGGTAATAAATGTTATATAATTCATTAAATTTTCATACCAAACGGTTATTTCTTATTCTTACTTGTTCAATTCAGTGATTTGAACTTGTCCATATCAAATATCTTTAAAATTTGATGAGTTATAAAAAGTACGTTTTTTTTGAACTTCGTGTTTGAAAAGTGTCGGTGAATGTGTTATATATATATATATATATATATATATATATATATATATATTCACTTGTAGTATTAAGAATGACTATTTAATAAATAAATACATCAATATATAAAAAAATCATTTTTTAAATAAAAATTTTGCAAAAATCTGTCCCAGTCACTTCATTGCGTGGAATAAAATTATTATCTATATAAAAATATGCATAATATTTAAAAATCAGGAATGAGAACATAACATAAATATATTTAAAAAAGTGTGATAAAATGTGATAAATAAAAATTAATATATAAAAAAGATAATTCAATATTTAACACAGACATATTAACACCTCTAATAGTGTTTTTTTCTGAAAAATTGAAGGAAGCTGACATTGAAATTTCATGAAATTAATTTAATGTGTGTATAGCCAATAAAAACAATCAATGTACACCTTAATTGCAAAAGAACTTTATGTGCTTAAATACGTTTTAAAGAACATTTTTTGTTGATTTTTTGATAATTCAGTATTCGTTTTTCAGTGCCATTCGCAATTGTAATTTTAATGAACAACTCTTATAGTAACAGTAACAATGAGTTTTTGTAATAAATAAAAACAGTTCCATTTAATCTTCTAGTATATATCCACTTATAACATTACATTTTTATTTTTTCGCGATATAAACCATTTTTTGCTTAAAAAAATAATAATGGATATAACTAAAACAAATAATTATTATTTGATGATTATATTATTGATTACGAGTCTGATTTTATGGACAATTTATTCTTATTGGTCAAAACGACACATCTATCGAACTATTGCTAATATGAGCAGTCCTCCAGCGTTACCAATTATTGGACATCTGTATCTCTTATTCATTTCTACTAGAGGTATTTAAAAATTTTCATCTGAAACTTAAATGTATATCGAATTAATTTATTTTTTTTTTCAATGAAGAATTATTACCAAAAATAGCAGACATGACTTTTCGTTATGAATCACCAGTCAAAGTGTGGTTAGCGCATCATCTTTATATAGGAACAATCAAATCGGAACATGTAAAAATTATTCTAAATCATCCGAAGGCAATGAATAAAAATTATTTTTATGAATTTTTGAAAATGGATTTTGCATTATTTACTGCTTCAGGTAGATTTTTCTTTTTTTAGTTTTTACTGAAATTAGTACAGATTAATACCTTAAATTATAATATATATATATATATATATATATATATATATATATATATTCTCTATACGTTTTTTAGCTGAAGTATGGAAGCGGCATAGGAAAAGCTTAGCACCTGCATTTAATCAGAAAATATTACACTCATTTATTGAAATTTTCGAATCTAAAAGTAGCATTTTAATTAAGAACTTAGAAAAAGAAGCAAATAACAAAGAATTTAATGTTTATTCAAATCTTTTCAAACATTCATTTAATACTTTAGCTGGTGAGAATTCGATTTTAAATAGTTATTACAAGAGAATTTATAAAATCAGTACTAAATAAAATAGATTGCTTTAAATAGTTTACAAATATATTTTTTATTCATTATCAAATAAAATTTATCAACACTATGTAGAATTTGTTGACGTTGTTATTAAAAAAATTAATAAGATTTATAATTAACATTTATTAAAATTTCCAGAAACAGTTTTTGGAACTACTAATGTTGATAAAAACATGTTATCGGAATTTTTTGATATACTTCAAAGGTAATTTATTTAAAAGATAATATATAATAAGAATATCAATATTAATAATAAATTCAAAAGTTAAGCACATGTATATTTGAAATTAATATTTGTTATATTACACACTTCAATTTTATTGATATTTTCAAATTAATTACAAACTAATTCTCAAAAAAAACCACAAATATCATAGTATTAAACACATAAAATATCTAATGAACGTTTTTTTTTATTTTTCAGAACGTCAGTCATTACAACCAAAAGAATACTAAATATTCATTTACAAAGTGACTTAGTTTTTTGTTTAACAGGCTTGAATAAAAAATATACAGATGAATTAAAACGCATGTTCGACATAATTAAAGAAGTAAGTTTTTTTATAATTATCTAAAAATGTGTCATTTTTAGTTAGAATTGTGACAGTGGCTATATTTATCATTATAAGAGTCACTATTTATATTAGTGGCATGTAAATCCAAAATAGATTCTATATAAATTTAAAAAATATGATTGAAATACATTATATTGAAATGTAATACATTATTAATTTGTGAGAGAAGTAAGTGCATTTTTAATGTGATCTTCCTTAAGTATGTGATCTTCCTTATAATCAACGTACTATGTGGAGTCTGAATTACTTATTTGTTACATGGGCAGTACAAAATAAATAAAGTTCACTAAATTTTTGTATCTAACTTATAATAAATAAAAAATACCAAATAATTGTAATTAAGTTCAAATTATTTTAATATGCAATATTGAAAATAATTAATTAAAATAATATCTGGGCACCCGACTAGTTAACTTAAATCGCTCTTCTAAAAACTATTTTTTTAAATCATAACATAAATCGAATCTATAGTAGGTTTCCCTCTCTCTCTCTCTCTCTCTATATATATATATATATATATATATATATATATATATATATATATATATATACGTATATATTTTCTTATCCCGTATATATTTTATATATTTATTATTATACGTATATATTTTATTATTTTCTTTA
The DNA here is from genome assembly GCA_034766995.1 of Acanthacorydalis orientalis. Taxonomy (NCBI): domain Eukaryota; kingdom Metazoa; phylum Arthropoda; class Insecta; order Megaloptera; family Corydalidae; genus Acanthacorydalis; species Acanthacorydalis orientalis. Next base: position 48,656,826 of record CM068316.1, read on the forward strand.
TAGATAATGAATGAAAAAATAGAAAAATATCAGGACAAAATACAGGAACCTGAATTTATAGCTGAAAATACCGAAAAAACGCGAAAGATATTTATTGAATTGTTAATCGAAATGATCAGAGAAAATAAAATCAATGAAGAAGAATTACTACATGAAATAACTGGATTTTTTTTGGCTGTAGGTTTTTATTTTAATATGCATTGTTTAAAATATAATCGCCTGTAAATAATCTTCTATTTGAATAAATCAGAATTAAAAGTAAATTTTAGGGTACGGAAAGTACAACACTAACAAACGGATATGTACTCATGATGTTAGGAATCCATCAGGAAATCCAAGTAAGATTACATCGTAGTGTTTTCCAATTTGTTATAACAATTTCTTTTTCTTTTCAAAGGATAAAATGTACTCTGAAATAAATGATATATTTGGATCGAATATCCAAAATATTACAGAAAATGATTTAGCGGCAATGAAATATACAGAAATGGTCATATTAGAAACAATGCGCTTATTTCCTATTCTTCCTTATATTGCACGAACTGCTGCTGGTGATATTCAACTAGGTATTATTTTTAATATAAATTACATATAGTTATTTTTCAACTCTTATTTGACACGTTGAAAAGCATAATGGTCATAAGAAATTAATAACAAAATTATATCTAAAATTCAAGCTATTTACACATTCTTAGTATTTCTGAACACATGTGAAGATTATTATTTTTCTATATTTAGAAAATAATAATGGTTTTTTATAAAATTTCAGATAAAAAATTGTAATATATAGATAAAAGATTCTAAAATTTCGGAATTTTTATATATTAAAGATGACAAGCTTAATTTAAAAAAAATAATTTAGATCTATTTTAACGTTTATATATATATATATATATATATATAAGAGAGAATCATTTATTTGTATGCAAATTATTAAATATGTGTTCAACGAATGGTAAAAAACGCTTATTGATGCATGCCTTGCAATATTTTCTAACCCTTTTACATTTTTTCGTCTCTCTGCTAATTAGTATAAGCATACTTTTTTTAAGTATTGTTATGTGTAAAAATTCTGTACCTTTAAACTGAATCAGTCATAATTATGTTTTGAATTAAAATATTTTCTAGTCGTTTTAAGAGTTTAAAGTGCTAACCTCAATATTTAAAAACATTGTATATCTTGGCCTAGCAGTTTGCAAAACCGTACAAAGCAGTAGTGAAAACAATTGCATACAAAAAGTAGTATATTAGGCATTGCATACTTTTTGTATTCGAGTTAAAAAAAAATTCTGCTGGAGCCGCAAGAATGTTTTGTTCGGCTTTGGGATAAGATGCTGTGACGCATAAAACATGCAACAAATTCTAAAACAGTGAAAGAGGTCCGAAAATGCATTATGACTTCATAGACTCTAAATCGCCATATTTTTTCGGCAAGGGATTTGTCATTTACTCGACAGATAGAGCAAATTTAAACAAAATAATCATAGATATTTTGAGGATTGAAATTGTATTCCATTTTTCTGTAAAAATTCATTTTCTACAAAAAAAGGCACTGAATTAATTTGTACACCTAATAGATTTTAGCACAATGTACATCAATAATCCTTAGATTGCTACGTTTAATTTTAAAACATATTAAATAATAAATTTTAAGAAAATGGAAATTGCAGATGACAAATATACAATACCATCATCTTCAAACATCATTATTCCTATTATAAGTATACATCATAATCCAAAAATATGGGCAGATCCATTAAAGTTTGATCCAGAAAGATTCAGTTCAGAGAGAATAACCGAACAAGTTCCATACAATTATATTCCATTCAGTGCTGGTCCTCGCAACTGTATTGGTTTGTGATAAAAATAATTTATAATAATATTTCACTAAAAATACATAAATATTCAATGAATATTTCTTTTAGGTTTTAGGTATGCCATGTTGGTTATGAAAACAACGTTAGCTGCTATATTACATAAATATAAAATCAACTGTTCTTACAAAAATTCATCTGAAATCAAGTGTTATTTTGACATTGTTCTTAAACCAGAAAAGGGGCATATTATAAGTATAGAAAAAAGAACTTGATGACGAGTTTGAGTTAATATCAAAACAAGTGATACAATATTTTATGCCATATATTCATTTTTTATCTAGTTTCAATATTTCAAATATAAATTACAATAATTTTATTTAGTTGATACAAAAAATACGTTTAATATTTTTTTTTATTTTTCATGTATAACTTTTTATAATAATAATAATAAACTGGCACTATCAACTTATTGACTGTAATATATAAAAAGTATTTCATTCTAGGAATTAATACACATGTTGGGTTGACACCAATTTCCAACCAGACTCAATTTACATCAATAAAATATGAAATCCAAAAATATTTTGAAATCGTTTATAAATTTGTTTGTATAAAACTACAATCATACATCTATTCTTATAATTTCACGTTTCTATAATCTATTAAATATATAATAGTAATTAAAATCAATTTATATATATATATATATATATATATATATATATCAAAATGAAATAAGCTGAATCTCAGAAATAACGAAATAAATATAAGATAAAGTAAATGTAAAACACAAATTTCACCTCTAAGTAAATGTCTTTGTCGTTAATTAATTCGATGCTTCATTTTTCTTATCGTCTTGTTTCAATTATTTCTATTTCATTAAATAACCGTGACAATTTGAAACGTTTACATATTAAAAAAGAATTCATTACCCAACAGCTACAGAAATATATCAAATTTATCAAGTATGATTAGAATATACATATAAATAAAACATTTATCAAATGAAAAATAGTCACATAAAAACAAACGAATGTTATACTACCAAATATACATATAATGTACATTTTATCAATATATTACATATTTTAAACAGAAACAAAATAAAAAAATCACATACGTATATGAAAATATTTTGTGTCTCAACCTCATAAATTTATTATTCAAATTATTCGGCAAATATACATTTTTCAAAAAAAATATATTTATGAAAAAATATGGTTAATATACTGTTCTGTATTTTTGTTGTTATAATAGTTGTGTACAACTCTTGAAGAATATTTATGAGATATTTTCTTCTGATACCAGTTTCAACATTCATCATCTTCACTTAAATTCAAAATCTAGTTAAGAATAGCGTAACTTAAAACCGAAACAGACGAACCTAACTCATGTGTGGCCCCTATATCTCACTAATTATTAGTGCTTAGTATACTTGTAAACAGATTTGGTTGTATTTGTAAACCAACACAATTGTGTTGTGTAAACCAGCTTGCAATATTTAGTAAAAGTTTGGGCATAGCTCAATAACTTTCAAAAAAAAATAACAAAAATACAAAAAAAAATAACCAACAAAAAATAATATTTATTATACAATCTAAATTAAAATATTTGTATTATAATAACACATTAGACATAATTAATAAGCATAGAATATTTTATTTATCATTTCATAATTTCAATTTATCAAAAAATAGACAATAATATTTTACAGATATAAAAACGAAATTGAAATATCGATAAGATGTAAATAGATAAAAAAAATTTCAATTATATTAATTATTTTATTTCATACAATACTTTCAGCACGATAGTGTTTTTTTTTATATGAAACATATTTACTGACCTCTTTTCAAAATACTCTTAAATAAATCCGTTTCTTTTTGTATACAAAAACAAAATAACATTCTTCATAAATATTAATTTAAAACTAGAAACAAATCATATTTTTTTAATCTCGAAATGAAATATGTAACTTTCACATTACACTCAACAATAACGAAATGTACAACGATATAATTAGCACAAATGCACTTTCATTTCTAACTGATATATTAATTTAAATTTGAATGACTTTTGACATATTCTGAATAGAAATTATACTAGTTAACACTTCAATTATATAAAAATTTATTGAATCTGACAGAAAAGCAACTAAATAAATATTAGTTTACAAAACAATATCGTAACGTGTAACAAACTGTATAGTATTACTTGTCAACAGTCATTTGTCACAGACGTCTTGATATTCGATATTTCAATACTTTTCAATTTCTATTTTATATAATATTTTGTTTAAATTTCAATTAATGTTTTCTATTTGTTCATATATTCAATCTGTTAGAGATTACATTATTTAGTCAATGGTTTTATAAAAAAAAAACGTTTAATTATGGGATACTTAGAAACCTGATACACACATTAGTTTTTATAAATTATTTTTAATTTTAATTATATATAAATTAAATAAAAAAGAAAACAATTTATGGATTTTCATATGATTATACTCTAAATTAAAATATTGTCTGCAAATATGTTCAATAAAATTTGAAATTTTGAAAATCGTTACATTTATTTATTTAATTTAGAATAGTTCTAACACATTTCAATCGTTATTATGTGAATATTCGTAAATTTTATAAAATAAACGTTTTAATAACATGAATACATTTAAGTTTATTGAGATAAGACTCAAATAATATTATAATTATACTTTAAAATAAATACTAAAAATTAGATTCTAAATGATTCTTACATCATATACTTAACAGTTCAAATACAAGTAAAATACATAACAGAACATTTCACAAATCTTCTTTCAATAACATTTAAATGTATTAATTGTTCATGTCAACATAATGCTTCTATTTCTAATTACTCCACATGATACAATGTATGAGTATATGATGAAAGATTGACTCTGGAGGAAATTGCATACAAGGTCGTTAAAATATACGTTTGAAAATTTCACATATTCTGCCACACACACACGCACACACATATATATAGAATATATATATATATACATATATATATGTATATATACAAAATATAAATGTCATTAATACACACATACAGTAATTCTTTTCTCGCCCCACTAATTTACACAAAATGTTCAAACAAAATAAATAAATAAAAAAACACCAACAACCATGAATATTTTTCTTATTTTACAAATTTCATTTTTGTAGATAGTGTGTGAGTTTTTTTGCTGATAGTGAATGTATTTACAGAGGTAAATTTTATATATTTTATTTTATATACACTATACATACATACATGCATAAGATATATATATATATATATACACATATATATATATATATATATATATATATATATATATATGTATAAATATATAATGTATATATATATATATTGCAAACTGACAAAAACTGCATTTATTTATGTTATAACCGACGTCTATCTGGCAATTTTACTTACATTTTTATCAATTTTGTGGTATATGTAATAATATATTCTAATATAATGGAAAATTTTAAAATAAAGGAATATTTTTTTCGAAGTCAGTTTTTGATCTTTATAAATCTTCTATATTAATCTTTTTACATATTTTGTGTTTTTTTTAATGCATAATAACTACTTGAAATAACCGCACCATTGTGATATAATTACGTTATTTTTGATTTATACAAAATACCATATATTGTAAGAAAGATAGGTTGTATAGAAAAAATCAACAATTCTACAAAGATCACCATACGGTTTTTATGTTTATTTGCTTATCTTATTAGTAAAATGTTAATATAATTTTAAATACGCTATCAGTAAAAGAAAAAACTAATATGTTCGCATTATATTCATTTAAGTAACAATTTTTTAAACTTATTATTTACAGTGTTACTTAGCCAAAATAAGATATATATATATATATATATATATATATATATATATAATAAAGTCAGTGTTCGTAATCAAAAATGAATAAACATGATGTAAGATTTTCTTCATCAAGTATTATGGCATTTTTTTAACAACTCGCTATGTTTGGTGTACTACATGAGTTATTTTAAAATCTGAATTAAATTTTTAACGGAATCGAGCTATTGTTCCAAACTAAAATCTCAAGAAAAATTGAATATTTTAGTCATTTAGTATATATATATATATATATATAATCCATACCTTACTTTAATAGACAATTTTCGCATTTAGACTAGTTTAATTATTCTCTTCAGTTTGTATTCCTTTCAAAAAATCTGATATTTTTTAATTTTTACACTGAAATCAGAAATCCCCCCAATCACAAAAAAATTTTCTTGTCAAGATGTTCTATATTCAATTAGTGCTGATTTTGACTTTATCTTAAAAGTATTTTTATGGTGATGCCACCATTTTCGGCAAACAGCGAAAAACACAAATAAATCATCAATTATAAATCTTTCAGCGATATCTAAATACATAATCCAAAATCAAAATAAATTATAAATAGTTGTGGAACGTTTTGATACAAAAAAGTGAAGTGCGTAAAGAGTGTTTTTTGTGTAAGTGAATTGAATTTATCTTCCAAAACTATAATAGTTTTTTTATGATTTTATTATAGTTTTTATAAAACTCAATGTTCATATCAATTAATTTTAATTGATTTTCAATCTTTACAAATTTCTTAATAATCTTTAATAAACTTATTTTGTGTTTTCTATACAGTGAACATTCTCAAATTGCACTGAAAATAAGTAATGATTTTCTTTATCTACATTTTAAACAAATACAGCTTTTAACAAATAGACACAAATAACTAAAATAAAAAACTACTCCCATTCACAAATCAGTCCTCGATTCTCCACAAACCACATATGTTTTCATGATCAAAAATGTTAAACAATTGATTAATGTTCACTTTAATTATGACTTACACACATTTAGATTACGATATCACAGCCCTAAAGTACAAAAAATGTTTTTTTCTTTGACATATCTGTAAGGATAACAATCGTATAAGAAATAATCAAAATTGATCAATAATCAACTATTTAATCAGAAAGAAATTGATATTTGTCGAAGATTGAAAAATTTAATTCTGAAAACGAATGTAGGTACAGTGCCATAAATTATATCAGTATGTCTTATTTTTTATTATCTGAATTAGTTTAAAAATTTTAAATTATGTATTTTCATTTATATATAGAGAGAGAGAGAAAGAGGAAGAGAATAAAATTAATATATAATAATAATATAATATCAAACATTACAGGTGACTGGATCAAAATGTTCCAAATGCTTATAGATGGAATGAATAGCGAATCACTTACATATTCAATAATAACAATCTTTTTTTTAACAATTATTATATGGATTATACAAATTCGATGGTCACGGAGACATTTACATCGCGCTGTTGCAAACATGGACAGTCTTCCAGCTCTACCTATCATTGGACATGCTTACTTATTGCTCAATTCGACTGAACGTTAGTATTGTTTATTATTTAAACAAACTAAGAAATCAAATGATATTAATACGCATTTAAAATCATTTTTCAGAAATGTTAAAGAAAATGTGCGAGCTGTCCGACATGTATAAAGCTCCATTGAAGATTTGGCTAGGACCATATCTTTATATTAGTTCAATCAAACCTGAACATTTAGCAACAATACTCAATCATCCAAAGGCGTTGGGTAAAGACAAGCTGTATCGACTTATTAAAGATCAGTCGACATTAATATGCGCGCCAGGTGAAAGAAGATTTTCCGACATTGACTTTAATTCATAGTGTTTCATTAAATTCGATATAAATTTAATAATTTCTCTTATGCATCTGCTTACAGTTGATCTTTGGAAGAAACATAGAAAAATGATATCTCCAACTTTTAATCAAAAAATATTGAACACTTTCGTTGAGATTTTCGAAAAAAATAGCAAAATGTTCAACGATTCAATAGAGACACGAGATAAAAACGGACAATTCGATGTATATCCATATTTAGTCAATTCGACATTACACTCTATAATAGGTATACATAACAATAAATTAAACTAACGTATAACAATTTCTTTTTGAGTTTAAACATCAGTAAAAAGGAAAAATGTTCAAATACATCACAGTAATTTATATAATTTGAAATCAGCTACTTTCATTTAAGAACACATTGCAAATACTGCAAATATACTGAAATACTGAATGATAAAAATATATGCAATATTTTTATCATTCATATATAGTACAACCTCGATTTAATAGATTAATTAGTGAGAATGTGTCCTGAATATATACATATATATATATATATATATATATATATATATATATATATATAATATTAAAATTACACCTATATGGAACCAAAAATTTTCTAAATAACTAGTGAGAATTTGGAAACAACTCAATCAATATTTTCGTGCCTGTATTATCAATTTTTTTTAAAAAAAAAAGGAAAAATTTATCTAGAATACAAGTCACTTTTCATCTATTTATTGACAGTCCTGGCGAAAGATACTCCATTTATTGAAAAAATGCTAGGCTGAGAACAAGTTTTGACTGACAGACTTGCAGATAGCATCGAATTTCAATTGCACTTTAAAAGGTTAATGCTTACAAAGAGTAATCTCCGAAAATTGTACAATAATATAGTTACACTTGAGAATCGGGCGATAGTAGATAAATGCAATCAGTCGTCGAGATGAGACCTCTTGATTCGGACAAATGTATTTTGTAACTTGATCTCAATTCTTTCTCATCATTGTCGTTTTTTTCATCCATTTTATCTTGATATATAAACTATTGAGAAATCTTTCTCTTTTTTATATCATTTAACAACAGGGAATACTTTTGATTTCATCTAACAATTGAAAGATAGTAACATAACTCAAAGAGAGAAATACCTAAAATCAATTGAAAAAGAATGTAGTTTTGAAGAATTTTTAATATTAAACTGGAGCGCATTATATCAAAAAGTTATATTGTATACATATATAATCATCAACCTCTGTCAATCCACTGCTAGATAAAGGCCTCTTCTATCATTTTCCATTTTGTACGATTCAATGTCATCTCATTTCCACTGATTTCCGATAAACTTTTTAATTTCCTTATCTCAGTGTTCATTGATCTCTTTCTTGGTCTTTTTATATCCCTTGTTTTCCAGCCAATAATTTCTGTTGTCCATCGGTGGTCTTCTCTTCTTGTAACATGCCCCGCTTATTTCCATTTCCGACTCTTCACTCTTCTTATTACATCTGTGACTCCTATCTGTTTTCGTATCGATTCTATTCTTTTCTTATCTCTTATTATCATTCCTAGTATGCATCTTTCCATACTTCTTTGTGTTGTTTGGATTCTTTGAATGATTTTGGCGTTAAACACCCATAGTTTGCTGCTGTAAGTAAGGACTGATAGTACACATTGATCAAATACTTTTCCCTTCAAACAGAGTGGAATTGTTGATTTAAACATCAAGGCGTTTCGTACAAATCAACTCCATCCCATTTTTATTCTCCTGTTTACTTCTTCAATGAATGATCCATCTTTGTTGATAATCTCGCCTAGATAGACATACTTCGTAACTTCTTCTATGTCTGTTCATTTTATTTCAATTTTCTGCAGTAAAACAAACGTATTGAACACTTGTTTTTGCGTTATTTATGTTAACTGGCATCATCTAATTCTTCTATCCTCTTTTGTAACTCTTCCGAAGTACTTGAAAAGATAACGATATCATCAGCAAATTAGAATTGATTTAATCTTTCGACATATATATATATATATATATATATATATATATATATATATATATATGTTAAAATATAAAAGATACAGCATCCAAATTTTGATTTTCAGAAACCATCATAAATGAATTCTTTTTTTATCCCATAAACCACAAAAAAGATTCTAATGAAATGTTCAATAAATGATTATTGGTCATATTTGATTGTTGCTTATGTGCATTTCTATAGTGGTGTCATCATCCTCGGTGACAATGTAAATAGAAAAAAGTGTATCCTTATCTTTGCGCTATGAGAGAACTTTTATTATGATTTGTGGAATGGAAAAGGAATTCAATTGTAAAAATGAATTTAACCACAGTGTGAATAATATTGTTTCAGAAACTATTTTTGGGTCATCTGGCGAATCACAAGATGATATTTCAGTTTACATGCAACAATACGCAAGGTGATGTCAAAGTTTTTTGAATGTATTTATGTGTGTGTGTGTATATATATATATATATATATATATATATATATTATTAATTTAAAAAATTATAATCAAACGAAAAATTAATATCTGCTTTGAAACAAATAATATAAAATTAAACAATACATTTGTTTTGTGTAACTATAAATAATTTAATACTACTTTTTAACCTCAATAAATATCCATAGTACATAAAAGCGGAAAATATGAAAAAAATAATAAAATATAAAACGTACAGTCATATTCTATTCAACCGTAAATATTTTATTATCAATGGTTTTCGAACTTTAAAACGCATCAATTTGTAAATAATAAATACAGATTATTAAAACGTTTTATATTTTAAAATCAAATATTTGTTGAACAAATGTTGATATGTTATTTTTAATAATAAAATAATAAAAAAACGTCAATAACTATAACAATAAAAGTAATAAGTATATATATATATATATATATATATATATATATATATATATATATATGTAATAATTTTCGCTGTATAGTTCACCTTTATGTAATATATAACCGGATCTTAAAAAAACTATTATGGTTTTTGTTATTTGTGCTAAATTCTTTCTTCTCACACGTGTCATACGTCTTATATTTTTTTATATCTCTTTATCCAAATACATATACATGCACACATTAAGATAGAGAGAAAGACAAATAGATTGTAAATAGAAATATTAATGTTTAATTATAGGAAATATTTACATATGAATTTATAATTTCAGAATGTTCGAGATTATAATACAGCGATCCAGAAACATACTGTTTTACTCGGATCTAATTTACTATAAATCCAATCTTGGAAAGGAGCATAAGAAATGTTTAGAATATCTCAAAACATTTGCTCTACAAGTATGTTTATGTATATATGTATATATATATATATATATATATATATATATTTTAAATATATATATTTATATATATATATACATGTGAGGAAGTCAAAAAGTAGAGGACTTTTATAAAAAAGAACCCAATTTATTATATCCAATACTTTATTTTATCTATTTTATTTTATCTGTTTTATTTTATCTATCGACATAATCACCCTGAATCAATCCATTTGATCAACGTTTAACGAGATTCTGTGTTGGTTTCTCGAAGAAAAGAATTTGGTTATGTGCGCAGTCTATTATACATTTACTTAATAATTTTATCGTTCATAGGAAAATTTTGTTGTAAGAAAGTTTGCCTTTAAGGCACCAAAAAAATATTTATCGCTTATCTCAAAGTCGAAGTTAGAAATAAAATAGTCTAACAACACAAATGTCATTTTTTACATAGTAGATATTTTGATAGCAATATGGAAATAGGATTAATTTCGGAACAAAATATGTCTCTTAAAAGTTTGCTACAAATTCCAGAAATGACAGAAATTTCAAATAATATTTTATATTTTTACTTTCTCTCGTGTGTATATATATACATATATAATTGAAGTACGACTTGCTGCCCTAATCAGCCTAATCTCCAGATTTAGTTCCCTCAGATTTACATCTGTTCATAAAAGTTAAAAAAATCCTTGGTGGTAGGTGTGTTTTTGTTAAATAAAGAGCTAATAGCAACAGTGAATCCATATTTTGAGGCCCTTCAAGAAAATGATTTTCAAAACCCTGGAGCATTGCTGGATGAAGTACACTGAAGTTCAGGAGCAACCATATTAAAAAATAAAACCAATTTAAAAACAAGTTATATTTTTTCATAGTTAGGCCGCGAACTTTTCAAATCACCCTCACATATATATATATATATATATATATATATATATATATATATATATATATATATTTACATATATATATATATATATATATATATATTATATATACATATATACGTTTTATAGTTTTATAAAAAATATTTTCAGGTTATTCAGAATAAACTTGACGAATATGAAAAGAACAATATGAACATTAAAGAAGACGAACAGAATAATGAAAATAATGACAGCACAACGACGTATAGAAAAAAATCGAAAGTTCTACTTGATTTACTAATTGAATTATCCGAAGGAAATGGATTGACAAAAAGAGAACTGTTACGTGAAACTAACGGATTTATCATTGCTGTATGAGAAATTTATTTTCTAAATTCAACACTCAAACAAATGTGTGTCAATTCCAGTTATCCTTTTTAATATTTTAAATATATCTCCGTATAACAAAATATTCCGTCTTCTCAAAAAGTAACATAAAATTTAAAAAAAAAATCGTTTTTTTATATTAATGTGACATAAATGAAAATAGTTCACCGTTGATCTACAAAAGTAAACACGTTAGATTCTAAGACTGTAACAAATCTCTTAAAATAGTTAAAAATAATGTTACTGTCTGTTTATAAGACACATGAAAAATACATTATTATTTTCCAGAGGACTACATTCCTCTTTTACATTATATCGTTGTTTCTATAATGAAACTTTAATTTAATTGCACATTCATATCAAAACAAACGAGAAAAGAAATAATATATCGGTGTTCTTTATTTATTGATGTACGAATGGCAAGTCGCTTCTCTAAAATTTAAAAAAAATTTTTAGAAAAATATGATATTAAAATATTCTTGCTGTAAATTGAATCCTTTTATTTTTTATATCATTGATATTACCTTTACATAAAAAAGAACTAATGTTTACAATTTTTAATATCTATATATATATATATATATATATATATATATATATATATATATATATGTATATATATATATATATATATATATATTCTTAAACTGCTGTTAAATTTTTCTTTACTATTAATAAAAATACAAGAATACAAAATAATAACCATTAAATAAACATTTCTCTTCAAAACATATACACACATACATATATATATATATATATATATATATATATATGCATTTATTTCTTATTTTGAGGGTTCTGATACTTCTGCTCTAAGCGCTGCATTCATTTTAATGATGCTTGGAATGCATTCTGATATTCAGGTAAGAATATACCCTACTACTTTTCTATACAATTAAAAATATCTTACTTTTTCTTTAAGGACAACGTGTATGCTGAAATCAGTCACATATTTGGATCATCCGATCGAAATATTACTGCAGAAGATTTATCATTCATGCATTATACAGAAATGGTGATCAAAGAAACGTTACGTTTGTTCCCAGTCGGGCCTGTTATATTTAGAGAAAGTAGTGCAGATATCCAATTAGGTTTGAACACTAATTTAACTACTTTTTGTTATATTAATACATGTATATATATATATATATATATATATATATATATATATACATATATATATATATTAATTATAGATGACGAGTATAAGATTCCTTCCGGTGCTGGAATAATAATATCCATTTTGAGCTTACACAGAAATGAGGAATTATGGCCTGATCCATTGAAATTTGACCCTGAACGATTCTCTTCAGAAAATATTCTAAAACGACATCCTTACAGTTATATTCCATTTAGTGGTGGTTCAAGAAATTGCATAGGTAAGAATTATTTGTTTTTTCTTCTTAATGTCTCTTGTTATAAAGTATTCTAGACTTCCAACATACGAGGGTAGAGTGATAAGTGTTTAACAAGAAAACACAATTTTTTTGATTAAATTCTTTTTTATTTTTAAAGAAAAAATTTTATTTTATTTTTAAATCTCCTTTTAGCTCTGTGCACTTAATACAACGCATTTCCAATTTTTTACCTCCTCCGAATAGTACGTTTTGTCAAACTCCCAAAAATAGTCATTTACAGCAGCGATGACTTCCGAATTTGATGCAAATCATTCACCTCCGAGCTATTTCTTGAAATTTGGTGACAGGAAAAGTCACACGGTGCCAAATCTGGATAATATTATCGGATGTGGAAGCAATTCTTAGTGCAATTCATGTAATTTTGCTATCACAATCGTTGATTTGTGTGCCGATGCATTGTCGTGATGGAAGAGTACTTTTTTCTTTGCCAAATGAGGACGTTTCTTCTCGATTTCATCATTCAGCTGGTCCAATAATGATGCATGATAGTCTTCTATTATTGTTTTCTCTTTTTCAAAATAGTCGATACGCAATATTCCATGATCATCCCAGAAAACTGTCGCCATAACCTTTCCAGTTAATGCAATGACCTTTTCCTTCTTTGGTGCACGTTCGCCATGGGAATTCCATTGTTTTGACTGCTCTTTCGTTTCATATATATGGTGATGGATCCATATTTCATCAACGGTTTTGTATCGACGTAAAAATGCATGTTGAACACATTTAAATAACGTTAAACGCTCCTTTGAAATGTTCATTCGAATGCATTTTTCGTCGATTTATATTTGGCGACACCTATTTGGCGGATAACTTTTTCATATGCAAATATTCATGTAAGATGTTCCGTACACGTTCATCTGAGATGCTTACTATCTCAACTATTTAATGCAGTTTAATTCAACGACCATTTAAAACAATGTCATAGAGTTTCCCAATCATCTCTTCAGTAGTCACCCCAATTGGACGACCTGGACGTTTTTCATTACAAACACTTGTACGACCATGTTTAAGTTCATTGAACAAATGTGTGTTGTTATCAAAAGTGTTCTGACGGTTGGTATTAAGAGTGCATAGTCCTCGTAGACAACGTGTAACTTTTCTTTAATTTCTTCACACGTTTTCCTATTCAAAAACAGAAATCTAATCACTGGCCGATACTATTTTTTTTCTATAGTTAAAAAAGAGCAATAGTTGTTTACTTTGAATGAGTGCCGAAACTAGGCTAATTAACGTACTGTGCTCAATGTTTGACAGCGGTATTTCGAAAGATAATTCTGTTAAAAGATATTGCAGTTTTTAGTCCTAGACTAAAAACTGTAATATCTTGTTCTATCGGGTCTATCGGGGGATTTAGTGGTAGTAAATTACTAGATAAATAATAAAAACACTTAAAACTTTATTCAACAAGTAATAGATGATGCAAGATACAGTCAGCAGATATCAGAGATGCAATCAGTCCATATTAAACAAAGTAAACTGAGCGTATTGACAAGGACGCTTCCGCTGTGTTCTGACGTGCTTTACCGCTTGACTCAGATTTAAACTTAATGTTTTAGTGTTGAAATCGCCAAACGCTTGATATCAGCGATGCTATCTCTTATCAAACACGATTAATTCACTCTATCCTCATATCATAGAGTAAAATGAGTAGAAAATAAAAATAGCTTTTTATGTCATTAAATATTGTTTTAATCAAATATATATATATATATATATATATATATATATATATATATATATATATTCGTATAGATTGATAAATAGATATAGATTTGTTTTAATCTATCATATTTAGTTAATTATACAATATATATATATATATATATATATATATATATATATACATATATATATATATATATATATATATATTTCTTTTTTAGGTTACAGGTACGCAATGATGTCACTGAAAACCCTAATAGCTACATTCATCCGTAAATATAAAGTGCATTGTCCTTACAAATCTCCCGCTGATATCCGTGTGAAATTTGAAATCACTATGAAACCTATTCACGGACATTTGATTAGCATCGAGAAAAGAAATGTAAACGACACAGAACTTGAATAAAACATTTAAATTGTTTTTGTTCGTTTTATTATGTTTTTAGTACATCTTTTTAAAACATCTTTTTCTTTCATGTTCTATCAAGACCAACTGATTTTTACATGCTTCAAAAACATTTTTGAATATCGGTACAATTAAATCTCTAATTGTATATTTTTGTAGCTGTAATCCTGTCGTTACTTAAATACATTTGAAGTTATTACTTTAATATATGAAAAAATATGTTATAATTGTAATAATAACAAAGAATAATGGTTATTCTTGTAGATCATTTGTTTAGAAATGAGGCCGAAGGACGCCTGCTAGTGTTTCAAGAGTGGAGATTTAAGACTTTCCTTTTGTAATTGCAAACTTATATATGTTTTCTTTTATAATTGCAGTTTGATTGTGTGTAAAAATTAATTCAGTGCCTTTAAATTCAATCAATAATAACTTTGTCTTAAATTAAAATATTTTCTAGTCGTTTTAAAATTTTGAAATGCCACGCTAAGCATTTGAAACCAATATATATATATATATATATATATATATATATATATATATATATATATATATATATATCTTGGCTAAGGAGTTGGTATAATTTCACAAAACAGTAGTGAACACGATGTCATCCGAAAGCAGCATATTAGGGATTGGATACTTTTCATGTTCCAGTTGGAAAAAATTCTGTCGAAGTCGCGGAAATGATTTGTTCAGTTTTGGGCGAAGATGTTGTGGCGCATAAAATGTGCAAAAAAAGGCTGAAACAGCGAAAGAGGTCCGAAAGTGTATTACGTCTTCGTCGACTTAAAGCCGCCATTTTTATTTCGACAAGGGATTCGTCAGTTACCCGACATTTGGAGCAAAATTATACAAAATGATGGAAAATATTTTCAGGATTGAAATGTATTTAAATTTTTTCGTAAACATTTATTTTCTATAAAAAAGGCACCGAATTAATTTGTACACCTAGTATATATGAATCTGTCATACCAGGATATATAGAAAATGTATTTTATACGTTATCAATGTAATGTTTTTTAACTCCGAATATAAAATTAATAAAACAGATTATTATCTAATAAAGATAGAAATATTATCTAATCAATATTTAAATTGTATAATAATCTATTATTTAACTCACTTCTATACACTGTTTTATAGTGGGAAAGTGTAGTTCAAGTATTTTAAAACAAAAACTATTTTTAAATTTCTGACCTTTATGATTCTGACTCTTTCAGCATCATTGAATTCTTCAACTGCATTCAAACGTTTGTTAAATTCTAAAAAAGAAACGATAATTAAACAACTCTTACTTTTACATTAATAGATATGAAGACAGGAAACCGGAATTTCGGGTATATTGTAACATAATAAAGGAGCAACGTAGTAAACGGAGTAAAATAGTATATGTAGTAATCATTTATTAAAACACTTGCGTTCTGTATGTGTGCATATATACATAACTGTATCATAACAAAATACATTCAGGCAGTAATAGTTACTAATAAAATCAAAAAAAAAAACTGGTTTTTCTAGGTTGCATTCTTTATTTCGGCTCAGTTAACGTGAAAAGATGCAAGTCGAAAAAAAACTGTAAGTGCGATTAGGTCTATCTTCCTTATTAGATTATTCTTTATATATGTATATGTATATATATATATATATTTATATGTGTGTGTATATAAATGAATAAAGTTTTTTTTTAATATTTCAACGGTTAAAATTTATCCGAAAAAAATAAAATTGTTTGGTAAAATTGAACATCGATTTAAATTCTTTATTCGTTAGAAAATTTAACAAAATTATTGTTCTACATTGTGTGTTCTATTATAATATATAACCGTTTGAGATAATTAATAAAAATGTGTATTTTGTGTACTTAATATTAAATAATATGTGATTAAATTAACATGTTAATTTTGTTTTAAATTATTAAGAAAATATATTAAATATTAAACATAAACATATTCAACATAATCACACACGCATATATATATATATATATATATATATATATATGTGTGTGTGTGTGTGTGTGTGTGTTATAAGTTATAATATTTTTATTTAATTAATTATAAATTTTTACTTCACTATATTTACATTTTGACGGTCTATAATTAATTATCGACGTATAAAAAATTCTTTTATTCCTAAATTTTTAGTAGTTTTAAATATTAATGTGATGTAAAAGCACTTCACTCTAATAACATTTTATTTCACTCTGTTAAATTCGTTTAAGAGCTTGTGATTCTATGATTTATGAAATCATATTTTCAGTATAAATCTGCATACAGTGCTAATTTATTTTTACGATCATTGTTACATCAATAACGAATATAATCTATATTTAAAGGTAATAATGTTATTAATAATTACTATAACTTTTTCTATCAACTGATATTTAATTTTTTTCTAATAAACAAAACGAAAAATCAAGTCATACTTTTCAATTTTTTATCTAATATTAACCAGGGGGCGCTATTCTCGACAAGCCCGGAGGGCTCCGCCACCGACTCGCTTCGCTCTTATCGCATATGTCTCTATATAATCACTCTCACAGAGGGATTACTCGGTTTGTTGTATAAAGTCGCACGTATCATTGCAATTACTATTCCCAACATATAAAAACAAAAAACACTAGGCATAAACAGAAAAAACATACATTACGGACAAAATCGATTCAACTCTTAGGAGAGGCGTCGAACACAAACATGCACACAACAATACATATGTACAAAACTGTAAAAATATGTATGGGAAATGCTAAACAATAAAATTGTTGTTCAGTTCAATTCAATTCAAATTCACAGTTGGTATGATGAGTAACATAATTTTTCGTGTAATTTCAGGTGTCATCGTTAATAATAATTTAATAGAGAATCTCTAAACACTTTGCGTTCAATTTTTTGTTGAATATGATTTGTTCAATCGCCATCATTCTCAAGAATTTAAGGTGCGTGAAAAAATTTTTTTCATCTTATTACAGATTAACTATTATTTAATCTGTAATAAAAAGTTTAAAGCATACTCAGGAAATAAAAAGTACAGTTCTATATAATAAAACTGGTTTTTTAGATTACAATTACGCAATATTCTCGATGAAGGCTGCAATAGCAACTATAGTTAAAAACTACAAAATCACATGTCCATTTCAAACTCCATCGGATATCAAATTAAAATTAGAAATGACACTCAAACCTATATCAGGATTTCTTGTCAGTCTAGAAAAACGAACTGAAGCCAATTATTAATAAGATTGTCTTCAAGCAAAATAAGAATCCATAATTAATCTAATATTGCTTAATAGTAAACCAATTTATTCTTTTTTACGAGCATATGCCATATACCTTATATATGTATTGAAAAAATTTTAATCTTGATGTATTTTTTAATTTTCAATTCTTATTTTAACTTTATTCGACAATTAGTGTCTAGAAATAAATATAAAACGAAATATTTATCAATATTGTACGCACTAAAATTTAATTTTTTGTATTAAACACTGATATGAATTTTGTATGGAAATTTGAAAAAGTCGTATTGATTTAGAAACAGCTATATCTGATATATAAAAAAATATTATTCAATTTTAAATAAATATTTGCACGTTTCGAAATATTTTTCAACTAATACAATTGGGAACTTTTTATTCTTTGATAATTGATGTAAATAATTAAGCATAGAATGAAGACAACCTGAGCAATGAAAGCACTTATTATAGTACATGTTTCCCAATACGTTTTTTGTTCTTTCTTAGATATTTTTTTATATTGACAATCGTTTTGTTTGAGTAACGAATACAAACATGTCTTGCCCATCCCCGTCCTTGCGGTTTCCTTCAATTGCTATCAACACAGTATGGGATTTTTAGGCAATTGACATTTTATATGGTCATCAATCAGTATGTAAAATAACAAATACTTTAAAAATTTCTACTTTACCTTTTAATATTTTTTCTCAGAAAAAATAAATAACCACATCATTTCGAAATTCAGTTGAACTATAAAAGTGATGATAAAATTTTATTAAAATATACTTTTGAAATTATAATTAAATTCACTTTAATCCTCAAAATATCTTCCATTATTTTGTATAACTTCATTTTATATAACTGTCGGGAAACTGACAAATTCCTCGCCGACAAAAAGATAGCAGGTTTGAGTCAATGAAGTCGAACCTCTTCAGCTATTTTAACATTTTTTTGCATACTTAATAAATGCTCAATAAATCAAAAGTGTATGACTACCAGTAATATAATGGAAACAGTATTAATAACTATTAAAGTAAATACCAAAAGCCACTGAACTGGACTGATGAAAATTTATTTACATAAATAAACATATCTTATTCCGCAACACTCAAGATCAGACCCACCAAAGTCGGTACCTAATAACCTTCGCTTTAAAAAGAAAACGCTTAATACTTTTACTTTCACGCATGTTCGACACCATATATTTTATTTTTTATAGTCAACCTTGTCCCATGTATTATTTTCAACTTATTGTCGTCGAACAATATTGAAATTTATCTTCAACTAACATGTATTATGTCAAATAATGTTCGCGGAAATACTACCACTGAAATAACTACTAATCATAAACTATTAATTTTTATATTCACTGTTGAGGAAA
The DNA here is from genome assembly GCA_034766995.1 of Acanthacorydalis orientalis. NCBI lineage: Eukaryota > Metazoa > Arthropoda > Insecta > Megaloptera > Corydalidae > Acanthacorydalis > Acanthacorydalis orientalis. The sequence continues at coordinate 48,676,998 of CM068316.1, forward strand.
TGTCATTTATTACATAATAATCAATTAAAATACTTAATCTCTTTTGATATTTTCTGCAGTTTTTTGAATCTTATTATTATAGCACTATAAAAATCAAAACAAAATCCCGCCGATAAATCTCAATTGCCGTCACCTTGAACGAAACAAAAATATCATTAAATTGTTAACAATACAATGTATAATGTACTCGTATATATTGACAATATTTAATGAAGATCCTTTTTTAAATAAAGATATAAAAACTATAAAAACTAGTTTTAAAAATTAATAAAAACCTAGTATTATCCCATATAAAAATTTGTTTTTTTCCCTCTGAAAATAAAACGATGCACAATGATCAACGTTATTAAACAAAATCGTATCTATGACATTTTAAAAATGATTCCCCCCTCCTTTACTAACAAAATATTTAATATATATATTACAAGTGAAATAAAATTTAGTCATCAATATTTTCATTGATTTAAATTTTAGAAAGGAAATAATTCGTTTTTCATTGAAACTTAAATACGAAACTACATATTTGTTTATTGTATGAGAAAGTTCATCAACAGATAAGTGACAAATTGAGCTGTACTTAAAATAAAAAAATCATATAATTGGAATCTGTTTTATTGTGCGTGATATGTGAAATAATATTTAATGATTTTTAACGCAGCAATTAACATTCAAATGATTTTTAAATGTTGAATTTAAAATATTTATAAAAAGTGCTAATTTATTTTTACAATTATTATGTTTTTTTAATTACAAATAAAATCTATATTTAAAGTGAATAATCGCTAATGATAATTAATATAGCGTTTATCTATCAATAGATAGTTACATCTCTTCCAGATAAATAAGTATAAATTGTCATACGAGTAAGTAACAACAATACAACAATCTTTGTTCAATTACTACTTACAATGGCTGAGTGGAAGACAATGTACTCTTTGAACATAAACGTTACATATATCTTAGTGACAGTTTTTCTTATATTGCTGACAAAATTTCACTGGTCACGAAGACATTTATATCGATTGGCCGCAAAAATGGACGGACCACTGGCACTCCCTATCATCGGAAATATATTACTTACAGTGGGTTCAAACGAAGGTACAAATCTATCATAAATTATCATTTTTAGATACTGATTATTGGATCAGTGCAAAAGTTTCTAAACGGTTTGAAATTGAAACACGGGCGATTGTTTTTCGTAGAAATCGCTTTTATTAATCAATTATTATGCATGCTGGATTCCTCTTTCGTAGAAGCTGCGCGGTTTTTCGACAAAAAGGCGGTGAGGTGGTTTTTGACGACTTCCACGTTGTCAATTTTTGTACCGTTTAAACTGTTCTTCAACGACCGGAACAAATAATAATCCGTAGGTGTACTTTCCGGAGAATACGGTGGATGCGACATGAATTCCCGTTTCAACTGCTTCAGTCTTTGGAGAGTCAGTTTTGCTATATGTGGTTTTGCGTAGACGTTATGGAAGATGATCCCCTTACGATTGACCAATGTTGGACGCTTTTCTTTAATTGCTGCTTTCAATTTGGTTAGTTGTTGACAATACTTCTCCTTAGTAATTTTTTCGTCCCGTGGGAGCAGCTCAAAATAAACAACTTCTTTGTGATCCCACCAAACACACAGCAACATCTTCATCGAATGCAAGCCAGCCTTGGCGACTGGTTCTACCCCTTTCATTCGCTTGTTTCCACATTCGCCTGCGTCGGACGTTGTTGTACAGGATCGATTTGTCAACGCCAGTCACCAACCGATCTAAAACAAGCTCTCTGCTGAGGCGTCCAAGCAAATAAACTGCCGAAGAGATGCGATTAAACTCATTTTTCTTCAGACAACGAGTGCGGCACCCACATATCGAGCTTTAACATGAACCATATCTTCTTTAAATACCTAAATTCAGTCGATCTGTCGAAGTTCAGTGTCTCGGCAACCACTTCCGTCGAAATTCGTGATTTATAATATAGATCAGAGCAGGGTTGATCCACGAGGTTAAAATCGCCAAGTCGAGATTTAGCAAACCATTTCTTCACAGTTGGAATTGACGATGCATGGTCCAGATAAACCTCTCGAATATTTTTCATTGCCACGCCAACATTTACTCCTTTCCGAAACTCGTACAATGTAATGTAATGAAATTGTATCTTTTCGTTGTCCACTTTCAAACATTACTTACTCTTACACACAAATCGAATCGAAACAAATCCGTCTGATTCTCAAATCACAGCTGTGACTGTCGCCTTTCAAACGATATATAACATGGATACATTTCAATCACGAGCGCCGCCATGCGGCTCACTCAACACCGCCTATTGAATCGTTTACGAACTTTTGCACTGATCCAATACTACCCTGATTACAAAATTTCGAGAATTTCTATTTTAGTGGAATCGCACAAATCCAACGTTAATTTTCTTTCAATGATAATATTGGTAATCCTTCCACTGTAATCTTTACCCAAAATTATTACACTCTATCAAACCATTCGTGTACAACTGGTATTTTTGTAAAGTAGTTTTCAATGTGTTCGGCAAGTTTTAATATTTCTAAATTTATCGAACCATTTGGACGATTGCTGCATTGATGTTTTCAAGACAAACGCGTACACGGAAGTCTCGTCTCTAGTTGTGATGCGTTTCATGGACGTGGGGCCCTTAGATGATACAGATATCATTTCGGTGGCAACATCTTTATAACGCAGTTTTTGCTCGAAATTTAGCGTTCTTGGCACAAGTCTCGCTGCGACACGTTTCAAGTACAAAGTATCATTCAAGATGCTTTAACAAGATCCGTACGATCTGCCGACATCATCAGCAATCGCTTGGACGGACAGTCGACAATTATTCAGGATCAAACTTTACGTTTTGAACATGTTCTTTATCGGTTTATGTCGACGTCCGTCCATAACGAGGATCATCTTCTACCGAATCTTGGTCCTTCTTAAACATACTGTACCACTAGTATACCCGCGTTTTTCTTAAACACTCATCTCCAAATATTATTTCAAGCATTTTAAATTTGTCAGCACAAGAAGTTTTGTTTTTGATACAAAATTTAATACAAACTCGTTGCTCAACAAATTTAGATAGTAAATTTCACCGAACACTACAAAAAGAACAGCTTTGCACTAATAATTTGAGAGACTGCAAAAATTTTCGATGTAGATCACAGTGGAAGGATTGCCAACGTTATCTATCTATATATAAAAAAAAGTTCCGTGAAATTTCACTAAAAAAGGAAATGTATAGTGATTTTGTATTAAATAATTATTAAAGACGACAGTAATTAGATTCTTAGTAATCTTGATGTGTTTTCTCGTAACTTGGGGATTGCCCTTGGACTTTTTTCTTCTGTTTTTTAAATGGCTTTTATTTATTGCGAATAACTACAGTGAAATGTACGACTTTAAAGTAAAACGAATCGGAGAAGCAAGCTAAGCGAGCGGAGGGCGGAGCCCCCCCCCCGGGGTGTAGGCGTGCATATCAAGTAGGGAGCAGAGCCCCTTGTCATTAAAAAAAATAACGTTGGGTTTGCGCGGTT
>CM068316.1:48685543-48813043 GCA_034766995.1 Acanthacorydalis orientalis
ATCATCTCCTCAGTAGTCACCTCAATTGGACTACCTGGACGTTTTTCGTCACAAGCCACATTTTAATTCATTGAACCAATATATCTGATGATTATCATCGAAGGTGCAAAGTCCCCGTATACAGCGGTAACTTATCTTTAGTTTCTCCGCACGTTTTCCCATCCAAGAACAGAACTCTAATCACAAGCCGATACTGAATTTTTTCCATTGTTAAAAAAAGAAAAAGTTATTCACTGTGATTGTTTATAGAAACTAAGCTAATTAACGTATTGGGCTCAAACTTCAACAGCAGTAGTTTTAAAGAGAATGCTGTTAGTTTGATATCTGTGGTTCCATCTCTTGTCAAACACAGGTAATTATCACCCTAGCCACGTACAGCGTGAAATGAAAATATTTTGAACTGTTTGTCACAATCCAAATAATAATTAGCATTTCTTTTAATAAATAAAGAACATTTATGTTTTAATTTTTTGATATTTAATACTCAAAATATTACCATAATCAAATAAATATAATTTGTTTCAGGGAGTTGAAACTTCAGCTGCTGTAATGAGTTATATTCTAATGATGTTAGGAATGCATCCAGAAATTCAGGTTACATTATAACCATTTTTATATATATATATATTGCTTTTCTACTTTTATTCACAGGAAAAATTGTTTGCTGAAGTAAATGAAGTCCTGGATAGTTGTCATCCAAAAATCAGTTACTATGAATTGTCACAAATGCATTACATTGATATGGTAATCAACGAAACAATGCGTTTGCTTCCAATGGGCCCATTTATACTTCGATCCGTATCTGAGGATATCAAACTAGGTAATATATATATATATATATATATATATATATATATATATATATATATATATATATATATATATTAGGTATACAAATTAATTCGGTGTTTTTTAAATATTTCTGCAAGAAAATTTTCTGGATATTAGCATTCTGATAATAAGCATTGGTATTGAAATTGCTACATTGAACAATCAAAAATGATCAATAATCAACTACTGAACATTTTTGATCAAATGAACAATTATATGGTTTGTGGTGGAGTAAAATTATTTATAAAAGTGAATTTAACCACAGCGCCAAAAACCATACGGGATCAACTATATTTATTTTAAACGTTTTTATATTTAACATTACATATTATATATCAATACAATTTTAAAAATCAAGTTTACTGTTATTTTTGAATTAATTGTGTATTAGTTCTTCTTTTCAATACATCATGTATACTCTATTAGTTTAGTTTTCTAATTAAATTCTTTAATATGATTTTTATTCATTTATATATATATATATATATATATATATATATATATATATATATATATATATATAAATATGTGTCTAAGTGGTAAGAATATATTTATGTATGATTTCAGATGATAGAATCACCTTACCAGCTGGTGCAGATTGTACAATTTCAATTATAACTGTACACCGTGATCCAAAAATTTGGCCAGATCCAATGCGTTTCGATCCAGAAAGGTTTCAACCTGAACAAGTTAAACAACGACATCCTTACAGCTTCATTCCATTCAGCGCAGGGCCACGTAATTGTATAGGTAATATCAAACGTAAAAATTAAAAATGAAACTCTCCTTTTTCATTTAATATATATATATATATATATATATATATATATATATATATATATGATATTATTATTAATAATACCAACTATAGATCTACATATTTAATCTGTTTTTTAGGGTACAAATACGCACAATTTTCACTGAAGACTGTAATTGCAACTATAGTCAAAAACTATAAAATAACATGTCCAGTTCAAACTCCATCGGATATCAAACTAAAACTAGAAATGACACTTAAACCTGTATCCGGATTTCTTATCGGACTTGAAAAGCGGTGTCAAACTAATGATTAATTTTCGTTTTAATTAATACAGCAAACAGTCTCAAAAGTACGGCGAAAGCGTGAGAAATAATAAATACAGAAGAGTGTTTAAAACGGAATCACAAATTTTAATTTTTAAAATCATCAAGTTGGCAATGTCAACACAGTACAGTTCTGAAACTGTGACTTTTATCTTTCGCAAATAAATTCTTTCCCCTCCAACAAACCGCACAAATTTGCTCTAAACATAAATCTTCTCTAAATGGTTATTGGCAATATATATATATATATATATATATATATATATATATATATATATATATATATGTGTGTGTGTGTTTGTTGAAATAATAAGATACTAAATACATTTTATATTAGTTTCAAACTAGTATCTTCTGTAGACTCAAATATATAAATGTTTTCGATAAAATATCTATTAACAAATCGATAATTATTCTATGACCTCTATAAATAAAACCTAATTTTTTCGCGTATATCAATACCCCTACTACATTTTTTTAAAATACTTATATTAGTATAAATTTGTTATAAGTAATATTTGAAATTTAGTTAAATGGTTTTAATAAAAAGATAATAAACTTGTTGTAAAAATAATAGTTAGTGAATAAAAATAAAAGTGTATGTTGTGTTTCTGTTTATTAATTGTAAGTTCATGTTTTTCTTTTATTTATAATAATGTAAAAATTATTTTCATTTTTAAAAAGAAATATTATTTATAAGAAATGGTAATCATCCGCTTCAAAATTATCAAGTCTCAGCTACATTTATATTTGAAATAACGATTTTTTTTATAAATTAATTTTAAAAATAGTAAATAATTATTAAAGGAATCGGTCATAACATTTTAGATATTTTAACAGTGTACCTTATTACATAAATCAAGCTTTCTTATAAACATTTATTCGGAACTACATTTACTTTATTTGATCTAATTTGATTTTATACAAAAAATAGTATTGTTTTTTTCAATTTAATATTTAAAAAATAAGTCTACTTTCTTTTTCTATTTTCCTATATAACTTATATTGTGTATTTTTTTATCAATTAAAATGATTTTTAACAAATTTTAAAATTTACTTAATCATTTCAATTTATTTAATAATTTATTTTTTTAAATTGGTAATAGGAAAAATTTAAGACTATTCTATTTCTACTATTTCATTACAAATATTTCCCTAGTATTAGAGAAATACAACACTAATTAATATTTATTTCTCTTTTATCTAAATATGGCTTTAATTTTTACCGCCATATTGTCATTTATTAATATGTACAAAATTATAATTTTTAAAATCTTGTATCTTAATAAACTAATTTAACTATAAAACATTTGCTCAGCTCTAACGTATTATTTATATTACATATATATATATATATATATATATATATATATATATATATATATTTATCGTTTTAGAATAAAACATGTTCAAATCTCTAAACTGCATGCATTCAAATCCTCTCAAATTAGTAACAGTTATGTTTATTATTATTATGTATTTTTTATGTATTCGTATGTAAAAGGGTATTCAATAAAATAAATATTTTTCGTTTATTACTAGTTGAAATAATTATTCTATCACCTATAATTAAAACATTGACTACTTAATCTGGTTGTCATAAATTTGTCTTAAATTCCTGACTTTTTATTTTTATAATTCATTAAAAAAAACTATAAAAACACACATATACTTCCGAAATCTTTAAATTTAAATTACAGAATATTTTTAAAAAAAACAGCGGGCTCTACTCGCTACGCTCACTGATCTCCGAGAAGATTTCGCCCCCCTCTCGCGAATCTCGCTCTCCCCTAACAAATAACAAATTAATAAATTATACGCATAATAAATCTGTGTGAAATGTAAATCGTAGATTTACCACGAAATACACTGTTAATCCTTTGACTGCTATAGACGCATATGTGTGTCGGACGAAAGCTATCGGTGTGGACTGTGCACATATGCGTCCGGTAAAGCATATCGGTGGGGCCTATGGACGCACAAAGCGTTCAAATCTAGAGTACTGACCAGTCAAAGTATTAAAATGTGTAACAATTTTTTTACTCTAAAGCTTCAGTGAATATAATATTTTGAATAAATGTCATCAGTTTTACATTAAAATCGTATACATCTCTTTCGTTATACACCGTAAGAGAGGTACATATACATGTGACTGATGCCAACCAATCAGAACAGAGACCACGCGTATCCATCAACCAATCATTTTTTTTTGACAGTTTTTAGTTTTTGTCTGATATTGGTTTATTTCTCTGTAAACTTGTAGCGAGTTGTCGAGCCTTGGGATTAAATCCCTATTATCTAGACTTTAACTTGAATTTGTAGCAATCTTGCTGTTTAACTGTGTCCTATCTTGACTTTCTCGCTAGGAAAATTTTCAAAAAACCTAGTTGACCTGTCTCTACGACTGAAGGTCACCCTCCCTCTTCCCGTTGCATGTATCTATGCAGCTTCACGTAAGAAACTCTCGTATAACAACTATACGATTGTTGTATAACAATTAACCGGAATGTGTATAACAATTTTTTAATTCTTGTTGCGTTCATTGTCGGTGGTTCCGCTCCGCCATCTCTGCGAGGTGATGACTTCTTCATCGCGGACTTCTTCATCGCGGATCATCGGTCTGTATCTCCTGGTTCTGCTCTTCGATCTCAGTCAGGGTCTCTTGAAATTGGCTGCGTCCAGTTTATTTATCAAAGTGTTCTCATGAACCAATCATTGATAAACGGGAATGTAAATGGTTAACGTGCTACTTGAGTGTAGCGGGGGGAGCAGCGTTTCGAGGTGATCTACACAAAAAAAAATTGTTTCATGGAAATTTTACGATGGAATTATTTTTTATACATAGAAAGGTAGTGTTTCAATTCTAATTATATTTAAAATATATATATATATATATATATATATATATATATATATATATTTGTCTCTAACTTTTCATAGAAAAATTAATTTATGAACTCATATGAGATATTACCAAAATAATATATTAATTTGTTGTGCCATATTTCAATAGTTCTTTAACTGAAAAGAAAATAAATTGCATGCAGCATAGACCAAAAAATAAAATTGTGATTTCTAATCGACGGATACGAAGTAAAAACAAACCGGCCATTCTTAATTTCAAAACGTCAATAAATAATATTAGTTACAATTTCAATCATAATCGAAACAAATCATAAATCCACATTACGTATCTCTTACGGTTTGCTTTCCTATGATACCAAGTACTTAATTGAGTTGCTGGCTTCGATTACACACAAGTTTTTACAAAATATCTACCTATGAAACATTTAAGTTACTATAAGTTCATTTGATTCTAGAATAAAAATGCATAACAGAACCAGTTTCAGTAACTAAAATAGTACAGTTAAACTATTTATTTAGAATGATAATATTTGTTTTTAGTTTAAATATGAAGGTATTATGCATATCATAATAAATTATTTTTGCAGGATAATGATACAACGGCATCGGTGAACAGTTTCGCTCTTATGATGTTAGGAATGCATCCAGAAATTCAAGTAATTCAAATTTAGACTCTATCGTTTATTATTTTAATTTTAAAACTATAAATCAACCAATTACTTTATAACAATAATACATACAATGTATTGGTCCAATAGAATACGAAGATTTAGTAAATATGCGTTATACAGAAATGGTTGTAAAAGAAACGATGCGTTTATTTCCAGTACCATACATTTTTAGAGAAATCACTGAAGATATTCGTGTCGGTAAGACTAATTAAATTTAGTATTTATAAATAAGCCAGAATGATAAAAATATGATAATTAAAAGTAAACAATAGCATTATGTTCATTCTAAGGAATATAGTCTGCTGATTTATTAAAGATCGAATTTGATATGAAAAAATCACTATATTTTTTTTAATAAGAAGACAGTCACAGATATAAAACTCTGTGGAAATTATTTTAATAATTGAAAATTACTTGGATCAAAAATTATTTTTTTAAGTCGTTATTCTGTTAAATTCGATTTCTTTTAAAAAAATGAATATATTACTAAATAAAATCTATATAAAGACCATTAAATAAAAACCTTCTTATCTACTAAACTTTTCAGAGTTAAAATAACTATATATATATATATATATATATGCGTTCTTTTAGTCGATTTTAAATTACAATTCAAATTTAAACAACTTCCGATTATGGATTTTAACAAAATTCCTTATAATACTTCAATTATTTCAATATGTTTATTCTATCCTAACAATATTATATCACCAAATCATACGAACTACCTTATTTTTCGCATCCTTCTGATATTGTTTTATTTACATAAAAAATTGTAACCAATAAAATTGACTGAATAATTTTAGATGATTACATTTTCCCTGCTGGCTCGTCATTTATCTTGTCAATAATAAATGTACACATAGATCCGAAAATATGGCCTGAACCAATAAAATTTGATCCAGAAAGATTTACACCAGAGCAGATCAAACAACGACACCCTTATAGTTTTATCCCGTTCAGTGCTGGTCCACGAAATTGTATAGGTAATTAAAATAAATTAGCTCATATGTATATACATATATATATATATATATATAACTTTTCAGGAATCAGATATGCAATGATGTCAGTAAAAACAGTATTATCTACTATTATTCGTAAATATAAACTCTATTGCCCATACAAAACACCGGCTGATATAAAATTACAAATAGATATTACATTAAGAACAATGGATGGGCATTGCGTCAGCTTGGAATACAGAAATGCAACTTGAAAAAAAATCTTTTCTTTTACATTATCATTATTTTACATTATTATTATCTTAAATACACTGGTGAATTTCTTTTCATTTTAATTTAACTTTTCTATTTTTTTTTTTTTTGCAAAAAACAAACCTCCCTGAAGTTAGATTTTATCGGATTTTATTATTAATATTTCAATATTATGAAAAAATAAAAATTTGCATAAAATAAAAGATATTTTAATTGTTAAAGAAAACAAACTACAAATATCAAAGAGACTATCTAGATATTATTCATTTCTGTATTTATAAATATTTTATCACGACGCTTGTTTAATTTAAATAAGCGTTGAACTTGTAATTAATTTTGTAGGAACTCGCATTTCTATAGACCCAAATATACCACTCTCTTCATTAAAATGCTTATTGGACAACAGATAAGTATAGGAGATGTGTATTTACAATCTATTTTTTTCAGGTACAGCAATACCCCTACTATATTTTTTTAAAAGTATGTATATTAGTATAAATTTTCTTACAAGTAATATTTGAAATGTAGTTGTGGTTTTAATAAACAGATAAAAAAATTGTTATAAAAATAATTCATTTAGTGGAAGTAGAATAAAACTCTTTGTAGTGGTTGTTTATTAATTGTAAGTTCATGTTTTTCTTTTAATTATAATAATGTAAAAATAATTTTGATTTTTTAAAAAAATATTATTTATAAAAATGTTAAATGCCTGCTTCAAAACTATAGTCTCGACTACAATTATATTTGAAATAATATCTTATAACATATTAATTTGAAATTAATAAATAATTATTTAAGAAATCGGTCGTAGCATTTTAGATATTTTCATAATATGCCTTATTACAAAGCCAAGCTTTCTTATAAACATTTAATCTGAACAACATTTGTTAATTCATTTTTATACAAAAAATAATCTTAATTTTCAATTTAATAATAATTTTTTTTCTTTTCTTAAATATAAATTATATTGTGCAGTTTTTTTAGATTACCATTATTTTTATCAAATCATCAAACTTGCTAATTCATTACAATTTATCTTAATAATTTATCGGTAATTGGATCGGTAATAAGAAAAGCTGAAAATTAACTGTTTTATCCCAAACATTTCTAAAGTATTAGGATATACCTTAATTAAATATTTATTTCTATTTTATCTAAATATAGTAGTCATTGTAGCAAACATATTATCATGTATTAATGAATATAAAATTAAAATTTTAACTTATTTAACATTTTTTTAAATAATATTTTATTTATTTCTCTCTCTCTCTCTCTCTCTCTCTATATATATATATATATATACTTATATATATATATATATATGTATATATATATATATATGTATATATATATACACTTATATTAATTATATATCTATTACTTTCCAATAAACATATTAAAATCACTCAGCTACATGTATTTTAAAAAATAAAATATAGAATTATTTAAAGTACCTGAAATTATCAGTAAATATTTTTATGTATTTTTTATATACGTTTGTAAATTACCATTAATAAAATAAATATATGTTTGATATTAATCCTAAAAAAGTTTCCATCAGTTGTAATTAAGACATTGACTACCTAATCCGAATATTGTACTTGTCTCATCCTCTTGATTTTTTTTAATTTTATGAATTCAGTTAGTCAAAAGAAAATGTGTGTGAGGCCACAGGCGGTTGAAGTAAAACTTCCGAGCTGTAAATTTAAAATATATTTTTTTTTAAATATATAGGTTATGGTATGGTTGTCGTCACTCTTAGCGCAGAAGTCCCTTAATTCTACTACTAGCGCCGCCATCCGATTTCCGAGTTTCATAAACTGGCTACAATAAGCAATCGGGCGAGTTAGGTCTCCTTCTTATAGCCTCCTTGATTTAAATGTACAAAACAGTACATACACTGGTACACACAGTACTATACATCACCCCACTCCAGTTTCGTCACAAAATTTTGTTTCGCAGCGTTTCGACTCGTACCGTTCGCACGGTTCCCATTCCTATGCACCTAACTTCCATCACACAATTTTTGTTTCACGATTTAACTTATGCCCACCGTCCCTAAAGAAGTTTAACTTCAAAAAAAAAAAAAACACACTTCTCAATTCTTCAATTTGAAATGCGAAAATAATTCCTTTTTCATGAAAAATTGTTTTTCAGTTCTAATTATATTTAATATACACGACTAGAGGTAGTATATTTCGTCTCTAAGCTTAAAAGAAAATAATTTGGGGACTTAATCGTAATAAAATATAACCAAAATATTATATTAATGTAATGTATCGTATTTTGATAGTGTTTTTAATTAAAAAAGTAAATTACATGCTGCATATAACAAAAGATTTATTTTTATTTTTAATCGACGAGTAAATAATTATAAACTTATTTTAAATAAAACAATTAATGTATATACAAACTGATCATTCCTAATTTAAAATCATCAGTAAATAACACTTCTTATATGTTCATACATTATCGAAACAAATCATAAACTAATTAACATATTATGGCACGATTTATTTTCATTTCGAATAAGACGTTGACCTCAATATCACACAAGTTCTTACGAAATATCTACCTATAAATCTTGAACAACTATTTCATTAATACGAAATCAACTGCTCTCTAAAAGTACTGAATATACTGGTCTTACTAGGTATGCTTTAAAGAATTTCACTCTGCTATAAATATTCGTATTTTTCCATTCCCATTGCTGACAAAATTGATAACTGAATTTAAAAAATAAATATCTTTTCATAAGATTGAAAGATATTTTTATCATGTAACCATTTTATTAAAATATGATCTGGTCAATGAAATGGATTTCATTACAAATACTGTTACTTTCGAATAAAAATATTATATAATATGAATCTTCTGATACTATTTACATTATCTGTTTAATGAAGGTGTGCCCTTTCTCATATTTCATCATTAATTTTCAAAGGAGTACGAACTACAAAATATTAGTTAGTAAAATGTAATTTACCTTGAATCTATTTATCTATTACGACACAACAAACTGGTTCAAAAAAAAATTAATAACAATACAGGAATACATATCAATTATTTATAAGTGATATTTTTTACAGGTGGTTATTCTTAATCATTACAAAATGTGCCCACATTTACATGATAGTCGAATAATTTTTATTCATAATTTAACTATTTTTGTTAAGTTTTCTTCTTTTAACAATTTTACAAATCTTAAACTTCATTAAGAGCTCACAAGAAGTTTATATATATATATATATATATATATATATATAATATATATATATATATATATATATGCATAAGTGTGTGTATGTATGTGAAATTAAAACATAAATCTCCGAAAATAAATACATATTTTCCAATATTTTATTAATAATCTTATTGAAATTTGAAAATACATTAATCATTTTCTTACCCTTAGATTCAGATATTCTCCTAAATTTAACTAGTTTCAATAAATATTTTTTGTATTTTTATTCACTTAAAATACTGGACAAACTTTTTATATTTCCATTTTCATGAATTAAGTCTCTTTTATACTGTATTTTACATTATTCCTGCTTTTCTGATTGTTCACATTTGATGATTTTATTTAAATAGTACTTTGAATCGTTAATTATTATAAATTATATCGGCATTGACCTGAAAATATCAATTATTGTAATTATATAAATAATTCCTTGCATGTCACTTTACATTTAATATTATTGTAATTGATAATTTTTACACAGAAAATCTAAGAATACAAAAACAAACATTTTGTGTTTTGTTCTGATTCGTTTTAATTATACATGAAACGTAATCCATACATGTGACACTATCTATGCAACAAATACCGAATTAAACTGATTGTTTTATTTAAAATAATTTTATAATTATTTACTTGTTTCAATTCATATTGTCTTTTTTAGGGTCTATTATTAATGATTGTTAAATTTCTTGTTTAACTTTTATATTTCACATAAAACATATATTAAACATTATGTTATTTATTAAATCCATAAAATTCCATTTTGAGCTTGAATATGGCCCAAAGTATGTTTATTTTTTTTTATTTGCAGTAAAATATATTTTTTTTCTTCTTTTAATTCAAATCACTAAAAATAATTGAGTTATATACATTTATGGGGATAAATATAAGTGTATGTATATATATATATATATATATATATATATATATATATATGTGTGTGTGTGTGTGTAATAAAGTATAGATGTTAGTAAAGAGATTTTTTGAGAGTAAATCTGTTGATAAAATGTAATCTAAGGAAAAAATAAAAATTAAAAATATTAACATTTATTCTTGTTTTCAATATGTGTAAGATAATCAAATATTACTAAAAACTTATATTCAGATGGCAACTTTTTTGTCGACCTTGTTTCTAATCTATGAAATATGAGTTTTAGAAATAATTTAACGCAAAAAGAAAATATATTTTGTTTCACAGATCATCCAAAATGCTGTTACAAGTAGTATACCAACTCTGCACAGACAATATTCGAACATTTTTATTCGTAGTATTTTTTTTCACATTCGCTTATTTTCGATGGTCTCGAAGACACATTTACAATGCAACAGGCAAAATGAACAGCCCCCCTGCAACTCCATTAGTAGGACACACATTTTATTTTTTCCCGAAAAGTATAGAAGGTAAATATATAATTATATATATATATATATATATATATATATATATATTCATATGAACAAATAAAAAAGTAAATAAAATATAGATAAGTTATTTAATTTTACAATTTTTTAGTATTTTAGATTATATTCCATTAAACAATTTCTCGCATTAAATGAACTAACAGATTATGCTATTTCTTGATTTTTTTAGACATTTTAAAGGATAGTATTCGTTTATTTTACGACTATCCATCACCTGTTTGTTTATGGCTTTTTCATCATTTATATATTGGAATCGCTAAACCCGAATATATGGAAATCATACTCAATCATCCAAAATCTCTAGAAAAAGATCCATTAATTTATAAAATAGCAAAATCATTGGTCGGGAATGGTTTAGTCACAGCTCCAGGTATAATTTTTGTACATATTTGTTACTTTGATTATTTCGAAAATAAGTATATAATTATCTTAAAATCCTGCCTCTATAACCAAATTACAAACAGGTCATGTGTCTTTCACCTCTATATGACGCCGTAGCTGTTTTGTAATATATTTAGTAATTTATAATGATCATTATTACATTTTGTTCAAACATGTTGAACATATATATTTTTTAAATAACTGCATTACGTACATCTCATAGATTTCTAAGAATTAATATTTTTTGTATATAATAGGTTTTTTTATTTAAATTAGCAAAAAAACATGATCAACTTTTCAGTTATTTTAATCACAATAAATATAATAAAAAAATTAATGCAATAGGAAGACTAAAGGATGCAAATGTTAATCTTTTTGAGAACATTTGTAAAATATTAAATTTTCAAATGGTATTTTTCAATAAAAACTATTCATCAAAATATTTTTTCCTCAAAAATATTATTCATTTTTTTGTATTTTGGAACCATGAGAATGATGGTATCGAAATACGCATAAACACCAAAAATAATCGTTTATCATTATTGAAATTTTTTATCAAAACATTTTTATGGTTTATGAGGGCATAAAAATAGCATTTATAAAAGTGAATTTAGCTATAGAGTCAAAAATTCTACTGAAAAAAAGCGTATCTTAACTTATAAATAACTCATTGGTCATAAATTATTATACAATTCTCTTCAATACCTATAATTTCAGTTGATATATGGAAACGACACAGAAAAATAATTTTACCGATATTCAACCAAAGAAATCTTAACTCGTTCATCGATATATTTCAGGAAAAAAGTAAAAAATTAACTCAAATGTTAGAAAAATATATCGATACTGGAAAATTCGATATATTCCCGTCTATCAGTACATGTACACTGGAAATAATTTGTGGTAAGTTCATAATTGTTCAAAAAATTCAATATATATATATATATATATATATATATATGTGTGTGTGTGTGTGTGTGCATGTGTGTGTATATATATATGAAAGAAATCAACTGTTTTTAATTAAAGTTTACTGTTTAAAATTTAATAACCAAGAACTGCAAAACTTGCACAGACACGTGTATGTAAAAGTATTTATGATTTTAGCAACTGTTATGGGAGTAAACATCAATACTTTAAATGATAAAGCAGAATATGTAAATCTTCTAATGCGGTAAAGTACTTTATTTTATTCTTTGTCAACTTAAAAATTCAAAAATGCATAACTGAATATTTTATGTTGCGCATATATATATATATATATATATATATATATATATATATATATATATATATATATAGATAGATATATATATATATATATATATATATATATATATATATGTATATATATATATGTATATATATATATATTATATACACACAGGTGGCCGAAAGAAAAGAAAGTGGTTTAAAACATTTTTTTTTGTTTTGTAATATTTTCATCTTTTTTATTTCTGGAAATATAGTATAAGGATGGGGATTTTTTTCTTGATTACACATGAAAAATGGCATCAGGTAAGTGATATTCACTTTCGGCTTCACGAATTCAAACTCTTTCTAAGCCATTTTCCATCACTTGTCTCAGCATTTTTAAACATTAAGCTCGAATTTCTTCTCGTATGTCGTTCCTTAGCTTCAGCACATTTTTTGGCTTATTGACGTACACATGTTCTTTTAAGTAGTCCCAAATAAAAATAGAGAAGATTCAAATCTAGCGAATACACAGGTCAATTAAAATCACTGTTTCTTGAAATTATGCATTTGCCAAAAATGTCCCGTAAATGTTCCATAACGGATCTTGCTGTGTGCGCTGTGGCTTCATCTTGCTCGAACCACAACGGTGGACGATTATCAGCAGCTCGTCTCAAAAAAGTTTCTCTCATTGTACGGTATTGAGCACCATTTATTGTTTCAGTAATACCGTTTTGATTTTCGAAGAAATAAGGACCTATAATTCTTTCAGACGTTACTCCGCACCGAACAGTACACTTAAGTGGATGTAATTGTCGCTGTTAAAATGCTCTTAGATTCTTTGTAGCCGATATTCTACAGTTTTGTCAGTTCATAAAGCCATTTAATTGAAAATGAACTTCGTCGCTCATAATCAAATTGTGAATAAATTCATTTTCTTCTGCTTGTTGGCGAAAACTAATTACACAATCAAGGCGATGCCAATAATCTGTTGACTTTAAGCTCTTGCACAAGCTGCACTTTGTACGGGAATATTTTTAATCCGGACAAAATCCTTTGCAGTGGCCTCTGAGATATTCCTAGAGGAGTTGAACGTCCTCTGGTTGATATTTCACAACTTTGTTCCATAGTGTCCGGTACACGTTGAATATTTTCCTCAGTTAGAGCCTGACGATGTCTTCTAGATTCTGGACGGTGATTAACTACAACTTATTATCGAAAACTTGGAAGTAAACGATTAATCATTGACTCCCATGGTCCTGTTCGAACATTAAAATAACGATGATATGCTCGCTGCATCAAAATAATTGAACACTGATTTTCAAAATAAAATTCAATTATTTTGGTACGTTGTTCTGTCATATACATTTCCATGATAAATTCTCCGAACTTTATTTATAAAATTCTGAGAAGAGAAAAAGACATTTAAACAAAGAAATTAATAATTATTCAGCCCTTTCGTTCTTTTTACGCCACCCTATATATATATATATATATATATATATATATATATATATATATATATATATATATATATATATATGTGTGTGTGTGTGTGTGTGTGTGTGTATGTGAATTAAATTATTTTCAAAAAAAATCTAAAACTCTTACATCAATATAATATTCTTAATGTAATTAAGAATTAATATTTCTATAATTAAACTTAAATATAAGTGTAATAATTTTATCTTAAATAAATTTATTTGCAGAGGTCAAAAAATGTTTTCAAAAAGACTCGAACAACCATTGTATCTTTCGAACGTTATATTCAATTTTTCGCCTTTGGCTAAAGAGTGGAATGCTGGGCTAAATGAACTTATAAAGTTTTATAATGAAGTAAATCATCTAATAAATTGTTATATTATTAATATCCTCAAATAAAAAAATTGTAAAGAAATCAAATATCTCCATAAATATTAAATATAAATTCATTTAATGAAAAAAAGTATATATTTTTTTGAATAACAAACAGTAAAATAGTAAATAACGTTATTTTTAAAAGAAATCATTTTACTTCTAAATGATTTTACAATTAAACCTACAGATCATGTTTTTTTAATTCTTAAAGTATTAAAAATCGAAATTTCTCTATTAATTAATTGATACTCACGATTAGTTCCTAGTACATTATCAAATTTTAGTGTTAATCCATATATAATTCAGTATAATTTTTTCATATCAATTTATACATTTACAACATGAATATTTATTAGATAATCGAGAAAAATAAGAAAATATATAAAAATTCCATGAATCAATCTAAAGATGTATGTAACAACGAAGAGTATTCAGATGAAACTCATAAAGGGAGAAAAAATGTTTTAAGTCATTTAATCGAATTATCAGAACAAGATGGATATTTAAGTCGAAAAGAAGTGCTTGACGAAGTTGGAACGTTTATATTTGCTGTAAGAAGAGTTATTTTCTTATTTTTAACTATTTAATATAAAATTTGTATTGTAATCATTATTAAAACTAAACCACAAATTAAAAATAAACATTGAATCGTAATTATAAGATTTATTTATATATATATATATATATATATATATATATATATATATATATATATATATATACATAATATATATAAACAGATTAACACATAAAAAAATATATGAAATATAGTATTAACTTAAAAATTGCTTTACAATTAGAAAAGTTTTCATTATTTCTGTTCTTACCTATTAAGAAAAAACTTTAATAGATATTTTAATTAATTGACGAATATTAATATATATATATATATATATATATATATATATATATATATATATATATATTATATTAATATTCATTTCAAGTTAACAAATTTACGAATCTTAATCAGTTAAAATATCTGGAAATGCATTTTTAATTTCTACATGTATTCAGAATTACTTAATACTCTTAAAGTATGCATACCTGTCTAATGTTTAATATTTACTAACTATATTTACTAGTAATATTTTCTTAGAATAATTATATTTAGCCATTAAATATTTTAAGAATTACTTTTCGTGACGACACAAATTACAATCCTGATATTAATATTTATTCATCACTCGCACTATATTCAATAAATGCCACTAACTGATATTTTACACACACAAACAGTAAATCAAACTATAATAAACATTTTGTGTTTTGTTTTCATTCATTTTTATTGCACATCGAACTTAAATCGATATACGTGGCGTTATCTGTACGACCAATTCAGAACTAAACTATAGATTGAATCCTAGTTTAAATTCAGAGAATGTTGAATTCTTTTAACTTTTAGATCGTAACTAAATATTTCTGTTTCAGTTGCTTTTTTACATGTATTATGAATTAATCGGATATTTAATTTGTTTTAAATTCAATTGATTTTACAATAAAAATACTCAATGAAAACAATGTACAGTAACTAAAATAATATAGCTGTACTATGATGCATGATAAATAATACTCTGATTTTAACATTGAAATATTATACGTATTATACCAATTTTCAGGGTAATGATACAACGGCATCGGTGAACAGTTTCGCTCTTATGATGTTAGGAATGCATCCAGAAATTCAAGTAATTCAAATTTAGACTCTATCGTTTATTATTTTAATTTTAAGACTATAAATCAACCAGTTACTTTAACCAATCAATCAATCACTTTATTACAATAATAAATATAATGTATTGTTATAGGATCGGGTATACGATGAACTTGACAATATTTTTGGTACTTCAGATCGTCCAATAGAATACAAAGATTTAGTCAATATGCGTTATACAGAAATGGTTATAAAAGAAACGATGCGTATATTTCCAATACCATACATTTTTAGAGAAATCACTGAAGATATTCGTATCGGTAAGATAAATCGTGTTCTATATTCACGACAAAAAGTTACACTAATACAAATTGAATAATTAAATACACGTCAATTAAAAAAAAATCAAAAATTGCCAAAAACAGGATTTAGTCAATTCGAACATTCGAATAAAATATAAGTAATTTCAATTTATGTTTTCATGAGAATTGTTTAAAATATAAGTGAAAAAAAATATTCAGTCCTAACAATATTAAATCTATCATTCGTGTGTATTACGTTACATATTTCATATTTTAAATATTATCTTATTTGTGTAAAAAATTAAACAGGCAAACCGAATTCAACCATTTTAGATGATTACATTTTACCCGCTGGATCGTCGTGTATTCTATCAATAATTAATATACACAGAGACCCAAAAATATGGCCTGAACCAATGAAATTTGATCCAGAAAGATTTACACCAGAACAGATCAAACAGCGGCATCCCTATAGTTTTATTCCGTTCAGTGCAGGACCACGAAATTGTATAGGTATTTAAAATAAATTAACTAATTATATATGTGTATATATATATATATATATATGTTTTTCAGGATTTCAATATGGAATGATGTCAATGAAAGTAGTAATATCCACTGTTATTCGCAAATATAAAGTCTATTGTCATTATAAAACGCTGGAAGATATAAAATTAAGAGTAGATAATACTTTAAAACCAGTAGATGATTATTGCATAAGCTTACAACACAGAAATAATTCTGATAAAATTATCTAATAATTTAATTTACTACATTTAATAGAATAATAAATATCTACGTAAGGCTCGTTAATTATGTATTGGTTTGGTCACAATTTATATATATATATATATATATATATATATATATATATATATATGGCAAGTGTATATAATTCATAAAAATTGGTTCTAAATTAATATATAAATTTGATTAAAATGAAAAATTATTTTTTAATTCCAAAACGTTATTGTATTTTTCTACTACCACTGATGTTATCATCTTGTACAAAATTAATTAATATACCTAAAGCCTCTCACTTGCAATGACCGAACATTTTCTCGGAATTTACGAAAATCACAACGAATTTAACATTTCTATTGGCAATTTTGATTATTGGTACATTTTCAATTTTAAACTAATCTATTTGAATATATTTATTCATTTTTTTGTTATTACGAAAAAAAAAACATGTTTCGATTTTCTGTTAAAAATGGAAGAGAAACGAATATTCCTTTGTTGTAAAACTATTGGATAAATTTCAAATTAATACGGTTATCAAAAAAAATGCGCGTAGTAGCAACATGGTTGGTGATAAGAAACTACTATTTATTAACTATAAATAACATTGAACGGGATAATAATCATACTGGTGTATTTAATCCTTATACTTATCTAAAAACGTTAATTGATTAAAATATTTGATTTTTCTCATCTAAGATAATTGAGAAATTGATTCTGAATGGATTATCCCTAGTTCTCATTTCATAAACAGCTATTGTTTATCCAATCTTAAATATGACTTACCCATGAACTATCCACTTAACATATAAGCATATAAATAGATAGGATATATAAGGTATTTAGGGTGTTTGATTGGAAGCATTTAACAAATATTTATTTACTTCTCTATATAAATCTTTACATTCAAAAATAATACTAAAATATAATTAATATTTATGCAACAAAATGAGTAACATATCGTAAAGCATTATTTATGAATTAAATAACATGTATAATCGAAAAATAAATTAACGTGAATTAACAATTATTAAAATATCTACACATTAACTAAATTTAAACACACTATACAATGGTATATATACAACCTATTCGTAAATAAATGTAGCATTTTGTTGAAAACATTATGACTAGGATAATTTGGTTATATCAGATAAAAAAATATGCATCTGTATTCGTGAAACGTATACAAAACACCTAAAGAGATTATCTATTAAAGTTCCGTCGTTATCTCGTCCTGCGGCCTAAAGCCTAGCTGGAAAAAGTCGTCGTCCAGCCAAGAATTCCTATTTAAATACTCGCGACTGTTATTCCAGTTCACGTTACCCATCGTCACTAACGAATAATTCGGAAACTGCCATGTCGGATTCAAAGTCCCCGTTAACTGATCGTCAAAATTACTGTTAAAACTTTGCACGGCGGCATCCTGCAAACTGAGACTCGAATCCGTCGTCGTTTGATCCGGTTTGAATGTCGACAATGTGGTGAACTGGCTTTGTGGTTCAGCGCGCGAATTGTACGACACGACGCTGGGCGTTTGTAAAAAGTTTATTAATTGCGCGACCTGCGAAGAATTATCACTCATCCTTTTATATCGTTTCAATAGTTTCTCGGCCCACGCAGACAGTTTATCCCAATCGCGAGGCACCTCCGGTATATGTTCGGGCGATCTGTTCAGTAGGACAAGCAGTTTAGCCAGGTCGCTAACCACTGGCCGATAAGCAGCGATCCCTACATGATCACCTTGACGGTACAGTTCTCGAATCTGCCGCCGTGTATCGTTAAGCATGTCTAAGAACGTGTACGCGTGAGGTCGAAAAACTTCTAATTGTTTCAGAAATTCACGTCGCTCGAACGAATCGTCCTCAAACTTAGATATAAACGCATTTTTCTTCTTATGTCTAGCGTAAATAACACCTATTATTATAATTATAACACAGAAAATCGCTCCGAGACATATACCAATGAGTATCGCAAACGCTTCGCCAGAAAGACCCCAAATATGTCCGGTATTAAAACACACTTGGCCCATGTAATCGTCGAGACGACTCCACTGTGCGAAGTAGCCTTTGGGACACTCGTCCACGCACTGACGTGTGGAAAACATAATCATCTGTGGACATTTGATGCAGCCGGCGGAGTGGCATCTCAGACATTCTGGAGGGCAATCTGAAACGAAAAATTGCATTCCGATTAAAATTATGAAATATGAAAAATAATAAATGATCATTACAAGTATCAGGTTGGCGCAAAAATAATTGCGGTTTTTATCATTTTAAATTTGGAGCTGATTTTTCTAGTTACCATTATCTTTTGTTATAGTGATGTGATAGATCATTGTAAACAATGAAATTAGCACTGCTGATTTCAGCTTATGTCTATTGTTTTCATCCTTTAGTATTGTTGAATATAATCTCTTAAATTAGTCATGGAAAAAAAGCAAATTCCTGCGATTTTGTTATATGAGCTTCAATTGGGACGTAAAGCAACAGAAACTGTTCAAAATATCAAATTTGTTTTTGACGAAGAGCCAACTAGTGAATGTACAGCTCAACACTGGTTCCAAAACGTTTATAATGAAAACGAAAGCCTTGATGATGAGGAGGGTCGTGGATGTCCTTCAACTAGAGACAATAATGATTTAAGAACTATTATTGAAACGGACCCACCTAAAACAACAAAAAAGTTAGATAAATGGGTTCCATATGAACTAAACGAACATCAAGCAATTCGGCGATACGAAGTCTGCTCTGCGCTTCTTTTGCGTAACATAAATGATCCCGTTCTTGATTGCATTGTCACATGTGATGAAAAGTGTATTCTATTCAACAAACGGGAACGTTCAACACTGTGGCTGGACCAAGGAGAAGCACCGAAGATTCATGAAAAAAAGATTATAGTCATTGTTTAGTGGTCGGCAAATGGCATCATTCACTACAACTTCTTAAATCCTGGTGAAACAACAATAACAGAAAAATATTGTCAGGAAATTGAAAAAATGCACGAGAAGTCGCATCGTTTACGGCCAGCATCATTCAATCGAAGAGGACCAATTTTTCTTCATGACAACTGCCGAGCACACGTCCCAAAAAAATTAAATGAACCGGGTTATGAAACCTTACCTCACCCATTTTATTCTCCAGACCTGTCTCCGACAGATTATCATTTTTTTAAACATTTGAGTAATTTCCTACGAGAGAAGGTTTTCAAAGATCAAGCATCAGCTCAAATCGCTTTCGATGAATTCGTTAATTCCAGGACTCAAGGATTATACCTTGTAGGAATAAACAAACGTGTTTCCTGTTAGGAGAAACGTGCGCAGGCCAATGGTCTTTAGTTTGATTAAAAAATATAATTTTTAACTGATATATGCGTCTTTATACTCGATGCGTTCAAACCGCAATTATTTTTCGACCAACCTAATATAAATCCATGTTTGTGTCGCTAAACATTTAATTTCGCTCCTGACTTTTTATAAATTAGTATCGAAAAATTAAAATAATAATTATTATTTTATCTGCATTGAATTTATATAAACAAAAATTTACACAGAAATAAATAAAAATAATTTCAGACAAAAAGGCATTCTCTTATATGCTTCTCTGCAATCATAACATGTCGAAAAACGATTAAATAAGAATATTATTCAGCACTCTGTCTTTAACAATGTTCCTCTATTCATCTCTTTCTTTAACTGTTCTCTCGACTGTAGTAATTTACCATATTTGTTTCCGTCATATTTTCCTTCCTGCTATTTCTCTCTCGTGTTAAATTTGTTAATGAAAAATATAAGAATTCGATTATATTTCCATGCTAGATAGAAAATCTATCTGTTCAGTTTCCATCAAGACCAAAACAATAGTTCATTAAACTCTCGATGGAATTCCAAGAAAATTTCTGTTATTGTTAGTAAAGATAGATTTAATTGCAGCATCAATAAACACAACAATTTATGATATGAAATTTCCGTAAATAATTACTGAACCTCATGGAAAGAAAATCGCAATTATTTTATAAAAAAATCTTAACCAGGAGATTAATATAAGCCGCACATATTAACTGTCTATAAAAATATAATATTTTTTAATTTAATTATTGTATACATAACAAAAATTTTAAAATCTATAATTTTAAAAAATGGTTAATTTAATAATAATAAATAGTATTTCAAATATTTAAATAAACACGTATGAATCACTGAATGAATTCCCAAAGAATATCTAAATAAAAATATAGACCTTTCGAAAATAATATTATTATAATTATTCTATTAAGAGGTTATCCAACCATACTATTTAACAATAGTTATACACCATATAATACTATATAATAATTTCTCCCAACAAAATACATCAGCCGAAGTTTTACTTTCCATAAACGAAAACGTTTAAGACATACCAATTATCTTCACAGAATGCATTGAATTCAAACAATTCAGGTTAGAACAAATGTAAAAAAAAACTTCAATCAAAGAGATGGAAGTCTATAAGATTGAATGAAAAATTTTTAAATGGTTGACATTTGTTTATATTTAGATTAGAATTCATTACATCAACGTTGAAAGGACTCGATAAGAAGTGATTATAATCAAATTTTGTTATATCCATGTCGATATTTTCATTTTTCAAGAATTTTCATGTAAATATTCATAAGTGTACATATGGGGGAAAAAAACAGTCTTTAATCGATGATGACTTTATTTTTCATAATATTTTATTTAAATTGAATTATCAAATCAATTTCCTATTTAGACAGAAAAAGGCCAGTATGCTTAAAACAATTAAAATTTCATTATTTCGAATCATTTCAAAAGAGCTTCTATATCCTATCACAGACAAAACTCAATATTGCATTCGATGAATCATAGAAAATCACTTTTAAGACAAAACTATCTTAATACTTGCTTATATATGCCACGAAACATAAATTGGCACGAACACAATATAAGTAATTCTTGTATCAATTCATGATTCGCAAAAGTTCACACTACGTCTTATTAAAAAAAATATATATAATTCTTCCAAGACTTGTCATACCTTACAACTTGGTCAAATTAACAAAATTTTCACAAAACGGGAATCTTCGAATAAGTCGTAACCGAATTCGTCACTATCACTGGAATAAAATTAGCAATGAAATTGAATGAGGCATCGGAATGAACGTCTAATTAACAATGTGAAAATCGAAATGTCATCATAACCAAAGTAGCCATTAACGAATTCTGTTATAATTTTTTTTAGGTATGTGAATTTGAAAATTCAATTCACACAATTCTTCTAACACTTTACCGGTCAGAAAAATCAAACAAACAGCCGAAGCATGCCGATATTTAAATAAATACAGATTACTTTATTTCTGCTTTGAAATGACTATTTGTATTTTGAAAAATATCGCTCATTCGTTATAAGTATTTTCGTTATTATACAAACAAAATTCTCAAAACACTAAATTAATGGCTTGGTCAACAAGTGACTATCCATAAAATCGATAATAATAGGTTAGTCGGCAAAGTGATAAAACATTTGTCAATTTCATACTTTATGCCGCTTTTGAACAATGGCCTAAATAATAGAACTGAAAAACAAACATCAAGTAACAAGTATGCAGAAATGCCAATTAAAACTAAATTACTAAAAAAATAATTTTCTTCTAATCGATTCTCAAAAGAGAGAATCATTGCAATTTCGTATTTTCAATCGGATGTCAATACAGACAAAAAATATTTTTATGAACTATGAGGATAATTCAAAAAATAGAACTTATGGATTTCGTCGTGAAGGAAACGTTTTGATCTCTTGCGCCGTATTAATGACATCCTCATCAGAAAGAAATTTTGGCCTCCTAAACTTCTCTTAATGATCTTAATGATGCTAAGGTTATATTGGTATACATAAGGCTATATTGGTACTATATAGAAAATGGTCAATAAGCTCAAAACAAATCTGAAATAAACTGTATTGTTTTATTAACTGTGAAAAATACGGTACAAACGTAGCTGCGCAAGACAATACTAGGTTGGTAGAAAAATAATTGCGGTTTATGATTTTCAAATTCATACACATTTTTCCATTTGTGGTCCAGAACTGTTCGATGACTAGCGCCTAACTTTTGTGCGAGTTCTCGAATGTGCCTGGTTCTGATTCAACTAACGCCTTCAGTCGGTCGTTATGAACTGAAGAAGGACGCCCGCGACCTTCTTCATCTTCATGCCTATCATCCCCAGTACGAAATTTTTGAAACCACCATTGCACCGTACGTTCCTTAACAGTACCCACACTAAAAGCATCGTTTAGTTTACGAACAGTTTCTGCTACTTTACCGCCCGTTTTAAACTCATACAAAAAAAATGCTCTTATTTGCTTCTTTTCCATCTTTAATTCAATGACCCAATTTGAAGCGAAATTAATAATGAACCCAAAATAGATGTTACCAAAATACAGACCGAAAAATGCGCTTTAAAATTATATTAACATGAACACGATGAAATTACACTTGCATTAAAAAAAATTAAGGTTAGAATTCAGAAAACAAAAACCGCAATTATTTTCCTACCACCTAATACAAAATATTTTTTTCTGGATAAAATCCAAAAGCTCATTAAACATTGGACTAAATGCATAGAATCTGGGAGAGATTATGTAAAAAAGAGCCTTAATAAAAGGCATGTATATTACTTAAAACAGCTTTTTTTTAATTCTTGAACGTTCCATTACTTTTGACTTGTATGTGAGAAATAATTAGACGGAATATTCAAAAATATTTTTGAGTACTTGTCAAAAATGAAGTCAATCGATAAAACAAACCCGCATAGTTACTATAATTCAAATTGTTTACAGGTCGAATTGAATACGAAATAACACAACAGTGAATCAAGCATAATAAATGCATGCTAAAAACACATTCATCTCGTCTGCTTAATTATGCTCATAGTGACTACGACAAGTATATCTCCAGAAAAGTAAATAACATAATTGAATGACTAATAAAACGAAAAAAATATATAACGAATGTGGGTGAGCGAGTGCCCACCGTTTTATAAACTGTAGTGGTAAATTTCTCTCGCTACGGTCGACGATGCGTGTGACGTCAGTCATCACGCCGCCTTCTAACCATCTTTTGTATTTCACCAAACAGCTGATGCAACCGCCTGGCATTCGTACTATCCGTATAATAAAATGATCTACTTGAATAGATATGTAGAAAGTGGGTGAAGTGATGGCTTCAAATAACAGCAAAATAAATTAAGGTTAGCTTCGGCTGTTACAGTGAACATACACAACACTATGCACACGGAGGCTTGTGTTTAGAAATCGGATAATTAAAAACATATAAATATAACAACAAAAAAATGTCAGTTTTTCGAACAAAAAAGTACCGAAACCGGTTCGATTAAAACATTAAATATAATTTAAAAACTGTTATTGACTACTGAATTTGTTTCAAAAAAATATTTCATTTACATTACACGTTATTCATATAAACAATCTTTATATATATATATATATATATATATATATATATACATGATTAAGATAAAATTTACTATCGAATCAAAATACCAAAATAACGTTTTCCTTTACAAAAAATATGTTAAATTTAATATTTAATTAAACTATTATAAAGCCACGATTGCAATTATTCAAGCAACATCAAGAAATACCAATGGTAATCTATTCATATAATTCAACCAGATGCAACTACTTAATTAAAAATAAAACATACAGGTAAAATATCAATGTCTATTAAACACAGCAATAACTATAAAATCTCAACCAACAGCATAACAGAGATTCTTAAACGCACCGCTGCTGTTATGTCTTATCCGTTGTATAAATACCACGTGTTTCACCGTCGATTTATGCGGCTTAGGACGTTTTGCAAATTTATAATTTTCATTGTCACTGTACTGTACTCAAAAACGTTTCAACGCGACGAATTTTAATTGAGTGCACTAACATTTGGCATTTAAAATAAACTATTATTAAATCAATACAAAATTATAAACATTGTTGAGTAGTTGATTGTACTTACAGTTAATTAAAAATAACAATATGGTTCATAGACAAACAAACCACACACCGTTCTACACTTAACTAGACAGAGATAAATAAACATGGTAATAGTTTTAGTTTTTTTAATGAATAGAATTTATATTAAAGCTTAAACGTTTTAAATCACGAGATAACATCTTTAATTTACCTGCTTGATTTTTTCAACGCGCCACCTGTTTATTAAATTGCTATACAAAAAATAAATAAATTATTAACTGTACACATATAGATAAATAGATAGATAAATAATTAATAATTGCATTAAAAGGTCGAATTTTTCATTAATTATAATATGTTTTTACTTGATCCTTATGGTCCAAATTTGCATTTCAAATAATTGACTTATTTTTAGAATATTCTGGATCAAACAATATAAAAACATAAAGAATAAATATTTTATAAAATAATTAACCAACATCCACTGAGCACTAAGATACAGACAAATCTAACTTTTAAAAACCGAATCTCTCTTCCTGAAAAATAAGATTGATGTTAATTTTATTGGCACAGTCACTAAATTTCTTATAAGCAACAATCAGATATTAAGAACTGATACTTAAAAAATGCATTTTCCATCAAATCTCCATTCAAATTTATATAAAAACAAATAAATACATGCAACCCTCAAATAAAAATAGCATACATTTTATTACAGAAAATAAATGTCAGTATCAGTGGCGTATCCATGACGAGGACAAGGAGCCTTGGCGCCCCTAAAGGAAACGGGGAAAAAACACTAGAAAACAAAACAAAATCATCGGACGAAAATGCTCCTATACACACAGAAAGATTAATGCAATCCCCTATCACGATTCCCTATGTATACACAGAGGGATTAATGTAACCACGACTTAAGTAATTCAAGAGCTTTGTAAAAAGCAAAGAAAACTGAATTTTATTCTTTAAATAATTTTTTATAATCACCTGATGAACTTTATTGAATTCACATTAAAAAAATTATCCGTTCAACTAGTTCTCCCCTCTCCCATTAAATCCTGAACCCACCACTGGTCAGTATTTAATATCGATACAGATTAACACAGAAAAGTAATGTAAAAAAGTAATGTAAAAGCAAATTTGTACACATTTCATCGAAACTAATATAAAAGTAACAAAAAAAAATGAAAAAAATAATCATGTATAAGAGTTCCTGTTTACAAATTAACACATTCACTTGAATCTTCATACAACTTCAACATTCAACTAAAGAGAAGTTATGAAATTCAGTAAATATTAAAATTTATTACTAAATAAAAAATGTAGTTGGAAAAAAAACTTAGTTCTGTCATATACCGCAGATACAATAATATGAATTTATGATTTCACTGTATCACCCCGCACGGTCATAAAAAATTGATTTGAAAACGTTTTAAATAAAAACAAAAAAGTATACACCAACACACTTTTCTATCGAAAATAAATCGTCTTAAACAGTTTGGTTTATAGATAGTCACTACACGGTATTCCAAATATAGTTTGTATGTAAATATAGTTTTATTCGCTGTCACTGTCGTACATCGCAATACACATTTCAATAAAACAAATACTAAAATGTCTGTTGTTATCCCAATAACTTAAATATATTAATAGGAAATGACTCAAATTATAATATTTGCATGATGCGTACATATTTATAAAATATATCAAGAAGAGACACCAATAAGCATTTTATACGCACATAAATAATATCAAAGTTTCATTATTAATATATTTAATTTATTTTCATTCAAACATTTTTTATGTATAATTTCAACACACAAATTATATTACTAATTTTATTTAAACTAGTACGCTAGCTTACATTATTTAAAATTAACTGTTTTAGAAAAAAAAATGCTTGTGTTTGTAAGAACAGACTGCTTTCTGCTTAAGTTAAAATTTAAATCGAATAAAAGAAATTCTTAGAATACAATTTTCCGACTTCGACATATTATTCTGTTGTCGTATATCTTAAAATACTTTATAAGCATCAAACCCACATTTTGTCATATTTTTTACATATACTAATTCGTTTAACTATTTAAAGAATAATTTCTTTTTGTGTCTAAATAAAACTAGAAGACAGAGTTCTGGCACTGTGTCTAAATTCACTTTCACAAATGAATTATTCTCCCGTCCCCCATAAGAAATGTTTCACATTTTATCTTCGCGCTGTAAGGATGATGGAATTTCCAAAAAATAATGCATAAGCAGCAATCAAAATGATCAATAATAATTGTTATTTAACAATATTTTGTGATAACTTCATGTTTCAACATATACAAGAGATTGCATTTCTTGATTTTGATTTCTCTGTTCTTCATAATTATCTACTCAACAGATGATTTACTTGTTACTAAAATTTTAAATACGTTTTTGTTAGATTGTTTGAAAATAAAAATACATTGAGATTCTTTACCTGATGAACCAAAATTCTAATAAACATTTTTCTACATATAAACAACCACAATAAGCCATCAACAACAAATAATAAATTTGTAAAAAAGTTCACTTCTTACAAGGCACTGTGTTTAAACTTTGTTCACACTTGATTTTTTTTAAACGCATTAAATGATTTTATTGTGTTTATTTCTTCTAACAATTCAGACTCTTGCCCACACTCTTCAGACAATTTACATTTCAAATTTTGATATATTTGTTTTTTTAAAGAATACCGAATTTTAAAAATATAACTTCTCGAAATGTTATTTATTTTAAACGTGTCTCGCCTCTTAAAATCTGATCATGCGCAATGCAGAGAAAAATGAAACAGTAAGAAAGATTAAGCTTATCTCATAAATACAAAAGTTGAATCTACATATAGGGTTGAATCTACATATTGATGTAACCTGAGTTTAATTTTAAGAAATAAAAAAATCTTTGGAATAAGCAATTCTGAACAATCGAGGGTAAAGACCTGTCAGGAATTTTGTTTTTTTCATTGCCTGCATGATTCAATATATAAATATTTGTATTATTGCATTGTATTTTACTCAATTGTGTTTGCTAGGTAATTATTCATTTTTGTAATACCTACTTTATTATTGCTCACAAACAGAAGAATTTTTTTTAAATATTTACAAAGTTTATTGTATTAACTGACCTTATAGGTATTTAATACTTTTTATTATATACAAGCGTGTTTATAAGTATAAAAGTACATAAGAGCTATTGCTAACACACTAATATACTATTAATTATTTTGCTACTTTTAAAATTTGAGTGTTACAATATATTCCTTAGTTATATTCTAAGGTTTAGTTTTATATTCTTTTAAATATTTTAATATTATATACATATATATATATATAATGTTCGAATCTGTTTGAAAAAAAAATATTTAATAGTTTTTTCTCAATAAGTTTGTTTTCATACCTGTATACCTAATTTCATAACATTTTCTTCGAAAATTTAGCATCGGATCTAAATATTTTTCCACGTTTAATTGGAAAAAGACTTAATAACTGCCATCAGTTTTGTTGTCTGTTACATATGAAAGTTAGTCATGAGTCTTTAATACCAAAATAATTCTCCGATTTCAGATAACTTATTAAGACATGAAAAAATATGTATTAAGAATAATAACAAGATAGATTAAGATAAGAAGAATACATTGAATACAAAAACCAATAAAAATTACAAATATAGTGAAAATAATAAAAAGATTGAAATGAAAATAGTCGGACATATTACAAGAAAACAAGGTAGAGATTATTTTTTGTTTCGAAACTGAATTTTAAATTTCTAAACACCGTCAAAACAATCGTGAATAATTACTTTTTCATTACTTTTGATTACGTTTTATGCATATTTTGATGTCAATACCATTATTTCAGAATTTTAAGATATAAAAAATACGATATTCATGAAATATGAAATTTCTGAAACATGAAAAACCGACTTATCTGCACAATATCAGTTTGTAGATGATGGTATTTCAGTGACGCTGGTATCGAAATGCGTATAAACCATATTCAAAATAAAAAACAAGCAATGATTGAATATAACTAATCATGAATTTTTCCATAATCTCTGGAGAGTAAAAATTCATTTATGGAGTGAATCTGTGTACAGTGGAAAAAATAGATGTTTGAGGAAGTATGGACTGAGCTGAAAAATAAAAAAAAAGTTCAAAAACAACTACTAAGTGGGCAAGAAATAAAATGATCAGATAATTAAATAAAAGATATCGGAAAAGAGGGATTGGAAGAAATTGAAAAAAAAATCAAATTTAAATGATTTAAAAGAGATTTTTAACCAACAATGAACTACTATAGTTAGAAGATTTATATATATGTATATGTATATATATATATATATATATATATATATATATAATTTTTGTTCCATCACAAAGTTCTTTGTTTATTATTTTCATGCAGTTATATGCAATTATTTCTACTAGACCATTAAAGCAATTATAATTATTGTATAAATAAAACAATATGCATTAACTGAAGTAAAACAGGTGTAAAAGCAGTTACGTCCACCTACAATCTTTTTTTGAAATATTTGCATTTTGCCTACTTTCACTTTTCAGTTCTAGAAATAATTAGAAACAAGTTTCCAATTTCGTAGCTGTTTTTTTTAATTAAAATCGATTATATTTACGACTATATACAAATATGAATTCTGATTTATGAAAATTATAATACGGGACAAACGATTTATCGCTAAAAATAAAATTCAATTTACTTGTTATTTTCGTTTTCGTCTGTCGCAAAAAAAAAAAACAAATAACATTTAAATAACGGGTTGCTAAAAATATATAAATAACAGTTTGCATTAAATATGTTAATGTTATCGATTTAAAGTTTATTTTTCAATTTGGAGACCACAGTTACAATATAAACATTGCATGTTTAATTTAAATAATATTCAATAATGGTAGTAGATACAATTTGTGATTTAAAATAATAAATTTGGCAATAAGTCTATGAAAAATATGCAAATAATGTTTTAAGTTCAATATTAATAATAGATACAATTTTATAAACTGTAACAAGCGAAACTTCATATATATTAATGAGGAATAATCTTGTATTCAATATTAATCATTATAAACAGGCTTACTTAGATATTTTTTCTCAATACATTTATTAAGAACTAGTTACACTAATGACAGATTTCTTCACTCAATGAATAGTAAAAGTTATGAGTAAAAGTATTCAATCTGTATGCAAAATAAATAGGAAATGCGTTTCATTTTGTGTGACTGTGAGTGTGTAAATACATGAAACAAATTATATTTCAATATTTCATAAAAAAATCTGATTCGCTTGAAACTGACATCGATTTAAAAAATTACATTTTTATATAATACTCTCAGAAAATACCTGCATATAAAAAAAAGAAAAAGTATTGGCGTTCAACACGACTATCGAATTATTAATAAACCAATAAAATATTATTTAAGCTTTCACTATCACAAATCGGTTGATAACACGTAACATTAATAAGTTGTTTTCGATGCATTCGAAGCAAGTAGATTACAAAGAGAAAATTCTTTCTTCTAAATTTAGAAGTCAACGAACAATAAATATAGTTCTGTGAATAAAAATATAAAAAAGAGAACACATTTATATGAAAATACCTGACAAAGTACACATAAAAGTTCTTCTTATACAACCTAAAAGGTCACGGTCCTTCGTGTTTAAGAATTTACACTTGAGAATACTGCAATTATAACAGTGATCGTGGCAGAAAAACTGTTGATATGCTTTGCTCGATCAACCTTCATAGCAATAAATTTCATACCGAGCGAAACTAATCTCACAATGGCTGTCGAAATTGACGTGCACGGTGAATAATTCGAAACAGAACCGATACACAAAACAGCATTTAATGAAATTGAAAACCATCGGAATGAAATAATTAATGAAATTAAATTAATTTGAAGAGTGTTATGAGGAAAAAATAGTTTTGCGCTCGTTATTTACACTCGTGTCATTTCAGCCGACCAAAAAAAAAATAAAATAAAATAAAACACAACGGCATTATTGACATAGAAGTGCAATTGTTATGGCAATGCACGTTTTGCATATAATGAACGGTTTTACATAAAAAAAAACAACTGTTAGTGTTGTTTGAAACGTTTAAGTAAACTGTCTTGTTTGAGTACCATATTAACACTTTAAGACCGCGTAGTAACAAATGTGCACATCATATAAATTATGATTTTAAAAAAGATCGCACTTATTTTAAAAATACGACCTGATGTACTCTTTACTCAACATCTCCTTACATATTAAATTACTCGACATTTCGTCGTAAAAATCATGAGTTTGTCTTGGTCATGTATTAAAGAATGACTTATTGTCAGAACACTCAGGTATCAATTCCAGAAAGCTTCTTACATCCCGTGTGTATTAAAATTTACAGTATTTTTTCTAGAAAAACTAAAAATGCCACATTTCTTATCGGAAAACTGAACAGAAATATATTATTTCAATGATTAATTACAAATCGAATCCAGAGGTGTTCAATTAACATATTAAAATAATTTCCCTAACACATTTTCGCCCTCTCAAAACTGTATACAAACATTACTATTTATTAACTATGATTTCTCTAACATTTAAATATGTTCCTATGTCAGAAAATAGTTTATTTTTACCAAAATTATAAAAAACTGATTTAATATAAAACAATCGATTATTTAACCAGATTTTCTGTTATATCTATCTATGATTTTCGCAACCCTTTAAAACTATATTCCTATTGTTATTTTCCAAAATCTAAAAAACTTCGATTAATCTTTCAGTAGCTTCTATTCTTTATATTTCAAGTCTCGAAACCTCAATACTAGAGAACACAAACGTTTTTTTAACCGTTTTTGGTTTTGGCTGAGAGTGTCTCAGTCCTCCGTAATCTTTCTGTAATTTGTCGTGCGTTGGGAAAAGTTCCCTATGACCTAGACTTTTTCCTGATTGTGTAAACATTTTACTATATTTCTGTCATATCTTAACTTTGATTGCTGCAAACGCTCTGAAGATGAACTAAGAGTCTAAACCAGTATTTCCTATAGTAGGCGATACCGCCCCCTTGGAGTACTGGAGCGATCCAGGAGCGCGGTAGTAGACTCGAAAGCAATCAGTGAGCATTGAATAAAAATAAGAGGGTGATGAAAGTATAAAGAAAGAAAAAAAATTTTCACAAACCATTCGTACAAGTTTCATCTACTGTGTTTACATACAGTTAAATTCGTAGTGATTATTTTCCAAATAAACACACATAATGCATGTTATAACGGATATGCGGTCAAGTACGCCGACAAGTCTTATCAAACAAGTATTGGGATGCGAGCGTGTTCGGGAAGTCCGGGAAAAAGGTAAATTTCCAAGAGGGCGTTGAGTAGTTTTTTTTTTGAAAGGGAGGCAGTAGGCCAAATAAGTTTGGGAATCTCTGGTCTAAACCGTTTGTAAGAAAGAACAATAAATAAATTATTTCAAATCATTTCCAAAAACACAAAAAAAAATAATTTAACAGATATATACTGAAGACTCTTCACAATCTTCGACATCTACCTGAAGATGGAACATGTGCCGAAACTATTAGAAGAGAACAGGCACTCAGTTGATCCAAAAAGACGAATCCGTCCACGACAAAAATCGCATACTTCACAAAATGTTTTCACGCACAAAAATGCAACATTCGAAAATCATTATATACAGCAGTTTTATTAGAAAATACCGATATTTTAAGAGAAATTAATAGGAGATAAACAAAATATATTTAGATTAAAAAAGTCTTGTCAGTGTCGACCTAATTCAGTCCATCTCTAAGAACTGAAAAAATCCATACATACATTAACAATCAACTGCTACAAAACAGTTCGTTTTTAATTAAAACATTTTTGGTGTATGAAAACGTATGTAATTTTCAGAAAATATTTTTTATATGAATCATAATTGTTTTAGTTTTGATCGAGATTGGACGATACATTTTTTATCAGTTAATGCATCGTTTAAAAACATAGACACTTAAATACATTTTTATGAAATTTAATTCGAATATATTTTTAGAGATGTACAAAAACTCGTGACTGAGTGTATATATATATATATATATATATATATATATATATATATATATATAAATCATTTCAATAATTGTAATAGAAATATTCAATACCAATTATCAAATGATTCAACAAATTAAAGACGCAAAGAGTTTAACCATTGATAAAAAAAATATAAATTGGTTAAATAGCTTACATTAGATAACCGGAAAATAAAAAAACATATATCAACTAGTTCTTAGTGATTTAAAAAACAACTTTTTCATAACACTTCTTATCCTTGAATCGATATTTTATTTCCTGCAACTTTTACGATTCCAAAAAACTGAATTTTTCTCATGCACATCCTGTTCTACTTGAATCAAAACAACTATAAATCTATATATAGTATATGTGTATTTAGATATTGAATTTTAAAAAAATACCTATTTCAATAATTAATGTCATACTTAATAAGCGTTTCAATTAAATGTCATACACTGTAAAAATCCATACACTCAAGACCTATTTGTGACAACTTGCATCGACCTTGTATATATTTACAAGCATTGAATTAAATCATTTACAGCATAAACTATAAAAAACATTCAAGCAATATGATATTTAGTTAAAAAAAAACTATGTACGTAACGAGTCATGCGAATTTGCATACTGCTGCTCTTGACTTCTATGTCGAAATCATATTATTACTACTAGATACTATTCAATTCTTAGAAAATAATCATATATATATATATATATATATATATATATATATATATATATATATATATATATATATATTACCGCAAAAAGATTAAAAAGTATCATTTATATTTGTAGACTCACACAATGTCTCAAGTAAATAATATTTTTAAAACTAGTACCATTTAAAAATAATGTAGAATGAATAATGTCTAAATGAAACAACACACTTCCGTCCATTTAAAAATCTAGTACAGAAAATTATAGACCGAAAATGATAGATCCGTCACATGAAATGTACAATGATTATGCAAAAAAATGGCACACATTTCGACAAAGTAATATTTCATTATATTTTATGAGCGGCATTGTGCACATACTGACTAACATCTAATTTGTGTGCATGTCGGGTTGTATACAATAAACGAGTGACAAGAATTCGTCCTAAAAATCGCTTTTATATAAGTAGAGTAATACAGAAAGCATTTCGAACTCAAATCACACGCATTCGTTTAATTTATATGCATCTATGTGCGTTCATGCAAATATATGTATATAAATCAGTAAATACATGTGTTATAAAAATTCTATCGCGTCAAATCGTATCAAATTTTAATGTGTTTTGATTGGGAAACAGATATATTAAGAATGAGGAATCAAACTCAAATATGTTAATCTTAAAAATATAACATAAAACAATCATTTTTAAACACATTTTAATATATGCTAATATTATACTGTTAATAATTAAACTCGAGTGTATTTTTTGTCCTAAAACCCGCTATTCGTTAAAATACAATACAGTTAATTAAAAATGAAACAAAAATTTACTACTGTTATCAACTACTACTGACATATAATCAAAAATATTATATTAACAAAATAAAGTAGGAAAAAATATTTTCTATGCCTTAGCATTCGAAATGCACTCACGAAACACTCAAAAATGATAATTATTATTTATTAAAAATTTTTGGTCAGAAAAAAATGTTCAGTTTGTGGAATGAATGAAAAATTCAATTATGAAAATGAATTCATCCACAATGCTAGAACTATTAGGTGGAAAAAAAATAGAATTAATAAATAGGTTGAATTTATTTAGAGTGAACATTTATAACATAGTTATAGTTTAATAACTTGTATGAACCTGCCTATAAAAACTGTCTCTTAAAATATTACCATAAAACAAATCTCTGAAATCAACGACAAACAATAATAACGAAAGTCCTGTTCTAATTTTTAAAATGTATTTTTCTACAATAGACAACATGATTATTCATATATTTCCAACTCCATTAACTCTAACTTGATTCAATATATTTTAAGAAAAATATTCTACTTAAGTATAAATTACATTTAAGTACGTATTAGAAATACAATCTCAGGGAAAAATAATTAAAATTCAAAATTCGTTGATAAATGCTGTTTTTAAATATTTAAAGGCGTTGTAGTACTTAATATGGTGTCCAAACCTTAAACTTAAATTTAAATTTAAACTTGATTGTTTTTTTCAATTGATAATTTCAGCTAAGTTGCTTAATATTATTAATTATTATGACAATAGATTTGAATATAAAATTAGCCCGATCATATCTAGAAAAAAACATTTTTTTTAATTTAAATGAATAAATGATAATTAAATATGAATATTCATTCCAATATTCAACATCCTGTGCAAATGTTAAACACGACAGCCCTTTTACAATATTCAGATATAATTCATACAGTTACACATACTGTTGACAGTTACACATACTGCACAAAAAATGAATTAGAAGATAGTACAAAACAATTAATCAAAGAGAGAAAGAGCGAATCACACGTTTATAAAAAACATTATGCTTTTGTTTCAAACATAGAAATCTGTAATAGTTTTGTTATCAGTCAACTTTGATATTGCTATATTTTTATATCGCAACAACTGACAAAATATGAAACACGTTTAGGTGGGGATCACAATTAAGTTCTCTAAAATGGTAAAAAAAATCTTAATGAAATCGTGTACAAATATTCCTCTATTCATAAACTATTCACTCAAAAAATTGAAATAATTCAGTTTTTTTAATATATTTTTCTGTTAGATATGTTCTTTTTCTTCTACGATGGCGCTCCAACCCAAATCGAGCCTTGCCCTCCTCAATTTTCTGCCTCCATCCCTCCGCCTGGCAGTTCTTCTCCAGTTCCTTACTCCCAACAATTCCACTGCACCCTTCTCTTCTACATTGTCTATCCATCAAAGCCTTGTTTTGGCCACAAGTCTTCTCCCGCCTGGTTGTCCATCCAATGCCCTTTGTAGTACTCTTGAGTCCGGCATCCGCTCAATTATATTTGTTAATGTGATGTTTTCCCATACTTTCATATTTACAACTGTGTTTATTATATTTTGTAAATAATTTTGCAATTCTTTTTGCTTAAAAAAAGCATTCTACCCTTTTCAGCAAAGTCTTCGATACATTCTTTTATCTACGACTAATTCATCAAAAGAAACTTCATTTAAGTCGATTCATTTTACGACTGTACCAACATTTTGACTCGCATTTCTAACTGAATGTATTCCTTATACTTTAACAACATATTTCTTATAATTTCTCATCGTCATCATCGGAAACATATTGAACATTTTCTTCTTCAAAGTATTTTATTCCGAAACCATTCAAAAAAATTCTTATTTAAGGAAGCTTATTCTGCACTGTCATCTTCTAAAGTTCTATGATCTTTCATTTTCATAACCGACCTCTTTTATTTATTACCATACATGAATGGATGTATACATCTATTCGATCATATCTATTGGTTGCGTTTTGAAAAAAATATTTCTCATTTATCATTTTTCTCACTTTTTTACTAAAAATAAAATATGTTGCAGATTAACAATCTGGAGCGAATGCGAACAGTAGTAACTTTAAAATATATAATAATTTTTCACAGTTGTAATTATTGAATTAAGTTTTGAATTTTATAAATATCGAATTGATACTGACTTGAAAAAACAGTAGATCAGTCAATTGGAAAATTTTAAAGATCTTTAACTAGCAGTGCATGGATAAAAGATGGATATGAAATACATATAACAAGAATTTCTGAAAAATCATAATAAAATAACTTAAAAAAACACTATTAATATAAAAAAGAATGGTTACGACTGAAAAAAAATACTTCCGTTTAAAATTAAAAAAAAGTTCAAAAACTTTCTAATTTATACTTCGATTCTTTAAAAGAAGAAATATACGCGAGGGACTTTCTTTCTTGTCAAAAAAAAGAATATACGTAACGAGTAAGCAGGTGTTACCGTACTTACGAGGACATAAAATTCAAACCATAATATCAAAACTGATGTTGAGGAGCTCGACACACATTCGTACAGCGATATTTTTGGTATGCGCTCATCAACCCGCGCGATTGTCATCAATGAATAAAGTTGTTGGCCTTGCTTTATGCGCTCCGTTCTCCACGCATTCGCGACCCTCCTTAAATAATTCACCTCTTTCAAATATTTCAAGACCACGACGAACGAATTTCCCTGTGTTCGGCTTGAACTTTTAAATTTCTTGTAGGTTTTACGTTTTGTTTTTTTTTTTTTTTTGAAAATGCATGCAGTATACACAGACATTTATAAACGTCGATATCGTTTTCCAATATTTTATTTCTGTACAAAACATTCGTTTATGTTTACAGAACTGTGTGTCAAATTAATGAACAATTCAATACTAACCTTGCCATTCCAAATAAGGCGTTTCAAATTAACATAAATATAAATTTAAATACAACTTATTTCTTGGATTCTGCACGGAATACACATTACAACTAGTAACAGTAGAAAAATCAATGAAAAAACTTTAAGTTTAAGTTACACTAACAATAAATTAAAATTAAGTTGTCTTATAAATTAGTTATCTTATAAGTTAGCATAAAACTCTCATCTAGATATTTTAATTGTTCCCTTAAAAAAAGATAATAACAATGAAAAAAAATCAAAAACATTTCTCAAGTCATCAATTTAAATATCTAAATATTTAAAAATAATTAAGTTTATCGTCGATTACTATACTGAATGTAAATAAAATGAAAATATTCAAATTGTATATCTTTATGTATTGTTTTCATCTGTATTCCTTGTTTATGGTTGCTCTGTGCGAATCCCAGAAGTCTCATACGTATTCCTTCTATGGCCGGTTTTGAGTTTCATCATTTTCAGGTAAATTATTAGGTCTGTTTTATATGTACTCTGCACTTTGAGTTTGATAACTTTACTCCGAACTTGTTTTTATCGAACAACTTAGAGTAAGCTTAGAGTAAATCATATAATTAATGTCAACA
This sequence comes from Acanthacorydalis orientalis, assembly GCA_034766995.1. Taxonomy (NCBI): domain Eukaryota; kingdom Metazoa; phylum Arthropoda; class Insecta; order Megaloptera; family Corydalidae; genus Acanthacorydalis; species Acanthacorydalis orientalis. The sequence goes on from CM068316.1 coordinate 48,724,057, forward strand.
CTTTATTTGTATACTTACGTTCAACTCTGATAAATTTGAGCAGATTCATCAATTGATGTTGGACAATTATCAATAAAATTAATTTCGTATATTTTTTTATCACACAATAAATCGTATTCAAAATTAAGGTTAGTTCCAAAATATATATTTAACATTTAAAACGTTACTCTAACAAAAATCAAGAGTAAGTTCAGAGTAAAAAAAAAACTCCTGTTCCGAACTTATTCTAAACAGTTCGGTGAAAATCCCGAATAAGAGAAGAATCAGAGTACATATCGAACAGAAAAGTGTAAAATTTCTTACTCCGAGTAAGTTCAAAGCACACATCGAACAGACCTATTGTACTGAAAATTTTCATAACGAGCTCATAACGAACATAGCTTCCAGAATTCATACAGAACAATCAATAAATTTCGCTCTGACGTTTCTCAAAACAATTACAAGTCACCTAGAAACAACACGGGTAAAGAAAACGCAATGGCAGCTAGATCTATAAATGAACCAAAAAATAAAAAAATGAAGAAAAGATTAAAATACATTTTGTTATATCTTCATAACATTTCATTGTACTTCTTTGGAATAATATTCGTTCACTTTGTAAATACATTTTGAAATATAATACTTTTATTTGTGGGTCATCGTCATATTACAAAACAAATAAATGCTTTTCTCCATAAATTATTTGGAACATACTTCTTCAGATAAATTCGCATGTTAAATTGAAATCTGTTAACTAATAATAAATTCAAAGGAAGTTACTACGAGTACTACACATAACAATAAAAACATACGATTTATTATGCATAATAAACCGCATATTTACAATAATCTCGCGCTCGTTTATATTCCAAACATTTAACTATTTTATCATCCGTGTGTAAGATTTAACGATACAAGTAAAGAACACGGTTCGATGTTTTCATTGCATATGTAATTCCGCGTTACACGTTAGAAACATTGTGGTTTTATATTCAACGATTTTATACTTATAAATTCGGTCTGATGATGGAGACCGATAAAAATCTATGTTTACGTGTCTGTTTCCTACAAAACCACGACGAGCAGACCGTTCCGAGGACGGTTGTAACACAATGTGGGTTACTCTGTCATTCAATACACACAACAAATCCCGTTATTGTGGCCCCAGCTATGCGATCGTGTCGGTGTACACACACACACATGTCTAGTGTACCACGTTAAGAATGAAGTTAAATCCGTGCAGAATAATAACAGGCGAGATCATTTTTTTACATTCTTCGTTCGCTTGTTTTGTATTTGTTTGCAGTGGACATGTAAGATTTTCGGCCACGGCACGTTTTAAACTGGTATTCGGCAAATTAGGTTCTGTTCGTACAGAGCGGTGCTTTCATAATTGTAATTGAGTTCTTCGAATCCTATTCTTCTTCGTATTAATTTCCAAATTGAATATTGCAATATCACATTTTTAAAGTTATAAAATTAGTAAATAGTTTGTTTTTTAGAATCAGTGGATTTTTCAGAATCTCTATTATTCTCTAATTACAAAAAATAATATTATTTACATCTAAATAGAAACTGGCTACGGATGTTAACGTGCCGGTTAATTTTTGGAAGCAATTTATTCATCTTCCGATGACCGATGTGGTGCTCAAAGTATTAATGAAACATTACACTTATTTCGGCAAAAAAAAAACTCAAAACTATCATTTACCACACTCAATTGAAATATATACATATATGTGTGTGTGTGTCTTATATTGAAAAATAAACTTAACTTATATCAAACAGTATTTATAAATTCCATCAAATATGAAAAAATCAATCATTTATTTAGATTCATTTATTTAGAATACAAAAAAAATATGAAAATAATAAAACAAAAAAATATATATTTTTTCTTTGTGTATGAATATATATATATATATATATATTATATATATATATATATATATATATATATATATATTTATAATTTAGCAGTTTCAGGTATTAAAATATTCAAAAAGAAAGTGAACAAAGCCCACGCATATTTTCTAATGATAACCTTTAACACTCTGTTACAATTGCTTAATAGTTTCACACAAAACAGACACAGATATCAAAAATATATAGTAAAAAATGAATTATTTATAAATAATTTGATAAGTATAATTAATATACGACAATCACTACTTCCAAATTCTACAATAAGGCTGTAAGTTCGTGGAATGTAAATTTACATACATTTTAAATGAGAAAAAAAAGTAAGATAAGTCGTTTAAACGTTGAACTGACGTTAAAATAGTTTAACATCTTACACAGTTAATTTTTTATCGTATTTTAAATTTCAAAAACTAACATCGTTCGTTTGAAACAATAATAACACAAATCAAATTTATTGAGTTTCACATTTTAGCATGTAAGAAGAAAATATTTTCGATTTCCTTTTCGGTGAGAATCCTAATAGAATCGGATGACCGTTGAGCATTAACTAAACTGTCTTTTACTTTTGTATCACATCATTTAATCGTTGTCATTATAAAATTTAAACTATTATGAGCTAATACACTATTTATACGCCAAAATGACAAAGTCGATTAATATAGAAAAAATAGATATAAAGTAAGTTTCCTGATGAGCATATAAATTACTGAACTAAAACGCAAATATGACTTACTGGTAATCACGTGAATTATACCTGCAGGACGGAAGTAAAATTGATCAAAAATAGTGTAACATTTCTTTTATTAAAATTTAATCTGATTAAATTTCTACTAAATTCCGATGCATCAATATACTTCGGTTTCTACTTAAGAATATCTCCAATTAATCAATAAAAATATGTTGTGCATTCTTGCATTCAAACACAAACAACATAACTAATAGAAATCCGTCGCTCATTTTCACTCGTTCTAACCACTAGATCATTATTTAAATTATAAAAAAAATTCAACGACAGAGAAGGTATAATACGTGATGTCTTTGCACTTATAATCACGGAGTATTCGTATTTGGATAAAGGTTGACAAAATAAAACGAGATATAACTGTTAATGACCAGTTCGTAAAACTAGCTAATAAATATGGATACATGCGTTATAATTTAATCTTAGAAACTTTTAATTTCCAAATCAGAAAGGAATCGTTCAATCTTCTAACACTTGTCAATAGTGAACAGTATATTAGTGAGTATAATAATTATTTCATTCTCTAGAAAGATAGAGACATCAATTTACAGTCAAACACCAATTTCAGCCGCACATCAGACTGAATATGGAATATAATTTATTATAATATATTATCAAAACTTTAAATTGTAAAGAAAATAAATACATGCTTATTATTTGTACAAAAATAAATTTATAAAGTTTTTTAAAATGTTTGCGAATTTTATATTTTGTTTGACTGGCTGTAATTTGGATCTGAGAGGAAATGTTGTCTCTACTCTCTAGTTTTCTCTCTCTCCCTCTCTCTCTCTCTCTCTATATATATATATATATATATATATATATATATATATATATATATATATATATATATATATAACTTTTCACCCTTCATTTTATACTTTTTGATTATCTTTTCTTGATATACAAGAACAATTGTCAAATTTTCTACACCAAAATTTTTGAGAACGATGACATCGTTATTAAAATTCGCATAAGCAACAATCAAAAATGATAAGAAACAATCAAAAATCAACGACGAAAAATGATAATTATTTATTGAGCATTTTAATCAGATTTCTTTTTATTATTTGTGAAATGAGAGAAAAGTTTATTTATGGAAGGAAAAATCTTATATTACACATTAAATCTGATTTTCAAAAGTGAGGAATCTTTGTTCTAATTTTAAAATAAGTAGACTTTTTTGTAAATAATATACGTTAAAAAAATCACATTATAAAATAATTAACGAACTGATATCTTGAAATGATCTAAAAAGGATATCTGGACTCAAAACACTCTGCACTAAATTTTATTTTATTTGCTTTTTGCAACGTTCGCGGTAATGTGACATTTGAGAAAGCAACATTCGAGAATATTAATCTGAAAATACGTCGTTCATAAAACAATATGCAATTCTACTATGACCTTCGTTTCGAATCCTCTAGTGCAATCATATTCCACCAACTTAAATGGTTGTAAGGGGAGAAGCTATGCATAAGAATTATCTGAATCCTTAAGAGATAAATTGTATTTTGTTATCAGTGGCGTAACTATAAACAGAGATACGCAAATGAACTATCTGTACGACTAAAGCAATGCAAACCGATTTTACTGTATGTCTAATATTAACTTAAACGAACTATCTTTATCCCGAAAATTCGCACTAATTTCATTCTAAAAATACACTTTATAAAATCATCACAAAAAAAACTAAATACGCGCAACGCTTATATTAATAGTATTCTGAAACAATTTAAATAGAAAAAGACGAAATTACTCACATTTATTCACAACATCAATAAACGAAATACAGAAAAATGGAAACCTCTTGTGGATGTTCAACTTTTTTTATGTAAAATTAATTACAAATATAAATAGAGATTTATCAATGTATACATTACATACACACAGATATATATATATATATATATATATATATATATATATATATATATATAATTATTAAATATTAAAATTTATATAATTGATTTAATCTGTCATCTAACCAGGAAATACGATAAAGAAAAAACAAAAACCCATACTCAATGTCAAAAAAATCTATTATTAAAAAACAAATGGTTGAACTTGTTCTCTGATCAACAATCGTACATGAAATTTATTACACCGCGCGGAATATCTTTCTAAATTACAATCATTATCATTTATTTACCTGTTGATATTTGATTAAACAAGAACAGACGATTAAATAAAAATAACGAACTGGTAACAAATTGGCTCGATTCATTTATCTTCAGGTATAGAAAAAAAAGATTTCTGCGAGGCATGAAAAATTGAACTTGGAACAGAATAAAACCGCGTCCAATTTTAAACGCCAAGGCCACACGAAAATTATTCCTAATGACAACTACTTAACCGAACAATGGCTAAAAACGGGCGTGTTAGTTGTTAATTAATCGCTGTCGTTGCACACGCACCATATAAAGTAATTTTCGACGAGATATATACATTAATAATGATAATAATTCGAAAACACCGGGTGTATATAATGCCATGTAATATTTTTCAATGTTATTTTCGCAACTGATTTTGTCTATTACTTAAAAGCGCGTCAATGACACCATAAAGATATTAAATGTAATAACTAAACTTTAATTGAAATTACAATCTGGTCTAATTAACTTTTTTTCATTTTTAATTCCAGTGACGGAATCCAAAACACTTATTCGTTGTTCGCCAATTGAATATGAGGTTCAAAATAACAAGTGTCCCTGAGAATAATTCCATTCCCAACTAAATGCGTATAAGAAACAATCAAACATAATTAATGATCATAAATTCAACATTTTTGATGAGAAAAAATGTAGTGGTCGTTTGGGATGAAAAAAGAATTTAGCCACAATGTCCAAACTGCATTGTCTCAATAATAGAAAAAAATAATTATACCAAATGTAAAAATAATTCTTTATTTTTTTATTCTAAATAAAGAAATTATTTTAACTTTTCAGACGAAGAACACATTTTAAAAAATTAAATGCATTAACAGAACAGATTTAAAATGTATTTTAAGAAACACTAGTAACATTTTTTAAAAAAAACAATAATCTTAAGAAACTAGAAATTCGAAATTTTTATTTTACATATTTTCTGAATTAGTAACACAATTTCAAATCATTTCTTGATTAGCAATTAAAAGTCGATTTTTAAAATAATTTCAATTTTAATTAAGAATACCGATTACTGTAAATGACTAGCAAGTCATAAAATGGAAAATATACAAGAACTGACACGCTTACCGATTTTAATATTTCTCAAAGAAAAAACAATTTCCGCAAACCAAAAAGCAATCAATAAAACGATCCATCAAGCAAAAACAGCTGTATCATTTAAATAAAAAAACGTTATAATATTATCGAACTAGCTATCGAAAAAATACTGCAAATAAATTCGACATTGAATTTTAAATACAGGAAATAATCAATATGATTTCAATTCGACCAAACCATATTAATGGTATTAATCTCTATACTTGTTTTCGTCGATATTTAACTTCACAGTTCTCGATAAATGTTACAAAAACACACGTCGATGTAATTTATTCGAAAATTGTAAACGTTTCGTTATAGAAATTCGACACAACATTAAACGTTATCGAGTTTATAAAAAGTGTAACATTTTTTATAGACATATTTTAGATAAGGAACATAATTTAAAGGGAAATTATTTACTTCGGTACATTTAGTATAACGTCATGACTTCATTATTCGTATAGTATGCTGATAATTAATTTACATTTGTTTAATTCAGAATTACCTTCAATATTTAATTAGATATACATTTACTATCGACGGAAAAAAATTATAGTTTTCAGTTGCATTCATGTCGCTGTATATAAAAGTGTTCATATTTTTTTGGTATAAAATTGTAACATGCGTTTGTTTTTATGGGTACAAGTATCGTACACCACTGTATTTGTTTCGATACAACAGTCACGCATCTCATCTTTAACTGTAGACAAGCATCAAACAATTACCAAATTATACGAGACATTACGTCATGAAGCGGTACGACAATCAAACATGATACATAAATAAGGAAGTGGTTTAATCTGGACTCTTGTTGGACACCGAGTTGTGGTCACTACTGACGACCCGTTTTTTGCCACTCGATAATTTATATGTATCATTTAACCAAATCACCATAAATATTCAAATGATCATCATCAAAAACATCATTAAAATTTAACTCTGAACCTCTGAAACCAATAGCTTTAAAACTTCGTATCATTCTTCTAAGTTATTTCTTCTTTCGTTCTTTATTTCTACACGTGTTTCGTTATATGAAAAGAATTATGACGTAATCGCCCTAGATATAAATGAGTAGAAAATAAAAATCTAATAAAACAAATTTTACAGTATAACACTTACACATAATTAACAGAATACTAAATTATCCTGTTTCGAATATTTTTCTTCATTATTTGTTCATATAGTAGATAATAACGATACAAAGAAGCAAAATTGATTGAATGAAAATAATATATATAACGGTTAATTAATTTCTTAAGACTTTTACAAAATCACAGAAAAATAATTAACTATTTACAACAACCATTTTTCTCTAATTGTTAAAATCAAGCTAAGAAAATAATCACATTTTTTTGCATCTTCATTTCTAGAACTATAAAAAAGTGTAATCATAGATAACGATCTTGTTTTTAAATAGTTTGAGCCTTTGTTGATCTTCCGTTTTCTCAGTAAACGTATTAGAGATATTCCTCTTTGTACTAATAAACATACAACGTTATAAACTGATAAATAAATATAACTGAGAAGGTATCGGTGATAACTACCTTTTTAGAATGAAGACAACTACATGTTAGATTAATACTTTTACGAAAAAAAAAATGTAACTGATTTTCTCAAATATTTCAATCTCAGTATCGCAACCCGTTTTTATATCTGTCACTTCGCATGTAGACGATAATCACTATAACAATACTTTTTTTGTTTGATCTGAAATGTTGTAAACAAATCAAAGTGTTGTCAACTGTTTATCTCTACGGCTGCTAGGCAACGAGTTAGCATGTTTGGTACTCGTACTAAAGAACGCAGATATTCATAAGACGTCGTGTAACAATGTGAAAACAGATTTACTATCTCTACCGATCTGGAGGTGTGTGGATCCCACTTTTAATATATGCCTGCATAATCTCTTTTACGTCTTAGCTTGCTTGTGTCTTGATTTCCATTAATGAAGAAACAATTTCAAAAAACAGATAAACTTGATGAATGATTGATATGTTAACAAGATATTTACTTTAAATTTTTGAACCGAACAGGTTATGTAGAGATTGATGATAACAAATTGCTTCTAAAAATCGAGTCGTCTGGCTCTAAGTTTTCAAACTATTTTTCATTAACAAACTTCAATATAGTCTTATATATATATATATATATATATATATATATATATATATATATATATATATATGTATATAAAGATTGTATTTTTCATTTATATAATTTTTGTTGTCCATTTCTAAACACATATATTTAAATGAAACTAATTAAGAAATAAACGACTTAAATATAAATAAGTACAAATCAAAAATCCAGTAAAATAGATTTTGCAATACAACATTTACACATAATTTAAAGAGTACTAAATTACCGTTTCAAGCATAAAAACATTTTCTTCATTATTTGTTCATATACTCCGTACTTTAATAATAATTACTGTATTGTTTATTAATTCAATGAATTATGTAAAATGATGGGAAAAACGAATCATTAAAATGTCATTTAGTTCATCGCTGGTAGTAGTCTATAAAAAAATGTTTTTTTTTCAATTCCATATTGAGACCAATACATGTAAGTAGTAAAATTGAAATAGAACGAATGCATTTTAAATTACAAGTACATTATTATAAAAAAAAGTTTGTCAATTACACAGACGTTATACTTCTTAAATGCTGTAATTACATGTAATGAGTTTTCGTTGCAGTAAGTATATTACTAAAACTGCATTTTGGACTGAATTGGATTTTAAACAAAGCCTGTAACACATAAACGTGACACAAATGTGACACACACAAAATACGTTTTTCAAATTGTTTGAATCCAAATCTCAGCAATTATTTTTGTACTATTTACATCCTTAAAAAACAGATGAACAAACTTAAGAAATAAATTACAATTACTTTTTAAAATATTTTACACTATTTTTGGTGGACAACTTAACTTTTATATATATATATATATATATATATATATATATATATATATATATATATATATATATATATATATGAGAGAGAGAGAGAGCAAAAGAGAGATGCACGAAAAAACATCGTGCTTTTGCACAAACCTGCTCTTGGTCTTTATTATTGACAACATTTAAAAAGATACAAAACTGAATTACATTTTTAAAGGCAATAATGACTACAAATAAGACAACGAGTCATCACACACGTTTTGTTGTGCTAGTCATACTTGATAGTGCGAATATTTCTCTGAACATCTGATACAATACTACATTCATGTAAAGAACGCACTAATAGAGTTACACTTAAATGGTGTTACAGGATAGTGTGATCTCTACAAGCGAAAGAATCGCAGTGTCTTGAAGTTTGAAAGCTAAACGCTACCATAACGCTACCATCGTACTCTAATAATGGCATCAATACATAAACTTTTTATTTCCCTTTAGAATTACTCTCTTTAATTGCACTCATTACAGAATTTAAACTCATTTTTTTTATTTATATAAGTAATATAAAAAAAAAACTGTAAATCTCTTCTGACAATAAAAGAAAACTGTAACGAGATGCCAAAGTAAGAGTACAAATCTTTGAGCATTAAATCTACCAAAAGCAAACGTTGAATTATACATTTTATAATATAAATTTAAAATTTTACACTTAATGCCGAACTTTACAGACGTAACCAAAAACAAATATTCAAGTAGTTGGATTTCAAATTCCTATAATATTTAAATTATTGTTTTTAGAAAACTGTCTTCAAGATAAACGCCCACAATATCAAATATAAATATAAAAAGGGATTGAAAGAGCGTGTAATTGAAATTAAAAAATATTTAACTTAAGAATCTCTAGAGATTAAATTTCAAATCCATAACTACGACATTAGAACAAAATATTTCAAATAATCTTTGCTACGTTAAAATATATAATAAAATATATCCTGCACGGTTTTTCTCCAGTGAAAACAAAACAGAAGCGGTAACTGTTTCAAATTGAGTATTTTATCGAATATAACGATGACCTATCTAGCTTTGAGGTATAATTTTTAATGTGGAAGATATTATCCGCAACGTAAATTGTTTCAGAATGATTAATCATTATTAATAATTTAATCGAAAGCATTTTTTAGTAAATTAATGGACATCAAACGTATTTTATAAAACGTTTGAAAAGTGCTTGTGATAACAAAAATTGATTAAATGCTATTTTCTTCCTAAATAAATATATATTATTGAGAAATTGTTTATTTACAAAGGATTCATATTCATTTAAAATTTATATTAATTTATTCTTTAAATAATATATTTGTTTACAAAATAGCAAATTTAAAACTTGTTTTAATTAATACTACTTTCTCTACATTTCATATTGGTATTTTTTAATACTTTTGATTGTTGTGTATTCCACATTACATGTACTATTTGTTAAAATGAATAACTTTAGATTACTTTAGGTTTGTGTTAAATATGATTTAAATAATAACAATGATAAGTATTATCTTTGTTATAGGTAGGTTATATCTAGCCTCTCGAATTTTAGATATTTTTTATAAGGTGACAAGAAAGTAAATGCTTGTACATTTATTAAATAAAAAAATATTAAATTATTTAAAAATTTTAATAAATTCTCCGTCAGCCACGACAAAACTGTGAAATGAAAATACGAAACAGATCTGTATTACAAAAAAAAAAATAATCACGTGTCGAACTCGTAGCTGAAAATATTTTCTTTTTTGGAATACTGCTTAATAAATATTTATTATATAAAAAATACACAGTTTTTTTAACAAACCTTCTAATATCTGATACGTCTCATTAGCGAAAACAGGTAAGCCGAATAAAGTGATTAAAGAAAAATTCGACAAAATCTTCTTAACACTTCTCATAATGAAAACATAGCACACACCACACGTAGTTATCTAAAGTTGACACTTCTCGAAATCACATTTTATTAATAAATATTAGTAAAGGCGTTACGAACACAACGCTGCTCAAATAAAAATAGACACTAATATATATGTATATAAACAACACAGTCTTAACTACATGACAGTAGCTTTCGTACTGAGTAAAAGTTGTTCATAGATGTAGCTACTATATTACCATTTCGGTCGCACTCGACAAAAATCGGGTACTTAAACATTACTGAACACAACTGTGACAATCATTGTTAACGTTCGCAACAGAGAAAAATAAATATCCATTATTGTATTACTAAATTGTTTAAAAATAACTATTACATTAGTAGTTTTACAACCTAATATACATACAAACACACACATGTACATATATATATATATATATAATTTCAACAAACTTTTAATTTTCAAAAATAGATAACTAGAAATCATATTATTATCTTTTATAATCGTCAATTTCAAATAATTATGATTTTTATATTCAATTTTTTACTGAATGATTATATATACATACATATATATATATATATATATATATATATATATACATACATATATATATATATATATATATATATAATATTTTAACCACATTTTTAATTAATTTACAAAGATTAATAACCAGAAATCATCAATATTATTATCTTTTCTAACCGTCAACATCGAATAATTATTTGATTTTTTTACTTAATTTTCGTTAGACTTTATTATTTTACTTACAAAAACACATTTTCATTCGGAGCATTAAATAAATTGACATCAAATACTAGAAGTACTCTCCTTCTAGAATATAAACTTTCACTGCAGATTCTAAATATTAATGAACTTGGACAAATATTTGTTCTTCCCGTACTCGTTTTACAAGCATTATTATTTATTCACTTCGATAATTGTTCTCTGATACACATAATAAATAAATTAAACTCATAAGATGCTTCCGTAAATAAAATTCAAATGATTAATGCCTAGAAATTTTGGATGGCCGGTTTTCGTTCGCCCCTAACAAGACTTTTTATCTTAGTTCAAACAACAAAACTCTAAGATACGCACGAAAGTATTTTCTATCTAAAAATCTTTCTGATCAAACAAAGAAATGATCTTTTCCAAACTTACACTGATAACGGTTATCTTCAAATGAAAATCCTACATTTTGTCGCAAATTTTCTAAACGCTCTGCGTTTCCCATTGTCATAAAGCGATATGTTTTTTTTAAATAAAGTAACAGAATATATCTAATGTAAAATTAACAAAAAAATATGCTGTCATATCTCTTTAAAGAAACACAGATTCCAAAATTGTGTATATATATATATATATAATGTATACCTTTCTTTCATATATCAAGAAAGAGTAGTCAGTTACAATGCAATAAAAGTAAAATAAGAATACACAATATAAAGATACGAATAAACAATCACCAATTACTTAAAAAAAGCTAAAAAAAAAATTGCAATTCCATGAGAATCCATTGACAGAAAGACTACAAAGATCAATAACTGTACCTTTATGTAAGCCAGTGAAGAAGTCAAAGAGAAAAAATATAAATGCACAACGAAAATAAAATGTAAATTAAAAACGACAGAAATAACCTTATACAAAAGCAAATAAGATACTTGGAGTTTAAGGACGCGTCAACTGAGGCCATTAGCATCAAAAGCAAATAAGATATAACACATGACCCAAGATTAAAGGACAGATCTGATTATAGCCGAGATGAGATAATGATTATAAAATCAAATTACATTTTCTGAAATGTTTCCGAGATCATTTTTAATATATTTATTATTCAAGAAAGATGCTGAAAATGAACATTTTGATAAACTTTTAAAAACTAAAACTCTATTTCTATTAACACGTTGACTGCCGAGCCCGCACCTAGCGCGTTCAATAAATATAGCGCAGACCTATACGTAAAACAACGCGCAGTGAATGTGTTAATAAAATGTGTTTTTAATGATTGTTATAAAAATTCTATTTCAATTTGCCATTAAAAATGTCATATTTATTATCAAATTATAAAAATATGCATATTTTGATATCTTCGTCACGATGCAAACACTGCAAATAAAAACGTTTTAATAAAATAATATATTTGAAACTATTTCCAATTTTCGCGTCAAAAAATGTTTCGTTGGTACGAACTTAGTAAACACCTTTACTGAAAAATTATTCTATGAATAATAATTATTTACTCATTACAATACCTAATTATCAAACAATTACTCTTTTATTTGTATGTTCACATTGATAAAACTTGATGAGTTAAGTTTTACAAATGAATTATTTTTTCAGCACAAACCACAAACATTTTTCTTGTCAAAAATGTTCAATAAATCATTATTGCTCATTTTTGATTATTGCTTATACGCATTTTAATTTAATCATTTTCAGAGCACCAATACAGAAAATTGTGAGCTTTTAATATTTTCTGCGATGATTTTCAAAATTATAAAACTTATCTGTTGGACACAACTTACTTTAATGGGAAATGTTGAATTTCTTTATTCAACAATTATAGTGAAAATCCATTTATTTGATTACACTCATAAAACATGTTTACTTGTTTTTTTATTCAAACTTCACACTTGATACAACTAAAAAAATATTCATATAACTGAAATATATTTACTTTTTACTTTAACATGAAGTGAATGATTCATTTAGATTAAATTCATTTTTCCACTATTTTCTAAATCAATAATGAATGATGAATCACAGAAAATATAATTTTGATTTTTTTCATTTTCGATCAAAATTTTTAATACAACTTTACAAGAACTTTAAGTCAATAATAGTAACATAATAACTTGTATTTATTATCCTTGCTCTTTTAATACTTATGATACAGGTTCATTAGTGATTTATACATCAAACAAAATGTTTAAATAAAAATAAAATAGAAAATATTAATATGAACTAAAAAACATCTTAAGACATTTGAATGTATGTTGTAAATATATCAGGAAGTACAGAAAATCAATTTAAAAATGAATACATTAATTTTATTTTACTAAATTTAGATACAATATGGTATTCTAATGAATATTCATGCTATGAATTCATGATGCCAATGAATGGGGAAATATGTAGCTACAATCATAACATTGTTTTCAAAACATTTATACAGTTTTACAATAATTTGCATAACTGTAGATTAAAAAAAAAAGAAAAACAAAGAAAAACAAAAAAAGTAATTAAATATAATAGAAATCAAAAATACTTAAAGTAACTTTTATCCAATAGATTTTTGTTCTGAATGAAAAACAATAATCACAAATAATATACCACAAACTGTAAAACCATGTTACTTGTTTAATAAGGAAAATATACTATCTGCAACATCATGTGAAGACCACAACCGATCTGTTTTTTTTTAAACTTTAATTTATTTACATAATAAGTGGAATTACAAAAATAACATCAATAAATAAACAAATATGTGTGTCCTTTACATTTTCCACTTTAGTACATAATAAAATGTTACCATTCTAAAAAGTAAAAACTAAAATCCTAACTGATATATCGACAAGTCTTTATTAAATATATTTTTAAAAACTGGTTCAATCACAATGAGCTAAAATAAAAGATGGATATAATAGATAACAAATTAAAATTACCTCTAGAACAAAAAAATAATTCTGACAAAAGTTACCTTAACAAATATTTTTCAAATAAAAAATATCTTCTAGAAAATTTCAATACCCAAAAATTGGCCAAAAACAAATCACTATTGCAAAAAAATTGTTTTAATATTTTTAAGTTTTGCAAGCATTTCCATTTTATTTCCATCTCGCAAGTCAAAAATTATGGTATTTCCTATTCTATTAACATTAGAAATTATTTAAAACAATTATCAAAAAAATAAAACTTTAAAGTAAACTTGTACTTTTTAGTAACATGCATAATGATAAGGTAATTCAAAAAATTAGCCCATTTTCTTCACATTAAAGTTGTTTCAAATATATACCGGCAATATTATTGAATTGCAAAATATTCGACTAATAAAAACTAATAAAACAATCGATGAAAAAAAACTGATAATCGTATAGAAAACTATATGTGTACATATAATTTTAACATGATCAAAATACTTTGAAATGCAAAAGTAAAAATATTTAAAAAGTTGCTTTATTTTTATCTTAGAACTTTCTATACTGTTGTTCTTTACAATTATAATTATTATACTTTCTGTGAATTAATACACTTCATAGTTTTTAAATTTTGATACCTCAGATAACAAAACTTAAAAAATAAACTGGTCAGTTAATTACATTACTAGTATTTACAAGTACATGTATTGGGTGAATAAAACTTATATATATATATATATATATATATATATATATATATATATATATATATATACATCATATATACTGTAATTACTTTATTTTTTACCAGTCAGAATTGAAAATTTGCATTTTCTGTCAATATGTGATTTTTAACCACTAATTTTACAACAGCTGCACATGCATGCATACAAACATGTCATTCTTATAACTTTCTACCTACCTATTTCACTAATCTCACAAATATGATAAAGATAACATCAATGTATTAATAAACAATAATTTTACTAACATAAGTTTTATAAAATTATTCATGAAACAATTTCCTAATATAATGTGAAGATGTGCTTTATTTTTGGAATAACCCAACTATTGCTTTAAATATAATACATTAAAAATCAATACTTAAACAAAACACAATTTCTTCTGATTCTAACATATGAATAGAGAATATATTAAGTTAACTAGACTGAAAATTAACATGTACATTTGTGTGGATTAATGTATGTGTATGTCTATATATACACATAAGTGTGCATATCTTGCCAAAAAAATCTTTCAGATACAACTTAAAAATTACTAGCAAAAAATACAGACTTCACTAACTGTAATTAATAGCTTAAGAAAATCTCCATAATGACTTGTTTTTGACCATAATATTTTATATAAATAAGTCTCAGTCCAAATTTGGAAAAAATATTTCAACGAGTATTGTTAATCAACTGCAATGTTCAATAACTTTATCCAATATTTATAAACAGTCTCCTTTACACAATATTCACCTCACAAACGTCTGTGATATTCACACAATACTCCTAAGAAATACAATATTGTAAAAAGCCTATACAAACGTAACTTATTCATGATCGATCATACCGATAACGGCACGGCGATTTATAATGAGAGAATACTGGCGAGAAAACGACACCAGAATTTATGGTGTAGTCTGCTAAAATGCTCGTTTTTTTAATGTCTTTGTCAGCTGCACATTTGTCAATAAAAATAAGTAGAATCAATATTCATTCTACATATGATTATGTTTTCCAAATAAAAAATTTAATGTACACCCATGACCGTGCCAGAACTCACATAAAATTCAAAGACAAATCCGAGCATGACCACTCTGGCACATGACTATGTGCTATAGAAATAAAAATCTAAAAAACATCTGAAATACAGTTGGTTTCGAGACACTAAGTGAACAGGCGTCAAACGACCTTCTTATGTTTTTGACAGTATGCCTTATAAGTGCTCTCATCTAAACACCACCCAGACATAGCAGCACATACAACATGAGAAGCACGACCACACCCTCTAGCTAGACATGAAACGGTTGCACCCCACTTTCCACATCGTTCACATCGCACGCCACATGAACTCCAAACAGCACCTTCGAGTCCAATAATCCGTGGCCCAGAAAGATAGACTCCTGGACCCCACACGATACAATCTTCATGTGCCCATACTTCGTATTTATTTGTACCTGCTTCTATCATACCTTCTAAGGCTGCACCCTGATATGGTTCTGAAGGCATTTCCTGTACAACTTGATCTTGATTCAATTGTAAATGTCGTTTCTTGGCTTTCTTACTCATAAACTTTGCTTTTATCCCACTAACAAAAGGTTCCGGTCGAATTTCTCTTTTCATCTTCGCATCGCGAATATTTTCAAGACTCTCTCTATATTCTGGACAATCGGATGCTATTATATATGGTCCAAAGAGATCCCCTGAACCGTACCCGATCGATGATAAAACAGACTCTACATTCGAAGGACCTGGTCGATTTGCAATATCAATTGCCCCTGTATGAGGTCCTCTTTTACAAAATACACATATCCAACTCATGTCTGTAGTATGAGCATCATACTTTATACTCAACGTACTACTATGTAATCCTTTGGCTCGTACTTTTCGTCGGTATTCATTATCATCGTGAAAGGATTTCTTTACTTTCAGTCTCATATTTTTCTCTGTATCGTCATCATTACATGGTGTATTGACAACATCTACAGAAATTGGTGATTCTCGTGGGCCTGTTATCTGAACAAATGGACCACGAGATCGATTTGAACTAGCATTACTACCTGAATCATAAGAATACACATCTTTTTGTTGAGAAACATCCTGTTTAAATTTATTTGCTCGATGAGTTTTTTTATTTTCTCCAAGAGATTTCTTATTTTTTCCTTTGACAGAATTTTTACTGCCGCTATTTACTTTTCTTCTAGAAAAATCATCAGTATATTTTCGTGCTCCTTTATGTTTCTTACGAGGTGTGCCTTCATTCGACTCACATTCACTAGACTGAAGTGAATTGATCTTCGAAACTCGTGGTCCAGAAATTCTTTTATGAAATGATTCCCCGGTGCTAACTACCTCCATCGATGTTGATGTAACCCGATCACGTTCAGTGCTGAAATTTTGATCTTCTGGTACTGTTGCATCAGTAGGATCTGATACTGTAGTGTCCAATTCCTCAAGACCAGCAAACATTTTTTCAAGTTGGTTTTCAACCTCAACAAAATTCAAAGTATTTGATTTCTGCAATGATGAGCTATTATTGATTTCAACAGCGGATTTTACTTTAATTGTTGGTATAGTTTTAAGTACATTTTCATTTTGATTTAATGTTACATTTTCTGAATTTACAACGGCATCACTAGACTCAACTTCAGACTGTTTATTTTGTTCTTCATGTGGTACGATTAAGTCACTATTAGGAGAAATTTTCTCTTCAACACTTTCTGTAGGAGTAGATTTCTTCTCCGTTTCTGGTCCTAAAGGACTAGCAAGTACACTCACAAGATTAATTTTTGAATTAACATCGCATGACACTGCTGAAATAGGTTTTGTGTTTGAGTCTATGTCATTTGACAAATTTGATATTTCATCACGTTCAGTGGATGCTATCATTGCTGCTATGTTATCAATAGTCTCTGACTCAGAACAAGTTTTTCTTCTGGTTCTTTTTGGAGATGATTCGGAAGTTTCTGGAGGAGAAACATTCTCAGTACTAGATCTACGTTTCACTATCACTGGCGTATGCTCAGTTTGTTGAACAGGAAGCTTACTTTCTTCTGATGATGTCTGAAGTTTCAAATTATCATTTGACTGATTTTCACTTGAAGTCTGATCTTCTGCACTGGCAGAAACTTGAACAGTCACTGCATCAAAATTTATTTTTGAATCTTTCATTTCACTGTCAACAGTTGGTTTACTTAAATCTACACTCATATTTGAATCGCCTTTTGTTAAATTCAATAAATTATCTTCATCTGAATGTTGTCTAGACTTTTCATCATCAGAAAGTTTATCAGGCATTCGTACGGTTTTACTTGGCTTTCGTTTTCGTCTTGATTTTGAACCATCGAGAGAGTCATCATTACTCACCGGAGATATTGTATCTTCCTCTCGCGTTGATGAAGAAACCACAAGTCCTGGTTGACTACCATCACTACTTTCATCATGTGAGCCTCCATGAGATGCTGATACTATAACTGAGCCCGGAGTTGAATTAAGTCTCTCAAGAATAGAGTCCACTTTTTTTGGCCGTTTCATTGGAACTAGTTCCTGTAAACTCTGTCTTCGATCAGCAAGGCTGTTTATTTGTTTTGCATCACGTACAGAAAGACTAATAGGAGAACTCGATTCTCCATTTCGATTACTTCCGTTACGAGGAGAGTGTAAATTCCTAGGTGGTAACGAAAGATCGACAGATGCTGGAGTCGGACGACCATATCCTAAACTAGCCCCTCGTTCTGATCCCAACATCTGTTGTAAACTGAATAAAGGTGTTGCAGGCTCAGTACTTGGTGTATGCCAAGTAGGAGGATGCGGTGTCAACAAAGGATGTTCTGATGACATATGAGCATGCTGTGGTTGCCGACCAGCATAGAAGCTCGGAACCTTGAAAAATAATTTTTTAAAGCAATAACAACTTCTGATAGTATATATTAACATTTAAATCAAGTATATACATTTCAATATATATATATACATTTAAATCAAATAATTAATACAATCAATCAATACAATCAATTAATACAATCAATCAAATATATACATTTAAAACAGGTAAATATATTTATATTCCAATTAATAAAAATTCAATAATAAATACTATAAATAAATAAAAAAATATAAATATTATGTCACTTATCAATAAAAATATTATTAACAAAAATAACTCTTTCAAAAGTTATATGTACAATACACATACTTTTTTCTTTTTGAACATATGTTTATATATGTACATGTGTGTCAGTATGTACATATATTTACATATACCCACGCATGAAGAGATCAATAACAAGAGATACTATTCACCACAGTAAAATTAAATTTCATAAGACAATAAACAATTTTAAACTTAATTTTAATACATATAAAACCCAGTTATCATTACCTGTAAATGGTTCCATGCTGTTGGTCCAGGTTGTGGTGCAGGCCTGCCATGTTGTGAAACTGTTGGCAATCCCCCACTTATATTACCTGTCATAGGCATTCCACGTGCCTGTGGTGACTGTGACATAGGTGGAGCAGGGGAAAGCCTAGACACAGGTGCTGGTGACAAACGAGCTACAGCCCCTGTCGGCGAAACAGCTGACACAGGAGTAGGCCACTCATGACCAGGCTGTCGTGCACTTGCTATACTATGATGGTGACTAAGAAAAGTAGTTGCACCACCAGACGGACCTGTAACGTGACTCGCAAGAGCATCATTTGCTTGCGGCGAATCCACACCTGTAAACATCATTATTGATCAAAATGTAATAAAATATAACCTTTAAAAAAACCTAAAAAAAAATCAGAAACCCAAGAGAAAAAATAGATACATGAACACCTATATTTTTTTTATACTATAAAAGTTTATTCTTATTTGAATCAACAGTTATTAAAGTACTGTTTTTAACACAAATAAAAGATTCTATTTGTACTAATTATAAAAAAAGGCTTGTTTTCAATAAACAAATCTTTTATATACTTTTTTACTATGGTTTGAAAAGTATTTTGTTACATAAAATATATTAATATTAAAGAAAATAAACAAAATGCAAATTATAATAATGAATATAAAATATAACATTAATATTTTTTTATTTATTTTTATTTTTTATTATTTGTATTAAAGTATTACATCTATTGAAAGCAATTACTCTATATAAATATATTAATAACTACTACTCTTATAGACTTATAATAAAAATAGATTATTTACAAAAAACTTAAATCTAATTTACAAAGCATAACCTAAAGGTAACTACTAATTTGAATGGATCATTGGAACTTAATATCATAATTATTCATTTATTTCAAAATAATAAATATATAAAATAAATGCAGAGGGGATAATGTAGAAAAAATATAGCAATGTATATATAAAAATAAAAATATTCTCAATAATAAAAAAGGCACACAACTTACAGTGTCATTACACTGATTAACTAACATATCAATCTAAGTATTCATGTATCACCGATACTAGTATTAAAACCAACTATAGTATCAATTTAATTTCACATCAATTGATTTTTCATTGATTATTTAGATAGTAAATATCCACTAAAAGCTAATATTATATATATATATATATATATATATATATATAAAATGAATATATATATGAATATATAATGAATATATATATATATATATATATATATATATATATATATATATATATATATATAATTACAATTAACAGATTAAATAAAATAGTCAATATAACAAATTTAAATGTTATCAATTCAATATTTGATAATATACCTATTCTAAAACATAACTTCAATTGTTGATAAATGGGTTGATGAACAAAAAAACTAAATTAAAAATAAATTTTGTAATAAACAGTAGAAATACCTTTCTTCGAGAACATGGTGCACATAAGGTTCAACATCAAATTATTTTCATTGCATCGATTAAGCACTTAACTGTTAAAATTTGACATTGGAATTTTTTCAACATTAATACACTTTTCAAATTTACATTTTCTACAGATTTTACAAGATTATTTAACCACATTATTATTAAAACAAAATGTCAAATATTCCCAAGCTTTCATCTTCATGTCTTTCCTCTTTTTTAAAAAGAATGTTATCATTTAATGTATGTATGTATGTATGTACATATACATATATATATATATATATATATATATATATATATATATAAATATATATATATATATTATCTTGGTATGTTTGCAAATTATAAAACGATTATGGAAAAATATAATTGACAGAATATCAACATAACCTACACAGTACCCAAGAATGTTACAATGTTATTAGCAGTAATCTTTAAAGAGATTTTTTTGTATACCAGATTACTAATCATGAAATAAAATTGTTTCATAAAAATCAACATGGAATCATTATCTATATATGTATATATACATGTAAAAAATAATTTTACACAGCCGGTAAAATAATTCTTCTAATTTTATACATCTCGAACACAACCGCGGAAGTCATCTAGATACAAAGATGAAAGTTAATTAGAAAAAACATTTTTCATAAAATATTTATAAAGTTGATAACACTTATATCACTTTTCAAAAACACATGTAATTATTGCAGTCTACTATACTTTTATACCACGCAAAATTCACGGCCAGGAACATGGTCACCATCATCACCAATCAATGTATTCTAATTCCCATTTTAAACACTACGTCATGGATTTAAACAAAAAAATCATAAACATACATTTCATACTATGATTAACACAATCCTTTTCATACAACATACCTAAACAGTGAAAATAATTGATATAAACACAAAAATACACTGTCAAGGATCAAAAAGGATCGGCTCACAAACAGCAGGCATTTACTAATTGCAAGCTGTTCGAAAGGAGACTATAAAGAAGAGAACGACAAACGCCTCAAGAAATGCGGATATTATAAATTTAAGCGCTAAAACTTAAATACCATTAATAAAAAATGACAAAATTAAAATAATTGATATTAGATAATTATTACTAACTTATTACAATTATTTACCCGCATTAATTTTAATGGATTCAGGTATACATTCGCAAAAATTTTAAATACATATGAACATCATCCAAACTGAAATATATAAGAAAAAGCATTTATCAATGGACCATCAAAGATTAAAGGTGATACTTTTGAACAAATTACAGTATCTAGAAACTTGTATACATATATAATTATGGAGATTTTTTATTAACAAAACAAAGTACTTCCTGCAATTAATAATGGACTTGATTGATTAGTAAAGATATTTTCTAATTATAAAAAATACCAATCATAAGCACACTAATAATTATTTTATTAATTAAAAATAAAACTTATTAAAATATTCTTTGTTGAAATAATAATCCTACAATAAAATATTAATACACAGTCCAATTAAATCATTTAATTATTTTAACCATAAATATATCAAACAACCAAAATATATCAATCAAAAAATATATTTAAATAACCAGTATAAAAAAATATAATTACATCAATGAAATTAGCATTAACATTTATTTAAACAAAAATAAAGTTCAATATTTATAAAAGGTATAAAAGTATTAGATCACACATTTGTATCACTGTCTGAAGAATCACAAATTACAATAGGTGTACAAACTAATTTACGTTTTTTTCCTATCTGTCTCACTTCACTTATCGATGGAGAAAGACTATTTGAGGTATTTATACTTGATGTAAAATTAAAGTCTTTCACTTCATCAAAATTGCTTGATATATCAAACAGACCAACAGATTTTGTAGCCAATTTTGATGGTGTTGTAACGAAGTACTGACTTAATAATTTCTCATTTTCTGAAGTTGTTTCTTCAAAGGAACATGATTCTGTAGAAAACAAGTTTAATTTGATGTAAAGATCAAAAAATATGAATA
Source organism: Acanthacorydalis orientalis (assembly GCA_034766995.1). Taxonomy (NCBI): domain Eukaryota; kingdom Metazoa; phylum Arthropoda; class Insecta; order Megaloptera; family Corydalidae; genus Acanthacorydalis; species Acanthacorydalis orientalis. The sequence continues at coordinate 48,746,991 of CM068316.1, forward strand.
AAAGCAATGAATATAACACACAAAAAGATAAAGAGGTATTTAGAAGTACAAATGTTTTTTAATACCTGTATTGACCAAGTTTGATGATGTTTTAACTGGAGCATCTTTACTTTTAACTAAATTTGCTTTCTTATCATTTTCAATCTATATTAGAAAGAAATACTTAATAAAATTATAAAAAAAGTGATTTTAAAAGTATTCATATGGCTAAATTGTTTATTTATATACTTGTGTATTATCAAAAAATAAATTACCAATTTTTTAACACATGAAGTACCAAAAAAATTCTTTAATGCTTGAAGTAAAATTCTGTAATTGTCTATAACTTTTAATCGAGGTTGTAACCAATTCGAAAGTCGACTTTTTATATCATTTTGAGAACACCGTTGATCACAAAGCAAGATCACTCCCCAGTCATCTTTGTGACGGATTACTCTACCTATAGCTTGATTCATTGCTCGAGTTGCTTCTTGAATATACCATTCACTTCCAGAAATCTATAATAAATTATGACCAATTTTAAAACAAAATCTTTGACAACCTGAGTTATAAATACTTATTTTTTATATATACTAGTTAAAAATATCTCAATTATTTGATTTTAAAAACTTACCTGCTCATTTGATTTTTTATTCAGATTGAGATATTCTCTTTTCAAAATTACTTTTGGATCCTTTAAAGGAGGGTATGGTAACCCTGTTATAATTACTCCACGTCCATTTTTATCAGCAAAGTCAAGACCCTCAGCTACTTTACCACGACATACTGCAAAAAAACAAGCTCCCTGACTACCTGGAGCTTGAATTGCTTGGTAATATTCATCCATTATAGTGGAAAAACTGTGTTTTCCTCGAGGTTCAACAAAAATTGGCTGATTAAATTAAAAAGAAAATCAAATTATATACATGAATGTAAATGTTATGGTTAATTTTAGATAATACATAAAAACAATGCTTTATATTATTTAATCATAAAAAACTAAAATTAATTTCTAGCTAAAATTATTTTGAACAAATTATAGTTTTTATGTATTAAAATTCATTTTTATTTAGTTATAGATAAATATTATTTCTATTTAAAATACGTAAAAAACATTTTTAAACTACTATATCATTTATTCTATTCTGTAAAAAAAATGCAGAAATATTCTAGTACAAAAAATATCAAATAGATGTTTAAAAAACAATCAATTGTAACTCGCACACTTAAATAAAAATTAAATAATAATTTGCACATCTATATAAGAATAATAAATTCTCAAACACACACATACATAAATATATTTCTTATATATATATATATATATATATACCTTTCTTGCATAAATTTCACTCCATATTCCTTCCAACTGCCAAGCTTCTTTACATGCATTTAAAACCGGATATGAAGGGAAAAAAACTAAGACTCCATCAGGTATTATTTTAATAAAATCCAATATAGTATAACCCAAATTTTTTAGATACTTTGGATTACTCCTAAAAAAGAAAAATAATAGTCATTAACTTAAAGTATTTTTTATAACTAATAAAAACATTTACCTATTATTATAACAAGAATCCATTCTTTCATTATTATATCCATTATTCACAACAGAAATAAACAACTGTTCAGAACTGATAATATGCTTATTTTCTAAACGTATTGGTACCTCTATCCCTAGTTCTGATATTAAAGATTGAAGAGGTGCAAGAGTTCCACTAGTAAGTATTAAACTTTTGATATTTTCCTGTAGTAATATTTCAAGACTAAAAAAGACTAAATTTTAACATTCAAATAAAAATCAATCATTTCAGTTTACTTTCAAAAAAATAAATACATCTTATTTTTTTTATGCTGTAAATTTATTCTAAAAACATATGACATATGTTATACATAAACATAACAGTTTTATTAAGTTATAAAAAAATCATTATATTATATAATTAGAATATAAATAGATTATTTACCCAAAACTTGGACTGAAACACCACCAATTTATAATTTTTTGATTTTGTTTACCGAAAGTTTTATTCATCCAATGAGATGACCCTCGTGCCCCTTTATAAATTTCTTGTTCTTCAATATGCATTTTAAAGCACTTTTCAATCTTACATATAAAATGTGAACAAATAATAATAAATTGTTTTCCATAAGTCGATATAAATTTATTTAATAATTACAAATTAATACTATTGTAATGAAAATCTCTATTTTAATCAAATCATTTTTTTATATAAATCCTTCCTTACACAGTAAAACCAAAAAAAAATTATTTCACAAATATATAAAATGAAAATAATAACCTTATCAGATGGAATATCTGCATAAACTCGAATTATTAAGTTATAAAACAAATCCAAATTATATCCTTTATTACTAAATACTTCACTTCTTGCATTGGCTAAAAAATTAACAATATTATACATTGTTGTGGTAACATATTTATAACTTTCTTCAGTTATCTAGAAAATATACATAAACAGTTAATTTATTTCTTAACAATTATATATTAACAATTTCTAAAAACTATATATATATATACATGTGTGATGCATGTGTGTGTGTGTGTGCGCGCATATATATATATATATATATATATATATATATATATATATAACTTATATTTCTAAATCTATTTTCATATTAAACTTACATCTGCCTCTTGAAACATTTTTTTCAAGTATGTTCCTTCAAATACTCGTTCTTTTTCAAACTTAATAGAATCTATAACTTGTTCAAGACTGATTAATGATTTTTTTACCATGCTTACATCACGGGGTGTAAACTCTTTTAATGCATTATCATCATAAGAAAAACCACCTTGCTCTTCTTCTAACATTTTTGCCATTATATACGTTACTTCTTCAATTGCCAAAGTAAGATTTGATGAAGTAAAATGCATAGATGATGACTCTTCACACATTTTTTCAACATTATGTGCTTCATCAAATATTATTACACTATTTGTTAAATCAATTTCTAAAATGAAATTATTTCAAATATTATCTAATTTCCTTATGTATTTGTTATTTTAGTAAAAAATAAAAAAAAATATATTTTGCTTTCAAAGTAAATGTTTTGATTCTTTAATTTTAAAATGTAGAACTTTATACCATTCATAATAAATATGAATACATACATGCATATATATATATATATATATATATATATATATATATATATATATATATATATATATATATAAATATATATATATGCATACATATATATGTACATACATACATACATATATATAAATTTTTCATACCATTGTTTAGCCGTGAAGTAGTGTCTAATAAATAATTATATGGCATGAATATAATATCTGCATTATTTTTAATTTCACGTGCCATATAATAGGGGCAAAATTTACGTTTTAAACCTATTTGTACTAAATCTTCTATATCTAAGACATGTTCAGTATCTAGTATATTACTTTTCTGACTTTCGACCCCATAATAAAATGAACATTGTCTACTTTTAACTAATGACCTACATAAATTTACCTATAAAAATATTAAATACTTTGGTTATTAGTAATTTAAGCATATTATTTCTTTACATTACTTTTCCAACATGTGTAGTCTCTTCTAGAACTTCTTTTTTAAGACACATTTGTTCTCTAGAACCAATAATACAAGCTTTTATTTTAGAACGATATTCAGTTCGTTTTAACTCTTGGACTACTTGGGAAAGCTGAGAATGTGTCCGTGAAGAGTAAATAATTCTTGGTTTACCCCAAGACATTTTTTTTTGGCTTGATACGAAAGAAGTTTGTGAATATGATTTTAAACTTCCATTAGATGTTTGTTCTAAATCTACTACAGGAGTATATTCTCCATCAACTGAATATTTATTCACTTCTCTATCATGGAGTAACCAGCCAAGTGATGAACATAACAGCGATAATGTTTTTCCTGTACCTGTTGGGGATTCCAGTACAGCGTTTGTTGATTGTTTAAGACACTGAATTACTCTTTCCATATAAATAATTTGAATAGGATAAGGTTTAAACGGAAAATATACTGGAATTCCATTTATATACATCGGTTCCACTTCTGATACTTTATCCATAATTAGAAACAAATTTTAAACGAACTGTTAATAACGTTGACAGCTAGTACGTATTTTTACCGCCAATTATTTGGTTTAATAAACAAAAAGTTACTAAAAGACAAAAATAAATATAACTATTTATTAATCTCTATGAGCTCTATTGTTTATCACTCAGTAATAACTTAAAAATGTAATCAGTTACTTAAAATTCACTATTACAAAAAATAAAATCGTAGTACTGAAGTGTTTGTAATCATGAGTTTTTTTTAATGAACTCAATCGTAGAATTAATACCTGTTCCTTTGTTTTTTTAATATATATTTAACTTTGTCAAAATGATGTAAATTTCAAATTTTTTACATATGCATTTGTGTAAATATAGTCATATTTATATATATATATATATATAAATGAATTCAAATTAAAATAATAATGTCAAATATAATCAAAACATGCTAGACTTCATATTAAAATGAGACTTTATTTATCTTTTTTTTAGTACAAAATAGTATTTATAGACAAACAACTAGTCACATGAAAAATAGAGCCGTTTTAAATAAGCTTCCCAGAGAGCAATTTTATACTGTTCTGCAGTTTTTGCTATGTCAACTGCTTCTATTATTCCTCTTCCTACTACTGCAATATCAGCACCGCCTTCTAATACAACTTTTTCTGGAGAGTTATACTGCTGACCCAAAACATCACCTATAATATATATGTTAGTAAATACATTTTTTATATAAAAAGTATTAATATCTCCAACCTGTAGGACTAAATTTCACACCAGGTGTTAACTGTATCAAACCAGGATCTGTAACTAAACTTTTTGACTGACATACAATTCCAGCAATAAGTTCTTGTTCAGTTTCAACTAATCTTATTACTTCATTACTGACACTTCTTGTAATCAAATTTCCTTCACAGCTCATTTCTGCGATTAAAAATGCACCTCTTAATGCATCATTTTTAACTGATTTAATAGCCTGTAATATTCCTGGCCCTGGTATACCATGTACTGTAACCAAGTGAGCCCAAGAGGAAATTTTATATATACCTAAACATAAAAATACACATAAATATACATAACTTATAAATGTATTTCAAAAAAATGGTTTAAATACCAGAATTACACTGCAATTTCACAGTATTTCCGATATCTGAAAACTTTCGATCTTCCATTATTAAAAAGTTATGTTTTTTTGCAGCTGACATTAACTTATAAATAAAATCAGGCGTATAATTATCAATAATGTCTACATGAGTTTTCAGTAAACAAATATGTGGTCCAACACTTTCAGCGAGATTTAATAGAATTTCTGCATTTGTAACATCAGCTGCCAAACATAACATACTTTTTTTTACAGACATTATGTTAAATAATAATTTTGCAACAGAATTTTGTGCCAAACTCATTCTTTTTTCAAATGTTAATCTAAGACGATCTTTCATATCCATTTCTATAAATAAAATAATATATTATATATAACAGTGCATTGTAGTTTCCATTTCCATCAACATTTAAACACATAGAACGATTTTTTCAAACTAACTACAGTGTAACTAAGTAATTATAAGAAATATTTTTTATAAAACATTTAAGTAATAAAAATATATACCTTTGATTCCATTTTTCATTTTTCCACTAGTATAAATTTGAGAATTTTGAATATACTTCTGCACATCATCAGCAGTGTTTTGAGTAATAAAGCCAGCTTCTAATAATATTTTCATTAACGATGTCATAGTAAACAAAGAGTGCATTTTGATTCCTTTTTCATTTAAATTATCAAAACCACCTTGTTCTCTATTTAAAACAACCAAAGTTTCTTTCACATTCAGGCCTTCATTTTTTAAGTCAATTACAGTTTCTAAAATACTACTACCAGATGTAACTACATCTTCTATAATAAGACATAAATCATTTTGCTCAAATTTCCCTTCTATTAATTTTTTTGTTCCATATGCTTTTTGTTCTTTGCGTCTTATTAACATGGGTACATTGAGCTTATTTGACATAATTGTAGCAATTGGTAATGCAGTATAAGGCACTCCACAAATCTGATTAAAGTTTAATTGTTTACTATACTCACAAAGTAAATCTGATAGTTGCCTCTGCCAGAAATAAAAAAAAAAAAAACAATATTTGGGTGCATAATAATAATCATAATATATATATATATATACACATATATGTATGTATATATATATATATACATACATATATATATATATATATATATATATATATATATATATATATATATATATATATATATATATATATATGTATATATATATATATCAAAATACAAACTTTAATTACCATAATCAGAGGATAGCTAACGATTAGCCTTAAATCACAGTACACGGGTGAATTAATGCCCACTTTCATTTTAAAATCTCCGAACTTTAGTACCCCTATCTTAAACAAGTCGACCGCCAAATTTTTCAAATTATCTTCAAATGTAGTCATTTTTAATAGAAAAATAGATCAACAACCACTTGTTGGCATACCAGAACCATAGATAAAGACTCTGACCAGAACTGAACACGTTTCTATTACATGTGGAAGAAAGAAACATTATTAAACCTGTATTTCCGTCTAGCCTTTACCCTGCGTACCAGAGGAACTCAATAGATTATATTACTTAGAAAGAAACGTTATAAATACGTCTTACAAATATGAAATAATCTTATCTATACTATCTTTATCATTAAAAGTCATCGTATTGGAAAGTACTAATAAACAATTAAATTTATTTACTAACAGAAAAATTAAATCTACTGTTTATATATGTACATACATTAAATTAAAAAAAGATATATATATATATATATATATATACTTTGCATAAAAAATTAACATTAATTTTTATATATAATAAACATTTACAGAAATTTATTGATATGGAAAAGTACTAACAATTTTCAATGCAATTATTACAATTAATTTATGCTTATTACTTTCTTTCAAGTTATTTTTTACATATGTTAAAATTTGTTTCAATTATTTAAATTTATAATATTTTATCAAAATTTGAAAAGTGAAACACTATTATATTTTCATTTCTTCTTATCTATTTTATTACATATGTCATTGAGCTTTCTCTAATGAATTAAGTATATTATCATGCTGATTCTGTTCATTCACAGATATAAAACATGTGTACATCAAAGTAATGTCTATAGAATCTTCACTGAAAGACAATGCAAAAGAATTGTGTTATTTGACAACTCTATGATTGTATATCATATAAATTAAATAAATGTAAGGATTTATTAAAGTACAGAAAATATATGGATCCACAAGAAAATTTACGTGATCAATATTCAACATGGGTAATGTTTATAATTATTATGAATATATATATATATATATATATATATATATATATATATATATATATATATATATATATATATATATGCATACATATATGTAAAAAAGTAAAACCATTCTTTATAGGTGTAAAAAATGGTTGTAAAATTTATAATATTTTTTTAGAAAATAAATATTTAAATTTGTCTAATGAAAATAAATGAATTCACTAATTTTGTATAGTACGAATCATATTAGTTATCAATATAATTATTATGTATTTTCAGATGGGGTTGATATATGTTTTCAATTTAATTGTTGGTACAGGAGCACTTACACTGCCCTCAGCATTTGTTCAGTCTGGCTGGTTATTAGGAACTATATTAATAATTTTTTTAGCATTTATAAGTTATATTACAGTAACATTTGTTATTGAAACTATGGCATGTGCAAATGCTATAGTGAACTGGAGAAAAATTAAACTTCTAATGAAGAGTCAAGTATGTAGTATTCAAGAATGTCTTATAAATAATTTCATAATTTTCTCAATTCCTAGAAATCTCAAATAGTAATTTTTATTTTTAGTTGATTCAAAATGCTGAGCAATTATCAGAGAGTTCAGATGAAGCCTATGCAGATGATATTTCAGAAGATGCTCCATTGTTTCATAATAATTACAAATATTATGAACTTGATAATAAATTAGAGTTAGGAGATATGTCTTTATTATTTTTTAATCCATTTGGAAGAGCACTTTTTTATATATGTTTTGCTGTATATTTATATGGAGATTTATCTATTTATTCAGCTGCTGTTTCAAAATCTTTGACTGATATTACATGGTAATTTTTTTCTTATTGCATTTTGGAAACTGCAGAAAACTATTCAGGTATATTTATATATAAACAAAACTGTTTTAGTACATTTTTACCTGATAATTTTACAAAAAACCAAAGTCTTCCATCTGACACATTGTGTTGGACAGGAAGTGAACTTACTCGTGGACAAGCTTACAGAATGTTTTTAGGTGCATTCATTTTAACTTTGGGTCCATTTGTTTTCTTCAATGTTCAGAAAACCAAATATCTTCAACTATTTACCTCTCTTATGCGATGGATTGGTAATATTAAATTTATTATTTCAAGCTTATATTATTAACAGTATATATTAAACAAACATTTATTTGTCATTTATTGAAAACGAAAATCTTCACAAAAGTATTTTTTTATCTGTAAATAACATACAAAATTTATATAAATACATATGAAATATTTCATATAAATTGTAATTTCTAATAGTAATAATTATTAATACAAATATAATTTTTAAATATAAATATGCAATTTATATTGTGTTAATGATAATAATTCCACTAAATTAAACAGAAATAGAAAGTAATCTCATTTATAATCATTACTTTTCTTAACTTATTGTATTTGATTTTAGCGTTTTCTGTCATGATTGGTTTAGCAACTTATCGTCTCATAATGAAAGGTCCAGTGAACAGACCAGATTTAGCAATAGTTTCTGGTATACCAGCATTGTTCGGTGCATGTGTCTACAGTTTTATGTGTCATCATTCTCTTCCAAGTTTAATATCTCCAGTACGAGATAAACAAAATATAAAAAAATTATTGTCTTTTGATTATTTATTAATATGTGGATTTTATCTTTTATTAGCACTTACAGGTATTTTTGCTTTTTCGCAAATACATGATTTATACACTTTAAACTTCATACCAAATAGTCAAGATAATGAAAATATTTTTTTACATATAGTTGAATATTATTTAACTTTATTTCCTGTGTTTACTTTATCAACAAGTTTTCCAATTATTGCTATAACTTTAAAAAATAACTTGCAATCTTTATTTTTAAATATAAATCACATACAGCAGTATAATTTTATTTTACGTGATGTGCTATTTCCCATATTAGCTATTGTACCTCCTGTGCTAATTGCATTTTTAACAGAAAACTTGACAGTTCTTGTTGGATTTACAGGATCTTATGCTGGAAATGCTATACAGTATTTAATTCCAGCATTTTTAGTGTTTTATGCTCGAAAGTTATGTAAAACATCAATAGGATTAGGTATTAAAAATGATTATGAAAGTCCTTTTAAAGGATTATTTTGGATACTTTTTGTAATATTATGGTCAATTACTTGTGTAATATTAGTTACAGTCAACTTTTTTAAAAGTAAAAAAGTGACAGTAATTTAATGTTTTTTGTCCATCTATTTTGTTGAAAATATTTGAAAAGGAAATTTATTTTTTATAATAATAATCAATTACATTTATATTCTGCTACATGAGTGAGTAGATATGAATGTTTTTATTTAATAAGTAAAAACCACAAAGAATGACAAAAATGCAGGTTTATTTACATGTCCCTTTAGACTGAAGTAGAATTAAGTATAAGTTTGAATATTCTTAGTTGTTTTGTATTCATTTAATTTATATATATATATATATATAAATCATCAAAAAAATTATAATATATCAAATGTTATTAATTAAAGATCCTAAATTAGTGAATCTCATATGTGATTATTGACGCGATAAGTATAAGTTAATTTAATAAGTAATGTTTATTGAATTTATGAATTTTAATTTCTTTGAAGTCAGGTGCCAACAAAAAAAACGTACAATAATCGTAAAAATATCACTATAAATATCATAGTTTTGTACATTCTTCTATTTTCAAATACCGCATTGTTTTTGATGATATATTAATTTTTGAATGAGCAGATTTCAATGTTGAAATATTAATACATAATTTCACAAAATACAAGTGAAGTATAAGAATGCAAAATATTTATTATGATTCAAAAAATTTTTTGCAAAAAAGTTCATTATAAAATATTTATGTTAATGTACATATAAATAACTATATTCGAAAACCACATCCATAAAAATGTTACAAGTTTTCTTTTTTTGTGTACCTGACAAAAATGTCAATATATATTTTTACATGTCAATATCTTTAAAAAAATTAAAAATGATTTAAATTAAATTAACCATCCGTACTTATATGTAATACTATTATTTTTACCGTGATTGCTGCAATTTAAATTATTATGCGAGTTTAAAGTAGTGCCAAAAAATTTGATATACAAGGAAGCAGTATATATTTTTATACATTTTGAATATTTGTACATGGTAATAATAAAATAATTTACAACAAACATCTTTTATTTTTTCACATTGTAATTAAAGACACACATTATCAAAAAAATATTATGTGATAATAGAAGTCAAGTAATAAATATTTGTTTTTTATCAAGAATAATATAAATTTAGTTTAATATATACATACATATATATATATATATATATATATATATATATATATATATATATATATATATAAATAATGTATACAAATATTTGTATATAATTATTTTACACGCATAAAAGTAACTTCCCGTTAGATGTTATACATATCTCGTTTAAATTCCTGAAAACAACAAATCAGTTATTAGGTAGTCACACAGAGTTTTAGTCGCGTGCAGACGACTGACGAGAGTGTTTATATTAATTATTTATTTTATATTACCTATCGTTTATAAAATACAGATTGTTATATATAATACATATATATTTATATTTGTGAACGTACTTAATCTTAACTTTTTTTTATAATTTTTTCGAGAATAACACAACTTCAACTTTGAGATTTTCATGTCATTAGAAAACCAACAAAAAATATTCAACGTCAATGAATATGATGTATCTTATTTGTAATTTTATAATACCCTTAAAAATAATCTGCTACTAATGAACCTCATTATGACAATTCCGATTAATAATACATCTATGGTAATACTAAAATATTACAAGAATGAAAATTGAATTTTAAGTTCGTACTAGTTACTTCTTTCAAATATTTATAATTAAAATATTTTAATAAAAATTAAGATGAATATAAAATTAGGTAAATGTATTGAATAGGAATTTCGTAGAAATGTTTCATAGTTCGTAGAAATGATAAGTTTAAGGTCATCTTCATCGCAGGATTACACATATTAGTATATCCATAATATAAATAAAATCTGAATTTATCATAAACATCACAATGATATTGAAATTTTAATCTATGTTGGCGATGTGGTATCAAAATCAATGGCATGGGGTTTAATATAGACAACACAAGATAGATTTTGTCATTTACAACTTATTTGCATTATTATTCAAAAGATGAAACACATCGCTTGTACTGTATTGACACAATTTTTGTCATTTTAGAATAGTTTAGATTTACCTTCTTGTAATGACGTCATCAGTTTATTTTTAAATATATACATGTTTACTGAGTGAGTGATATTTTAAAATATTTATGTAATTTTGGATATAACAAATAAAAGGTACAATAAATCATGAATGTCAAAATCGTCATAAATAATGAATAATAAGTTTGTATTTATTTTCTTTTTTTAAATTTGAATTTTCGAGGTGTGTACTTGCCAAAAGTAGCTTATTAATTTAAACGAATATTCAACGGTTTCATAATATTTTGGTGTATTTTTAGTAAATCTATGAGTGGGTAATGATTCGGTAGTTATTTATGCTATCAAACGTGATTATATTAACCAAAAAAATTGATGAATATTTTTATATAATATCTAAAATAACTAGTAAGGTATGTTCTTTAAAAGTAAAAGTAATCATATTAACCTTACTTGTGAATTTTGTTAATAAACAAACAGTTTTCGACGATTATAAAGTATTATAATAGTAACTTATTATTTTTATATCTAATTTATAAAAAAATGAAAATTTGAATTGTAAATTATGAACAGTTATGTTAAATAAAAAGATTAGTTTTGTATTTAATAACATATTAATAAAAATTCAAATTTTGTTTCATGTGAATGAAAAGAAGTTAATGTATATGAATTTTATTTAATATTTTAATACACTAGTTGTTTCTTTCAGAATGGATTCGTTACAAGTAACAGATATAAGAAATTCTCGTTCTCGATCACGAACACCGTTTCTTCGTTCAAATTGTGATCACCAGTCTTGCACTGCAGAAAATCATGACCATCATGAAAATATTGTCAAGTCAGTAGTTATTATTAGTTAACTAAGTCAATAAAGATACTGTTAATGAAATATAATTTTCTTTTTTTAACCTAGTGTATCAGCAGGATCTGATGAAGTGTTTACCACAAAAATCTTAAGGAAATCACAACGTAAAAATGCTTTTGCATACAACAAAACATTAAATTACAATTCTGAAGATGCCCAAATGTCTGATGGTGTAGAAAATGAACAGATTGATATGTTCATTTACAACAATAGAATAAACAACTCTATTGAATCTAAAACGCCTGTACAAATTTCACAGAGACCTGCAAATGGTACTAAGTCAGAGAACTCACATCTTGGTCATAAGTTTTATAAAGCTGCTGGTGATTATTGGAAGTAAGTATTTTTAATTTTACTTCCAAAAGTATATAAACATTGAGTAATAGAAAAAGTATACACTTTTATTTCAAACCAATAAATTAATTTTATTTGAAATGTATACCTTAATAAATGTTCATTCCAGGTTTATATTTTAAATAGCCTGTTTCTAAATATTAAAAGAAATGTTTACTTACTAAAAAATGAATTATTAATACATTAAATGATTTGCTGAAAATGATATAATATTTTTAATTAAAGAAATAAAAATATTTACAGTTTGTTTTATAAGTTTAATTTAATATATATATTTGTCAGTAAAGTAGTTACATCTCTCATACTACAGAAAAGTTGTTTTATTTTTACATAATATTATGTAAAGAATATTTATATATAATTTGTTACATAATATTATTTTTCAGTTCTGCATTTTTGTTATGTAATATAAATTGATGAATCATGATCAAACATAAATATAAAAGAAATATTTAAAGTAATAGTAAAACAGTTTTGTGAAGAATTTTAAAATTGTGATACTTCATTTTTATCTTAATTTCATATTGTAATCATGCATTATCGTTACAGTAAATTTCCAAAAACAGATTATACATACTCACCTTTATCCCAAGATAGACGTGAGATAGCTCCAGGGGTGATAACTATTCCTAATATGTCACGTAGATCTCTTCATTCTTTTGATGAGAACGGTTTTATGTATAGTGATGTACAAAATACTATTAAGTCTCGAAATATTGTTCAAACTGAAGGTAAGTTTTACTTATTTTTCTCATATCTAATTTATAAGTAACTTTAAGTAATCTATTTAATTTGGAACCTAAACTACTAATACTTATTATTGATAAATAGTTTCAATAATGAAATAAATACTTATTTAAAATTTTATTTTTAAATAAGATGTTAGTGTAAATTGATCAATTAATTGTTGTATATAATATGAAATTGTTATTTATCTATAATAAAAATAAATTTCTCAAATAGAACATTTATCTTCACGTCGTCTTGAACATTTACTTAATTCGAAACAGTACAATACTACTTCTTCAATGCAGTCAGAGACAATATGGCAAAAGATTTTAAAAATCACAGGACTATATTCATTATATACTATAATAATTTTTTACTGTAGCAGTATTTGGAGTTATGTTTCAGAAAACAAAACTGAAAGTTTTACTATGAGTAAAGAAATTCACAAACGTCACAGTGAAACAAAAAGTAAGTTTATTATATTATTGAATATTTTAAAATTAAAGTATACATTATTTGAAATAAGTATTATATTTTTTTCTCTTATAAAATATTTTGTTTTTAGAATGGTATTTATATATATGGGAATCGATTGCATCACTAATGTCATGGTTGGTAACGAGTTATTATGGTATTCAGAATAGTATATTGCATTTAGACATTTGGTTTATAAACGCCTTTCCATTAAATTCAAGACAGAAGACAATTTATTTGATTTTAGGTTTTCTTTTATTACCATTACTTTTATTGGCAGGTAATGTTAAAACTATAGTTGATTTTCTTATAAATTTATCTATATATGTTTTAATATAGTGTTATATATAATATTCAACATGTGCAGACGTGAATGTAAATGTTCAAATTCTCAAATTAAGTTTTTTGTTGCAGGATTATATTTATATGTCGAATATGGTGCTCATATACCTACTTTCCATTTTCCTTTTATGTCTGAAATATCATCCATACTACCTGACAGTAAATCTTTTTTAAATTTTGTGGAGTTATTAAAAGTTAATTTTTTGAATATTCTTGAATATATACAAATTATTCTAAGTAGTTGTTACAACAAAACATATGAATTAATAGAAAAGGGGATATATTTTGGTAGCTCTTTAATATAATTAAAATTTGTATTGTATGAATGCGCTTTATTTATGTGTGATAAATGTTCAAAAAAAAAAATTTATATATATATATATGTTATAAAATAACAAATCAGTACAAAATTAGAATTAAATCATTGTATTCATCTGATGTCACTATTTTTCAAATTATTTTTCTAATGATACAAAGAAAACTATTTTTATGAAATAAAAATATTAAATTCTTCATTTAGACTTAACTGTTAACTGTTTTGTTTCATTTATATAAAAAAAAATTATGAATGATTAATATGAATGTTTTTTTTTTAATTAGTATAGTTTTATGGTTTATAACTAGAGTTTATATTTTTTTTTTAATATCAATTTGCTAGCATACTTTAAAAATTATACTGTATTGTTTCTGCTTTAAACAAAATTGATATTTTTTTAGAAATTAATCGAGCGATTTAGAAATTAATCGCTCATTATTCATATATTTCAAAATTATAAAGTTTATAAAAAATTGTAAGGTACCCTTTAATAAATTAATCGTAAACTAATATTTTCTGCTTGCGTGTGTAATTAATTTCATAGCAAGTTAATATAAGCATATAAAATTTTAAGAAAATATTGATTAAACTTTATGCTATATTAAATTACATCCATTTTGCTGTTTATATGAAATGAGGTTAACTACAATTTTCAAATATGTTGTTTGTAATTTAATTTCATTTTGGTTTTCATTTAAAAATAATAAAAAAAAATAAATTGATGTTTATATAAGAAAATATATATATATATATGTATATATATATTTATATATATATATGTATATATATATATATGTATATATATATATATATATGTATATATATATGCACACATACATACACACACACATATGTATATGTATAAAATTGCTAAATTTGATGATTGTGAAAATTTGTCTTTTTTGGGGATGTTATATAAAAATTGTATTTTTGTAATAAATAATTTTAGATTTTAAGAAAATGATTAAAATTATAAAAATATAACTTTAATCTAGTACACTTAATTCAACGTTAGTCTAGAGTATATTCTTTCTATAACAGCACTTGTTTCCTTTTTTACTATTAACAAGTAATATTACATCATAATTTGAATTTATATAATTTAATATTAAAAAAAGTTTGTCTAAAAGACCGTTTTATAAAAAAAAGTATTTATTAAAAGAAGATATAGTTAAAAAACTTTCCAATGATCCTTCCAAAATGCACCATGGCATTGTCGCTGTGTGGCGCAGGATAGAAGTGTCACACTTTTCCTGCCGTGACCAGTTCACACACATCTAAGGTGAGTGTGATGTCTATCCTACGCACACAGCAATCACTTATTTGTAATTCTATGCAACTGTGTGGGTATATTTTTTCAGTGAAATGTTTGTATAGTTATGCAACAATATAATATAATTTGTTTATTATCGCTTGAACAGTTGTGTAGAATTCAAAGAGGTGCAAATTAAAAAAAAATATCTTTATTTAAAAAAATGTTTTTTATGCTATAGAACTGAATAATTAATATATTTTAATTGTATTCAAATTTTGTTACAGTTTAGAATGTATTTTATTTTGATAAAAACTGTAATAAAATCTAATATGCTTAAATGAATTAAAGTCACTATGTATGTAATGATTAATATAAGAATTATTTTTTAAAATCAGATATTAACTTATTAAAATGGTAAATATGTACTGACAAAAAACATTTCATTATTTTTAATTTTACAGCATGGTTAGCTACAACGCAAATATTTGACTCTGGATCAATGGTCTTCACAAATATGACATTGGCAGTTCGGAACACATTTTCGGAGATTTACAATCTTCCATCTATATTTTCTTTAATACCATTTAGTTTGTTTGTAAATAATGCAAAATCTTCCATTCAAACGCAGGAAAAATTACACAGTACGAATGGAGATAACATATATCCAAATTTGGATACAGTATATTTTGATGATAAAATACCGTACAGAAGATCTGAAAACGAAAATAAAATTAATTTTGAAATAACACCAGAAATAATATCTCAAATTCATCGAGTTGTGCAAGAAATTGTTGATGAAAAATATAAAAATAATTTAATGAACTCAATTCCAGAGGAAAAAATTAATGAAATTGTGTATTTAACTCAAAATCAATTAATTCAAAATAATCATTTAAAAGATCTTATTCTTACCCAAGATATAATATCAATTTTAGTAAAAGAAGTTAACAAAAATTTAGAAACAAATATAAAATTAACACCCTATTTAATGTCAAGAATTGTTGAAAAAATTCAAAGCGATAATAAATTTGTAAATTCAGATCTTGTAATTAATAATTTTTTAACTTCTGCCCAATTTTCAAATTTAATGTTATCTTATACTGATGATGTTAAAAACAATGTAAAAAATGATATTCACAATATAATTAATGAACAAAACTTGGCAATTACTGATTTACAAAATAAAGTGAATGAAATAAAAATGGAGATAATAAATAATGATCTTATTAAAAGTGATCAAGAGAATATAAATTCGAAAATTGCTCATTTACAATATTTAATGCAAAAACAAAATCATATAAGCACAGCTTTTAATACTAAATTAAAAACCTATTATAATAAAAACTTTAATGCAATAGAATCTCACCTTCAAAAAAATGTAAAAGATATTTTAATTTCTTCTGATTCAAAATTAAAAGAAGAAATGTTTGCATGGTTTCAAAATTTGTTTGTTACGAAAGATGATCTTGAACAAAAATTATTACAATTAAATATGAGACCAGAGCATTATGAACAATTCTTTTCATCATTGAGTTTGACAGAACATGAAGAAGTATTTAAAAATATAGATAATAAATTTGCACAATTTAATGGACAAATTGAAAATTTCAAATTAGAACATGAATTGTTAAAAAAGCAAGTAACAGAACTTAGCACTAAATTTTTATTGTTCATAAATGAGCAAAAACAAGCATTAGAGTTGTTTATGAAACAACAAGAAGAAGGTAAAATGTTCTTAATAGAGAAATATAAAAAGTCAATATTGACACAAGCAACGATTGATGAAAAATTCAAAGAAATGGAAATAAAATTAAATGAATTTATTCAAACACAAAACAATGAAAGAGTGAAATTTTTTGAAATGCAAAGTAAATCTACAGCTGATTTTACTACAAATGCAATTAGTTTCAATAAACTTGATATTGAAAAAATTGTTAATGATATGTTGGCAATTTATGATGCTGATAAAACAGGACAAGTAGATTATGCACTTGAATCTGCTGGTAAATAAAAGTCTATATTTTCAAGTTACTATTAATTTATTAAAGCAGTGATTATACATTTATTTAATATAAAATTGATTTATATTAACTGAAATTATGTAATACTACTAATAATTATTCCAAACAAATAAACTGTTGTTTTCAGGTGGTCA
Source organism: Acanthacorydalis orientalis (assembly GCA_034766995.1). NCBI lineage: Eukaryota > Metazoa > Arthropoda > Insecta > Megaloptera > Corydalidae > Acanthacorydalis > Acanthacorydalis orientalis. The sequence continues at coordinate 48,765,066 of CM068316.1, forward strand.
AATAATATCTACTCGTTGCACAGAAAGTTATCATCTACGATCAGCAGAAATATCAATTTTTGGTATTCCAATTTGGTATCCAATTAATTCTCCCCGTATAGTAATTCAGACTAGTGTAATGCCGGGTACATGCTGGTCTTTTCAAAATTTCCCTGGCTTCCTCGTTATAGCTTTGTCAGCTCGCATTTATGTCACAGCTTTTTCCTTAGAACATATATCAAAATTACTGGTACCGAGTGGTAAAATCGATTCAGCGCCGCAAAATTTCTCTGTTTGGGTATGTTTTTTTGAATATTTTAAAAATGCTTGTATTTTATATAAAATATTTTTAGGGTCTGGAAACAGAAATCGATCCTCAACCGTTCAAACTAGGACAGTATATTTATGATGCAGATGGACCCACATTGCAGTATTTTATTGTTGAACAAGTAAATGTTCTACCTTTTAAGATGGTTGAATTACGTATTGAATCGAATCATGGTAATCCGACTTATACATGCTTGTATCGATTCAGAGTACATGGTAAACTGGCAGAAACAGAATCAGATAATTCAACACCTCCATAATGTTACAACCACATTTTTTTTTATTGTTAATATATTTTCACATCTTGTAAATGCTCATTATAAAAATACGTATTGTTTTTTTTTTATAATTTATATACATTATTACTATTTAATACACTGATCCCATTTAATAATTCCACTCAGGTAAATAAATTTGAAATTCTATAAATTATTTAAATAATTTATAAGTTGCGTTACTAGTGATAAAGCTTATATATTAAAATTTATTGATGAACTGATTAATGTTAGTAAAGAAAAAATTAATTCTTTTAATTAATGTTGTTTTTCAATTTATAATGAGTTAAATCTATTTATTCATTTTATTCTATATCATACTTTGGTACAAATTCATAATCATTTATAATTTTCTAGTGTTCAATTTCATTTCTTAAATATTTATAACCAAATGTAAATAAAAAAATGTGGTGTTAAACATTATTTTAAAGTTTATAAGTCAATCATATAAAGGCTGTGAATGATGCAACTTACCTGTTATTTGTATAAATCTTACTGCCAGATGTAATATACTACAATACATATATATGTGTATATACATGTATATATATATATATGTGTGTGTATGTATGTATGTCTATACATTATATGTGTATATTTATATGAAAATAAGTACATAGTGCTGAGTGTGTTTAGTAGTCATGTTTTAAGAATCATAGTGATAGTTTTACAAATCACATTGAGTACAAACAAAAATAATTGCTATAAGATAATATTTAATTATAAAAGGATTAATTTAGTATATATATATATGTTTCTATAAATATATTCTGGTTCCGGGACAATCTTTGTTTTAATGTGCAATATATTATTTGCAAAATAAAATAGGTTAACATGCATATTTATATAACCTATTTTTTATAATTAAAACAAAGTGTAGTACTTAAAAAATCATTTTTATTTGATTTAGAAAAGTAATATTTTAAAAAATATATTTTAGAATTTTATTTGACAAAAAAAATTTATTATAAAGAGTTTGCATATTCCAAGCTTCTTGTCAATAAATGACTAAGTTTGTGTAAATTTAATGACGTGTGTATATATATATATATATATATGTGTATATATATATGTATATGTATAGCTCAAATTTGTTTTGGTAATAAAATTATAAATATTTTCGATTTGTAATTTGAAAAAGACTCCAGGCATCAGTATCATATTATATAGTTTTTTTTTAAATATATAAATTAAAAAATATGTCCTTTACTTAATAAATATTAAATAGTAGTTACCGAAAAGATAATTTGAATCTCTTATGTAAGTAGTGTTCAGCATTTGCTTTTCATTGAATTGGTGCATTAAATTTTTAGAATGTAATTTGAATATTTATATTTATTTAAAATACATACATTATCAATTTTTATATTTGTTGTGAACAATTGATCATATTATTTAATAATTATTTAATTATACAATTATCATTGTAATAAATATTTTTAACTATGATGCCTTCAAAATGTAATTTTCTTCATAAATGTTATATTAATTTTACAGAATATTTTTTTATGTTTGAATTGATTGTGTTGTAAGTCTATCTATAAGAACCAGTAAAATTATATTTGTATATCTTATCAATTTGTCATGATTATTTAAAAAAATAGATTAATTTAATACTACATTTTATTTGAATTTTTTTTTATATTTTTACTTATATTGTAAATATTTAGTGCTGTTTTAATATTCTTATCAGAATTTTAAGAAGTTTTAAATTAATTTTGCTGTACTTGTTATTGTAAGTTATTTCATATAACAATAAAATACCCTTTTTAGCATTTCAAAAATATTACAGCATTCACTTATCTTAAACTGTGCTATATACAAATATAAATATTTTTTTAAAACATTTTATTCTTATGACATTAAGTTTCATTTATAAGAAATATGGTTTTATTTTTACTATTTAACATAATGTTTTAAAGTATTATTAACATATTAACACTGTACCAAATACACATATAAATTTGTGTGCATATGTGTATTTTGTATGCATATAAAACTGCTTATTTTTTCATGTTACCAAATAATTTCTTCATAGTCATACGTTTGTAAGTAAATATAAAATTATAAAGTGCTTGTTATTTTTCATTTTTTTGTATGATGTAAAATAAATTTTTTAACTAAAAGTGTATATTTTTTAGACTTGAATTTTTCCTAATAGAAATTAAATTCTTTTATTCGCAGGAAAAAATGTGTCCTTGAAATAATACATTTTCATAATAAATATTCTAAGTATTTGTAATAGTATTATATGTTAACAGAATAAATATGGATTTAGTTAATCATTTTATTTTCATAAAATTTAAATCACAATCTATGGTGTTTAGTACAATATTTATTAGGTGTACAAATTAATTCCATGCCTTTTTTTATTTAAATAAATGTACAGAAAAATTGAATATATTTCAATCTTCAGAATATCCCCATTCTTTTATGTTACTTTGTTTCATCTGTTAGGTAACTGACGAATCCTATGTCAAAAAAAACATGGTGGCTTCAGATTGATAAGACAATGCATTTACGGGCCTCTTTTACTGGTAGCATTTTTTTGCATGTTTTATGCGTCACATCTTCCTCAAAAGCTAAAAAAATCATGGCCGGGCCTACAACAAATTCTTTTCAACTGACGGAAAGTATGCAATGCCTAATATGTTGCTCTTCGGACGCCATCGTCTTGGCCACTATTTTGTGAGGTTATGCCAAATGCTTGGCCAAGATATGTAGTTTTTTTAAATGTTAATATTGGCATTTCAAAATCCTAAAATGATGAGAAAATATTTTAATTTAAAACAGAATTATGACTGGTTCAATTTAGAGATACAAAATGAATTTTTGCACGTAAGTCTTTCATATTTTTACTGATATAAGTTCCAGTTTTTTACGAATAACTTAAAATAGTTATATATAATTTTTAATGTGCTTTAATCATTCTTTAAACAAAAGCCATTCAAAATGTTGACACCATGTATGAATTTTATATTTATTACTACATAAATAATGTATACAGCAACTAATTTTGTATTACACATTTTTCTAAACATTTATTTAAATAAATAAATAATTCATACAGAATTAAATTTAAAATTTAAGATGTAGTTGTGTTTTATATTGCATCTGTTTGTAAAGTATTCTTTAAACATTTTTTTTATATAAAATATCTTAAGATCACTGAACTTTCATTTCTTGAGTACACTCATTAATTTTCTTTTGTATAAACAAAGATCACAGAATAAAAAGAAAACATATTGATATAGGCACGAGTGTTTATATGAATCAAATGTATGTTTAATTCATATCACATCATTAGAAGACAGACTGCTATCAGTTTTGAAATTACACAAATGTAAATGAAAAAAACATATTTCGACACTTGAAATTCTATAATACATGTAACAAAATAGTTATACATGCTAATAGACAAATGCCTATATTGTCTTGTTGATATGCTTGTTCAATGAATCACAAACTATACATTTGTTATTTGAAATTATAATATTGATTCTTTTAAATTAGTTTATATATATATATATATATATATATATATATATATATATATATATATATATATATATATATATATATATATATTATATATATGCAAGTGAATCTACAAAAATAATTTCATAACTTTTTGCATTTATCACACCTCAACATAGACCCATATTATTAGTATTTTAATCTATGATGTGTAAAATATCAACAGTTGATTTCTGGAATGCATTTCCTGTATCATAAGTTCAGAATATCTAGACCCTGTGTCAGATAAAAATGGAATTATAATGTTAAAATAATATATATATATATATCTGACTGAAGAATTATTAAACTGTCAAAAATGCAGTCGTATCATCAGCCCCATATATAACAACATTAACATGTATAAAAACACATACGTGTAGTTATCTTTATCTTATAAGCGGTAAATTTATGTAAATCCAATTTTGTATTGTCACGTGTACCATATGACTGGTACACGTGATGAATATATCGGAATAATGATGTATGTATGGTTTAAAAAGAGAATGTAAACAGGGGATAAAGCCGTATCATTTCTTTTCTAATCTAATTGTTTAATCCAAACTATAAAACAGTTCTTACTTAATACAAGAATTAGTTGTCGATAAATATTATTTCACAAATTTATTTTCTTTCATACATTTATACATAAAAACCTATAGAGTTAACAATGACTTCGATTTTGTGGTTTCGCCACGGACTTCGTTTACATGATAATCCTGCCCTTCACGCAGCAGTTCGGGAAAATAAATTTTCTTTTTACCCCATTTTTATTTTTGACGGAGAAAGTGCAGGTTTGTACGCATGATTAATATTTTTGAATTTATATGTATAACGTAAGTGTTTATGTTACGAATCGTGTTAAGAATTTTGTATAAACCAATAATTAAAAATATATTTTTTAAATAATTCAGATGTTTTTCGCTGGTCACCATTTCAATGTATAATTAGCAAATTATTTTGTCTGATATATTAGACTTCGTACATATTATTCAATAATACTTCGTATATATTATTCAGTTACAGTAATATATTTTCAAATAATTTATCATATTTTATTTTTCATCATAAAGTTATCAAATTAAATATATAATATAATATCAGGTAGCACGACTGCAAGTATATTTTCATGAACAGTGTATTTTTTATTTATGATTTGTAGACATTTTTACATATTTTTATAGTCATATTTTATGTTATTTTATTATATATTCTCATAACTTCTTTATTATATATTTATAATTTTATTTAATACAACCGCCGGTCAAATATATTTTAATTCTTCTTATACTAATATACTAATTTATTTCATATTTATTCAAATTCCAAACAAACAACACACGACACACATATATACACATGCATATAAATATATATATATATATATATATATATATATATATATATATATATATATATATATATATATATGTGTATATATATGTATATATATGTATATATATATATATATATATATATATATATATATATATATATATATATATATATATATGTTTATATATAAAATTTCATTTTAAAAATCAGCGCGATTTTATATAACGTAGATGATGAATCAAAACATATTTTTTTTACATTTATTATAGGAACCAGTTTCAAATTATAGTCTGTAAACAATATTTTTATAAAAATATTTTAATCGTATTGAAGATTGAAATACAAAGGTATAAGTATTAATATTTTATTAATATTTTCAAAAAATATGTATGTTTGTAGGAACTAAATTAGTGGGTTATAATCGAATGCGTTTTTTGACTGAATCTCTTGCTGATCTTGATAGTCAATTTCGGAAAAATGGGGGTCGTTTATGGGTCTTTCAAGGAGAACCAACAATGATTTTCAAACGGTTAAAGGAATGTATTAATGTACAATTGATATGTTTTGAACAAGATTGTGAACCAATATGGAAACAACGTGATAATTCTGTAAAAGAATTATGTAAAGAAATTGGTATAAGATGTGAAGAATTTGTATCACATACTTTATGGGATCCTAGTGCAGTTATAAAAAGGAACGGTGGGTCACCACCGTTGACTTATGAAAGTTTTTTGGTACGTTTTTTATATTTAGCTATTATTTAAGAATAAAATACACTTTTAGTATTGGGATTTGGTTTTAATTTTTTTTTATCTTTAGTATATTACCTCGACTATGGGTAAACCTCCAAGACCAATAAATGATATTGATTGGAAAAAAGTTAAATTTGGTGATATTCTCCTAGAAGTTGCTAAAGAGTTACATTTATTTTCTGAAGTGAGTGAGACAAATGTATATGAATGTATTAATAAGTATGTTTTATTTTATTTACATTGTGTTTTAGGTTCCTACACCTGAACAATTAAGATATTATGCAGAAATTTCCAATGGAATTCCAATGGTTCGTTGGAAAGGTGGTGAACAGCAAGCTTTAAAATGTTTAAAAGATCGTTTAGATATTGAAGAAATTGCATTTCGAGATGGTTATTATCTTCCAAATCAAGCTAATCCTGATTTATTAGGCCCTCCAACTTCTCAGAGTGCAGCGTTAAGATTTGGTTGTTTGTCTGTTAGAAAGTGAGTTTTATCTTTTCATTTTAAATTTAAAAGAAAAAATAAATTCATATATAAATCTGATAAAGGTATATTATTTTTTTTTACTTATATAAATTATATTCAATTCGTTTTTTTTGTTGACATTTAAAAAAAAATTATTTACTAATATTATGTTTTAGATTTTATTGGAGCGTACATGATCTTTTCCAAGCTGTGCACGGTGAAAATTTACCATCAGCGCATCATATAACCGGCCAATTAATTTGGCGAGAATATTTTTACACGATGTCTGTAAATAATATTTATTATGGAGAAATGGAAAGAAATCCAATATGTTTAAATATACCATGGGCTATCCCAAATGAAAATATTTTAACTAGATGGCATCAAGGAAAAACTGGATACCCATTTATTGATGCTGGTATGAGGCAACTGATGCTTGAAGGTTGGATCCATCATGTTGTACGAAATGCTGTTGCTTGCTTTCTGACACGAGGTGATCTATGGATATCTTGGGAATTTGGTTTAAATCACTTTTTGAAATATCTACTTGATGCTGACTGGTATTTTACACTTATAAAATATCAGTATTGTATATGTAATTATTAAATAATAAAAATATTTGTAGGTCTGTTTGTTCAGGAAATTGGATGTGGATTAGCAGTTCAGCTTTTGAACAATTATTAGATTGTTCTGAATGTATTTGCCCTGTTGCATTTGGACGGAGATTGGATCCTGAAGGAGAATATATAAAACGATACATACCTGAATTACGAAAAATGCCAGCGATTTATTTGTATTATATATTACTTTTTCTAATGTGTGTGTGTCTACATATGTATATATATATATATATATAAATTTCAGGTATGAACCTTGGAAAGCACCATTAGATGTTCAAGAAAAAGCAAACTGTATTGTTGGTAAAGACTATCCTGAAAGAATGATAGATCACATGACGGCCTCAAAACAAAATGCTGTAAAAATGCAAATGTTACGAAAAACTGTAATGGGATCTAATCAACAAAAACACTGTAGACCATCGAACGAGCATGAAACTAAAGTATTTTTATGCTTACCCGAAGAATGTCATTTACATTGCTCAGAACAATTTTAAGTTTATTTTTCTTTATATAGAATAGTTAATAGATGTGGATAGATATAGATAGAGAGGTAGATATAGAAAGAGATAATTTTTTATAAATAATATATTCTTATACTTATTTTTTGCATCTTTACTTATGAATTATATAAATATATATTTTATATGTTTTAAATACTGTGTACTTGGAAATCATTTTATAATTAAATTTTTATTTGTGAATAAATTTTCTAGAATGATCAATGTTTTATAATATGTAATAATTATGTTTTTATTTTTTATTTATATATGCAATATTTTATATTGTGTTTAGTAGATTGAAATTAATTTCAAAATTATATCAATCTTAAAATTTTAATAGCTTTTTTTTAAAAAAGATATATGAATAAAATGAATGTTATAAATAACACAAAGTAATTAAATAAAATACAAACATTTATTATAATAACAATAACATTATTTATATGCATCTAATATTCAAAAGCATAGTTTTTCTCTTATGTTGTAGATTGTAGTTTTTCAACAATATTTTTTATTTCTACAGCTACTGGTGAATCTGGAACTTCATTGATATAAGCTTTACCTAATGTTTTTCCTAATCGAGGATCAATTGCTAATGATCCTAGCAGGGGAATTTTAGTCAGTTCAGCTAATGCTTTTCCACCTTCTGAACTAAATAAATTTGTACACTCTGTACAAGTTGGACATACAAACCTAAAAAATATATATGTTATAAAAATATATATCATTGTTAATAAAAATATTTTCTGAAAAAACTTACCCACTCATATTTTCAATAATACCAATTATTGAAATACCAATTTTTTTACAAAACGTTATTTCTTTTCTCACATCTTCAATAGCAACCTCTTGTGGTGTTGTTACAATTATTGCACCATCACATTTCACTGTTTTCAAACATTCCATTACTGTTAAGTGTTCATCTGATGTACCTGAAAATAGAGACATCGATATATATTTGAAAGATCTGATAAAAAACAGAATTGAAGTACCTGGTGGAGTATCTATTATTAAATAATCTATATCTTGCCAATAAACATCCGTTAAAAACTGTTTTATCATAGCGGTTTTCTTAGGTCCTCGCCATATTACAGCATTGTCACGACTTTGAAGAAGAAATCCTATCGACATGACTGCTAAACGTTGATCCTTATCCGCATATACCGGTACCCAGCTGTGAATTAAATTTATTGCTTATATAAATAAAATAAAAATTGTTATATGCAGTACCCTTCAGGACATTGATGAACGTCTTGATCTTCTAAATTTAATAAGTATGGAATACTTGGTCCACATAAGTCTATATCTAAAATTCCCACCTGAAAAATTTGTTCAAAAAATATTAATTTCTTTCATGAATGATGAAACATTTAACTTGTTCATTTATGATTTTGTACCTTATAACCAAATTCTTTTAAGGTTAAAGCAAGCTGAGAGCTAATAGTTGATTTTCCTACACCTCCTTTTCCTGATAATACTACAAACACATGTTTTACACCGTCCAACATTTTCAAATATTTATTTATTCAAAAATAAATAGAATTATATTAAACAATAATAAATATTTTAGATTATAGATAAAAATTTTACCCATAGATTAAAAAATAATTTATCAACCGTTTCAAATAATAAAATTAGATTTAAAATTCGTATATAAATATATTTTAATGGTACACTGCTTAAAGAAAATGAAAGTATAGCGAATTTAATTGCATTATTTTGGCAATTAAATTTTAAAATATTAGTAATTGCAAAAAGTTAAATGTGAAATTAAAGATAAAAAATTAATTTCATTTTATAGTAATTATATATACAATATAAAAATATAATGAAAAGCAATGCTCTTATTTATATATTTTAATAATTTCTGCATAGTCTGTATATAAAAAAATAGAATTTGGTAAAATCTGTAACAGCATTTTAAACATTTATTAATACATATATATATATATATATATATATATATATATATCAGCATTTTGTTTTTCACAAACTGCATTTAAGTTGCCATAGTAACAGATGTAAACAGATTTAAACTTCTTTTTGAAAAATGGTAAAAATATTTTTATATTAAATAGCTCATTGGCATGTTAATTTAAAATGTTCTTTTTAATTTTATTAAAAGCAAGATATTTACACTGTATATAAATTTCTAGATATTATCTCGGTCCAAACCAGCAGTTGATCAAAACAAATTCTCTTCTGGAAAATTAATACCAAAGCTTGAAGATTTTCTTTTAAAAAGAGATTATACTGGCGCTCTAACCTTTCTTGAAGTAATTAATAATTTAAATCTTAATATTTAAAGTTTTTGAATAAAATATTTTTTTCAGTTCAAAAAAAACAATGCTTCAAGTATTGACATCAATTTGTGGATTGGATATTGTGCTTTTCACCTCGGTAATTACAAAAAGGCAATGGAAGTATATGAAATGTTATTTAATCAAGACCCTATGTTACCAGATGTCGCATTTAATTTAGCTTGTTGCTATTTTTATCTTGGTATGATTTAATTAAAATAAGTAATTCGTTTTCATTATTTTACATATAAATATTTTATAGGTATGAATAAAGAGGCAAAACAAACTCTAGAAGCTGCACAACCTAGTTCTCATGTTACTCGATTAGCTTTACACTTAGCTCAGCGAAAAGATCATGGTGAGGGAAATGGAGATACAGAAGAAGATGAAGAACTATTAAAGCAACATCAACGTTTACACGATTCATTTGCAGATCAACTGAGTCTTGCATCAATACACTATATGAGAGCACATTATCAAGAAGCTATCGATATTTATAAACGAATTCTGTTGAATAATAGGTAAGAATTGTAAATAATTTCAATAAATCTTATAATTTAATGAATCTTAATTTTATTCTAAACTTAAAATCAAATTCTTTATCATATTTTCCAGCGATGAAGTAGATTTTGAATCCATTATTAAATTGCAAAAAGATAAAGATACAGAACTTTTTCATTTACTTCGTATAAATAGGTCTCTATAGTATAATATTTGTATACTTTACTATATTAAATTATCGACATAGTTCGTTAAACAAAAAACTTTTTTTTAGAGATTACATTGCATTAAATGTTTATGTTGCTCTTTGTTACTACAAACTTGATTATTATGATGTTGCTCAAGAAGTTCTTTCTGTTTACTTGAATCAATATCCAGATTCTGCAATCGCAAATAATTTAAAGGTAATGTTTTTGTTATTAAAAAATTTCTATTTATATAATACTTTTTTTACTTTTTTTTCAGGCATGTAATGCATTTAGATTGTTTAATGGACAGGCTGCAATAGCTGAAATCCAATCACTTGCTGAACAGACTTCCGTTCATTCATTTGGTCACGATTTAGTTCGTCATAATATCGTTGTTTTTCGACAAGGAATTGGAGCTCTACAGGTTTTATTTGTAATTTAATATTTGTTGTTTTAAAATATATATTATAAATTTATCTAGGTATTCCCACCACTTCTTGATATTATTCCAGAAGCAAGATTAAATCTTGTTATCCATCACTTAAAAGAAGATAATACACGTGAAGCATATGAATTAATAAAAGATTTAGTACCATCTGTTCCTCACGAATATATCTTAAAAGGAACAGTACATGCGGCTCTCGGCCAAGAACAACGATCTGTAATGATTTATAAAAGTTTCAAAATAAACATGTATATTTTGTAATATATTCAATAAACATTACAGATTGATCACATTAAGTCAGCTCAACAATGCTTTCAATTAGTTGGAAGTTCTGCAAGTGAATGTGATACTATTCCAGGTCGTCAGTGTATGGCAGCTACATTTTTCTTGTTTGGTCAATTTGAAGAAGTTTTGGTTTATTTGTCAACAATAAGAAGTTTTTTCTTTAATGATGATACATTTAATTTTAACTATGGACAGGTTCTGATTTTTAAATTATAATATCTATAAGTTCTCAATTTTAACAATTTACTTTTTGTAGGCAAAAGCAGCAACTGGTTATTATAAAGATGCAGAAGAAGCTTTCCTTCTTATTAAAGACCCAAAAATAAAATCAGATATGATTTATATAACAAATTTAGCACGATGTCATATCATGAACAAAAAATCACAATTAGCCTGGGATTTGTATCTTAAAAATGATACTAGACCAGGAATTTTTAATTTACTTCAGATAATAGCAAATGATTGCTACAAGATGGGAGATTTTTGGATATCAGCAAAAGCATTTGACTTGTTAGAAAAATTTGAACCTAACCCGGAGTATTGGGAAGGAAAGAGAGGAGCAGTAGTAGGTGCTTTCCAAGCTGTGATTTCAAATATTTTACCAAAAGAATCTCTGAGAGATATTGTGGATTTGTTATCTAAAAGCAAACAACAAAATCTACAGGCAGAACAAATTTTGAGAATCATTAAAAAGTGGGGAAAAGAAAAAGGAATAAATGTCTGATAAATTATATATTATTATTATAATGTAATTATAAGTCATAAAAACAAAATAGTATAGTAAATAATTGGTTTGTTAAACACGTGTGTTAATAAAATGTAATCTAATCATTTCATATATTATTTTATTTCACAAATTATTAGAAATTAGACATTTTTTAAATATCTTAATAAAAAAAGTGATTACTGAATGTGTGTTTATCAAAGAATCTTCATTAAAAGAATTTTCTTAACACTTCAGAAATAAATCAAGGTATGAAATAAGACTTAGTTCATTAAATTTACCTCTACTATACTGTAAACATTTTTTTTATAAAAAATCTTTTGTGATAGTAATGGTTAAGTATATTATAAATTTATTAATTACAAATTATTAACATAATAATATAATTAAAATTTATACTATATAATTAAAATTTAAGTGAACAAATAATGATAATAAAACATATATTTTCAACTATCATAATTTAATTTTCCATGTAATCGTTTTTAAATAATATTCGTTATTTAATTTTATTTTAAATATATACAAGAACATTTAATAATAGCAATATCTACTAAATCTTCTGAGATCGAATTCAAAAAAAATTAAAAACAAATAGAACTTTAACATAGTCTCTAAAGATGACGTAGTGTACTTTAACGCTGCAAAATTTGATAAAATCGGGTGTGAATTTAAACTAAGTGGAGAAAAACAGTTAAATATTGATTAAAGTTAATAACATTGTTTTTATTTTACTGCAAACAATTAATAATAATGTAAATATATAAATTGAAATATGTATTAATTATTTTATTTTTTTGCAATCAATGTTCGAAACAAACGAAAATCATTTTTTCTAATACTTCCCGGCATATAATTGCACAACAATTTGTTTTTAAAAAATCTTGAATTTATTACATATATATATAACATAATGTTAATAGTAAGAATATCTGTATTCTAAAAAAATTCTCAGTATAACCAGGGAAACAAGTGTCTAAAAGTGGTTGATAAATGTTAAATTTAAACACAGCCACTTCCGGAAATAAAATAAACCTCAAATTAAATACCGCACGATCTAGTTTGACACGAGTTCTATCTCTTTATGTCATATGTGTATATATATGTATATATATATATATATATATATATATATATATATATATATATATAAATATATATATATATATATATATATATATAGAGAGAGAGAGGGAGAGAGATAAATAGATAAATTATTAGAATCTGGTAAATAGCAATAAATAATTAAAATTTGATAAAATTGTTGAATTTCATTTTTTTTGTTTATTAATGCCAACTTGTTTTTCTCAGAATAATTGACTAACTTGCAATCAAATATTAAGTCCAATTAAGAAATTTTGCTAATTTTACAAAATATTTTATCGCTTTGAAAAAAATGATTAAAAAGATAAGAAAATTTTGATTTCAGGAAGTGTATAATTTTGAAACTTGAGTTGTATATTTATTAAAAGACATCAACAATATTTAATATTTAAAAAAATATGTAGAAAAATGACATCCATTTTTTAAATTTGGTATTAATTTAGAGAATTAAATATTTTATGAAATAAGGAAATAATTGATGTCAGTTTGCGTAAATGCAATTTTTTTTCTATCTCACTGTACATACATACATACATATGTATATACATACATATATATATATATATATACACAAAATTAATATGCTAAGCATTAAAATATTTAAATGATTGTCATTTACAACAATGACGAGTTCTCGTCATTTATTCAAAACTATACTATACAATACGTATTTGTTCTGTATTCCAAATTAGTAATATCTGTATGCATATAAATATACATTTATAGCACTATTTTGTGTTCATTTTAGGCACTGGGTTGACTGAGAGCAGGCCAACATGTACAACGTACGCATAGATCTCAGTTATAGCACCAAATAAGGACACAATCGTTGCATTTTACCATATGTAGAATTAACCTACTTGTATGTACTTATGTACAAAACATATTTGCTTTTTTCGTAGCAACCAACTGTTATTTACAAGAATCTAAATGAAATCAATAATTGTCACATGTTCATCAATATGCCGTTTTTAAGAAAGTACCAGCATCCAATGTTCGATTATTGAGATGACTTTATACAGTTAACAGAACAGATGATTGTATCATTTTGGTATTCGTATACATAAACTTGTACATAATTATAAACTTGTACACCCGTAAACTTGATATTAATTACTATTATTTAATCTAATAATTTTAACCTGATATAATGAAAAAAGTCAATTGCGAAATTTATTTCGGGTTATCTTCCAAGCTGTGTACCAAATTAATACATATTTTTACACGGAAATGAAGACTATATACATTTTAAAAACTATTTAATCTATTATACAATCAATACTATTAATTTTTAAATATGGCAGTAAGTATGGGAAGCAGAAAAAATAAAATAAATACAAAAAATAGATATAACGAGAATAAATTTGTAGAATGATATATAACAAGTATTAAACTTTATATCGAATATCAGTGTGTATTTAAAAATTATAAATATGATCTATTATTTCAAAAAAAACGAAAGACAAAAAACATGTCATAGAGACTTCATTCATATCTCCTTAAATGATAGTAGAAAAGTAAAGTTAAAGATAGTGTAAAAGAAATATAAGAAATAACAGAAAATAATTAATATTATGTCCTGAAAATATTGAATTAAGCCCATAACATTCATATTATCTCCGAAAAAAAAATAGAAATTGTTGGTTGATACATAAACCGCCTAGGGTAGTATTTCCCAAACTTACAATAATCCTGTATCACTTTCGACAGTTTAGTCATATCGGCGTACTCGTTTTAGATGATGATAATTTGAAGATATTTTTAAAAATACTATTTTATTAGAAATATATGATTCAATATATGTTGTATATATCTCTCTACATACATCTAAAATCAAAATTATCCACTAATTTTATACAACATGTTACAAAAAATAATCTATCTGCTAGAATGTTTATATAGACATACTAACATATATATATATATATATATATATATATATATATATATATATATATATGTATATAAATACGTGACGTTGACGCATTTATTTGGGATGAGGTTTCGTTGATACCCAAATATGTTTATTGTTTCATTCGGTTACATGTGTATACTTATAATTGACAAGCAGGCGAGCGAAGTGAGCCAGTGGGTTGCTGAGCGCAGCGAGCAGGGAGCGAAGCCCCCTAGTATATATATAAAATCAAAATGATCCACTAAAAATAAAAAATCTATGACGTCGACTTATTTATTTGAGACGAGGTTTCTATGGTACCCAAATATGTTTATCTCTCTTCCCTGTATGTATGTATATAAAATCAAAATTATCCATAAAAAAATAAAAAAAAATCCATGACGTCGACTTATTTATCTGGGGCGAGGCTTCTATGATACCCAAATATGTTTATTATATGAACTTGCTTATAATTAACAAGTGGGCGAACGCAGCGAGCAGGAGACGAATCCCTCTAATATATATATATATATATATATATATATATATATATATATATATATATATATATATATCTCGAATAATATTTTTTAAAATTAAAATAATGAAATACTAATAAAAATTAACAAATATTTTTACAAGAGATTGTATACATGTATACAAAATTTTATGATTTTTCAGTTAAAAAATATGTCAAAATAACAAATATATTTTATTTAAAATTTATATTGTACAAAATTTTAGGAAACACTGATCTGATTTTATAACTGTTGTATAGTAGTATATTTTACAACGATCGATGTTGTATTTTATAACGATCGATGTTGTATTTTATAACGATCGATGTTCAGTTCTTACACACCACTTCATCTATCCTTCTATATCCCAAATTAAAACTGCCTGCTTCTCATTGCTTCATCTGTCCATTCATTTAAATTTTTACGAGGACGACCTCGTTTTCCTCTCTGAACGGAATCCAATTCATGACCAATTTTGGCAGTTTATGGTCTATCATCCTTTGTACATGGCCATTCCAAATCAGGGATTTTCTTTCTATTTCATCTGTTATATCACCTTTTTCATCTACTCCGTCAATCTTTTTCATTTATTTTCTAAATCTGTTATTTAGAAGTTGATCTATTTGAAACACTACTGGCCTTCGCAAAAATCTATCAGTGATAAGGATTTTGTTTTATCCTCTAGAAGTTATTAGGTATGATTTATATGATAATACGATTTTAATAATAATGCTTTGTATATGTATTTTTTTACATGTATATATATATATATATATATATATATATATATATATATATATATATGTGTGTGTGTGTGTGTAAATGTCAAAACACGGAAACAAAAGACAGTTTTCTGTATTTTTTAATTTATGTTATTTTTTTAAATTTGATTAATGTTATACACATATTTGTATTATATATATATATATATATATATATATATATATATATATATATATATATATATACACATTTAAGTATATAAAATTTTATAACACTGCTATTAATTTAATTGTGTGTCTATAATAGTCGAATTATATATTTTTTTTACAATATCTCGTATACAAAAAGTCACGAAATGAATCAAACCAGTTTAGCAACAATTATACAAAGTTCAATAGACAGCATTTGATAGAATTAACAATTACTTTCTCATTTGTCCTATAATTAGATTATGTATGGTTCAACAGAACGGATGAGTTCTTACGATGTATATTTAATTATGAATCATTCTCTTGTGTCGCTTTATACCAAAGGACTAATAATATAGTATTCTTCGTTCTTTGCTTTATACCTTTATAAATACCTGAATTTGAATTAATTTATAAATTATATCAAGAACAGTATTTAAAATGAAATTATTTTCATATATTATTTATTTTTATTTACTCATTTCTAATTCACAGATCATTAAAGCATTACATTTACATTTCTTTTACAATGATTGGTTTGAAATATATATATATATATATATATATATATATATATATATATATATATATATATATATATATATTTAGATTGTTTAGAACATGTGTAAATGAATCACAGTGTGTATTTCTTTTTACCCTTGATACCGTGTTCACAGAATAATGTATGTCACTAGTGTGATAGTAAGAATTTAACAATGTGAAAGACATGCATTTTGTAAGTTGTTGTAGACTTTCTGGTACCGTTATACAGTTTACATGTTTCATGTTATTTCATTCGAAAATTGTTATATTACATTATGTTCTTTCGCAAATTTTAAAAAATGAATCAACGATATTTTTAATTAATCATTCCAGTTATTTTAAAAATATATAAATTATTACAAAGTAAAACATCTTTAGTTATTTTGTCTGACGTACAAAAAATTGTACATAACTATAAAAAAGTGTAATCTTAGAAGTAATAGATAAGTGATGTTTATTCAGCTTGTCTTTGATTTTTATATTAATAATTCATCACTTTCATAAAAATTATAAAAAAAAGACATTCATTAAATAATTCTTAGAACTTACTGATAAATTTGTTGTGATTAAAAATTGGCAATACAATTGATTAACAAATAGAGTTTATACCAGTGAACGATATACCAGGAAATGTTTTTTACAATTTTAGTATAAATCAATTTAAAATATCTAAATTTAAATTACTTTCTATATTATATTTATTTATATAATTTTGTACATATTTGCTAACAGAATAGGTTTTTCTTAACGTACATTCGTTGTTTATATTTCATCTAAGAATTCTTCACAAATGTTAACAAAAGTACAATAATTTAAATTATAATAATAAAAATTAATGATATTGTTCCAAATCGTTTTTCTATTCTCATATTCGGATTATGCTACGCATATGGATTATTCTAAAAAATATATATAAATTTCCATACTGTGCAAAAATGTGTTTTTCACAAATATACATATTTGATAATAGAAGTCGATAAATTATCTCTCATATTAAGGAAATTTAGCTTTTTATTTTATTTACATTCAAATAGAATGGGTTATGGAAAATACATTAAATTTATTATCTCTACTTAAATATATCTTAGAGGATGTCTGATTGATATTGTGAATGGTATAAAAAAACTTAAACATATAAAATAAAAACAATCAATCAAACATGTAAGATATACTATCTTAATTATTTGTATTTTTATATACTCATCATACGCATTATACCGTAACATTGCCTTATATGGTGTTACTTCTGTCTATAATGTGTAACACATGTTTTCATGTTTTTGTCGGTAATTATTTTTTCCAGCACAAAATAAATGTTTTTGATTATATAGATCAAAATGATTTTTTTATTGAATAATAAAAACACTCGCATATATATATATATATATATATATATATATATATATATATATATATATATATATATATAGTAATTAATAAAATTATTCGTGCCCTTTACAATAAATAAAATTATTTCTTGAAAAATATATTAAAACCACTAAAAATATAATGTTTTCTGTATGCATATGCATAAATAAACAAATCAGATACATTTTTTATGCAAATTAATTAATTATTAGTTTGTTGGTTCAGCTTTGACATTATTAGTGTTTAAGTGATTTTTTTTAAATGTTACTGTCTTAATATTAATTTCATTTCAAACTTATTTTTTTTATTTTCAACACGTGTATTTAATAAACAGTTATAATATAAAAAAGAATGCTATCAAATTAAAAAATATTCATTTATATCCAAAATTTAAAATTATTAATTTCGTTATTCAGTTTCAGAGAGAGTACTTGTAAAATACCCTTAATGTATTTATATTAAATAACATTAACACTAAAAAGACATGAAAATATTTAAAATTAATTTCATAAACACAGTTTATGAAATGAAATTTGTGGAAAGTTTTGTATTGATTATTATCAATAATATCCTACATACAAAATAAGAAAAGATAAATAATAAAATTTATGTACTTTTAACTAAGAAGACATTTAAAAAAAATTGCATGAATTCTATTTTTGCATTTGCTTCCTATCGAACATTAATAGAAAATTATTCTTTAAGGTTGTCTGTATTAAATTTAATAACATGTTTATGCATCTAATTTTACTACTAAGTTTATTTGTAGAAGAAATAAAAAAGATCACGTATATTTTTAAAAGTTTTCATATTATCTGAGACACTGAGTGATATATAGATGTGCAAATAAAATGTAATAAAAAAAGTAATCAGCAAATATAGGTCATTGCCACATATGCATACAATCTGTACCTAACAATAAGATTTGTTATACCTAACGAAAGCAAAAGTGTATTGGACGAATAAACTACTATGAGACATGCTAATCCCGGTGAGTGACCTTGTCGTTTAGTGTCAATGCCACACACACACTAAATAGGTAATGTTTGGCATATGACCTACTGTGTCAACCTCGAAATTATTTATCCATATTAGGGTAACAGAGTGCAATATTTTAAATAGACTTGTCGGGAATCATTTCTCGTATGCAAATGATACAGATTTATCATGCTGAAAGTTATTCTCGAAAATTATATAAACAAATAAATAAGGAACACAACATATAATTTGTTAAATATATCTAATAGTATTATATATATATATATATATATATATATATATATAAATATATGTACATATATATATATATATATATATATAAATATTATATAAATATATATATATATATATATATATATATATATAAATAAATATATATATATACATATATATA
Source organism: Acanthacorydalis orientalis (assembly GCA_034766995.1). NCBI lineage: Eukaryota > Metazoa > Arthropoda > Insecta > Megaloptera > Corydalidae > Acanthacorydalis > Acanthacorydalis orientalis. The sequence continues at coordinate 48,785,010 of CM068316.1, forward strand.
TATATATATATATATATATATATATATATATATATATATATATATATATCTACTTATACCAATATTTGTATCACATCAAAAATTTAAAAAACGGTGTTAATTTAAACTAAACACAAAAAAATCGTGTTTCCTTGTTTTGATTCGTTTTTTTTTATTTTTCTAATTGTTTAGATTTTTTCCTGTATAGTGCCGTATTATCGACATAACGAATTTATCTATACTTCCTTTAAACAGTTCAAAGAAATATTCTTTATTATACTGTTGAATACATATTTAAATCACTCACGATAAAGATAATTATGAACACCACAACGCATACAACCGGACGCAGGATGTGACATGACGCATCTGTATTTAACCGCTGATAATTTATCAAAATGCTTGATAAACAGTATTGAAAAAATTAAAATGTTTATCTTTTCTAAAATGGAAATAGACTGAGGTAAATTTATGTTTTTGCGATCCTTTCTTTTAAAGATTATTTTAATGACACATATATGTACATATGGTTTTTATTATCGGCATAGAATTAGTAACAAATAAAAAAATACGAGTGTTCATTATTTTTGTTGGTTTGAATTATATAATTGCTTTCAAATAAAATTTATTGTTTATAAGTGTGATTGGTTATTTGGGGTTTAATAGCGCACTGATACTTATTTTCTTCAAATCAATTGATTTAACTAATAAAATATATAGGGGTTATAGCATTTATAAATACATAATCTGAATTAAATACATTTTTCTCTTTTTAAATAATAATTTTTCTTCTGGATATTATCATTAAAAATAATATTTTAGTCAATAATTTTAAGAGACTTTATCATATTTTTCAATAAATAGATGATATGTTTCAAGTACTAATGATATTTTTTTTTTAAAAAAAAAACAAAATAATGAAAATTAAATTATAATACTTCTAAAATTACAATTTTACAGGATAATGAATCGTCTCGAAAAAAACTTTGATTAAAGTTGCTTAACCCTTTCATTATTAACGGGATACACATATCCCACCGATTTTCAAATTTTTTTGTCGGGGAAATACTTAACATAGTGAACCCACAATAAAATACTGATGAGACAAAACTTCACAGGACTATATCTTTTATTCAAGATGTCGGAAAATTTTTGGACAATAATTTTGACCAATTTTAACTACCCCTTAATGCAATTAATTACCATTTACCGAAATTAATCAAAACGAAAAAAATCATATTGAAATGGTTAAAAGAGAACAGTTGATTCATGATATATAAATAAGAACCATTGATGTATAAAAGAGGTATGTGGTATTCATTACAATAATTTATATCGATATTCAAATAATGTATTTCTTTTTTTATTTATTCAAAATCAATCTAAAACTACTTTCAAACTAGAAAGTGTTTATTGAAAAAAAATTGAGATTGTACTTTTTCAAATGACATTTGTTTTCATCTTCTTCAAAACTTGTTTTTATTAATACCTACATATATATATATATATATATATATATATATATATATATATATATATATATATATATATATATATATATATATATATACACGCACATATAAGGTGTTACTGGTTAATAAAATATAACACTTAATTATCAAACGTAGTAAATATTCTCGACTCAATGTAATAATTAGTGATTAAATTTAAAGTTAAACAGACCGTATGAATTAAACTCCTGTTAATAATATTTGGCCAGTTGGTTTGTTCATTCATTAATTATGTGGTTTGTAATTAAATTTTGTAATGCGTATGAGTTATCGTTTGTAATTTACATTTGTACGTATTTATCTATAATTGTGTTTTATTTATATACTAGAATTTGATCATATTAATCGTTGTCATCATTAATTCATGTCTACTTTTTTATTTCTTCAATAATATCATTTTAAAAAAATCCTTATAAAAACGAAACTTTGCGTTTTATTGTGCCAAGTCAGTATCTAGATATTGTAAAACATATTTTTATAATATTTAATTTTGAAGTTTCTTATTAAAAGCGACACAATTTAAAATACAGTTTGTTACAAGATAATACTTTTACGGTATATGCTTTGCAAACCACGAATTTAATCAAGATCTAAAAAAAATGTTTTTTGTTCATTTAATATGATTAATAATTTACTTGATAATTATTCACTTATTATATATATTTTTCGGTTAGAAACCATACATTTAATAATGTATTTTTTTTTAATAAAAACTATTAATATTTCAAGTAGTGGAAAAAGACAATTACGGATTTTTACACCGTAATTCATACACATGGGTACACACAGACATCATATATATATATATATATATATATATATATATATATATATATATATATATATATGTATATATATATATATATATATATATTTGATGATGTATTAGAATCATATAAAATAAACCTTTTAAGTTAAATTTCTATTAACTTTTAAAATGTTTAATGCGTTTGAAACATTTTTTTGTCAAATCATAATTTTTAATGTACAAGAAATACGGTGAAAAAAATACACGGAACTGTATCTAAGTTTATGCAAATATATTTGATTGATGATGGTATATACAAAACTAGTCCAGTATGTTTCGCAGGTTAATTATAATTAATATTATTGATCAAGACGTGTGCCAGTAATTCAAGAAACGCCACTATGTGTGTCATCAGTTCAAATGTTTATAACAGATTGTAAAATGTGTATTATTTGAATATAGATTTAATGCATTTCTGCACATTCTTTGTACATCTGATTTTATTATAACTATTAAAATCAACAATATTTATTTTAGTATATATATATATATATATAATAAAAATGAGTATGTCAGTATTTAATTATTATAAAGTTATGCACTTCAATACAAATTAATTAGATTACATGTTTTTAATTAAAACTTTAACTAGAGTGTGTTAAAGCCTTTACTTTGAATAAATTAATTATATTAAATATCTATCGAATACTTTTATGGGATTTTTTTCTATACCAGTTATGTTTAATGAAATAGTATTTCTTACAAGAAGTCTTCAATTTGTTTTTTTGATTTTCTGTATCAACTTTCTTCAGATATATATATATATATATATATATATATATATATATATATATATATATATATATATATATATATATATATATATATTCTACTATTTGTATTAAAAACTATTTGTAATTTACTATGGATGCTGTTATTTTAAATGTAGACATTAAATTTGTTTAGACATTCTAAAACTTTGTTCAGTTTTCAAATAAGTTGTTATTTACATTTTAACATAAACAATCCGATTACATTCGAACACATATGGTGATTTCTAAAGATTGAAGAAGGGTGATGCATATAATTAATACATTATTGATTCACTTCACGGATTTCAGAAATTCATTCAAATAACGTAGAAGTACATTCAACAATATTTACTGTAACTAAGTACGTGCAAATATTCAAATTTAAATCTCAAATAGATACTTTTAATATAAATCGATTGTAAAACATATTAATACAATACTTAAATCGTTCGAGTTAACAATGTTCTGACTTATTTTTAAACTATTTTGATATCATTTTTATCTCTTTATATAAGTCTCTCGATTATAAATCATTTTTCACTCAAATTGTCATAACACAAGAGTCATCCACATATTTTTCGCTTGAAATATAACGAAAATCCTTCATTAGCACCTAAGCATCTAAGATCTTATCGTCTAGCGATGCTGACATAAGCGATCTAGGCTATTTGTGCCGGAGAACGAGGATTGATGGTCTAGTTAGTAACTTGTATTATTTATTATTATTTATTTAAAAAAAAAATAAAACTCAGATTAAACTTTGTAATTTATTTTATTATTCATGCTTTCAGTTTACACATTTTCAGTTTATTTTTACTTATTCATATAAAAAAAATTACAAAAAAATATTTAGAAATATTATTCAAAATATCACAAATAATAAATTAAACTTATAAATTAAAGATAGCACAAGTTTATGACATCACAGCTCGTTAAGCTTAACGAAACCCATAAAAATCATTCGATTTAGATATTTCCTGCATTTAATATATATATTTCAGCTCTACATTGCAAACAAATCGATTTTTTAACAAAAACAGACATTTACTTCCGCTGCCTTTTCATGAATATAATTTAGATCTACTTTATTTCCTCGAATAATTTTCAGTAGAAAGTCATCCGGCTTCTCAAGCTGTCTACGGTCGTCATTTTTAATATTTAAAATATCCCCAATAAAATATTTTAGCATTGTTTTTATAGTTGGGGTGAATAGTCACGATTTTATGACTACTTAAATTAGGTTTAACCTTTTTTATTTCAGAAATTCTTTTCCAGAAATTTCTAGAATTCAATTTTCTAAATGCAATAAAATGACAGCGTTAACACCAGTTTTATCAAGAATACTAAATAAAGAATAAAAAAAAGTTTAATTTAAAAACGATAAAAATAAATAATTTTACATGCTATTTATATTAACTTTATATCGATAAACAATCAAATAAAATTCTGAAATAGCGAATAAAACCTATATAATTAAACGAAGAACGTAAATCGAAGTTTTTAATTCATAATAAGCTACTAATTATTAGTAAAAGTATAAAATAATAATAAAAAATAACAGTGTTTTCTATTATTGGTAAATGTAAACGATAAGTTCAAATTTAGTAGGTTATAAAATAATAATTAATGAAGCATTGACATCTTCATAATTTGAAATGAGAGAATGTTTGACTCGCGAGAAAACGTGTAATCTATCTACAGCATAAACATACTAGTTTTCTCTTACACGCATTCAAAAAAAATCTTGTAAGGTCATTAATATATTCAAACTCATTAAAATTTATATTAAACGATTTATTTGCCATATTGCATATGCACTCATATGGATATAAATACATTTCCTTGAACATTTGAAGCGAAGATATATATAATCTATTAGAATATTATAGTTTCAGATAGTTTCACATTACTCTCTGTAATAATAGTAAGATTAGATCTGCTTACGATTGCATATCCGGTAGCGATGTTTCCTTGATACTAAAATTAACTATCGTCTGTTGTAGCTATTTATTACATTTTTTTAAAATATATAAATGTAAAACGATTTCGAACGATAATCTTGAAGCCCAATGCTTGTATATAATTATTTTTCAATATATATATATATATATATATATATATATATATATTCAGTCTTAAAGAATTCTATAATTAATAAAAATATTTTTCATTTTTTACAATTTGTACAATCCATTATCCACACATGTCGAAGAGAAATCTAAAATCCTTATCTCAAATGCTGATAGTTTCTGTTAATTTCCATATGAGTAAGAATAAAATTATTGCTAATTAGAAATGAACGGTTAAAAACAAAAATAATTCCAAAATGTCTAGTTGCGGTTTGTATATACCGGAGTAATAGGTTTTGTAGCTCTTAATGAATTCAAAAAGTTAAGTCCCATAGTTTTTTTTTAAGAATGTTTTTTTTTATTGTTATTACGTAATCAAACAGCGCAAAGTTGCGTTTGTTTTTATTATTTTTAAAAACGATAGTTTGGACTTATAAACACGGCCATTTTTGTAAACATTTTCAAGCGCTTCATTAGTATCCACACGAAGTCTTCATTTAATTGTTTAATTTTCACGTCTTTCTTCCTTGATGCGCCCGTCACATTTTAAATTTTCTCTTCTTCAGCTACCAACTGGTTCCAGCTCTGTTCGACATTCATTTATTAACAATTTTATATACGATTCAAACAATTCTTCAAAAATCAGTTTCATCGCCTTTATAAAATTCTGTTACTTTTAAAAATTTGGAAACTTATTCTGTACTACTTTTACATAGAATTCTTTATAGTCATACATAAGGGGCACGGTGTATATTTTTCCATGAACAATTCATCAATCGAGTTGAAGTTTTCTTCCAAGCTTCTCCAGTCATTTCTACATAGTGAAGAAAATTAAAAAAATACAAGAATTTTAACATAGTAATTTTTAATTGGTAGACATGAATGAGAACTACATTTATGGTGGTCATTTCCTTTAATTGTGATTTTCTATTCTCTTGTTTTATGCTATTGTCCAATTAGCTGATAACTGAATAACGAGAGCCTTTCTCTCTCTCTCTTTATATATATATATATATATATATATATATATATATAGAGAGAGAGAGAGAGAGAATATTCAATGCATACTTCTATTGTAAAGAAAAAAAAATCATAAAAATCCATATGGCGCTTAAGTATACAAATGTAAACAGAGTGGAGTGCATTTTAAATCTGTATCGAATGAAAACTGCGAACGTATTAAATACGTTCCGCCTCTATAAGACAAGTGGCCGTGTCTAATTAACAAAAGTTTAGTAACCAGATCATAAAACATACATACATACATGCACACAGAGTCATACGTACTGAACAGACGTGCGCCGTGTACACAGATTTTTCTATAATGAGAATTATCTTAGTAGGCCAGTGACCCAGCTCGTTCGCTTCTCGCCTGCAACCGACTTCTCGTCTGACGACGCAATGTCTGCTCTTCTCATTCACGCACGATACACATGTATTATTAATCCGTGTCTTAATATATATGCCACCGATTTATGCAAATGTATGTGTTTAAAAATATCAGACGCAAATACCGATCAAGTAGATACATGAACTATAATTACCTGTGATTATTTAACTAGTGATCTGTTTTTTTTTATATCTAGTGCTTATATAATTTGTTATTATTATTTTTAATCGGTTCTTTTAATCTTTTAAATAATTCAGAAGAGTTTTATGTTTTATTATTTACTATAAAACAGTTGATTATTTGTTGATTAATACATTCGGATTTTAGCATGTTTATATTTTACATTCTCTTATCTACTATTGTAAATATTACCACTATCGATCTTAATTGTAACTTGAAAGATTGGATCCAAGTATCCTTACCAAATATTCAGTTTTATTAAATCAAAAGAAAGTTATACTTTATCAAAATTTAGTATTCGTTAAGCAAAACTATCAATTATGGCTAAGAGTGTTTACTTCATCTTCTGTATCAAATAGATATATAGATATATAGTTCCAACTAATTATTACCTTTTCAGATAGTTAAAAATGTTTTAGAGAGTGAAAATATTTAAAACAGAAAAGACATTCGAAACTCGATTAATTCAAAGGACATGTATTTTATAAAATACATATTCGAAAATGTGCTAAATGATGAAAACTACCATAAACTAATGAGAAAAAAGTAATTGTGATAAAATAATATACAGTCATTCGGTGATAAAATAAAATAAATGTGTTTTATTTTATTTTTTCGATTTTAAAATGTACTAAAAACGCATAAATCTTATAGGACGACTCAATACAGTTCTGAATTTATTATAAATTAAAATAGAGTAATTTAGAAATTTAATATAAGGTAACACAAGAAAATATTCACAGAAAACAAAATTGCGTATTGTTTTTATAAATAACTGTAATTATTTTATGTATGCATTGCGTCGATAGCGTATCAAATAATTGGACTAAAACTAGTATACTTTCTTAAAATTAAATTTAATTACAATCAATACAAACATGATAAATTGTATCTACAGATACAAACAGTAACTCGATTAGAGAATATGTTACAATTCTGATACGAAAACAATTGATGGATATCAGAAATTAGGTCTGAGTGTCAATATACAAAAACAATTGATGAATATATTTGTTTATAAAAGTCATACATGTCACGGGGCATTATAATATTCTGTCTATGAAAAAAATGTTAAAAGTATGCTTATAAAAACAATAGAGTCAATCAACTGTACATTATTGTAACCGGAAAAATGCAATCAACAATTCTTTTTGTATATGAAAATTATATATATATATATATATAAATCTATTACAACAATAGATATTAATATTTCAAAAATTAGCTCTGGCTATTCTGGATAATTAGAAATACAAACTTAAACGTAATTATATTGTTCGAAAATAATTGTAACACTTTGTTTATTTCCTACGTTAGCTTGCTACAATATTTTTATTTATTTATACTTCAATCACATTGTTAAATAATCTTCAATAATATTAATAAGTTCAACGAATTTCTCTATTTTAAAACATAGACATGTATTTCAAATAAATCTTTCGGTTTTGTATCTGTTTGCTAATAAATTACTATAATTCTTTATTCACTTTTTATAAGATTTTTGTAAATGTTGTTTTACTATCTTAACACACAATTAATTATTTTATCTCATACCCAGCCTATTAGTTGAACGATTCAACTCTCTCAGTGACATCATAAACCTTTGATCGTTGACGTCAATCAATTCATTTAACGAATAATGCCATATTAAATAACAATTATGTTTTAACAATACCATCCGTAATTGGAAACGTATATTATAGAATATTTACACATCATGCATACATTTATGTATGTATATATATATATATATATATATATATATATGCATGTATATATGTATATGTATGTATATATGTATATGTATATAAATTATATAGTTACTTGAAGCAAACTTTAAGAACTAAAATTTACTACTGAATAATTGGTTACTTTTTTTAACAAAAGACTGCAGTAATAATTATTTAGTATCGGTTATCGAATTTCAGTTTCAGATAGAAATGTATTGTTTAAATATATTTATACATACATTGTTTTACACATTTTATAAATGTAATAATGTGTGCAGTCAACCAAAAATCAACATAAAATTTACAACGGAATAACGATACATCTAAATTAACGCAATTTACATTATTAATTTTTGTGTAACTGTAAATTATAATTAAATAATGATGAAAGCATTTTCGTTTATTTTTTCTATTGCGAAATGAAATTTGCAATGTGAGCGAACAAATCGTAAAAAGATAATGTATTTTATAACGTTCGGTATTGTGTTTATAATTATTATTGGGATTTACACATCTGCTTGATTTTTATTAAAGTAAGTGGTATTAATATGTTTTTAGAATTATTTATAAAAGCATTTTAATTCTTTCAAACCTGGTTTTTAATTCATCATTATTAAAATATTTTTATCTTAAAAGTACTCATAAATATTAAATTTGCACTAAATTGTCATGAAAAATGTTTTTTTTTCGAATAATTTGCAAATAAAGAATATTATAATTTCTATTAATTCTATCATTATATAAAAGGGTAAATATATTGCTTTAAAAACACTTTTTATAAAAGAGTAAATTGGGTCATAGCTACAAAGTAATTAATTTGCAAACAAATAATTTAAAATAAAGATTTGTTTGACTACTGTCTCAAAAAAATTTCACAATAAAAAAAACATCTATTAATCTGTAGTTATGTAGTTATAAATAAAACGATTATATTGTTTTATCTGTTTTCTGATCGTTTTTCTTATTAACCTTATTATAAATATAAAGTGATATATTCTATAAAAATATATAAGCTTATGTATTTATTACAAATAAATAAAAAAATCATTTTTTTATTCATAAAAGGTCAGTATATAAAAATTGGAATTATATCTATAAATGTACATAATATGTGCATATATATATATATATATATATATATATATATATATATATATATATATATATATATAAACGTAAAGAGTATTTTACCAAATAAGGATGCATTAGACTAGTACTGTATATCCAAACAAATTCATATACCATGCAATACATCAAACACGGTTCAATCAAACTACTTTTTCTAATAAATTATGAATCCCGTGTAGTGCACGAACCCCAATAAATTTCACACTGAATATACAGTTCGTGTAGGAAACGTAAAAAAAAACTTTCACGAAATGCGAGTTTTACAAGTTTAATTATTTAAAAAGAATATCGTATATCGGAAAAACAGAACGGAGAAGCGCCGTGTGAATATTATAAATTGAGGTCAGGTTCATTGTCAAGTCGTTCGTGTGGAAAAGAAAAGATGTGCAGCAATACAATTCGCTCTTATGATTCTGTATAAATTTGTAATTAATTACAACAGAAAAGTGTACCGTACACATTTATTGTCTTTAAATTAACATTGAAATTAAAACAATTAATTCATTATATTCGGTACCGTGGGTAAGCTATTGTTACCGAAATGGAAGAAAATAATGTTTGATAATGTTCTCTGTACATTTATATATACATCTAAAAACGCATAAACACACATGCATATATATATATATATATATATATATATATATATATATATATATATATATATATATATATATATATGGGTACATAATATTCAGCAATTAATTTACGGCTGAAGTAATCAAATATATTTATGTATAAACATGTAATGAAATTTATTCAATAAAGTTCATATATAATATATTCATGTAACGTTCTAATGTAAGCTAATAATAAAATTGACGATAACGCCAAAGAATGTATTGAAATTAAATAGTAATCTGTTTGTTCGTATGAACTACGAAATTTTTAACTTAATTTTAAATCCACTTCTTACAGTTGGTATTAAATGTATTAACGTGAGAATTTGACACAACGTTCAACACAAAAATCGATTTAATCTAGACTTCTTTCGTATATTGTTTTAACAGATGAAATCTCTATCATTTGAATAAATATGAATTCATTTGTTTTGTATAAATCCACATTTATAACATCATTTACATTTATATGGGCTTAAATTAAAAAAAGACATTTTTATTAGATTAATTACTACACATGACACATGTGCAAAAACATATATATATATAGGTGATTCAATTAGGGCTTCCGCATGAAAGTATTAAAAAAAACACAAAATTTAAAAAATAACATGATTTTTTTGATTTTTGCGTTTTTTTAATACTTTATGTAGAAGCCTAATTGAATCATCCTCTCCCTCTCTCTCTATATATATATATGACATTCTTTGTAAAAACAAAAGAAGTTGTTGACAAAGAAAAGACAGTATAATTCAAAAAAATAAAAAGACTAAATATAATATCAACAATTGATTGTTTAAACAAGACAAATACTCTCTCCGCATAGAATACAAGAATCGCAATTTTGTATTCGTTGAATGAATATCTAATTGAATCTTTTAAACACTTTGTCAAAATATACATCGATAAATCAAATTGACGAATGTAGGTAGGTGCATATACATGAGCGACGAAGGACTGTACGCCAAAGAATAGTACACAATAATGGAATATATTTATAAACCCAAAAGAACAGTTATATAAAATAACAATAACGGCCGGAAGTCACGTATATCAGTGAAACGTGGGCGCTCACGGAGGTAGAAGAAAAATGTCTAGGCACATAGAGACGATAAATACTGAGAAAAGATCTTTAGCCAGTTCACGGAAACGACAAGTGAATAAGTCACGAATCCATGAAGGATGTAAGGGCATATTTATATTTATAAATAAAACATGATCCAATCAAATATACTGTTTTACTTAAAATAATCAAATTTTTGTTTTGTATTTATTACAGAAATTAATTTAATAATAATAGGACAGAATATATAAGATATTTATTTGAAAAATTGGAATTAAATATTCGAGAGAATGAGAAAAACAAATGGTTTGACATGTATTCAAAAACAAAATATATTTTAAGATGATATATTAATGATTTCTTAATCAAAGAAATTTAAATGCTTATTGAACATTTACAACTATCTATTATGTGATAAATACACACACACACACACACACACATATATATATATATATATATATATATATATATATATATATATATATATATATATATATATATATCAGGCCCGTAGCCAAACCGTCATATTAGAGGGGGCAACATTTTTTTTCTGTTGAAATTGTTGGGGGTTACGGTGGAAACGTGCTCATAGAAACGATTTTTTTCTCGTGTAGAAACGTTTTTAATCCTCAAGGTAAACCCATTAGGAAGATTCCCCCAATGATTCTCCATGATTTTCAAATGTCGCAAAATCGCAAATTTTATTAGAGAGGCAAACGGCGCAACCAGAGGGCTATCCCTTTCTGGCCCACCCCTGACTACGGGCCTTATATATATATATATATATATATATATATATATATATATATATATATATATATATAATAGATTAATTACTTGGTGATCATAATTAATTAAAATTAAGGTGTGTTAGAGTTATTAAACACCCGTCATTGCTAATTAAATTGTTCTGTCATAATTTCGGAACCGTTGATAAATGTTAGTTCTGTAGAATACATTTGCTGTAAACATATTCAATATTTAATGAAATGTATATCAAATTAAATTTCCATACTCGATTGTTTTCATTTAAGAATCACTTAAGATTCTAAAATGAAGACAGCAATGTTTAAATAGTCGTAAATGAAAAGCATATCTTTAGAATTTTGTCTTCGCATACTTTCTCAAATTAACTAATAACAATAACGTATCTCAGAAACGATTCGAATATATCTTTCACATGGATAAATAGAGTTAATAATATTCTTTTGCTGCGTATCATGATTTGAAAGTATGTATTCACTGTTTTGTTTTTAAATAGAAAGTTTTTTTTTCAATACAATAAAATTTTTCATGACACACATTACATGTTTGTAATGGATTTCGATCAAAAAAATTTTTTTTCCGGATGAAATCATATTTTACAAAATCAAACATTATATATATATATATATATATATATATATATATATATATATATATATATTTAAACACTGCTGATAATTATACTATAAAATTTATAGTAATTTGAATGAGTCATTGCCGAATGTACTTGAACCAGAATGTAAATACTTTTATATGTTTACATGTGTAATTAAAGATTATTAATTGTATGAGAAATGACGCAAATTAAATATTACCGCACTATGCTGAATAAAAATAAATCATAATACATATATTTGTAACAAAAGCATATAATTAATAAAAATTCACATTTCGCTTGAGACATGTATATTTGCATTTTTAAAATTATAAGTATCTTAACAATAAACATATTATTTAAATACATAAATAAATAAATAAATACGATGATATTTTACTTTTAACCCTTTACTAGTACGGTCATTTTTAAGAACACAACTGTAACTATTAAATAATTGTACTTTATTAATAAGCATGAACATTTTCAATTTCATGCACATTAAACATAAGATGATTATCTACGTTTACATCATAATTTAATTCCATCCCATTATTGATGTTGATACTGAAGAAGTGTTCTAAAACTTTTTTAAAAACTTTTCTTGCTCATCGCAAAAACTCGTCTAGACTGTTATCACGAAACCAGAGTTTTTCGATAAATGATTAGTCTTCTTTACACGCTGATATTTTTTTTATTATATTATATTTCAACGTTTAACACTAGTCTAGTTATATTTTTGTCTTGTCTTACAGAAAACACTCGAAAAACAACGTATTAAAACGTATTTCACGTCGTTCATTCTGAGATTAATATTGAGAAAAACATGTTATGAGATTGTGACGGCTTACATTCGATTAGTATCTCATCCTTTTGATATATTAATTTATCTGAAATACAAAGAACATCTCTGTTATTAGAAAAAGTCATGATGTGGAAAAACAAAATAATTTTCAATAGATATGATATAAATCAAATTTGAAATTGAAACGTTTTTATGGACAAAATATGATATATTTTTTGTATATATATATATATATATATAAAAAAAGAGAAAAAAAGAGAGAGAAAAAAATAAAAAATTAAAAATCTTTGAACAATTAGTAGAAAAACATTGTAAATGTTGGTATTAAATATAGTAATCCAAAGTGACACTCTATACAATTACTTTTAAAAAGCAAAGTCGTGCCAAACGGATTTCAGTTCACTACTAATCGGTCATTAGTTCATGAGGATAACCACTGAATGACAGTTACGATGTGTTTGAAAAATGTACGCACTTAAAATAGAAACACACAGCATAGTTTACTGGCGTTACCTACATGAATAGCTTAGAACATATTAAACACAATTGATGGGATGGTTAAGTGATGCTGTTTGTTTAGTTGTTAGAGGAGTGTACATGTGTATTCATAAAAATCAAACAACAATGTCAAATTCATTCAATCGTTTACTATGTTATTTACAATCCTTTGTACATGATAATAGACAGTTATCAAAATATAAATAAAAAATAGGATTCTTTGTAACATTACTATATAGTAAATAAAATGATAATGAACAAAAAATGTTATTAAATCGGATAGAAATTTGCGTGTGAAATAGTGTAATAAAGATTATCTTTAAATTAAATTATATATTACAAAAAAAAAATAAGTAACGTCTCATTTTTCTGTATTTTATCATACTAATAATAATGGTATTGCCGACGAAATCCTTTATGAAGAATAATCAACAATCATTATCAAATATTTTGATCAGAAAAATGTTTGTATAATTGATGGGGAATTAAAATTCATTTGTAAAAATATATAGACTGTAAATGTAAACGTACACGTAATTATTGGTAACCTCCCACTCTTATTTTGTTAAAAAAAAACTATACAATATTATTAAAAATATTAATAGCATTCTCTTACATCTGAAATTAAAAATACAGATTGTTGAAATGTTCATTTTATTTTTTGTATCAGAAAAAATACAATAAAAAGTATTAGTATTAAATAATGACAAGAATATGTAAATATTAGATATATGATGTTCATTTTTTCAAACTTATAAAATATACCTGTTAATTATTGATTAAAATTTTATAAATAAATTTATAAAATAAGTAGTAATTAACTGTTGAATATTGTATGTAAATATATGTAGTGAGCTCTGTTCTAATTTATTGATTTCGAGATTATTCACATATATTTTGTTCATATTTTTTAACACTCATTTTTTTATTGAATTATTGTATAATCAATTATGGTTTAAAGTAGTATTCTTCGATTTAGTTTAGAAATCCAGAAAAAGTATGTTCGAAAATAGTACTTTAAGTAATTACATAATTTTAGGAAAGATTATTATATCGTTTGTCTTCAATGTCATTGTAATATTTTGTTCGCATTATTATCGATTCTCGTATGTCATTTCATAGAACACAAGAGTTCCACGGAACACTATTTGAAAAACATTGGATTGAAGTATGTAATATTTTATATTTTTGTTTAATTTAATTTTAAATACATTTATTTTAATGGTAATAGTTCATTTTATTTATATTAAATAAACGTTTATGTACTATGTCATGATCTGTATAACTTATTTTTTTTATTTCTTTTTAAAACGTTATATATTTTAATTTTTTATTAAAATTTAGCTAATTGTTTTTTAAATGATTAATTTAGATTAAAAACCACCACATTTAGTAGTTATTCATTTATTTGTTAATAGTTAACATACATAGTTAAATAATTATTCATTTCTAAAATAAGAATATTAGTATATATATATATATATATATATATATATATATATATATATATATATATATATATATATATATATATATATATATATATATGATAATATTTATTACCTGTTTGGAGACTGCTAAAAATAGTTATTATTTCTCTACTCATTAATTTATATTTAAAGCAAATAACATCTTAATATTCGATATAGTATATAAATTACTCTCTGTGCAAATTCACATTTGTACATTTTTTTTATTTCGTACTTTTTTACTTATCGGCTGTCATCTGTCATTGAACATTTTACTTATCGACTTTTTAAATTCGCTTCAATCCACAATTCCATATTATTCAATCGTGTCACTAAATAATTCATTTACTAGTTTTTGTCGTATGACTACTTCCAAGAATATCTCGCCATTAGTACGTGTCTAGATACAATATTATATTGATGAACGATTAAGTACAGTTACACCTGCTGAATACTTTACAGATAATAAAAGCACGTGATTTGTGTAATGAAGTGCGATTGTTAATTATCTATATGAAAATATTCAATTCAATCACGATCTATTGTTAATAATTAAAAAAAATATTTATTGATAATTGATAAACGAATTTTCGATTGTCTATTGTTTGGAAATATTTAATTCATTATATCATAAAATTTATATCTATATTTTGACAATAATATTCAGTACATAACCAGTTAGAGACATTTTATATAAATGTTATCTTATACATGTTCTCAATACTCGCATATTTTTAATGATTTATCTCTTCGGTGAAACACAATCAACATACTTGAAATATTTTATTTAGTATTACAATTTACAAATTGGAACAAAAAAAATATGATTGTTTAATCAATGACTTTCAGTAATATTCATACACTGCATACTAATGAAAAATTACAGAATGTAGGTAATATATTCGTTTTTCTTACATTTATTATTGATTTTCTATTGTATACTTATGAAAAAAAAATAATAATTGAAACAAATATTGTAAGGTATTAATATATTTTAGAAACAATTAACATTGACGGTAGTTAAAAAATAAAAAAATTTGTCAATATGAACAAGTAACACTTAATAACCTAGATATTTCTTAGTTTCACAATGAAAGAATGAAATGATATCTCGTCTCTTTATTGACATAGCTTGTAATATTGTTTTCGAACTAAATAAACAGAATATGCCATAGCTCTTAGGAAACGGAAACCAAACAGAACAAGTAAAATGAACTATAGTAGAAACTTGTCTGACAAATGGAATGAAGTGAGAGGCTTTAAATGATTTATGAATCTCTCAATGTATACTTTTAGAAATGTGCATTGGAATAACACACCAAGGACCGATTCCGCCTACTGCATCATCGACATTTTCGTCTTAAGGGCAAGTAGGCGGAGTTTCAGTCATTGTTGACTGAAGAAGGGCAGCGTAAAGCTAGGTTAATACTCCGTAGGATTTTGACAATATACAGTCTATGGGATGGGAACTGTTGAGAAGCTGTTGGTGAATCAAGATGAGTTTGGATACGCTTTTTTTACTCATCCATTCATCGTTCAATAACAAGTTTTTCAAAAAAAAAACTTCATACCTAAAAATTCATATTCTCATTTTTTCTTTATACATTTCTTTTAATTATTTAAAAACAAACATCCACGCATATATATGATAATTTATATAAAGTTATAAATATATAAAATTAATATATTCACTCTTCATCTATTTATTATCATAACAATTTTAATTTTGAAAATTACATTCCATTTGGCACTTAAATTACATCAAAAATGTAAAATATTATGTTAATGTATGCATAAAATGACAAATATGTTTTATACACCAACATACAAATTCCAGCACGTGCGTCATACGTCTCTAACATCTTAAGTCTGCATTTAGCATTCAAGACAAACTATGATCTGTTTAATTTGTTTTATTCTAGAAAAAAATCATCAGCAGCGTTTTTTTTTCTTTTTATATGTTTCCTAACGTCGTGCGTTTCCGATTCACTTTGTTTTTTTGGAGTGAATTTTTGTTTGAAAATTATTTTAAACAAAAATACTTCATCACGACATCCGTTTTCGTCTGATAGTTTTAAGCACATGTGCTTACAAAATGCTCTGTGGCTTGACTTATTGTCATTTTCATGTCATATGAATGAAATACATATGTAGACAAACATATGTTTTCGTGTGTTTGTTTATTGTGAAAATAAGCTTTGATATAATGTCGAGAGCTATTTTTAAACCCAGTTCAAACATAACAAACAATGAACTTATACATACGTATACGCAATTTATATATGTATGTATATATATATATATATATATATATATATATATATATTGTTTTTTTGTGAAGAGGTATTTTATTTATATGATATATCCATTTATAGAAATGGAGACAAATTTATACTGAAATATTGATTGGAACGAAGGTTTGGATTTTATTTATTGTGTTGCTTTATTTTATTTTTTATGTTTCAATTTGATTTTAAATAAAACTAAAATTGAAATTGAATATCGGAATTTATTTCTTTTAACAGGAAATATATTTAGTTTATTAATAAAAGTTGGAAACACTTTCCTATGTAAGATAATCTTTAAATAAAAAATTCTTACATATTTTATACATTTTTGCTATTGAAAATGATCAGTATTTCTCCTTAACAAAGAATTATATTAAAATTGATTTTATTTTCACATTCAAATAAAACAACTCTAACTCTGGCATACTCTTTCTTTAATCACTTGTAATTTAGCTTATTATTTTTTGTATTAAATCCATCATCTCGATCATTCAATCTACAAATTTACACGTTTCAACTAAATAAACTCTCTCCTATAATTATTGTTCTGTTAATTTCTTTAATAAACAACCCTTACTAATGTAAGTGTTCAAATATATTTACTTTACAACTTCTTTCATTACTTTACTTTTTATTTCAATCTCTTTCAGATAAGACAACTCATCAAATATTATTTTTATTTTGTTGTGTTTTATGTAGAAATCAATTAGAATTGATTTTCTTCTATTCTTCAGTTACGTTCTCTAGTTCTTTCAATATATTACAAAAATAATATTGTCAACAAAACAACAACAATATCATAAATTATATCTATTTTTATCATAAATGCATCTTACTTTTATTGCAAATTATGTACAACAGCTGTACGATTTTCATATTTCATCAATAATGTAACAGAAAAACTTTGTCGTTACTTTCCTTGCACTCGTTAAGCAACTTTACTATTAACGATCGTTTCGTTTTAACCACCGAGTCCTGAAAGAATAATGAGTTCGTGGTACATATTATAACCCTATAGAAGTTTTCAGAAAAGTCACACGCGTATACGAAACTTGTAATTCAACATAAATCATCAAAAGTGTAATTTCGAGAAAGAATTTAGTGTTGAACCACACACATCTAATATATGAAATATATATTAAAATTTTACTACATATTTTAATGATGAAAAAAAATCTTGTTGTTCGTTTTGTAGTTAATATATTTCTGATGTTAAAGTATATACTTTACTGTTTCGTTTTATATCAGATATAGTTTAATTATATTTTCTATATAAGTAATGATATCTTTAATAAACATCCTCTTTAAATTATATTTAGCACTATCAGTGTTTCACAATGAAACAAATCAACATTATTTATAGCAAAGTAAAAAGAAAACGATGAGAATATTTGCGAACAGTGACTTTCAGAATTGAACCGGTTGATAGAATATATTTTACTTATATTTCTTTGTAATATATTTTATTTTAGCTTTCTATATATATATATATATATATATATATATATATATATATATATATATATATGTGTGTGTGTGTGTGTGTGTATGTGTGTGATAAGAAAAAGGCTTTAAGATAATCTAGATGCTTTCTCTTAAATACATTCATATTAATTCATTAGAATTATTTCCAATTTTTCAACAAAAACGAAAGCTGTTATTGCTTTTAATTGAAATACATTTTGATCCACACTAAAATCAAACATTTTCTGAGAAATACAATATGTAAAATTTCTTTTATAGTCCTTCTCTCGATTATCAATGCAAAATAAAAGCAAAATCTGTAAACTTTACAAATGTGTCAAAATGTTATAACTAGTACTTCGTTAAGTTTTCTTAACCTCTTTGGAATCGATTCCATTATTTTTTTTTTTGTGGTAACTTCAGAGCTGATATTTATCCACGCTGCATCTAATTTCTTCTGCATTCTTTTTATCGGACGTTTTGATGTTGCCTATCATATAATGTTGGATATCTTCTACGTAATTACCGTTCCGAAGGGCGTTAGAGCCCTAAAAACCGGTATTTATCTTGATGTTTTCTGGTAATATTCTTATATTGCTAATATTGGTACCACACTTTTTTCGCTATCTGGGAAAAATTGCAATAAACCCAGATGACTTGTTTGACCCGCCGCTCCAAATAGAAAAGATGAAAAAGAAAGGAAAAGGATAGGAAAGAAAGAAATTACTGCGATCGTCAGTGTGTCTAAAGATTGTCATACACACACTTAATTTCTTTTTCAATTCATTGGTGGTTATAAGTTCACATTTCAAAATTCTATGATTACGCTCTGCCCACAAATTTTCAATTGGCTTGATGTCACCCAATTGAAAAAAGGAAGGCGTTTCATAATTTTAGAGCAATTGTATAAATGTTATTTTCCGGTTATATGAGCTTTATGCATTCGGCCGATTGTGACGTATGCGAGCACTGCCTGGGCCTACAACCCATCGAACATCAAGCGGCTTCAGGTGTTCCAAAACCGGGTCATGCGCCTCATCACCGATGCGCATTTCCTGGTGAGGAACACCACTCTTCACCGGGACCTCCGCCTCCCCACAATCGACGAGTTTGTCCGCCGACAGGCTAGCCGGTTGTACGGGCGGGCGAGGTCCAGCGACAACGCCCTAGTCCGAGGACTGGGAAACAACGACCTCGTCGCCGAGCACTGCAGATATCAGCGGCCTAGCCTGCTGGTGGTGCAGCGCGAGGTGGACGACGGTCAGTGACCTGGCGTCAGCCCTCCCCCCCAATGGCCAGTAAGAGGTCGGCCTTCACTGGTCGACCTGGAGCTCCGCTGGCCCTTCAGCAAGAGTCGACCCCCTGGAGGGGGTAGAAATGCTCCAAATACAGAGAGTTTCCGTACCCAGCTACATTCCAGGAAATACGTGAAACGCGAGCCATGAGCGTACATCGCTTGGTGCTCAAGACAGCAAGGGCCCTTCAGGCCCGCGCTACAGCAGACGTCATGAGCTTTATGCGTGGAATTATTATGTTGATAGAATATATGTCTGGAATTTCCAAATGGGTTGATCTGGATTTCAACTTCGATTTTAAAAAACTGATGAACTTAAAGTTTTCATATTCTTTTTATAAAACAAAAGTTTCCAACCGCAAAAGCGAAAAACATCTCTATACCATAACTGATTCACCACCGTATTTTACAGTAGGTTGAAGATTTCGAATTAGAACAACACCTGAAATAACTAATTGTTTCATAAAATTATTGTAAAAAAATAACGAATGAAAATATTAATCCATAATCAAGTGTACTTGATTTTTAATTCATAGCTTTCAAGTGTATGAAAATATGAGAACTGTATGTATATATATATATATATATGGGGGCTTCGCCTCATGCTCGTTGCGCTCACCAACCACCAGGCTCGCTGCACTCGATCACTTGTTAATTATAAGCGTCTACATCTAACCGAATTAAACAATAAACATATTTTTTAAAACTCATGTCAGTATGATCAATATGTGAGACAGATTGCAACATTGCTGTTTTATATATGAGATAAACATATTTGGGTAACATGAAACCTCGACGTCATAAATAAATAAGTCGAGGTCATCGAATTTTTGTGGATAATTTTGATTTATATATATATATATATATAGAGAGAGAGAGAGAGAAATTATATAGAAATATATATATATATATATATATATATATATATATATATATATATATATATATATATATATATATATATATGCAATGAAGTTATATTGTTATAATAAAACAAAACAACAGAGAATAAATCAATAACTTGACCATTGGAGATAACGAAAACAAAAATTAATTAAAATAACAGGTCATATAAATACAAAAAAAATGTAATTAAAATAATATCGAGTATAAATATGTAAATGTAGGTACATACGTAAACATGAATAAGTGTATATAATTATATTCATTCCGATAAAATTTAATTATTTTAATTGTTGATTATATGAAATTTTAAACTGAGTTGTTCACGTTCATTTGTCCACTGATCAACAGCTAAATTTTCTGATATAGACTTGTTCTATAATAGAATTATATTTATTGTGCTATTGAAATAGTTAATTTGCATTTCTGTCACGTAGGTTGAGGTATTCGCATTTCCGTCAAGGTGTTCTCGGAAGCGATTTTTTTTTCAATGTACCAATATTAATCTATAAATAAGATGGTGACCTCTCAAGGCTACACATTCAGTCCACAAGTTTTCGAATTTCTCGCCGGATATTGTATACTATTATAATTTGATTAATAATTTAATGTAGGCGGTTAATTTTTTTTTTCAACACGAAATTATATATGCACAAAAACCAGATGTGAAAAATTTAAACAAAAATGCAGTCGTTTACCATGAGGCCCATAATATGTATTCTTTCAATTCTTGTTCTCATGCATTCATACATGTAAGCATATATATATATATATATATATATATATATATATATATATATATATATATATATATATTATAATATTTCAAGAGAGCAAAAACATTAGTGTTGAGATCAGTTTCAAAAACCTGAACGATGATGTAATTCAAAAACATATATATATATATATATATATATATATATATATATATATATATATATACATATTCTTTATTGTCGTTATTTTACTTTTTTATCGTTACACATATTTGAATAAAAATGCGTAATCTTAGTATAAATAATGCTTTAAAAAGTTAAAATGCTGAATCGATTCTTAGATAAAAAATCATTTCTTTAATTAACAATTCTTGTTAATTATTGTCAATACTACTATTTTTCATATTGAATAAATTAATATTTTTTTACAGTTCTGATTACTAACTTGGTTATACATTTTTTTGACAATACGAAATGTTTTTTCTTGGAAAGTAAATACATAAAAGCATTTTATATCAAACAAATACATTTAATTATACAAGGTTATGTCAATATATTTCGTGCCTTGTTTATATTAATAAAACAAATTCTAATCAAAGTAGTGCACGTTGATAAAACGTTTATTTATGTAAGTAGTACACATTTATTATTCCATTGCATTGTTGAAATAATTAACTATGCCTTTTCTTTGCATTCTTTTTTTATAAATTCATTGATGTGATTGAATTTTTGGAATTTAGTACGGAAACATTATTATAAAGATAGCCAACTATAAATAATTAACTACTAATTTTAATAATTTATATTTTTTTCATCATATAAAAGTATTAATAATAAAAGTTTTTTAACCACCGACAATTATTTAGTTTCAATAGATAAGAATAAATATTACTTAAATATATTTATATAACTAATGAAAAGAAATTATAATAAGATCAGACATTTTAATTTGATGTAAGTTATTCTGAACATTGATCATTATTTTAATTATTTTATAATTATTAATAATAACATTTCTATATTTATGTAAATATGTATTCACTAAAATGCATAGTCTAACTGGCAATCAAATTTAAAAGTGTATTTATGAACTAAAATGTTATTAATTTATTAATTCTTACCCATGTCTACTCGTTCTGCTAATACAAGAAAATTGATCAGTACAGTTGAGTGAATCTCCAAAACTATAATTTAATACATAAATATTTTTCTCTAATGGCGTACCTAACTTATCATGATGGTAGAGCGTCCAATGGTAAAATGATTGAGAGGATTTAATGATGAGCACTGGCAGGAATATTTTTGTTAAACAGCAGTTTGGCGAAAACCGAGATGAGTGACGTTCTGGTTCCCTAGGCTGGTGGTTAAGCATACAGCTAATAACCGTTCCGTAGACAGAAAAAGGTTGCTAGTAAAATTTAATAGACAGCTTCAGTAGAGCGCTGTTAAACGTCGATGCTATCTTGAAGGGCAGTAGCACCGCTTATTGCTTTTATTACGGAAAAATCTTGACTTATTGGCTACTTCTAATCAATTACTCATTAAAATAAACAAAAATAAGACAAGATATTTGACAAAAAAAAACTTGAAACTATACTCAATAAATTAAATAATCCAAATAACTCAAAAAATTAAAAACTTGAAACTATACTCAATAAACTCAACTTTTTAAATCTACTAAGAAATAATATATAAATGGAATTATAACTAATAGATACACATTTTTTGTAAATACTAAAATACTAGTTTTAAACACTATTTTGAATAATTATATATATATATATATATATATATATATATATACATATATACATACAGGAATACCTCGGTTAACGTTACATTTGGTAACGAAGCCTCGATATAACGAAGTCCGCAATTTCAAGCAATTTTAATGCATAGAAAATAATATTCAAGAGATTAGAAATGAAGTTATCCAGATGGCTGAATCAATAGGTTTCGAAAATGTTGACAAGGAGGATGTAAGCAATTTATTAAATGCAGAAGATGATGGTTTTTCAGTGGAAGATTTAGAAAACACTGTTAGCAACGAAGGCAAAGAAAATGAAGACGAAATTGAAGAAGTTCCTACCGAAAAAGTGTTAGAAACCAAAGATTTAAAAATGTGAATGACATTGAAAACGTTTTAAACTTTTTCAGTGAAAATGATTGTGATTTAGGAAGAAGTGTTATTGTTAAGCGATCAATGTTAAATGCAATAAATCCGTATAGGTAATTATTAAATGAAAGAGAAAAAAAGCATAAACAATCAACTTTAGATTCGTATTTTAATATGTCGTGATTTTATCTTTGTTAGGTACGTAATATTGATTTTTTTTTATTTAATAAAGCTTCTCTTTTTTCAAAGAAAAGTCATCTATTTTTCTTTACGTACGAACGTATCCCTATTAATGCTATAGTATTTTTACCTCTGAGGACGAAGTTTCGCTTAACAAAGTAATTTCGTGGAACACATCCTCTTCAATAATCGAGGTATGACTGATTATGTGTGTGTGTGTGTATCTAAACGATGAGAGATATTACAAACTGAAAAGATATCAGATAGAAAACAGACATTATTAACGAGGAGTCAAAAAATATAAAAACGCTCAGAAAAAGACTTGTGAAGTAAGGATATCAAAAAATTGACTGAAAAATGCATGGAAAAAAGATGAAATTTTGAATCAAACATTTACCCATTAATGGATCGTTAAAGATTAAACATTTTGGTATTGATTTGGGAAAAGTAAATCGCTGTTTATTTTCAAGATGTTGAAAAATTATTTCATTTATTTTATATGAACTCCCATTCAGTAAAATGTGTACAGTTTTCACATACACAAATATACCGAAAACGATGAGAACACACGTTGAAATTTAAATTCAAAAAAAGCTGTTACTGACGTCATACGACTTGGATACGTTGCGGTGATGTCATCGAGATGTTCGTACACGTCTTCGTATCATCCTGCTGTCTGAGAAATGTAAATGTTCAACGTACACGATAACATCACAAGATTAATTTTTTATTATACATGGACTCTTCACGTCTAAGTGTGTTTTAGCCGGCTACCAGATCTAACTATACACTTAAACACATGTTTAGAGAAACAAATAAATTTATGATTTCATTAACAGTCAAAACAAATGATTAAAACGTTTTTTTTAGGTGTGCATTCTCGTGTCAAGGCTATCAAAAGCCGTTAAATTTTTAGAAAACCTGATATATGCAGAGTACATCGCCACTATAAATGCTGCTCTGTAAGAATTCATTTATAGTTTTTGTGTCTGGTCTGACGATGAGTTTTTTTTAGTATAACGTTTATATTCATCTCTTTAATGAGGAATTTATAGATTATGTTTATTATTGTAATACAGCTTTTCTGTTTCTCTAGTATTTTATATATATATATATATATATATATATATATATATATATATATATATATATATATGTATATATAAATATATATATATATATATATATATATATATATATATATATATAAATATATATATATATAATATATATATATATATATATATATGTATATATATATATATATATGTGTGTGTGTGTGTGTAATTTTGTCGCTGATTAAAACAGTGGAAATATGAATTAAATCATACGAACTTTAAATTTTTTTTGGTAAATGATCAGAAATTTATTTGTATAATATTCTTATTTAGACATTTTTTAACAAATATTTACATCAGTCAATTTAATACACCAATTTTAAACAAATTTGAACTAGATTTATGTTATTTATTCTTTTTCTAAGTAAACTAATTTTCAGACATCAATAAATAAAAAAGTCGAACACTAAGTAAACGAAATATTTGTGATAAAATTTATTTTTTTAATGATAAATTTATTGAAATTGTTGAATGCAAACAAACATCTGTAGACATTAAATAATTAATCATGTTTTTGTATGTGTAAGGCATATTCCCATGATACAACATTGCGAAATGAAATAAAAATATTTAATCAGAATTATCTAACAAAAAATATTTATTTATTAAAGATCAATATATTAATCATTTATACGTTTTTTCAGGGAATTGTCGGACGCTTAAATATGTGTTTTATTTCATTTTTATCAAATAGTTTTATATAATTTAATAAAGCTACTATCGGTTTATTTTCTTGAGAAATTTTCATAGAAGCATCAATATTTTAATCAAATAAAATATAGTTTTCATCTCACTTTTGTGAAATTGTATCCAGCACAGCGCAGCAACACCTTTCATACGATCTTGGAGTATACCTCTATTATTATATTTTTTTAATACTCCCCCTCCCTGCCAAGATGTGTGTCTGTGCCTTGGATATGTGAATACCAACAATTTCTGTTTGAGATGTGGCAACGATATCTGCATCCAGAAATTTATTACCTGAGACCATGGCATGGATTTGTGCATGTCAGTTCTTTGCTTGAAACTGTCTTAGTACATACTTCACATAAATGCTTTTCTATTCATTGTTTTTTAGTAAAAAAATTACATTGTACTATTCAAAGTGTTAAATACTCTAGTTTTACAAATTTATTTTCACTCCTATACAAATCATGAACATTCTTTTCTAGTCAAAAATGGTTAATAACTGATTATTGATCATTTGGATTCTTACTTATGTACGTGTACATTTCTATGTCGATGACATCATCCACGTACGCCACAGTATAGAACGATCTTAGATTTGAAAGTGAGTTTTGCCGCAGTTCCCCAAAAGCTATTATTGTGCTATGTCATCATTTCTATAGAAACGAATTTTGGGTTATTTCTAATAATAGACATTACTTTTCTAGCTGGTCTTTTGGGAAATTTAGACTGTTTGTTTCAAATGTTTCTCCATTTTAAAGTATTTATTTATACTTCTAATATCAAACTTACTTTTACAAAAAAAACTACTGATTTAGGAATGCGATTTATTATTTTACATAATTAGAATATTGTTTGTTATTGTACTTTATAATTTAAGTCTTTGAGTGCCAGTGGAAATTTTCATAAATTTAAAGTTTTACACAATATCAATAACATATTGGACTTACTTCATTGATAATAAAATCAAAAATAATTCGAAAGGTTTTACAAAGAAAAAATTGAATATAAAAGAAATATTTTCACAAAAACTTGAAAATGAAACTTTTTTATACAAAAAACTGCATTCATTGTCCTTTGGAATGAGTAGTTTCAAGGATTTTTGTAAATCGTAACTGTTACAAGTAAATATACGTAATCCGAAGAAGCTTTCATATACATTTGTGCTCTTTCAGACACAATTCGTGAAGGTCTTTCTTGCACATCGAATAGATAAGACGGGACCTTTTTATTGGACCTTCATCCTTATTTCTGCAAACAACACAACGCCTCATATCACGGCCTGGCAGTTTTTCAAGACCGATGTCATGGTGAATTTGCACTGGCTCTTATTTATTTTTTCTAGCAACCATTCCGTCCCTACAACATTTATTATGGATGATGTGAATTCTAGACGGGACTGAATTGATTTTAGGTTTTCACGCCGACACGGTTCGCTCTCTTCTAAAAAAAATATAACCCACGGGGGATTTTTTTACGGACACCAATATTGTAAAGGTAGATAAATGGATAAAGTAAAAAATAAAATTTAATTTAGTCGTGGCAACCTTTCACGTAGTTCGAACTGTAACATCGACACTAAATTCAACAATTTAGTTTAGTCGGCCATTTAGTCAGTTTTCGCACACGGCCTTAGAATTAAAAGTATAGAACACATAACAGTATGTGTGCATCAGCTTTTGACGTCCTTTTCATGAAGCAAAGTTGATCTTTTATGAGTTATAGCACTTAGAAAACCGAGGAGCGATATATCCCTCTTGACACGTTTCACAAATGTATGGAGGAGCGATATATCGCTCCTCGGCGCTCACAAGGCATAATATTAATAACATTCATTATTGTTTTTTTTCCTCTACTATTAAACCACATAAAATTACAAAAAAAAAGAAGCAAAACCTAAATT
>CM068316.1:48828043-48988043 GCA_034766995.1 Acanthacorydalis orientalis
CAAGCCGGTGATTGACCAATCATCGTGCTTCGTTCGTTTTATGCCCATATATGGTATCGACACAAAGAATATACAGGAGGGGATTTCGGACGAGTCGATTACGTAGCGTAGGGGAAGACGTTGCTATGCGATACCGACAAATAATAATTTGCGGAAACAATTTTGCATAAATTTGCGTTTATTGATATTTTTTAACATCGAAATAAAACAATTATTAAATTAAATTATTTGACAATCGAATTATAAACAATTTTTGAATCATAACATTTTGACGTGTATCGGTCGAATCCACTTTGAAAAGAGACTGTTATACAAACCGGCCGGTGTTTCATTCTTGAGTAGCTCTTTGGTGCTTTGTGACGTGCATAACTTAACGGTGAGTATGAATTGTATTGTAATTTTGTGTCTTGTATGTTTTTCAAATTTGTATTTTAGTATAGAATGGTTTTGCTTGTTTTATTATAAACATAGTTATGAAGAACTTTTATTTATCCAATTTTCATTCATAAATTATAGTAGCAAAACGTCAGTTAAGTATTTCTGTAATAACGGTTAAAAATATACGCAAATCTAATATCAGTATTCTCTGTAAGCACGTAACTTTGAATGAAACGTAGTGAACAGGTTGTTATCAGGTGGTTGTTTTTGGCTCGTGTTCAATACTAAATTTAAGTTTTGTATTTTTAGCTTACTCAATGTAAGTTACGTGAAACACACCCAGTAAAATAATTTGATAAATTCATGTTTAGAATTAAAAGCAATGTTTGTACATGATTAAGAAACATTTTCAAATACATGTCGAATTAGTGGTTATGTGTAAATATTTGATAATGTTTTGACGTTGATAACATATTGATCAGTCAATTCAAGAGTAATTGAAAACCATCCAGTCTTACGGTTATTATCCACATTTTTTCCTAAATGATTACCTCATTGTAATTGTAAAAGTGAGAGAGATATATTTTCGTACGTTTTACTATTGGGATGATTGAACGATGTGCATTGCGCTACCATATATGGTAATGTTGCCTGCCATTGGTTGTGCGCGATGATAGCATGCGTTTATGGTGGGGATATAATATCTTCACTCCATATATTCGACAAGTTTGGAAGTTTCTGCAATCATTCGATATTCAGTGTTCGTTCTATACAGTGCAGTGCTTAGCTGTACTATTTCTATATTTATACTTTTGTACATAAAATCAAATGTAAGTTATTTTTTTTTTAAGATAATTTCATATTTGTGTGACGGTTCATTCAGTTTTAATGTACATGTTTATATATATATATATATTTATACATTTTCGTATGAATATATGTCGTTACGTGAATTAAAATTAATAAGTGGGTGCGGCCTTGTGTTTCAAATGTGTTTTAATTGCTTATGTAGTATATCTTTTAAATGTGTCTAAAAACAAATTGAATATATTCACACTTCAATATTCTGCTAAAATTTCCGTGAAATTTGAAAACGATTTTAATGGGCGGGGCCGACGTCAGTAAACATAATAGATTTTTCTGATTGTGCTTATAAATTTAGAATGTCTAATCGAAAATTTCGATGTATATACACTGAACTTTGAAATTTTTTTTTGAGAAACTACGTTTAAATCGTGAATGCGCATGTACGTTATGTGGTAGACAGACTGTCAAGTCTGTCTACTGAAGGTCATTGCCATCAAAGTACCTGCTTATTTGGCATATTTATACTCTCATTTTAAGTGCTTGACAATTTGTGTGAATTTACTTAATAATTTTTTTTTCTTTTCAGTACTAACTCATCATGTGTGACGAAGAAGTTGCTGCTTTAGTTGTTGACAATGGTTCCGGTATGTGCAAAGCCGGTTTTGCTGGAGATGATGCACCACGTGCTGTCTTCCCCAGCATTGTTGGACGCCCACGTCATCAAGGGGTTATGGTTGGCATGGGTCAAAAAGATTCTTATGTAGGAGATGAAGCACAGAGCAAAAGAGGTATCTTAACTTTGAAATACCCAATTGAGCATGGTATTGTCACCAACTGGGATGATATGGAAAAGATTTGGCATCACACTTTCTACAATGAATTGAGAGTAGCACCAGAAGAACATCCAGTACTTCTAACTGAAGCACCTTTGAACCCCAAAGCGAATAGAGAAAAAATGACTCAAATTATGTTTGAAACTTTCAACACCCCTGCCATGTACGTAGCCATCCAAGCTGTCCTTTCATTGTACGCTTCCGGTCGTACTACCGGTAT
This sequence comes from Acanthacorydalis orientalis, assembly GCA_034766995.1. Classification (NCBI taxonomy): domain Eukaryota; kingdom Metazoa; phylum Arthropoda; class Insecta; order Megaloptera; family Corydalidae; genus Acanthacorydalis; species Acanthacorydalis orientalis. Next base: position 48,830,282 of record CM068316.1, read on the forward strand.
CGTATTGGATTCAGGAGATGGTGTATCGCACACGGTGCCCATCTACGAAGGTTACGCCTTACCTCATGCCATCCTTCGTTTGGACTTGGCCGGCCGTGATCTCACAGACTACCTCATGAAGATCCTCACCGAACGTGGTTATTCCTTCACCACAACGGCTGAACGTGAAATCGTACGTGACATCAAAGAAAAATTATGTTACGTCGCTTTAGATTTTGAACAGGAAATGGCTACGGCTGCCAGTTCCAGCTCTTTAGAAAAATCATACGAACTTCCTGATGGTCAAGTCATCACCATTGGAAATGAAAGATTCCGTTGCCCAGAAGCTCTATTCCAACCATCGTTCTTGGGTATGGAAGCCTGCGGTATTCATGAAACCACCTACAATAGCATCATGAAGTGCGACGTAGATATCCGTAAAGACCTTTATGCCAACACTGTCTTGTCTGGAGGTACCACTATGTATCCTGGCATTGCTGACCGTATGCAGAAAGAAATTACTGCCCTAGCACCTTCGACAATGAAGATCAAAATCATTGCTCCACCAGAAAGGAAATATTCAGTATGGATCGGTGGATCGATCTTAGCTTCTCTATCAACATTCCAACAGATGTGGATTTCAAAACAAGAATATGATGAATCTGGCCCATCCATTGTCCACAGAAAGTGCTTCTAAATAACCAAAAATTACCATTCCGAACAATGTGACGACACCACATCAAGATGCAAATCTGCAACTGTAACATAGTGGCGGCAAAAGCACTAGCCAAAGTATTATTACTACTATTACTATCTTAATTTGTAATAATTTATTCCCATCTGTGCTGAACACTGAGACTATATAATAATATTTCTTTAGACTTATATAATTATAATGGGAAAAATAAAAAAAAATGTAAAATATTTAAGTATTGTCATGTGTTTATATCCTTGATCATTCCATGTTAGCATATGCTGAACAGGTAATTAAGCATATTCATACAATTTAAGTAAATAATTTATTATATGAACATTTATAAACATAAAATTTTGAAATAAAAGTTAAAAAATTTCTGGATTTTTCATTATTATAGGCGCCATCTGTTATGTAGTAGCAACAGTTTAACATGTAAGTAGGAATCTGCAACGTTAATAGAATGTTTCAATCACATCTATAACCATTATTTTTGTAACATTACCATTATTACTAATACATAGTTTTCAAATTTAACGTGCTATATATTTATTTCATAATTATACTGGCTACAACAAAATCGAACTTGCCAGTCTGACAGTTCACTCGTAAAAAATTAGTTTGTTCAATTATTTCTACTAATATAATTTTTTTTATTTTAATTACATTATTAGAAAGCAAAACAAATCATTTAGTTTGTACTTATTAAATTAGTATATACGTATAGTGCAAACATAGTGAAGTACTTTCAAAATATGTGAAATATGGAATTAGATAAGATCTTGATCTCGTCTTTGATCAGATAAATATATAAAATATACGTGATTGATAAATTATATGTACATTTACATATACATATATATATATATATATATATATATATATATATATATATATATATATATAAAGTAACCAAAAGTATGGATTCTGTTTCTTATAAAAATATAAATTATATTTTGTTAGGTGTATTTGTATACAGTTATATCATAAGGTTAATAAATGACCGTTTATGTTTAATTAAATGAAAATTGTAAACACAAACGTGAGTTGAAAGGACAACGGAGTGGAACTGCAAAATAATTTTAGTTTTGTATCCATACAGACGAATATATTTATTTAGATTTTCTTTAATGAAATATTTCAAATTTATTATAAAATTAGTACATCAGGTAAGAACGATGAAATGACAATATGTTAATTGATTTTAAATTCTCATGCTTTTTTCTTCTGTAAATAAATATTTTGTATGTTTATATGTACGCACGAGTCAGCGTACAACACATTCACATGTATATATATATATATGTATATACATATGCCTATAGAAAACCTCATTTGTTTTTAATTAAAAAAAAATTACATGAGTAATTATTTAATTAGTATCAAATAATATATTGCATATATTATTACATATATGATACAGTTGGTCTAATACAATGTACTTTAATATTTTCATCAGATTTTTTCCAATGAAGAAAATGAAAGAAAATTATCATTTTAATTAATCCTTTTCTATTTTATATAAAAAATATATTTCAAATATAATGAATATTTTTCGCATAAAAATTTAAAAACAAACTATGACTATCGACAAAAATAATAATAATAATATATATATATATATATATATATATATATATATATATATATATATATATATATATATATGTATATATGAATTCCTATATATGGCTGTGATATTTGCTTTATAATGTACTTCCATTTCTTATTAACCAACTCAATATTAATTACATTCAATCCTAGAATGTTTACATGCAAACTAAACCTTTGAATAGTAATCTCTTTATCATTCAAGTATTTCGTTTTCATTCTGGAAAATACAGAATATTCGTAGAACAGTTGATTACTAATATGCACTTTTTATTAGTAATCTAATTACAATCATTAAATTGATTTAAAACTTCTTATTTAGAGAAATTAACATATTATATACGTAAAATGAAAACAGTTTATATATTTTATATATTTACATATTTTATATATATATATATATATAGTTTATATATTTTAGTTTATATAGTAACAGTTTATATATTTTATTATATATATTTTTTTCATTTGAAGTAATTAGAGAATGAATTTATATTTAGTATCTAATTTTTATACACCTCTGTATCAGCGTTTTTCGTACTATGTTCCGCGGAACCCTCGGCTTCCGCGCAACCTCTTCATGGGTTCCGCGAGTCAAAATTCGAAACAATTTTCGAAGAAAAAATCCGAAAAGTTAAAAATTCAAAACAGTTAATTTATAATAATTTACTCTATTTCAATAAGTACCTATTATTATGCAGTGATACTCTAAAATTTACATATGTAGCAATGATTAATAAATTAATAATTAATCTTGTTTAACTCGTATTGAAATTGTCCTATAAAAGAAAAATATAATGAAAGAATGATTTTCTTTTCATTTTCCACATAAATTGCACATAATATTCATATTTTTTAATGATTTTTTTACATTCCGGGGATGGTAGGGGTTCCGCAAAAAACATTATAATCTTGAAGGTTCCACGAGTCGACAAAATTTGAAGACCCCTGCTCTAAATAATATCAGTTTTTATCATAAATCTTTAACATTTCCATTACAAGACAACTGAAACATGTAATAGTAATCCACATATTAACCGCAGAAATTAATATACATCAATGTTTTACATTATATATACATACACAGATTTATATATATATATATATATATATATATATATATATATATATATATATATATATATATATATATATATATGTGTGTCAATTTAAGCTTCCATATGGAAGTATTAAAAGGGGGTGCAGGGGTTAGGAAAAGTCATGTTATTTTTTATTTAGTATTTTAGTTCAATTCAATACTAAAATACAATTGAACTAAAATACTAAATGGGGGTAACATGTTTTTTAATTGTTGCGTTTTTTTAATACTTTCGTGTGAAAGCCTAATATATATATATATTGTTTACAATTTTATCGTTCTAATTTAATAATATAGTGCATTAAGTTAAAAACGATATATATATATATATATACATATATATATATATATATATACATATATATATATATATATATATATATATATATATATATATATATATATATATATATAAACAGAGTCGGATTAAAGATGTATTTATCTTTTAGGCTATAATTCTTAAGAGATCCGTTCTACTGAGAAATTTTTAGGTTTAGTAACGTTTCATACTCATAAAAGATAAATTACAAATATACATAGTATAAAACATAAATTTTAATTAATTGCCGGAAAATTAACAAATATGTTTGGTATTAGTAATATCAATAATATCAATTAAACAAATAATAAAATAAAATAAATATTTTGTTCGCTGCATAAACCACAAACAATATTTCTGGTCAAAAAATACCGAGGTACAGAAAAAAAAGGATTTATCTTTTTAAAAGTGAATTTAGCCACAGTGTCGGAACTGTATTGTTTTCAAATATATACTTTTCACTCGTTTTCATTAAAAAAAAAAACACAAGAAAACAAAAATAAAACGCAATGTTTTGCTTGTAATAGATAAATAGTTACTAAATATTATGACTATGATTTTATTATATTGAAGTGGGATGTTTTCAATGGAAACTTGAAGTTGTCGTTTGTCTAGTTTTAGCGTAAATTCGTTCCTGTTATGTATATATATATATATATATATATATATATATATATATATATATATATATATATATATATATATATATATGCATGTATAGTTATAAATTATTAGAAACAATAAAGGCCAATTTTTATGTTTTAATTATTGTATAATACTTTTAAGTTGGAAATTATCACCATTACTCTTTTCCTATGTTCCCCAATAATACATTTATTATAGAAACTGTTCATTAAAAGAATCGATTATAAATATAAATTTCAGTTATTTATTAAGACATTAATTATTATTTTGTGCAAAATAAATGTTTATATTAAATTATTATTCAATTTTAAATAATGTTATGTATGATTTTTATAACTGAAGAGTTATGTTAAATTGGTTGGTTTTAATATATTTGTATATTAAATTGAAAAAGTATACACACACACACATATATATATATATATATATATATATATATATATATATATATATATATATATATATATATATATTAATGATATTACGAAATTGAAAACTAAATCGCAATTATTTTTAATAAAATAAATATAACATGTACTTAATGTATTTATAAATTGTAATAATTTATTTGTTTTCTTTAATTTCTACAACTATTTCAATCGCATTAAATCTTGTTCATCTATAATTTGTTATTTCTACATCTGTTAAAATATAAATAAAATAAACGTTTACATTTTTCAAATTTATCAGTTTAAGCGTTTTAAGATTAAAATAAATTATAAAAACTAATACGCACGAATGTTATAAAACAATTAAAAGTGAGCGAATACTTTTTTTAATTGCTTACTTATGCAAGGTTAATTTAACTATCAAATGTTTTATTTTCCACAAGTTTGCTCGTCATGGGCTCATTATTGCCCTCATGAATTTTGTATATATAAAATTATTTTAGAATTACTTTTTGAAATGACTGACCGACAGGTTTTTGACCGTCATAATGCTCATTGTTCCAGGTTGATGATATTCTGCATCAAGTCAGGTGTGTACTGTAAGTGGGGGCTAAGGTACTTATATACAATCATTACGGGACATGATATATAAAAACGTTTGTAGATTAAGATCCTACATCAGAGCAGTGTTTTAATATTTTGTGTTAAACGTGTACGAAGTGAGTACTGTTTATTTATTTATTTTATTATTTCTATTACAAGTGATTATGTGCGTAATTTGCAACAATATAGTTAGCTACAGTTAATATATATATACGTTTATCTAAAATTGTATATATATATATATATATATATATATATATATATATATATTTATATAAAACATTCGTCGAACAATAATCTAAAAGTTAATTAATTAAATAATTCACTTTAATGATACTTCTTATCATTAAATAAAATTTACAAGTATTACAAAATTATGTTCGATAGAAAAAATATAAAAAAAATATTGTTTTTAAATATCGAAAAATCGTCCGCATTTATAATTGAAAAAAATGTAATATTGCATTTTTCTGATCTAATTTAATTTTATGTGTTTTAATTGGCATTATTCAATATATAAATATATTATTATTTAAAGCAAGTTATATCGTTGATTAATAAAAATAAATATAACTAAAATAATATTCAAACTCAATTTAAATACGACTTACAACATTAATAAATAAATGGGATCTGTTGAATAATTCTAATGTAGATAAGTTATATCAATCATAAAGTACGAAACAAGCATTTAAAATGAAAAAGTATTTAATTTTTATTCTAACTACTAATAAGAAACTTGTATTTCGATAAAAATTAAATGTCAGAAATGTTTATTAAAATATATTAACTAAATGTGGAGCAATTAAAATATACTAAAGTGTATTTTACGAAATTATTTTAAGAAATATAAGAAATTACAAACAGTTATTATCAATTTCTTTATTTCTTATCAAAATCTGTGCAATATATATATATATATATATATATATATATATATATATATATATATATATATATATATATAATTGTGAATTCATTTAATAAAACACTAATATGACTATTTTATATTTTCAATGTTTTTTTTAAGTCAATAAATTATGATTCAAATTACTGATATGAAATAAAAATTATAATTCACTTTTAAAAATATATAAAAAAATTAGACGACTCTAATTTATCGATTTTTTTTATAGTCATCAGCGAATATTGAACATATTCTAGTTTATTCAAATCCAAATTTTATGATTTCTTATTTTAATTGCTTGTTAATTAAATAACAAAAAGAAAAGAATTTATTGTATTAATTTATTAAATGAAAGAGTCAAAATCAATATAATTATTAATTCATATATAACATTGGTATTAATGCACTCGATGTACTAAAAAAATAAATGTTATATAATACCTCCTAGATTAAAACAGATATTTCCTTTATTTCTAGCACTAAATTTCAATCATGTGTGACGAAGAAGTTGCTGCCCTCATTGTAGACAATGGTTCCGGTATGTGCAAAGCAGGTTTTGCTGGGGATGACGCACCTCGAGCTGTTTTTCCTAGTATCGTGGGACGTCCTCGCCATCAGGGTGTTATGGTCGGGATGGGTCAAAAGGACTCGTACGTAGGAGATGAAGCCCAGAGTAAGAGAGGTATTCTCACTCTAAAATATCCAATTGAACATGGTATCGTAACCAACTGGGATGACATGGAAAAGATTTGGCATCATACCTTTTATAATGAATTGAGAGTTGCCCCTGAAGAACATCCAGTATTATTAACCGAAGCTCCATTGAATCCGAAAGCGAATAGAGAAAAAATGACACAAATTATGTTTGAAACTTTTAATACGCCCGCTATGTACGTAGCTATCCAAGCTGTCCTTTCATTGTACGCGTCTGGACGTACAACTGGTATTGTATTGGATTCAGGAGATGGTGTGTCGCATACGGTGCCAATTTACGAAGGATACGCTCTGCCTCATGCTATTCTTCGTTTAGATTTAGCCGGACGAGACCTTACTGACTACCTCATGAAAATCCTTACCGAACGAGGCTACTCTTTCACAACAACAGCTGAACGAGAAATTGTCCGTGATATTAAAGAAAAATTATGTTACGTAGCATTAGATTTTGAACAGGAAATGGCAACAGCCGCTAGTTCAAGCTCTTTAGAAAAATCGTATGAGCTTCCTGACGGTCAAGTTATTACCATCGGCAACGAACGATTCCGTTGTCCTGAAGCTCTTTATCAACCATCGTTCTTAGGAATGGAATCTGCTGGAATTCACGAAACTACTTATAACAGTATTATGAAGTGCGATGTAGACATTCGTAAAGATCTTTACGCGAATACCGTTTTGTCTGGAGGAACTACCATGTATCCAGGAATTGCTGATCGTATGCAGAAAGAAATTACGGCGCTTGCACCATCTACAATGAAAATTAAAATTATTGCTCCTCCGGAAAGGAAATATTCTGTTTGGATTGGAGGTTCTATTTTGGCGTCTTTAACTACATTCCAACAGATGTGGATTTCGAAACAAGAATACGATGAATCTGGTCCATCTATCGTTCATAGGAAATGTTTCTAAATTTTAGATTCGAACAATATGAATATTTTTTTTATAATAACTTTACAATACCATTGTTTTTTGTATTTATTTATGTACATATTTAATAAAATAATCAGTTGAAAGCATTTATTATTTTTATTAAGTTTTCGTATTAAATTTTCAATATATTGTGCTATTAATCCAAATATCATACATTCAAATTATAATAGTAACTTCGAGACAATTATCTCTTATTCAAAAATAAATATTTCTTTTAATAAAGAATCTGAAATATTATGAAGTAACTATAAAAAAATGTTAATTTTTTATGATAATAAACTGAAATGTTTTAACCATATGTCTAATACATACAATTTAAATGACGGGTATCTGAAACCATAAGCTTTTAAGAATTAAAAATCATATTTATGGGAAATTTGTCAAATTTATACGAAGCAAGTAATAATGAATTGTTTATTTCTTATACTCAAGTCATACAAATTATTATATTTATATATATATATATATATATATATATATATATATATATATATATATATATATATATATATATATACATTGTCAATTACATATAAATGAAAATATTATTTTAATCAGTTTCCAAATGAAATTATTTTTTAAATTGTAGAAAATACATCAGATAGAAAGATGTTTAAATATATTCAAACGAGAATGTGAGAACTGATACAAAAATAACTCAGAGTACATCTTTCATGTATCGAAGGGTATATTTTAAGATATATACTGAATTAAATGTGTGGGTGAAACTGTAGATATATATATTCCACAAGTTGGATGTACTGATTACCAACCTTGGGTATAGAAGAAACAGCTGTTTAAAACTTTTGTTAATTGTTTTTATTAACAATGAGTTATTTATTTTATTTTATATGTTGTTTATATTTATTTTCTTTACGATCGTATGACTGTTTAGATTTACGAGACGCTAAGGTAATTATATATAAAATATTAATATTTGTTTATATATATATATATTTGTGCGTGTGTGTGTTTTATTATAATAAATTTATAAATAATTATTTTCTCTAATAGTTAATTCACGAACCTACAAACTTAACTGATAGTCAATTAAATGAATTAGTACAACTAACCGATGTGAAGCATATTAATAAAATACTCGACCATATTCTTATTACTCGTGTTGTGGGAACAGAAGGTCACAGTTATGTTAAAGATTATATAATAGAAGAATTGGAAAAACTTGATTGGAATGTCGAAAGAGATATATTCGAACAAAATACACCAGTATTTGGAAAATTACAATTCGAAAATATTGTAGCAAGATTAAATCCACATGCTGAGCGATATCTGGTTCTTGCATGCCATTATGATAGTAAATATACACCAAATGAAGTTTTTTTGGGTATGTTCAGACGTGTATATATATATATATATATATATACACACACACACACATTTATTTATATATAAAATAAGTACATTATCAATGATTTTTCTTAGTTCAGAAATTAAATAATAGTAAATATTTTATTTTTGTAGGAGCTACAGACTCTGCAGTTCCTTGTGCAATGATGTTGAATATTGTAACTGTATTGAAACCATTGTTAGATAAAGTCAAACATCGTAACAATTTAAGTTTAAAATTAATATTTTTTGATGGTGAGGAAGCTTTTCGTTCTTGGGGACCAAATGATTCTATTTATGGTGCAAAACATTTAGCAAAAAAATGGCATCTTACTAAATATCCAGAAAATACAAGAGATGGAACTACAGAATTAGATAGAATGGTAAAAGTTAAAAATTTTTTTTAGTATAATTTTATAAATTGTAGTAGAGATTGGGAAGTGATGTAGCAGAGATTATTGTAATTATTTTCAATAAACATAATTCTAGGAGTAAAAAAATGAAAGAAGTATTAAAATTCTGTGAGAAATTCTAGAAAATTTTATGGTACTTATTTTGTTCAGTAACGATTTCTCAATTGAGATGCTGTAAAATAAGAGATCTATATTTAAAGATAATTAATTTAAAATAGATTGAAATTATATATTTCTTAGTAATGTAAAAAAGTTAGTGATTTCATAAATATTATTAATTTATTTTGAAAATTATATAAATTTTTGATTAATAATTATGATAATTCATCACATTTAATTTACCAATTTAAAAATAGTAAGTGTATTGTATTTTATAAATGATTTTGTATTTCATTGTTGTGTATTTGTTTTCTTATAGGATATGATAATCCTGTTAGATTTAATTGGAGTACCTGATCCAGTATTTTATAATTATTTTCGGGCAACAGCAAAATGGTATAATCAGTTGGTTAAAATAGAATCAAGATTATCAAAACTAGGTTTGTTAAAACGTTATTCTAATGGTAGATCAGAGCAACAATATTTTCGTCCTAAATCAAAATTCGCTAATATTGAAGATGATCATATTCCATTTATGCAACGAGGTTTGTTTAATAATTATAAATGTTACAAATACATATACATGTATATAGACAGTGGATTGATATTTATTTGTATGCTTATACATATATGTGTTATATAATGAAAACAAGATTACTTTGTATAAAGTTTATACAACTTTGTTAACACCAAAATTAATGAGCTCATTTCAAAATTTCATTTTTAGGTGTTCCAATTTTACATATAATTCCAGCACCTTTTCCTGATGTGTGGCATACAAAATATGATAATCGAGATATTGTTGATATAGATACTGTAGAAAATTTAAACAAAATTTTCAGAGTTTATATTGGGGAATACTTGCATCTTCCTGTATGATATATCTCATTTTCACAGTGATTGTACTAATTGATTAAAAGCCAGTGAACAAGATTTGTGATTAATTATTTAATTTAACATTCCTATATAAGTTGATTATGATCTAAGTTGTACTTATGTATATGTTTATATAAAATATATGTATATATATAAAGTTATGTATACGTAATGGAAAAAATAAATGCATTTATTAAAATAAGAAAAACGTTTATTTCCTATCAAATTACAAATCCTGTGAATTGACCTTTTCGTTTCTATGATTTAATTTTTAGAGTTGGTACAACAGTTTCCTACTCTGTCAAATCACATTTTTAATTATGTATTGACGTAAGGTTAGTTTTGATACAATGTAAGTTCTGTTTAGAATTACAAAATGAGATTATTACTGATATGTTTCTCATTGAAATGTTAAAAGTTCCATTAAAAGATATGCATAAGAATCTAATCACTAATCTTGTAATACATAAAAAATAATGAAAATTCGCTGCTTTTCAATGAAAAGTAATGGAAAAAAATGTTTCTGGTACACCTGCCAAAGTTAAACAGAAGAAATCTTTATGTAAATTGCTTCTGGCAAGAAAAGGGGTGAATAATCGTGTTGGATGTATGATGGATGATTCTATAGATAGTGGAGTTTCGTCTTTACAAATGAACTCGGAGCCTCAAAGTGCCCGTATAGGTCTTTGTTGTGCTGTTACAGATGCCAATCAAAGTCCTACTGTAAATCATCTCATCCGAAATCAATCAGCTGTTTTAGCAAGACCATTGGATATTCCTACAGCGAGTAGTTCTTTACCGTTATCAGAGGTACAATTTATTTGAAATTTCTTCATTTGTTACTGAGTTTACGCTGATATAAAATCTTATTTTTTTTTATTAACTTTATTAGTGATATTCATTCATTTTTATGAAATGTAGTTAAATTTTTAGAATAATTTTTTCATATTTATTGACAAAGTTATAAATATGTAATTAATTTAAAATTACTACATTTTATAGATAAATCTTCACTTTTTTAGAGTAATGGCTGTTCAGACTCCAATACTGCTACTTCTCCATTATCAATTAAAAAAGCTGAAAGAGAAAAATCTAGACTTCGTAGACGAGTACTTACTCAACGAAGATCTGCAGATAATCTATATACTAATGTGCCTCCTTCTAGTCCTTCACGATTTTCATCACCTGAAAGTGCTCACAGTGCTCCTGTCACCAAATTGAGGTATACATTTTATTGATTCTAAATTAAATATAAAAATTTAGCTGGATTGAATTTATATTAAGCTTTAATTATTTTAAGTAATTGCTTCGATATTTTTACATTAGATATTTTTGATTCATTTATTTTTATTAGATAATAATCAATTTTATGTTTGTTGATGTATGGTTACGTTTTTTAAAGAAATATAGATGATAATAAGTTAAAAATATGCTAGTTTATACTTTTATGCAAAAAATAAAAAAAATGGTATAAATTAAAATATTTGAACATTTATTATTGTGTGAATATATAGAATTTATTTCTTTCTGATTTTTATTAAAATACAGTTTGAAATTTATTTTAACTATTCTGATATTTTTGTGTTGCATGTTATCAATAGATCCACATCACACGATACAATCCTGTGCAATACTGCATCAGCTAGCATGGACAGTCTTGCAAGACAAGCACTTTTAGCTGCCCAAGTTTTACATTTAATTCCAACCAACAAAGCAAGAGAAAGGTGATTTTATATGATCATAAAAAATAATCTAATATAGATTAAAAAAAATACAAAATATTAGAGTTTGTTTAGTTTAGATGATTTATTTTTTAATTTTAATTCAATATAAAAAACATTATTTTTTAAGTATAAATTAATATGTAGGAAAACACTTAAAAATTTTTTTCAGAAACTTTTTACAAGGTCGCATTGCTGCCACTTCTCTTCTCGGTTCAGTTGAACTTGAACGTGTTTTACCTAACCGTGAAGTAAAAATATTTGTTGGAACATGGAATATGAATGGGCAAACACCTCCAAAGTTTGTATTGAATTTAGTGCCACAAAGTAATCATTGTGATGTTTTTATAACACTTTAATTATTACAGGGAATTAGATGATTTTGTATTGCCATGTACATTAGATCATGTTCCTGATATTCTTGCATTTGGTACTCAAGAGTCTTGTTCAGAAAGATTTGAATGGGAAGTGTGTTTACAGGATACTTTGGGCCCATCACATGTATTATTGCATTCCACTTCATTAGGTATTTGTAAATCATTTTAAATTTTAAATTTATGAATATGTCTATAACTTCTTATTTATATATAATCTAAAATATATTAAAATTTATTTTTAGGTACAATTCATCTTGCTGTGTTTGTACGTCGTGATCTTATTTGGTTTTGTTCGATTTGTGAAGATGATAGTTATTCTGTTCGACCTGGAACTGCTTTTCGTACCAAAGGAGCAGTTGCAATTGCTTTTATGTTATTTGGAACTTCTTATCTTTTTGTCACAGCCCATTTAACTGCTCACCAAGAGAAAGTTAAGGAAAGAGTATCAGATATCAAGAAAATTATTCGATCACTAGATATACCAAAAACTTTACCTGTTAGACATAAAATAAAAGGCAAAAAAGGTATATCTTTTAATTGTACTAAAATCTTTCTCTCTCTCTCTCTCTCTCTATATATATATATATATATATTTCTTTTAATAATGATGTAAAGTACTTAAAAATGGTTTATTTTTCAGATGTAACTCAGAATTTTGATTGTGTCTTTTGGTGTGGAGATTTAAACTTTCGATTAACTGAACCTAGAGCACAAGTGCTTCAATGGATAGAGAATACAAGTTTTCCTTTACCAGCACATTTACCACATGGTATGCTTCATACAGATCAGTTACAAGCAGTATTATCAGATGGTGCAGCATTTAAAGGTTTTCAAGAAGCAAAAATTACTTTTCCTCCAACATATAAGGTAGATTTTATTATTAGAAATGATATTTTATGAAGTTGAATGAATTAGATTTAATTATTTTCTAAATATAATTGATTTTAAATTGAGATTTTTGTTCTATAAAAATTTATAAAAAATGATAAGATTTTCTTATTAATTATTGAATAATGTATTAGTAAAATTTTAAAGAAATCTTCTATTTATTAAAAATACATTTTTTACTTATAGTATGATCCAGGAACACAAAAATTTGACACATCTTCAAAGCAACGTACTCCAGGATATACAGATAGAATTTTGTTTAAAAGTAGGAATGTGCTTGGTACTTTAAATGGATTTGCTAGACGTGCTTCATCCTTGTCAGGAAATAGCATAGAACAGAAGCAGATATTAGAATGTTTAATTTATGATTCAGTTCCCAGTATTATAACTTCAGATCATAAACCAGTTTGGGGTTTATTTAAAAGTATTGTCCGACCTGGAATTGATACGTATGTATTCTTGTATACGTTTGAATTAATGTAAAAGCACTTATAATATAATTAATTAGTGTATTTAAAAAAGGTCATATTTTTTAGAAATTTCATTTGAAATAAGATTGATAAGAATCATTTTTTGTTACAATGCTTACTATAAACAAATACAAAATTTTGTTGATTTTTAGGATTCCTTTGGCAGCAGGCCTTTTCAATCGTGAAGTTTATTTAGAAGGTATTAAAAGAAGAGTTGCAAATTTAGACAAAGCTGCTGGAACATCCGCTGTTTGTACTATTCAATAATTTAATTTTCTCATCATGCACAAAACAACTTTTCTTATAAATGAATATTATATTTGTTTTGTACACTTTTGTGCACAATTGGTGTTTGTTATTAATACTCTCAGAAAATCTATATTATTTTATATATTGTTTTTAATGTAATGTAAATAATATATATATATATATATATATATATATATATATATATATATATATATATATGTATGTATGTATGTAATTTCTTTTTTAAAATGAAGGAGAAAAGACAAACTTCAGTATTCAAATAGGTGTTGTTGTATGTTTAAAAATTTTCTGTAATAAAATTAATAGAACAGAAACTTAAAGATAGAAGTAATGATTTGCACAACAGTAATATTTCTTTTATATATACATATATATATATATATATATATATATATATATATATATATATATATATATATATATATAAGCACAAATATATGTTTATGTGTAATTATGTTATTCTTAAGTATAGTAAATGATCTGATATTTTGTAAAGTTGTAGGAATGTTAAAAGTGAACTGAAATAATTTTTAATTAAGAACAATTCTAGTCAAAACATGATGTCTAATCAAAGAAATAAAAGCAAATGGAAATTATTTTTAATTATGAGTAATTCTAGTCAAAACATGATGTCTAATCAAAGAAATGAAAGTTAATGGAAATTATTTTTAATTAAGAATAATTCTAGTCAAAACATGATGTCTAATCAGATAATGTAGAAGATTTTAGTATGTATTTATATTAATGGTGCCTTATAGGCTGGTGAAAAATTATATTATAATTTTATTAATTATGTAAACAAAATATCTCATCAGAAATTAGTGAAATGATTGAAGAAATATTTCTTTAAATACAAGTATATTTTTTAAATAATTCATGTTATATATTTGTGAATAGAAGTGCATTTTAGTCAAAGTATTTGTGTAAATTAAAATTAATTAAATTCTTAATGTATTACCTAAATAACATTTATTTACTTCATAGAGAAATATCCTATACATATTTTTAAAAAGTGTATGTAATTGATTTTTTTATAAGAAGTATATTTATGTTTGTACATATTTATGAATGTTTTATTTAATTTGAAATTAAAATTTGTTTTACAGTAAAGCTTAATTTTATGTTTTGTGTAAGAAAAATCGGTATAATTTATTAATTTCAGTAAATAATATTTGCATTTTATAAATTAACAATGTTTTATCAAGAATTTGTGTTCAATACTATAAATAAATTATTTATTTTAAAAATATGTTTAAAATACATAAATTAAAACTTTATTTTTATATACATTATAAATAGAGTAAAATGTGTTTAAAGTTTTAGAATTAATTTTAAAAAAATTTGGAATGAATGTAATTATTTTAATATGCTACTTTCTTATCATTTTAAATAGGTTATGAAAAGTTAATGACACTTTTCATGTTATTTTAAAATATAGTTTTTTTTTTCAGTTTTAATGTTATATATAATGTATAAATTGTAATTATATTTTTAATATGAGATTTATTAGAACAATGTTTCTCAAAGTTTTGACATTTTAGATCAGTGTATAGATGACTAAAATATATACAGATCGCCAATTCAGAGTAAATTTTAGCAAAAATGTTTCACAAATTTATAATTATATAAATTTTGTAATGACATCAATAAGAAAAGTAATATTGCTGATAATGATCTTTTGTTCAAATGTCATTACATATTTATTTTTTAAGGATTTCTGAAAATTATAGCTAATAGTAGTCTTAAATGTGTGAAATCAAAATGGTTAAATTGCTTTCTTTCAAAAATTATCAACCAACTACAGATCATCTGTTTGGTGATTGTAGACCACATTGAAAAACATTGTATTATAAACTTACAAATCATTAAATATCTATGTTAATGTTAATTTTATTTCACATTATGTTTTATATTAATATTTGTGATTGTAAATCATTGAAATATCTCTTTTCTAGTCAATTTTTGTTCATTAAATTATTTTAATATAATTTCAAGTTTTCTCTTTATGTTTTTGATTTTTACCATACACTAAAATTAATTTGTATATTAAATCTCTGTATTCGATCGAAGTTTTACATATGTTTATAATATCTATAAACTTTATCATTACAGCAAGTTCAGAAGATTTTTTATTAACAAAGGTTCTGTTTAGTTATTGAATAGTTTATTCAAACTTCCTAAATTTTATAATAAACTAAAAATACTTATTTTTATAGAGAGAACAGTAAAATAGATTGTAAAATGTAATGGTAGCATTGATTTATATTTCTTATATATATATATATATATATATATATATATATAAATTGCATTATAAACGTGAAAAAGAAAATAAAAAGATAGGAAATAAATAAAAAAATATACAAAAATCATTATAAAATTTAATTCTAAAATTAAAGGTTTACATTAATAATATAGTGCATGAAATAACATTTACATATCTAGAAATTTGAAAATTCATCATTAGGAATTATTAACCTGTACAAAATATTATATATTTTCCCAGTATTTTCCATGCTAGTGTATTTAAAATTGATGATTTATCTTAGTATCTCAATTTCAAATATATAGATTTGAAGGTCTGTCTTTCGCAAACAATTAAAAAATTAAAAATAGTATTAAATAAGAATTTAAAATTATTATTTATAGGGAAGTGTGGTTTTTTAAATATCAATTTAATAAATACAAGAATTGAACTAATTGAATATTTCAAAATATATGAGTAACTTATCAAGAAAAAGAAGTTTTTTTTATTGTTGATTAGAATAGTATAAGGTTGTTTAAAATCATGTTTATATCATTCTGTCAATTTAACGTAAATTAACTTGGTGACTTATAGAACAATAAACATATCTTGTATGGAGTTATATATATATACATATATATATATATATATATATATATATATATATATACACACACAGGGGTGGGTGTGTGTGTATGCTTGCTTAATATTAATTGAATGTTATTTATAATTTACTGTTTATTCAAGTAGTTCAGTTTTTTTATTATACATTGAAAAATTGAAAAGAATACACTATAGTTTATTTCTATATTATTTAATAAAAGTGAATTAAGATTTAACCAGGGTATATATATAATACTAAATGTAAAGTTATAATTTTACTAATTAAAAAGGAGAATTAAATTTTAATATATTTTTATTTACATGTGATATTCAATATATATATATATCTATATATATACATTATATATCATATATATTTATATATATATATATATATATATATATATATATATATATATATATATATATATATATATATAAATGTATATATGCATGCATACATACATGCGGACAACAGAGAGATTATATTTTTATTGCTTCTATGCCTTGAATCCTTTCCTGTGATATCTTGTTTGTATACTTATGCAAATACAATTTTCTTATTAAGAATTTAGAAAACTTCAGTAGGCAATAATATTTTTAATATTTTTAAGGTAATGTGTGACCAATTATTTTATTGGAAAATAAACTTAGTAGTTTTATAATAAAGATAAAAAAATAACACGAAATAAATAATTAAATATATGTAAATTAAATAATTGTAATTTTTGTGCATAATAATTATTTTTAATTAATATATAATTTCAATGAATGAAAATAAAGTAATATGACATATTTAACACATATACATATACATACATACATATATATATATATATATATATATATATATATATATATATATATATATATATGTATATATATATATGTATATATATATATATATATATATATATATATATATATATATATATGTATATATGCATATGTATATTTATATAAAATTAGAAAAAAAACTCTTTTGATATTAAATACTTAAATTGATACTTGGGTGGCCAGTGAAAGTAATGTTTTTTAAAGGTCAAACATAAGAAGAGTAATTCATTAATAAATAATTTTAAAAACATATTTTGAATGAATATGTATTTGTAAATTTTTTAATGAAAGATAATTTATGTATTGTAGATTAAAAGTGTGTAAATTTAGATCTTTATCAAAATTTATATAATTTAAAGAAATATTTATTTTTTTTTATTTAAGGCGAAAATATGTATAATAGATAATATAACAGAAAATAAGTTTCTGTTTAGCTTCAGCATCTTTTTTTATTCAATCCATATTAATATTTCTATGTGATTGGAGGAATAAACAATTTAAAGAATGGTTTATATTAGATTTTTAGAGAGATTTCAAAGAAAGAAGAAAATAAATATGAATGACTATTTTAATTATTTGTTTCGTAGATCTATTTTACATGTTTATGAAATTAATTTGAAAATTAAATTAAATACTTTTATTATAATATGAATGAAAAAATGAAATATATGTAAATAATTCTTTTATAAATATTAAATTACTATATTTATCAATGAATTCTTTTTTTTAAAAAATAACTTATTGAAATATATTTTTTATTCTTCTTTCTCTTTGATTATTTTTTAATAAACTATTATTGAAAAGTATATTCATTTAAAAGTTATAAATATTATTGAAAACAGCAAATGTAATTTTAAATTTTGAATTATTATTAAAGAGAAAAAAATATTACTTTAATAATTATATTATGAATAAAATATGTATATATGTATGGATATCTATAGTAATTACATGAAGTGTAGAATATTCTATATACTAAGGAATATTAAAATGGAAAATTATTTTCATTTTAAAAATATCTGTCAAGTAATAATTTTTAGTTGTTAAAATAATTGTTAATTTCATATGTTTTGATTAATTAAAAATATATCAACTTTCTAAAATTGAAAAAAATAGTTTAGATTTTAAATTCATTTTAAATGATCTCAAAATGAATGTTATTTAATAGATATTAAATAAATATCATGCATAAATTGGTTTTTATCACATTTTGAAATCCTTTAGAACACCTGTAATAATTATAAGATTAACCTTGACTCCTCAACATTTCTACAAAATTTTCGTTACAGAAACACAGATGGCGTCAAATGCGGAATTATATATCTGCTTAACTGCAGACGACACGACTTCCATTTTGTTTATTTTCTTGTAAAATAAAATTTTGTCGGTGTTAACATATTAAATTATTACGACAGAAACAGAGTAATATAGAACGAAGAAACTAAGAATTGTTGTAAATAATTTTAAAGACTCGTATATATGGTTCAAGTGTGTACCCCTCGTTTAGAGGGTTCTGTAAGCCGCAGACATTGGGCGCATCGCGAGTAAGCACTTTGTCAAATTGACTACAGTGACTGGAAACAAAAATCATATAACGAATCACAGTAATAATTTAAATACGATTGATATTAACGACAAACTTCAAAATTTGAGCGTGAAAAAAAACAAAGGCTTTTCGCCACCGGATAGTAAGGAGGTTGACAGAGCTTTCGAGACGCCGCCCCAAGGTGGTCTCGCAATGAACCACGTGACGACGGGGCAGGATAAGAGACTCGAAGTTCTTCCACCTAATGTGAATGAGGTAGAAGAAATGGACACACAGGAAGGTTTGTAAAATTTGCATATCATCACCTATTACATATGTATATGGCTATTTATGACAGACAGAATATATATATATATATATGAATTTATGTATGTAAATATGTGTGTTGTTTGTACATATATATATATATATATATATATATATATATATATATATATATATATATATATATATATATATATATATATATATATATATATATATCTGTATATCACACCCATTATATGATCATTCTTGGTAGTAAGCTTGATTAAAGACAAATGACAGTTTGTCAGTTTTGTAAAGTTGTATTTGTTTTTATGCTAGTTATTGGCAAAAGTATCAAAATTAATGCACATTAGCAGCTGTCAAATATGAATGTCAGGATCTGTCATTAAGTTAATAGTTGAATAATTAAAACTTGAAGTAATTTATCATAGTTAATATATTAATTTAACAGTTCATCTCAGCTGTTATGTGTTCATTACACTGTAAGTAACCAGTGTAAATTTTAAATTGTATATCATTTATAACAACATATGCAATTTTATTTTAATTGAAAAAATATTTTCAATTAGTTGATATATGGTATCTAATATTTATACTTATGTGTTGTATTTAATTAAATTTGAAAATACTTTTATGTTTCACAAAGTACTTAATCAATAATTGATGAAACAGACATGTTTTGTTTTGTTTTTTTTTTAAATTAATTTTAAACATTTTTATGAAGTTGACATCTTATGAAGTATTAAATCTTAATAATATATACGTATATCTTTTTTCTGGTAAGTCTAATTGTTATACATTGTGTTTAACATAAGTATATTTTTGTTTTTTAAAGATGTATATGTATACATTATTTTAACATTTATATATTTTTGTAATTTAAGTATTTTTTAGGTTCAAATTTGTTATATTTACATTTTTTAATTGTAATTGCTTTTAATGTTTTTACAATAATTAGATTATTGAAAAATTAATAATTTTTATCTGTATGTGTGTGTGTATGTCTGCATATATACATTATATATATATATATATATGTGTGTATATATATATATACACACACACATATATATATATATATATGTGTGTGTGCATATGTAATATAAATTTAAAAAAATGTGCTCATAAACAATTAGCATATTTTTAAAGAAGTTAAACATGAAAAATAATTTTATTAGAAATAGTATATTATGAAATGTATGATTTTTTTTAAATAAATTATCTCCTATTTACATTTTATTCATATTTTGTATAAAAGTTGACACAGTCGAGTCTGTTACGGATACGGGTGGTGGTGACAATGCATTAGACACAGCACTTGGACCACAGCCGTTATATGTTGATCAAACTGTTCAACAAACAACAGGAGCCAGCACACAATCTGTTGTTGATGCTGAAATGGATGAAGATGAAGCACGTTCAGAAGCTACATTTAGTTACACAGTCCAAAATTTTAGCAGATTGAAGGTAGTAATTCTTCATTTAACAATTTAGTATTTTGTAATGAACTTTATTTAATTTTTCATTGTTTTATAAATATATATTATTTAATTTTTTATTTAATTTCTTATTATTTTTAAATGTATATCATATGGTACTGTGAATAATGAAAATTATTTTTATTAAAACAATTTATTTTTAAAAAATATTTTTGAAAATAAGCAATGAATTACAAAAGTATTTGTTGTAGGATAATGTATTATCACCTCCATGTTATGTACGTAATTTACCATGGAAAATAATGGTAATGCAACGAACGAGTCAAACACAAGAAAGAACTCCACAACGCTCTCTTGGTTTTTTTTTGCAATGTAATGGTGAAAGTGAAAGCAGTTCATGGTCATGTTATGCTGTTGCTGAATTACGTCTTTTATCACACAGACCAGACCAGGAACCATTTTCACGAAAAATTCAACATTTATTTTATAGGTAAAATATTTTATAGTTTTCAGCTCATTTAATTTTAGTTATATTTTTTATCTTTTGACATTTTTATCATTATTAATAGATTTTTTTTACTATATTATTTAAATAATTCTAGTTATTAATAGTTAATCATCATTGTTTATGTATGTTATGTTTTGCAGCAAAGAGAATGATTGGGGATTTTCCCACTTTATGGGTTGGAATGAAGTACTTGATCCTGAAAAAGGTTTTATCAAAGATGATAGTATTACTTTAGAAGTACATGTAACTGCAGATGCACCACATGGTGTTTCATGGGATAGTAAAAAACATACTGGTTATGTAGGTTTAAAAAATCAGGGTGCTACATGTTATATGAATTCATTACTTCAGGTACTATTTTTTATGGATTAAATTACAAATATATTTGTTCTTTATGCACATTTATAAATATGTGATAAGATTGTATAATTTGGATTTTTTTTTGTAAAATGAGAAAAGTAACAATTTTTTGTACCATTTTAGACACTCTACTTTACTAATCAACTTCGAAAAGCAGTTTATAAAATGCCAACGGAATCAGATGATAGCAGCAAGTCTGTTGCTTTGGCATTGCAACGTGTTTTTCATGAATTACAATTTTGTGATAAGCCTGTTGGTACCAAGAAACTCACAAAATCATTTGGTTGGGAAACACTTGATTCATTTATGCAGCATGATGTACAGGAATTCTTGAGGGTTAGTAAAAAAAAAAAAATGAATTCAGTTATATAAATGTCATTATAAATTTAAGTCATATATATTAAACATTATGATAAATTCATTAATTTTATTTTGATTTGTAATGTAATAAAAGAAATGTTTTAGATAAATGTACTTTTATATTTTAGAATATCTAATATTTATTAGTTAAATAAAAATGTGTATTTAAGGTTCTTCTTGATAAATTAGAAAGCAAAATGAAAGGTACCTGTGTTGAGGGTACTGTACCAAAATTATTTGAAGGAAAAATGGTATCTTATATTAAATGTAAAAATGTTGCTTATACAAGTACAAGAGTTGAAACATTTTATGATATTCAACTTAATATCAAAGGAAAGAAAAACAGTAAGTAGTAATTAACAGATGTATTAATATATTTTTTTGTCTAGTATCACATTTTTATTTAACATAAGTCATTAGAATTAATTTATTTTTTTCTTGACAGTTGATGAATCATTTAAAGACTACATTGCTCGTGAAACACTTGATGGAGATAATAAATATGATGCTGGTGAACATGGTTTACAGGATGCTGAAAAGGGTGTTATATTTTCATCCTTTCCACCTGTACTACATTTACATCTTATGCGTTTCCAATATGATCCTGTAACTGATTGCTCTGTAAAGTTTAATGATAGATTTGAATTTTACGAACATATTTCTCTTGATGAGTATTTGCAGGTAATTTTTATTTATTTCTTGTTTATGTTCTTATTAATTTGTAATTTCGTTAAAAAAATACAATATTTAGAAAAAATTTCTAATTCTTAATGTGAATTTAACTGTACCCAATTTTTTTTTTAACATGTACTGTAATGTAATTGCATATTACATAAAAGGAAGAAGAATTTATTTGTTTATTTTTCTGTTTAAGGAAAGACTGAGATACTAGCAGATCTAATGCCTGGCATTATATTTGCTAAGGGACTTAATGCTTTAACACTTAAAAATATACTTGTGTATTTGTATTAAATTTTTGTTTTTATTTATTTTTGTATATTTATAGGAACAAGAATCGACTCCAGCAAATTACACATTACATGCTGTGTTGGTCCATTCAGGAGATAATCATGGTGGCCATTATGTTGTATTTATTAATCCACGTGGTGATGGTAAATGGTGTAAGTTTGATGATGATGTTGTGTCGAGATGTACAAAGCAAGAAGCAATTGAACATAATTATGGAGGTCACGATGAAGACATGAATCTAACTGTAAAACATTGTACTAACGCATACATGTTGGTGTATATTCGGGACAGTGAATTACCTAATGTATTGCAAGAAGTGACAGAAGCTGATATTCCCACAGAATTGGTTGAAAGATTAGCTGAAGAAAAACGTTTAGAACAGGTAAATAGATTTTATGCAAATGATGAAAGTATATTATAATTGTACATGTATTTATTTTCTTCTTTGTTTTAGGTACGGCGTAAAGAAAGAAATGAAGCATATTTATATATGACTGTAAATGTGTTACTTGAAGATGCTTTTGATGGTCATCAAGGTAATGATCTTTATGAACAAGAAAGAGCTGCTTATAGAGTATTTCGTATTAGAAAACAAGCAACTGTGGCCGAATTAATGGAAACGTTAGCAGATAGTCTTCGATATCCTCCAGAACAAATTAGACCATGGCCTATTAGTCAGCGATCAAATCAGACATCAAGGCCGACATTGTTAGATCTTGAAGTTGATTTACACAAAACAGTAACAGATGCAAGTGAAAATATGAATCCATGGACTATTTTCCTTGAGTTATTGCCTCCAGACTCGGGTCTTGCAACTCTACCACCATTCGATAAGGATACTGATGTTCTCTTATTTTTTAAATTTTATGATCCGAAACAAAAACGTATTCACTATTGTGGTCATCATTATTTACCTGTGACAAGTAGTGTATCTGAGCTTATCCCATTGTTAAATGAACGAGCTGGTTTTCCAGCCGATACACCTTTAGCTCTGTATGAAGAAATTCGACCAAATATGACTGAACGAATACTTAACTTGAGTGAACCATTAGAAAAAGTTTTAGAAGAATTGATGGATGGTGATATTATCGTATTCGAAAAAGATGAACGTGATGATTCATGTGAGCTCCCGACTTGCCAAGATTATTTCAAAGATTTATTTTACAGGGTCGAAGTCACTTTCGTTGACAAAACGATACCAAATGATCAAGGTTTCACAATGGAACTATCACAAAGAATGACTTATGATCAAATTGCCAGAGCTGTTGCACAAAGAGTAGGAACAGATCCTTATTTATTACAGTTTTTCAAATGTCAGAGTAAAGATAGCCCAGGTCATCCATTAAGGTGTACGTTTGAAGGTACATTGAAGGATTTATTAGTCTTTTGTAAACCCAAAACACCTAAAAAGATTTTCTATCAGCCTTTAAGTATTAGAGTCAATGAATTAGAGAATAAAAAATTATTTAAATGTATATGGGTTGGACCAAAATTAAAAGAAGAAAAAGAGCTTATTCTCTATCCAAATAAATGTGGAACTGTTGCGGATTTGCTCGAAGAAGCACGAAAACAAGTTGAATTATCAGAAGGGGGCTCAGGTAGACTTAGAATTTTAGAAGTGAACTCTAATAAAATATTGCCAGGGCCGAAAGAAGATACATTATTAGAGTCCCTTAGCCCAGCTAAACAGTTCAGAATAGAAGAAGTCCCGAGGGATGAGCTTTTATTGCAAGATGATGAAATGCTTATACCTTGTGCACATTTTCAAAAAGATGCTTTTTCAACTTTTGGTATACCGTTCTTTGTAAAAATTAAACAAGGAGAATCTTTTGCAAGAGTCAAAGAACGCATTCAAAAAAAATTAGCAGTGCCTGATAAAGAATGGGAAAAGTTTAAATTTGCTGTTGTGGCAGTTAGCCGGCCTCATTTTATTACTGATGATGAATACATAATAAATTTGAGTGATTTTAGATCTCACCCTAATCATAGTAAGTATTTTATCTTTGATATATGTATATAAATACACACACGTGTGTGTGTGCATGTGTATATATATGAAACATTTGTAAATAAAATAAATTTTCTCTGTAATGAATATTTTTTTTATTATTGATTGTTTTTTATATCTGTTACTAATAGTTATTACTATCTTATGAAATAAGTTTATTTTTAAAACTTTAGTGTTGTTTTTATTTATCTCAGGAATATTTAATTTGAAATATTTGCTTCAAAATGTAATTTTTAATTTCTTTCAAGTTATATTTTTAAATTAGTATAAGTGCACTTATTATTCATGTCTTATATAAGTGTAAATATATTGTACATATTGCTTACTAGTAAAAAAGCATTTATTATGTTTATAATGTATATTAATTTATGTATTACAGCTAACAATCCTCGACCCTGGTTAGGACTTGAACACATCAACAAAGCTCCAAAACGTTCTCGGCTCAATTATCTCGAAAAAGCGATCAAGATATACAATTAGGTAATAATCTTTACATCTTCATGCTTTATATGAAATATTAATTGTGAAATTTCTTACAGACAGTTTATTATTTGCTTTTATATACCTGCTCGAAAATTGTGTATTTTTTCTGATCACTTTTATAATTCATGAGTTGTAGTTAATGTTTTAAATGTATAGGCTTGAATGGTTCCTAAAAAGATATTGAATATTCATTGTCATATTTATCAACTTTTCAAGTAAATAACAATTTGGATTAAAAAGAGAAATTGTGAAAATTAAAAAAAATATATACTAGAATGCCCAGTGTTTTATAATAACTGCAAAATGTAAAATTTTATATATGTACAGATTACCATAGCCAAATGCTAAACACAAATTTAAAATACTCATGTTTTCAAACGCTTCTTTTTTATTATATTTGTAACAAGTTAAATGATAATAGTATGCAATAAATGAAATGTTTTATTCAATTTCTGTACTTTAATTCTTATTATATTAAAGTAAATTATAATCAAAAAAATATATTATGGTTGTGTATATTCATATTGTATGTGTCATATATGTATATATATATGTATATATATATATATAAAATATGTACATAATATATATATATATATATATGCGTGTGTGTGTATGTGTGCTTTCATACATTATTTGTATATGTTGTATGAGTAAAATTTTCTCTTATGAAATTGTACTTTAAAAAATAATGAAATTTGCATGTTAATAAAAGTTATAGAAAGGTTTTTTTTTGGAGTATGTGTGTGTGTGTATATATATATATAGATATATATAAATATATATGTGTGTGTGTATATATATATATACGTATATATATATGTATATATATAATGTATATATATAATGTATATATATATATATATATATATATATGTATATATATATGTATATATATAATATATATATATATATATATATATATATGTATGCATGTGTGTATGTATGTATGTATGTTTGTTTGTGTGTGTGTGTGGTGTTGATCTATTGTTTTGTTTGAATAAAAATACTTTCAGTGACCTTTTAAATTAATTATCAGTATACGAGTATAAATTTCTTTTTAATATCATTGCATGTATTTATGTTAAATATAATTTATTTTATATTATTTTTTTAACAGGGCTACCGTATTTAATTACAAACCTGTTATATCAGTTGTATGTACACACACACACACACACACACATTACATAAATGGTTGAATTCATATGTATTTCAGAAACATCCTTAAACACGATTAATTACATATGAAGTGTTTATTGATCAGTTATTAATGTATTCATTTTATATTTAATCAAAAAATAATAATTTTTAAATTATATAAAATATACTTTAATAGATTGTAATATGTGCATGCGTGCTTGTATATACATATATTTGTATTAATGATACTGCTACAAAATGAATCTGTATTACTTTGATTCTGGTGATTATGGCTTATTTTATACATATACACATTTAATTAATTATAATTGTATATTTCATCGAGTATGTACACTTTGTTTAATTTGTCCTTTTTATTTAAATTTATTTAACAAAGTATAATCTAGTCTGAGTAATTTTCATTATGTGTTTTTGTATTATATGCTTTGCTTAAATTTGGTTTCATGTATTTTAGCCTGAATGAAGGGAATATATTTCCATATAAAGAAATATAAAATTTAGGATGAATTAAAATACTTTTTATCATTTATGAATTGATTGAGAAAACAATGGATGTCTTTTGGATATAGCCATTCATAAATATACTAAAACTTGTTTTATGTATTTCAGTAGATTAGTAAAGTTAAATTTGGTAATTAAAAGTTTAAGTACATCATTATTGACATATCATCGATTGTTATGTATATGACTGTATATATCAGTGTACACGGTTAATAAAACAACAAAAAGAATTATTTATTAAAATGGAATAGTTTGAAGTAATCTTTCGATTATAACTGGTCATTGACAACAAAAAATTAAGAAAATAAAATCAATATGATTTAAATTCTTGTTGTCAAATTTACACTTCACAGAAATAAGAAAATAACAATACATGAATATTACTATTGGAGAGTTTTAAATTCTAATTCATACTTAAAAATATGTACTAATGTACATATACAAATATATATATATATATATATATATATATATATATATATATATATATATATAGTTGTGTATGTATATAATACTATGTTGAAATTGTTTGCAGCGTTTTTATATTGTATCACTGTGATTCTGACATGGTTTAATAGATTACATGTGAATCTCTGAAATCTTTTTTATGTCTGCATATGTATGTATGGAGTATGCAAACAAATAGAGATAGAGAGAAAATATTAGACTGACACATTAAATTAGGAAATTTAATGGTAACTAGTTACTGTTGTAATTTTTAGGTCATTTTATACATCTGATTGAAATAGAATTGAAACTGAATAATCGTGTAACTAATATATATCAACTTTTCTTTAAAATAGAATTGAAATTAAACAAAACGTATAAAACTTATAAATATATCTAATATTAATTCATTTATATATAGGAAGAAAAAAAGCCAATATTTATCATTTATTATTTGTTATTATGTATTTATAAATAAAACAACAACAATTAATAGAGTTAATAATGAATAAAAAACAAAACTATATTATGAATTTTAATTTGCAGATAATGTCATTTTTTTAAAATATTTAAATATAATGTAAATTTACTGATGTAACTGGCCAAATATATTTTTTTTAAAGTATGTATATATTTATACAATGTGTATGTATATATGTGGAAAAAATCTTATATGTGTTTTTTATGTTTATATACTGTCTCAATACTTGATTTTACTAAATTATTTTTTAATGGTTACGCTAATTAATTTGTTAAAACAATATTTTTAATAGTTGTATAAATTAATATTAGAACTGTTTTTATCATTGAAACCAACTGATTATTTAAACTGAATTATTGTAATTGGGCTTTCTAGGAAAATATTTTGTGTATTTATGAAATGTTAATGTAAATACATTGATTGTCGAATATAGAATCTGACTACTATTTAAATATATTTAAATGTAAAAAAAACTTCAGTATCAATATTTTAATTTTGTATATAACTACTTAAATAATAATTTAAATGTTATGTGTATGCTCCCTATCGCTATTTTTGTAAGGAATTTTAAATTTTGTTTTATGAAATATTCAGATTAGTAATGTATTCATGTAGTTTAAATAATCAAAAGGTTATATATGAATATATATAATGTATGTGTGTGTATGAGAGAGAAAAAAACATTTATATAGTTGTTGAAGGTAATTCAGATTGTAATTTGTCATTTTTTTATTAATTAATTTATTAAAAATTGAAAGTAAAATTCTGTTTGCATATTATTTTAATGAATGTGTTCACAAATTTGTTACATGTTTTTGCAAGGAAGTGTGGATTTCAAAGTTATGAACGCTGTAGAATGAGCATACATGCTAAATTATTATTTATGCTTGGGTACTTAATTATAAAAAAAAGAGGAAAAATCATGTTGAAGTAATTAACTAAGATTTTTTAATATTTCAATAAAGCAGCAGATGAAGCGTTTGTATTTGTATCTCAGGCTAAGAAGAAGGAATGCAGATATTTAAAACATTGACAACTCTTTTTTTTTATATATATATATATATAGTAATTATATTTTTATGATATTACAGAACCTTTGAAAATAATACCTTTAGAAAAATATAGTGTTGACACATTGAATATTTGAGTATTAAATTAATTTTTGTTTTGATGAAATGGTTTTTGAGAAATCCAGTATAGTTACATAAAACTATTAATTGAAATTCATGTACATATTACAAAAGATGTTGACTATGTCCACTTTTTAATAAAAAAAAGTAATGGATGTTTTGGATAATTTATTTGTAATAATAGCATAATAAATTTATACATATATACTGATATATTAAGTGATTAATATTTTGATGATGTTATAATTGTAGGTACGGCAATGTGAAATACATAGGTGATACATTTTTAATCACTTTTTAAAAATTAAATTGAATTTGTTTGAATATATGTGAGTGAAAATATGTTTAGAAATTGTTCTTTTCGTAACATCAAGTCTTATTCACATATTTAAGATTAGATTTCTACTAATGTATTTCACAAAGTACCATTACATAGTAGAGTACACGCTACACAAGCGCGATGTTGACTGTAATATTAATATAATACAGTAATGAATTATAATAACTAATATGATAAAAATAAATTAATTTGACAGCTAATTATTGTTATTTCATATTTGCCTTTCTTAATTTGAAAAATAATTACCATGTCTGTTAAAATATTATTTTTATAAGAAAAGTTTTTTTATTCACCTCAAACCACAAAATACTTTTTGATCAGAAATGTTCAATAATGGATTATCGATCATTTATAATCGGTCGAATGCAAACGTAGAGAAAAATCTGATTTTTCTGTACTTTGCTGCTCCACAAATTATTTTTTAAGAAATACTTAAAATATTTTTTTTCTTCTAAAGGTAGACATGATATTATGCCATATCAGCATTTTATTTCAGATTTAGTAAGTTTAAAATGTTCCAAATATGGTAAGTTTAAATGGTTAATTTTTATAGACAGTCATTGATCAATTTATTAAATTTATCTTGTTAATTATTTATAACAATCAATTGTAAACATGATAGATTTAGACAATGGAATAACAAATGATATATATGTTAAATATAATAATCATTTTTTCAGCTTCATCAAATTAAATTAAAATTCAAATACTTTCTAACAGGTTAATATTTATAAAACATAAATTAAGTGTGAAATATTATTTTCGTACGGTATTTATATTAGAAGTCTACAAATACTAAAATCAAAATTTATGAATATTATAATTATACATTCAAAAAGAAACAAAACTTGATTTTGAATTGAATTAAACTTTCCATTGCTGAAAATTATTTTTCAAATTGGGAAATTATTTGTAAATATTTAATGATGATTTACTAGTTCTACTTCGTAGACAGAAAAACATGTGTTAATACGTCATTTGAAAACAACACAAAAATTAGACTAACTTGAACTAGTTTTATTTATGTATTGAAATCATTACATGCAATAGATTTTTTTCTCTGATTATAGATTTCTTTGTAGTGTACTATTGTTTACATGAACCCTGATTAAACTTATTCATGTTTTTATAACTATTCTAAATTGATAAATTATACGAACAGAAGAAATAAATAATAGAAAGTTCAAAACTTTTACAATCAATTTTAAAAATTAAATGGTAATAAAAAATATAATTTTATTTTCATTTAATTATATATAAAATACAACACACACACACACACATATATATATATATATATATATATATATATATATATATACATACAAAATAATATTAATTTTTATTTTTTCGATGAATGATAATATACGAAAAGTAAAACTAAAATGAAAGTTATTCGGCGATTAATTTCATGATAATTACAGATAAATCGTATATTCATATAGTATAGAAACTATAAGTGACTATTTTTTTAGATGAAACTAGAACACTTTCTATATAGACTCCTTTCTCACAGATATCCACTTCTTGTAATTTTTAATAAAAATAAAAATATATTTTCTATATTAACAATAACAATGATTTAATAAATAAAGTACTATTTTAAACAGTATTTTATTGTAAACCATTAATTTTTAATATTTATAAAATTCATTTTGCTTATATTAATAATGTAATAAAAAAATTGTAAAAATTAACATTTATAATTTTGTAAATGTTAATTTTTACAATTTGATTAAAATAGACGGTGTTTATATTAGAATATTAGGAAGAATATTAGAATATATGATTAATATAATTTGATTAGAATAAATGCTAGATTTTATAATTCGATTAAAATAGATTAAAAAAATTATATTTGTTTCAAATATAATGGAATATGAAGACAGTACTAAATACGCAGGTGAAAACTAATATTGATATTTCGAAAGACAGATTTGTGTAGTAATAATAGGTATAAAAATTATATAAATTTAAAAACGACGTTTTGGTTTACCGCCAATTTTATCCAGAAAGCGGAATGTGATCCTACAAAGAAGACAATGCCACGAAAATCAGGACGATTTGTATTATATACGTTAATAGTTTATATGTATGCATATATATATATATATATATATATATATATATATATATATATATATATATATATATATATATATATATATATATAATATTAATATTTTTATTTTTGGCGAATAAAATTACAACAGTTTCAATTCATAAGATTATAATTTTATCTAAATTGCACATATAAAAATATTTAATGACTTGAAATGTTTTAAGGCAATCAAAATTTCAAAGAATACTACAGTTTTATATTTTTTTAAAAAAGAATACAGTTCTTATTGTGCATACGGGGCTAATGCAATTTTCGTTTTGTGACAACCAGAGTTGGATTGGTATGGATTTAATTAATACATACATATATATATATATATATATATATATATATATATATATATATATATATATATATATATATATATGTGTGTGTGTATGTATGTCATTTATAATAATTACATTTCAAAAGAATGAAAAATACTTTCTTCATAGAAAATTTACGTATATTAATTCAACAAAATTCATATATAGTGTAAATTTAAAAGCCACCTGTATTTGCTTACAAAACCGTTTAATTCTAAAAAGTTACAATTTGCCACCTGTTGATTGCGTTGCTCACACCATTCATTTAAAAACTGTAATATGGTTGAGTGTTGTTTGAAAGTAAACATATTTTCCACGAATTAAGATAATTGAGCACATTTTTACAACTGTTTGTATAAATTCTCTTGTTTATTTATTTTATAATAACATATAATAAAAGGAAGCAAAGGTTATCAGCAAAAAAACATACATAACGGTACATTTGATATTTAAATAAGTTAAACTCGAATAATCTTATTTATATATTTGTTTGTCTCATTTTGAAATATACAAATTTTGGTAAGTGGAATAAGTTTAGTAAATACGATAACTAGATATAGGTACAGTTGCAATTTTTAGAATGGTTGATAATGGTTGATAGCATGTATGAACTATACGATTGACCTTTTCAAAAATTTGTGATAATCTCTCGTTATTATTGCGAATGACCATTACTTTTTCGTTTTGCATTGAAAAAGAATAATTCAATTAATGACTTAGTAAACATTTGTAATTAGTAAAATTTAAGTGTTTATATGAATGAATAACCTCTTTTAAAATGGCACAAAAAACTATTCGATTTCTTTTTAACGTGCCCGAAAAATTCATTTTAATGAGAAATTATTCATTGGCACAGACTGTGAAAATGCCTACACCGGGTGCTGAGAAGTTATTAAATACCACATTACAAGAATCTGATCCAGAATTATTCAAGCTAATTCAAAAGGAAAAGCATCGTCAGAGATCTGGGATTGAAATGATTGCATCAGAAAATTTCACATCTCTTTCAGTATTACAATGCTTAAGTTCATGTTTACATAATAAATATTCTGAAGGACTTCCAAATGCTAGGTAAGTTTGGGATTGCAAACAATAATATACATTAATTTCAACGGTCTTTTTTAGGTATTATGGTGGTAATGAATTCATCGATGAGATTGAAATTTTAGCTCAGAAACGTGCATTAGAAGCTTTCAAATTAAATCCTGAAGAATGGGGAGTCAACGTACAACCATATTCAGGTTCACCGGCTAATTTTGCAGTCTATACAGGAGTAGTAGAACCTCATGGGCGTATTATGGGGCTGGATCTTCCAGATGGTGGCCATTTAACACATGGTTTCATGACACAAACAAAAA
This sequence comes from Acanthacorydalis orientalis, assembly GCA_034766995.1. NCBI lineage: Eukaryota > Metazoa > Arthropoda > Insecta > Megaloptera > Corydalidae > Acanthacorydalis > Acanthacorydalis orientalis. Next base: position 48,864,106 of record CM068316.1, read on the forward strand.
AAATTTCAGCCACATCAATTTTTTTTGAAAGTATGCCATATAAGGTATATAAATGTATTTTTTTAAGTACAGAAGTATTACTTTTTACTTATATTTACCTGTACTCATATTTTAATATACTTTTTCACCACAATAAGAACTTTGAAAATTCAAACAATATAATTGAATTTATATTGTTTACATTTATGTATTAAAACTGTAATTATTTTAGGTTAGTCCTGAGACAGGACTAATTGATTATGATGAACTGGAAAGAACGTCAAAGTTATTTAAACCTCGTTTAATTATTGCTGGAATCAGTTGTTATTCTCGATGTTTAGATTATAAACGATTTCGTGCAATTGCAGATGCAAACGGAGCATATTTATTTTCAGATATGGCACATGTATCTGGTCTGGTCGCTGCAGGTATTTTGTATAAATTGATTTAATATATGTACATACATATATGTGAAATTTATATTTTCAGGTGTAATTCCTAGTCCATTTGAGTATAGTGATATTGTAAGTACAACTACTCATAAAACACTTCGAGGTCCTCGAGCTGGTGTTATTTTCTTTAGAAAAGGAGTACGCTCTATTAATAATAAAGGTGAAAAAGTTATGTATGATTTAGAGCAACGTATTAATCAAGCTGTATTTCCGGGATTACAAGGAGGTCCGCATGAGAATGCAATTGCTGGTATTGCAACTACAATGAAACAAGCTCAAACTTCTGAATTTGTAGAATATCAACAACAAGTAAGATTAAAATCATTTACTTTTATAGGTAATATAAGAAATCCGTATATAATTGTTGGAAAAGATATTGTTATAGTTTTATTAAATTTTAAAAATATATCTATTTGAGAGAAATAGATCTTTATCAGATTTACATTATTTTGTTGCAAATTGCAGGTTGTTGTAAATGCTAAACAGTTATGTGAAGGTCTTATAAAGCGAGGTTACAAAATTTCAACAGGTGGAACTGATGTTCATCTTGTACTGGTAGATTTACGAGGTACAGGTGTTTCTGGTAGTAAAGCAGAACGAGCTCTTGAATTAGTTTCTATAGCTTGTAATAAAAATACTGTACCTGGTGATAAAAGTGCATTCAATCCTTCTGGCATAAGATTAGGTATTTATCTAATTATTTCACATGGAAATATACATACATATATATATATATATATATTTATTTATTATATAAAAAATGCATATAGTAAGTATATGTTGCATTTATATTTTAGGAACACCTGCAATTACAACACGTGGCATGAAAGAGGAAGATATAGATAAAGTAGTAGATTTCATTGATCAGGCTATTAAGTTAGCAAAAGAAGTTACTGATATTTCTGGTCCTAAACTGGTAGATTTTAATAAAGTTCTTTCTGAAGACTTAAATATTATAAAAAAATTCAATAATCTTAGAGAAGAAGTCGAATCAATGAGCCAAAAATTTCCATTGCCTGGTTATCCAGAATATTGATTTTTTACTCATAAGTATGTGAAACTGATAAATTCAGATAATATATAGTTTTTATGCTATTTTCTAATATCAGAATGGAATGTATATCTGTGTGTATATGCAAAAGATTTTCTCTTGTTTGCACACACGAATATATGTATACTTAGGTGATGTGTATCTCAAAACTATACCTGTGATTTAAATAAATCTATTTTTTACCATCATTGTGCCTTATAATAATTTTGTATTAAAGCATTCCAGTGAATTTCTGAATCGTTTAAAGTGTTTGTAATAAAAAAAAAATACCCTTAACAATATGTATTATCATTTTTATAATCAGTATGAAAAAGTTTTTATGTTTGTGTATGTGTGTATGCATATATATATATATATATATATAAAATTGAAATTAAGAAATTAGTTTTTTTTTATTGTTTTTAATATATTGACTTCTAGTAAGTAGTAAAACTAATGCAAAATATTTGTAAACTTTTATTGCAATCTTTAAACGTTTAGTTTTTTTCTTAACACATTTATAACTTTATAAATTTGTACACTAATGTATAAATTATCTGTATGATTTGAAGTTATATTCTTAAATTACATTTTATGGTAGCATATAAAAATGAAAAAGAATTTATTTGTAAAAAGTTATTATACAGTTTGAAACACAAAATAAATCTATTATAAAGTTTGAAAATTTGTATTTTTAATTAAGTTCACCAGATCTAGAATCCAGATTGTACTTTAAATTTAGTAGTTTTTCAGTTATCCATATATATGTACCTTTATATATTAAAAAATATAGTTTTATTTATTACTGTAAATAATACGTTTTTTTAATGTAAGTTCTTAATTTTTTTCATTGAGTTAGAAATGTATTATTTTTTGTCTTCAGTTAGTATTAATCAAAAAAAAAAAAAAAACAAAATAAAAGATTGAAAGGAAAACTCTGAATAAACATTATTTAAAAAGACCATTTTTAAAGGGTACAAAAATTAAAACATATAATGGAATGATTCATAAACTTTTTTGTTTTGAAAAATGAAACATTCTCCATACTTTGAACTCTTGCATACAAAATCTTTATATGGTACACGAACAGACTAGTTATGTATGTTCTACACTGAAATGTTTAAAAAATATGAAACATTTTTGCTGAGATATTAATTTAAATTATTTTCATTTCATTTCGCTTATTTTTGGTACAAATATATGTGTTACAATATACATGAAGAAAACATTTTTGTGTATTTATGTTTATGGATATTTCAATGTACTTTTATGCCGTTCACACAGTATTTAGCTACAAGTTTTTAGTGATATATGGTTGCATATAAATATTAATTAAAACAAAAATACCCATTAAGTAGATGGGTTATTATATGATGCTTAGACAAATTATGTATAGTGCAATTACCTGAAATAATACAACATTTTAATAATCGATAATTTTAAACGACTGAAGTTTAATATTAGAAATTTGTTGAGGTATAATTATGTTTATATCTGGAATTAAGACTAGTTTATGTACGATCTGATTTAATTCTAGTCCTTCACAAGACCTTTGTTCATTCTCTCTTTGTTTTATTCATGATATTTGATATTATCTGTTTCACTTTGTACGTCGTTTATAGAAAAATCTTTAAGAATAAAATAATTATTTTTATTTAAAAAATATTTTATTATTATTTTTTTTTAAATTCGTTAAGGTTAATTCATAATTTATACAAAAGTGGAAATTTGGCGTATTAAACATTAGAAATTAATTTTAAAGAAGCACCTACGAATGCATAACACCAAACTCTCGATGTAAAAATTATCTGTCAAGACATAAACATGGAATCAGCAAAAAATGTTCGTGGAATTTCTAGAGTTTTGACAAAACTTGAAGCTTCTGTTAACTCAGGCAAATATTATGAAGCCCATCAAATGTATAGAACTTTATATTTTAGGTAAAACGTGATTATTAATTGTGTGGTGGAATATAGATAATTCTGGAATATAACCTTACTTTGTTCCAGGTACTTGGGCCAGAAAAAATATTCAGAAGCTTTATTTTTATTATACAATGGAGCAAATGTACTGATTCAACATAGACAGGTAATTTCATATTATAAGTGTAATGTATGTTGATTTGAATAACTATTTAAATTCTTTAGTTGGGAAGTGGAGCTGATTTAGCAATATTGTTAGTAGAGGTTCTTGTTAAGTCAGAAACACAAGTGATAGATGAATGGTTAGATAAAATTTCAAATTTGTTTGCCGGCATTGGCCCTACAATACCTGAAAGAGAAACTTTTCTGACCCATGCAATTAGGTGGTCTTCAAGTAGTAATAAGCGTGGACATCCAAAGTTACATCAAGTAAGCTAATAGTAATATCGAAATATTGATATAGTTATTTAGTGTTTTATAACATTATTGTTACTGAATATTTTTCAAAATTATTCATGTTTCTGTTCAATTTATTTGAATATTATTTTCTAAAAATTATACAAATATTGTATATATTATCAGCTTAAAGCAGAAATTCTATATTAAGTCCAATAAGTAAGGTTTTCAGAAAATTCTGATTAAAATTTAGATTGACTTTGACATATACATACCATTAGTTTAACCCATGGATAATAATACTTATCTTGAGAACAAAGTTACAATACTTCTTGTTAAGAAATGTATGTTATTAAAAGTTAAGAACTTGTGCAGGATAATTCTATTTTAAGCTGATTGTATATATATATATATATATTATATATATATATATATACATATATATATATATATATATATATATATATATATATTATATATATATATATATATATATACATATATATATATATATATATATATATATATATATATATATATATATGTATTTATATAAATAATGTTTTTTGATTAGAAAATAGCAGAAGCTTTCTGGAAAGAAGAAAATTACACAATGTCTCGTCACCACTATTTGCATTCAGCTGATGGCCGTGGCTGTGGTCAAATGCTCATTGATTTACATAGGTGAGTGAAAATGTAATATTTCACGATATAGTATAGAACTGTTAATTTTTTTTATGATTAACGTAGGACTCGTGGCTATACTTCTGAAACAGATTTATTCATTGCACAAGCTGTGCTTCAGTTTTTGTGCCTTGACAATAAACAAGCTGCTGTAGAAGCCTTCAATGAGTATACATCATTGCATCCTAATATTCAAACAAAAGGACCACCTTATAATTTTCCTCTTCTAAATTTTGTTTGGTTTTTATTAAGTGCTATAGAAATGTAAGTATTATTTAATAAGTGTTTGTATTTCAGTTAATTTTTTAAAATATGTTTTATTTGTGATAATTAGATAGCACATTTTAAAAATAAAATAAATATTTCAGGAAAAATATTAAGGCTTTCAATGTTTTATGTGAAAAGTATCAACCGTCCATTAAAAAAGATCCAACGTACAGTAAGTATTTGGATAAAATTGGTCAGATACATTTTGGATTGCCTCCACCAAGACCACGTCCAAATGGCTTGTTGGGAAATCTTCTTCAGAATTTACTTAGTGGACTCGATGTTGATTCAGACGAAGAAAATGATGTTTCATACCAACATGTACCGCGAGCATCTACCTCGACGTTCTCTCGCTTCGGTGGCATGAACTCTTCCAATCTTGATTGAGTTTATCAAGATATTATCTAGTCGTGCTTTTCACAGTATATTCCTTGATGGATTTTGAAAATTGGAAACGGTAGTTTAAGCAATATTGGTTGAATTTTATGCCTGTTATACCAATTTTTGATAAATTGTGTAAATACTACTCGAGTGTTTATTTTACAGAAAAGGTATGGTGAAATTTAGTATTTATTCATTTTTAATATATGTATACTGAACATTTACTATCATTGGGAGCCATTGTTATTAACACTACGTGAATGAGTCAAATAAAATAGCATTTTAATATAAGAAATGAATTTTTACCTCTGTTATTTGTTATCTTATTTTTGTTTTTAAATTACATTAAAATTATTTTCTTTTCAATCATATTTTGTTTCTGGTGTATTAAGATAGTGTAATTGGAATAATATCAGTAAATATTCTATTTATTGTATTTGCACTTCATTAAATTGTCTAATTTGATTAAATTAATTAAACTTAATCTTTTTTTGTAAATTTAAAAATTAAAAGTTGTCGATCTAATATAGTGTTCAGATGAGTCATGTCAACCATTATATAAACCATTAGCTATAAACTGTCAAGGATAATACTAGATAATCAAAATTAAATTGTCTGTTGCTGTATATTATTTTTAGAAGTATTTTTTGTTAATTTAAAATTATACATTTCTTTTTTTATGTGTTATTATGTAGATTACACATTTTGACTGTTGGTTTTGTTTCATTGATATATCTGATGTTTGGCCAAAACTATGAGAATTTTAATTTATAAATAAACCATTACTAATGCACAGAATGTAATTGATCTAACTTTGTAATAATTCAAAATAAACACTATAATAAATCTTGATTATGTCACACCACAAATTTTTTACACAGATGATTTATTGAAATGAGTTATAATTTTCCAAAAAAAATGTACATAAAATGAAAATAAATATCGTAGTAATTTTTATATAAAAACTATACTCATTTATGATTTCTTTTTTGTTCTGAAATTCACGAGTGCTGTAAATTGATTGTAGCAATATTAAATGAACCTAAAGATTTAAACAAATTGAAAATAAAAGATAAAAGAGTATATAAGTTATTTCTGAATGAATAATAGTATAAAAAATGTATTTGAAATGGAATATATTTTAGGATTTGTACCAGTTGGTAAAAATTGATTATTGGTGTACATTAATTAAACATTTTAAGAAATGAAAGAAAAATAAAGCAGCATGAATGATAGATAATTATGGTAAAAAAGTACATTTGTAGCCATATGTATAATTATTGTTGCATTGTTGCAACAATTAATTTGATTATATGGGTGTAAGGTACTTGTATTTTGTAATAATGATAGCTTTTATTGGTTTGATGTATTACCAGTAAGCAAATCTATGATTATTACCGAGTAAAGCAATCAAATAGAAATTGCTTTTCAACCTAAAAATGGAAATTAATGTATAAAACAAGTTCGGTGCTAAAGATGACAAATGTATAATTTTTTTTAAAAAGTTTTGGTAGTCTGTATAATAATGTGTTGAATATGTTAATAATATATGAAAACAAAAATACTGTGCTACATAATTACTAATGTAAATAGAATAAGGAAATTAAGATCATAAATTAGAATTTCATAATGTAACAACACTCGTTAATTAAAAATTAGTGTATATTATTTAATTATTAATTTATTTATGCACTGTATTATTCACATATAATTAATAATAGTATACTTATAATTTAAAAGTGACTATGTGTAATGGTGTTTGTTATTACATGAAGTACAATTGTTAATTTCAGAAATTAAGTATTATACGTGCAATAATAATATATATTAAAATCAACTAATAGAGAAAAAATTTGTAAAAAAATAGTTTCGTAGTGTGCGCGTGTGACTCGAGTGATTAAATTTTAGACGTCTAAAAATCGTCTCGCAGCCCAAGTGATGTTTCGGTGTCGTCCAAAGATTGACTCACAGCCTGAATGATTTTTAGACATTGTCTAAAAATCGTCGCACAGACTGAGTAATTTTTGGACCAGTTATGTTTTGTAAAAAAGGCAAAAAAACATTGAAAAACGCTTTTTTCTTGCTTAAAATATCCAAACTGTTTAAAATCTGGTAATTAGATTATACAAGTCTATGTGTACTTTTGTATTCCATATCAGCTCATAGATAAAATTAAAATCAATTGACAGTTGATATAGAAAAAGTCCAAAAAAAATCTGAAATAACATGTTTTCTATTCTTAACATCTCTACATAACTAAATTGTTTTGGCAATTAATTCATACTGGTCGATGCGTATTTTAATGGTTTATGTATATTTGTAGACAAAATCGATTTACAATGGATACTAAAAAGTTCAAAACACCGCTTAAAACCCGTTTCTCTTGCTGAAAATATCCAAATTGTTTAATGTCTGGTAATGAATTTATACTGGTGATGCGTAATTTAATGTTCTATATCATATCTTAGATAAAATTAACATCGAATTTTTTGGACTTTTTCAGTATTAATAATGTTAATACTGAAAAAGTCCAAAAAACCGCTGAAAAATGCGTTTTTCTTGCTGAAAATATCCAAATTGTTTAATATCTGGCAACTAATTCATATTGGTCGATGCGTTATTTAATGTTGTATATCATATCTTAGACAAAATTAACATCGGTTCATAATTTTTACAGAAATCGTCCAAAAAAACTGCTGAATAAATACGTTTTTCTTGCTGAAAATATCTAAATTGTTTAATATCTGGCAACTAATTCATACTGGTCGATGCGTATTTTAATGTTCTATATCATAACTTAGGCAAAATTAATATCGGCCCATAATCGATACCGAAAATGGAAAAAACCGCTGAAAAACGGATTTTTCTTTCTGATATTTTCAGTAAGAAAAATGCGTTTTTCAGCGAGTTTTTTTTATTATTTCGGTATCCATTATAGACTTGTTAATTTCGTCCATGATATGATATAAAACATTAAAATACGCATCGACTAGTGTGGATTAGTTGTCTGATATCTAACAATTTGGATATTTTAATCAAGAAAAGCGAATTTTTTAGTGGCTTTTCCGACTTCATCGATATTTTTTGTAAGCCGATATTAATTTTGTCGAAAACATTATCTAGAACACTTAAATATTCATCAATCAGTATGACGCATCCGTATATCCGCACATCCTAGCATACATATATCTGCTATATTCACAATATCCGCAATAACCGTCAAGTCCGCAATATCTAACATATCCACAACTTTCACCATTATCGCAATATCAGACATATTCGTAATATCCGCCAAATTTGCAATGTCCTCCATACACGCATTATCCGCCATAATCATTATATCGCAATTGCACTATATCCATAATATTCGCCATACCTACAATATCCACACAAATTATCTATCACATGGTGTGCGATTCGACCCGATGATTTTCCAAAAAAGCCTAATTCATTCAAAAAACCCATTTTTTAACCAGTTTTTTTTGGATATAAGTAGTCTAAATTAAGTGCGAAATGGGTAATGTATATCGTTAAATGCGTTTTGAAATTATCCATCAAGTGGTGTGCGATTCGATACGATTATTTTCCAAAATGCCCTTATTTTGACCAAAACACCCATTTTCAACCAGTTTTTCAGCTATAAGTAGTCGAAATTAGCTGCGAAATGGGTAATGTCATACATCATTAGATGCATCTTGAAATTATCTATCAAGTGGTGTGCGATTCGATCCGATTATTTTCCAAAATGCCCTTATTTTGACCAAAACACCCATTTTCAACCAGTTTTTCAGCTATAAGTAGTCGAAATTAGCTGCGAAATGGGTAATGTCATACATCATTAGATGCGTCTTGAGATTATCTATCACGTGGTGTGCGAATCGATCCGATTATTTTCCAAAATGACCTTATTTTGAACAAAAAACTCATTTTTCAACCGGTTTTTCGGCTATAAGTAGTCGAAATTAAGTGCGAAATGGGTATTGTCGTATATCGTTAGATGCGTCTTGAGATTATCTATCACGTGGTGTGCGAATCGATCCGATTATTTTCCAAAATGGCCTTATTTTGATCATAAACCCAATTTTAAACCGGTTTTTCGGCTATAAGTATTCGAAATTAAGTGCGAAATGGGTAATGTCGTATATCGTTAGATGAGTCTTGAGATTATCTATCACGTGGTGAGCGAATCGATCCGATTAATTTCCAAAATGGCCTTATTTTGACCAAAAAACCCATTTTTCAACCGGTTTTTTGGCTATAAGTAGTCGAAATTAAGTGCGAAATGGGTAATGTCGTATATCGTTAGATGCGTCTTGAGATTATCTATCAAATGGTGTGCGAATCGATCCGATTATTTTCCAAAATGGCCTTATTTTCACCAAAAAAACCAATTATCAACCAGTTTTTCGGCTATAAGTAGTCGAAATTAAGTGCGAAATGGGTATTGTCGTATATCGTTAGATGCGTCTTGAAATTATCTATCACGTGGTGTGCAATTTGATTAGTTGCCAAAAAGACTTAATGTTGCAAAAAAAACCATTTACATGACATGTAAAGCAACCATGTGCAGCGTAAGGTCAAAGAAAGTTGGAATAAAAACCTATATAATATGCATGTTTAAATTTATACGATAACATTGAAATAAAATTACTACAGCTATGGTAAAATATAGCAAACTCGAAAATGTAACAAAAAGCATATCCTGTTAAGCAGGAAGAGAACATATATATATTTATATATTTGTAAGAGAAATTTGAAATAAAAAGACTGTAGCCACGGTCCAACGTAGAGTAAATCACAAAAGTAGTACAGCAAGTAACCAAGTTAAGCACGAACGGCAGAGACCCGCAAAAGGAGTGGTGACCACGTACTGCGTAAGTTAAATGAAAGAATAAAAAAAAATCCGACAATAAGAATTAAAACAGAGACCTCCAGCGTTACGGCAGCCTCACGTAACTAACAACGCTACGCGATCACTTGATTCTCGTCGTGTGGGGACCGGTCTTCAGGCTGACAGGCAAAGAGAACATCTGTCATACACACAGTCACACATACACACAGGCATACACGTACAGACCCATACACATAGCCATACACACACAGACCCACACACACACAGACCCACCCCCACACACACAGACCCACCACCACACACACAGACCCACACACACACAGACCCACACAGACACAGATCCACACAGACACAGATCCACACAGACACAGATCTACACAGACACAGATCCACACAGACACAGATCCACACAAGACAAAGATCCACACAGACCCACACAGACACAGACCCACACAGACACAGACCTACACAGACACAGACCCACACAGACACAGACCCACAAAGACACAGACCCACACAGACACAGACCAACACAGACACAGACCCACACAGACACAGACCCACACCGACACAGCCACACACAGACACAGACCCACACAGACACAGACACAGACCCACACCCACAGACCTACACACACCCACACAGAGCCACACCCACACCCACACAGACCCACACTTCCACATACACACACTTCCACATACACACACACACACACTAAGAAAATGTCCAAAAATCATCAGTTAACCCGAGTGATTTTTAGACAATGTCCAAAAATCGTCGGTCATTTCAAGTGATTTTTAGACAATGTCCAAAAATCGTCGGTTAACCCAAGTGATTTTTAGACAATGTCCAAAAATCGTCGGTCATTCCGAGTGATTTTTAGACAATGTCCAAAAATCGTCGGTTAACCCAAGTGATTTTTAGACAATGTCCAAAAATCGTCTGCCATTCCGAGTGATTTTTAGCCAATGTCCAAAAATTGTCGGTCATTCCGAGTGATTTTTAGACAATGTCCAAAAATCGTCGGTTAAACCAAGTGATTTTTAGACAATATCCAAAAATCGTCGGTCATTCCGAGTGATTTTTAGACAATGTCCAAAAATCGTCGGTTAACCCAAGTGATTTTTAGACAATGTCCAAAAATTGTCGTTTATTCCAAGTGATTTTTAGACAATGTCCAAAAATCGTCGGTTATTCCAAGTGATTTTTAGACAATGTCCAAAAATCGTCGGTCATTCCAAGTGATTTTTAGACAATGTCCAAAAATCGTCGGTTAACCCAAGTGATTTTTAGACAATGTCCAAAAATCGTCGGTAATTCCAAGTGATTTTTAGACAATGTCCAAAAATCGTCGGTTAACCCAAGTGATTTTTAGACAATGTCCAAAAATCGTCGGTCATTCCGAGTGATTTTTAGACAATGTCAAAAATCGTCGGTTATTCCAAGTGATTTTTAGACAATGTCCAAAAATCGTCGGTTAACCCGAGTGATTTTTAGACAATGTCCAAAAATTGTCGTTTATTCCAAGTGATTTTTAGACAATGTCCAAAAATCGTCGGTCATTCCGAGTGATTTTTAGACAATGTCCAAAAATCGTCGGTCATTCCGAGTGATTTTTAGACAATGTCCAAAAATCGTCGGTTATTCCAAGTGATTTTTAGACAATGTCCAAAAATCGCCGGTTAACCCAAGTGATTTCTAGACAATGTCAAAAAATCGTCGGTCATTCCAAGTGATTTTTAGACAATGTCCAAAAATCGTCGGTTATTCCAAGTGATTTTTAGACAATGTCCAAAAATCGTCGGTTAACCCAAGTGATTTTTAGACAATGTCCAAAAATCGTCGGTTATTCCAAGTGATTTTTAGACAATGTCCAAAAATCGCCGGTTAACCCAAGTGATTTTTAGACAATGTCCAAAAATTGTCGTTTATTCCAAGTGATTTTTAGACAATGTCCAAAAATCGTCGGTCATTCCAAGTGATTTTTAGACAATGTCCAAAAATCGTCTGTTATTCCAAGTGATTTTTAGACAATGTCCAAAAATCGCCGGTTAACCCAAGTGATTTTTAGACAATGTCCAAAAATTGTCGTTTATTCCAAGTGATTTTTAGACAATGTCCAAAAATCGTCGGTCATTCCAAGTGATTTTTAGACAATGTCCAAAAATCGTCGGTTATTCCAAGTGATTTTTAGACAATGTCCAAAAATCGTCGATCATTCCAAGTGATTTTTAGACAATGTCCAAAAATCGTCGGTCATTCCGTGTGATTTTTAGACAATGTCCAAAAATCGTCGGTTATTCCAAGTGATTTTTAGACAATGTCCAAAAATCGTCGGTTAACCCAAGTGATTTTTAGACAATGTTCAAAAATCGTCGGTCATTCCGAGTGATTTTTAGACAATGTCCAAAAATCGTCGGTTATTCCAAGTGATTTTTAGACAGTGTCCAAAAATCGTCGGTCATTCCAAGTGATTTTTAGACAATGTCCAAAAATCGTCGGTTAACCCAAGTGATTTTTAGACAATGTCCAAAAATCGTCGGTCATTCCGAGGATTTTTAGACAATATCCATAAAGTGTCGTTGATTCCAAGTGATTTTCAGACAATGTCCGAAAATCGTCGGTCATTCCAAGTGATTTTTAGACATTGTCCAAAAATCGTCGGTCATTCCGAGTGATTTTTAGACAATGTCCAAAAATCGTCGGTTAACCCAAGTGATTTTTAGACAATGTCCAAAAATCCTCGGTCATTCCGAGTGATTTTTAGACAATGTCCAAAAATCGTCGGTCATTCCAAGTGATTTTTAGACAATATCCAAACATCGTCGGTTAACCCAAGTGATTTTAGACAATGTCCAAAAATCGTCGGTTATTCCAAGTGATTTTCAGACAATGTTCAAAAATCGTCGGTTATTCCAAGTGGTTTTTAGACAATGTCCAAAAATCGTCGGTCATTCCGAGTGATTTTTAGACAATGTCCAAAAATCGTCGGTTAACCCAAGTGATTTTTAGACAATGTCCAAAAATCGTCGGTCATTCCGAGTGATTTTTAGACAATGTCCAAAAGTCGTCGGTCATTCGGAGTGATTTTTAGACAATGTCCAAAAATCGTCGGTTAACACAAGTGATTTTTAGACAATGTCCAAAAATTGTCGTTTATTCCAAGTGATTTTTAGACAATGTCCAAAAATCGTCGGTCATTCCGAGTGATTTTTAGACAATGTCCAAAAATCGTCGGTCATTCCGAGTGATTTTTAGACAATGTCAAACATCGTCGGTTATTCCAAGTGATTTTTAGACAATGTCCAAAAATCGTCGGTCATTCCGAGCTATTTTTAGACAATGTCCAAAAATCGTCGGTCATTCCGAGTGATTTTTAGACAATGTGCAAAAATTGTCCATGAACCCGAGTCAATTTTAGACAATGTCCAAAAATCGTCCATCAACCCAGGTTATTTTTAGACAATGTCCAAAAATTCTCCATCAACCTGAGTCATTTTTAGACAATGTCCAAAAATCGTCAGTCAACCCGAGTGAATTTTAGACAATGTCCAAAAATCGTCCATCAACCCGAGTCATTTTTAGACAATGTCCAAAAATCGTCAGTCAACCCGAGTAAATTTTAGACAATGTCCAAAAATCGTCCAACAACCCGAGTCATTTTTAGACAATGTCCAAAAATCGTCAGTCAACCCGAGTGAATTTTAGACAATGTCCAAAAATTGTCCATCAACCCGAGTCAATTTTAGACAATGTCCAAAAATTCTCCATCAACCTGAGTCATTTTTAGACAATGTCCAAAAATCGTACATCAACACGAGTCATTTTTAGACAATGTCCAAAAATTGTCCATCAACCCGAGTCATTTTTAGACAATGTCCAAAAATCGTCAGTCAACCCGAGTGAATTTTAGACAATGTCCAAAAATTGTCCATCAACCCGAGTCAATTTTAGACAATGTCCAAAAATTCTCCATCGACCCGAGTCATTTTTAGACAATGTCCAAAAATCGTCAGTCAACCCGAGTGAATTTTAGACAATGTCAAAAATCGTTCATCAACACGAGTGAATTTTAGACAATGTCCAAAAATCGTCCATCAACCTGAGTCATTTTAGACAATGTCCAAAAATCGTCCATCAATCCGAGTCAACTTTAGACAATGTCCAAAAATCGTTCATCAACCAAAGTCAATTTTAGACAATGTCCAAAAATCGTCCATCATCCGGAGTCAATTTTAGACAATGTCCAAAAATCGTCAGTCAACCCGAGTGAATTTTAGGCAATGTCCAAAAATCGTCCATCAACACGAGTGAATTTTAGACAATGTCCAAAAATCGTCAGTCAACCCGAGCAAATTTTAGACAATGTCCAAAAATCGTCCATCAACCCGAGTCATTTTTAGACAATGTCCAAAAATTGTCCATCAACCCGAGTCATTTTTAGACAATGTCCAAAAATCGTCAGTCAACCCGAGTGAATTTTAGACAATGTCCAAAAATCGTCCATCAACCCAAGTCATTTTTAGACAATGTCCAAAAATTGTCCATCAACCCGAGTCATTTTTAGACAATGTCCAAAAATCGTCAGTCAACCCGAGTAAATTTTAGACAATGTCCAAAAATCGTCCATCAACCCGAGTCATTTTTAGACAATGTCCAAAAATCGTCAGTCAACCCGAGTGAATTTTAGACAATGTCCAAAAATTGTCCATCAACCCGAGTCAATTTTAGACAATGTCCAAAAATCGTCCATTAACCCAAGTCATTTTTAGATAATGTCCAAAAATTGTCCATCAACCCGAGTCATTTTTAGACAATGTCCAAAAATCGTTCATCAACACGAGTGAATTTTAGACAATGTCCAAAAATTCTCCATCAACCCGAGTCATTTTTAGACAATGTCCAAAAATCGTCAGTCAACCCGAGTGAATTTTAGACAATGTCCAAAAATCGTCCATCAACACGAGTGAATTTTAGACAATGTCCAAAAATCGTCCATCAACCCAAGTCATTTTTAGACAATGTCCAAAAATTGTCCATCAACCCGAGTCATTTTTAGACAATGTCCAAAAATCGTCAGTCAACCCGAGTAAATTTTAGACAATGTCCAAAAATCGTCCATCAACCCGAGTCATTTTTAGACAATGTCCAAAAATCGTCAGTCAACACGAGTGAATTTTAGACAATGTCCAAAAATTGTCCATCAACCCGAGTCAATTTTAGACAATGTCCAAAAATTGTCCATCAACCCGAGTCATTTTTAGACAATGTCCAAAAATCGTCAGTCAACCCGAGTGAATTTTAGACAATGTCCAAAAATCGTCCATCAACACGAGTGAATTTTAGACAATGTCCAAAAATCGTCCATCAACCCAAGTCATTTTAAGACAATGTCCAAAAATTGTCCATCAACCCGAGTCAACTTTAGACAATGTCCAAAAATCGTCCATCAACCCGAGTCATTTTTAGACAATGTCCAAAAATCGTCAGTCAACCCGAGTGAAATTTAGACAATGTCCAAAAATCGTCCATCAACCCGAGTCATTTTTAGACAATGTCCAAAAATCGTCAGTCAACCCGAGTGAAATTTAGACAATGTCCAAAAATCGTCCATCAACCCGAGTCAATTTTAGACAATGTCCAAAAATCGTCCATCAACCCAAGTAATTTTTAGACAATGTCCAAAAATTCTCCATCAACCTGAGTCATTTTTAAACGTCCAAAAATCGTACATCAAAACCAGTCATTTTTAGACAATGTCCAAAAATTGTCCATCAACCCGAGTCATTTTTAGACAATGTCCAAAAATCGTCAGTCAACCCGAGTGAATTTTAGACAATGTGCAAAAATCGTCCATGAACCCGAGTCAATTTTAGACAATGTCCAAAAATCGGCCATCAACCCAAGTCATTTTTAGACAATGTCCAAAAATTCTCCATCAACCCAAGTAATTTTTAGACAATGTCCAAAAATTGTCCATCAACCCGAGTCATTTTTAGACAATCTTCAAAAATCGTCCATCATCCCGAGTCATTTTTAGACAATGTCCAAAAATTGTCCATCAACCCGAGTCATTTCGTCCATGACTCGGGTTGATGGACGATTTTTGGACATTATCTAAAATGACAGGTTGATGGACGATTTTTGGACATTGTCTAAAAATGACTCGGGTTGATGGACAATTTTTGGACATTGTCTAAAAATGACTAAGGTTGATGGAGAATTTGTGGACATTGTCTAAAAATGACTCGGGTTGATGGAGAATTTTTGGACATTGTCTAAAATTGACTCGGGTTGATGGACAATTTTTGGACATTGTCTAAAATTCACTCGGGTTGACTGACGATTTTTGGACATTGTCTAAAAATGACTCGGGTTGATGGACGATTTTTGGACATTGTCTAAAATTTACTCGGGTTGACTGACGATTTTTGGACATTGTCTAAAAATGACTCGGGTTGACGGACAATTTTTGGACATTGTCTAAAAATGACTTGGGTTGATGGACGATTTTTGGACATTGTCTAAAATTCACTCGTGTTGATGGACGATTTTTGGACATTGTCTAAAATTCACTCGTGTTGATGGACGATTTTTGGACATTGCCTAAAATTCACTCGGGTTGACTGACGATTTTTGGACATTGTCTAAAATTGACTCGGGATGATGGACGATTTTTGGACATTGTCTAAAATTGACTTTGGTTGATGAACGATTTTTGGACATTGTCTAAAATTCACTCGTGTTGATGAACGATTTTTGACATTGTCTAAAATTCACTCGGGTTGACTGACGATTTTTGGACATTGTCTAAAAATGACTCGGGTCGATGGAGAATTTTTGGAAATTGTCTAAAATTGACTCGGGTTGATGGACAATTTTTGGACATTGTCTAAAATTCACTCGGGTTGACTGACGATTTTTGGACATTGTCTAAAAATGACCTGGGTTGATGGACGATTTTTGGACATTGTCTAAAATTGACTCGGGTTCATGGACAATTTTTGCACATTGTCTAAAAATCACTCGGAATGACCGACGATTTTTGGACATTGTCTAAAAATAGCTCGGAATGACCGACGATTTTTGGACATTGTCTAAAAATCACTTGGAATAACCGACGATTTTTGACATTGTCTAAAAATCACTCGGAATGACCGACGATTTTTGGACATTGTCTAAAAATCACTTGGAATAAACGACAATTTTTGGATATTGTCTAAAAATCACTTGGAATGACCGACGATTTTTGGACATTGTCTAAAAATCACTTGGGTTAACCGACGATTTTTGGACATTGTCTAAAAATCACTTGGGTAAGCCGACGATTTTTGGACATTGTCTAAAAATCACTCGGAATGACCGACGATTTTTGGACATTGTCTAAAAATCATTTGGAATAACCGACGATTTTTGGACATTGTCTAAAAATCACTCGGAATGACCGACGATTTTTGGACATTGTCTAAAAATCACTTGGGTTAACCGACGATTTTTGGACATTGTCTAAAAATCACTCGGAATGACCGACGATTTTTGGACATTGTCTAAAAATCACTCGGAATGACCGACGATTTTTGGATATTGTCTAAAAATCACTTGGTTTAACCGACGATTTTTGGACATTGTCTAAAAATCACTCGGAATGACCGACAATTTTTGGAAATTGTCTAAAAATCACTCGGAATGACCGACGATTTTTGGACATTGTCTAAAAATCACTTGGGTTAACCGACGATTTTTGGACATTGTCTAAAATTCACTCGGGTTGACTGACGATTTTTGGACATTGTCTAAAAATGACTCAGGTTGATGGAGAATTTTTGGACATAGTCTAAAAATTACTTGGGTTGATGGACGATTTTTGAACATTGTCTAAAAATGACTCGGGTTGATGAACAATTTTTGGACATTGTCTAAAAATCACTTGGAATAAACGACAATTTTTGGATATTGTCTAAAAATCACTTGGGTTAACCGACGATTTTTGGACATTGTCTAAAAATCACTTGGGTAAGCCGACGATTTTTGGACATTGTCTAAAAATCACTCGGAATGACCGACGATTTTTGGACATTGTCTAAAAATCACTCGGAATGACCGACAATTTTTGGACATTGTCTAAAAATCACTCGGAATGACCGACGATTTTTGGACATTGTCTAAAAATCACTTGGGTGAACCGACGATTTTTGGACATTGTCTAAAAATCACTCGGAATGACCGACGATTTTTGGACATTGTCTAAAAATCACTCGGAATGACCGACGATTTTTGGACATTGTCTAAAAATCACTCGGAATGACCGACGATTTTTGGACATTGTCTTAAAATCACTTGGGTTAACCGACGATTTTTGGACATTGTCTAAAAATCACTAGGAATGACTGACGATTTTTGGACATTGTCTAAAAATCACTTGGGTTAACCGACGATTTTTGGACATTGTCTAAAAATCACTTGGAATAACCGACGATTTTTGGACATTGTCTAAAAATCACTTGGAATGACCGACGATTTTTGGACATTGTCTAAAAATCACTCGGAATGACCGACGATTTTTGGACATTGTCTAAAAATCACTTGGAATAACCGACAATTTTTGGACATTGTCTAAAAATCACTTGGAATGACCGACGATT
Source organism: Acanthacorydalis orientalis (assembly GCA_034766995.1). Lineage (NCBI taxonomy): Eukaryota > Metazoa > Arthropoda > Insecta > Megaloptera > Corydalidae > Acanthacorydalis > Acanthacorydalis orientalis. Next base: position 48,882,712 of record CM068316.1, read on the forward strand.
TTTGGACATTGTCTAAAAATCACTTGGAATAACCGACGATTTTTGGACATTGTCTAAAAATCACTTGGAATGACCGACGATATCGAATAATCGAATCGAATTGCACACCACGAGATAGATAATTTTAAGACGCATCTAACGATATGCGATATGAGCCGGTTCGCATTTAAATTCGACTACTTATGGCCGAAAAACTGATTCAAAAATAAGTTTTTCGGGCAAAATTAGGCTTTTTTGGAAGATAATCGAATTGAATTGCACACCACGAGATAGATAATTTTAAGACGCATCTAACGATATGCGATATGAGCCGGTTCGCATTTAAATTCGACTACTTATGGCCGAAAAACTGGTTGAAAAATAGGTTTTTCGGGCAAAATTAGGCTTTTTTGGAAGATAATCGAATTGAATTGCACACCACGAGATAGATAATTTTAAGACGCATCTAACGATATGCGATATGAGCCGGTTCGCATTTAAATTCGACTACTTATGGCCGAAAAACTGATTCAAAAATATGTTTTTCGGGCAAAATTAGGCTTTTTTGGAAGATAATCGAATTGAATTGCACACCACGAGATAGATATTTTTAAGACGCATCTAACGATATGCGATATGAGCCGGTTCGCATTTAAATTCGACTACTTATGGCCGAAAAACTGGTTGAAAAATAGGTTTTTCGGGCAAAATTAGGCTTTTTTGGAAGATAATCGAATAGAATTGCACACCGCGAGATAGATAATTTTAAGACGCATCTAACGATATGCGATATGAGCCGGTTCGCATTTAAATTCGACTACTTATGGCCGAAAAACTGATTCAAAAATATGTTTTTCGGGCAAAATTAGGCTTTTTTGGAAGATAATCGAATCGAATTGCACACCACGAGATAGATAATTTTAAGACGCATCTAACGATATGCGATATGAGCCGGTTCGCATTTAAATTCGACTACTTATGACCGAAAAACTGGTTGAAAAATAGGTTTTTCGGGCAAAATTAGGCTTTTTTGGAAGATAATCGAATCGAATTGCACACCACGAGATAGATAATTTTAAGACGCATCTAACGATATGCGATATGAGCCGGTTCGCATTTAAATTCGACTACTTATGGCCGAAAAACTGGTTGAAAAATAGGTTTTTCGTTCAAAATTAGGCTTTTTTGGAAGATAATCGAATTGAATTGCACACCACGAGATAGATAATTTTAAGACGCATCTAACGATACGCGATATGAGCCGGTTCGCATTTAAATTCGACTACTTATGGCCGAAAAACTGATTCAAAAATATGTTTTTCGGGCAAAATTAGGCTTTTTTGGAAAATAATCGAATTGAATTGCACACCACGAGATAGATAATTTTACGACGCATCTAACGATATGCGATATGAGCCGTTTCGCATTTAAATTCGACTACTTATGGCCGAAAAACTGGTTGAAAAGTAGGTTTTTCGGGCAAAATTAGGCTTTTTTGGAAGATAATCGAATTGAATTGCACACCACGAGATAGATATTTTTAAGACGCATCTAACGATATGCGATATGAGCCGGTTCGCATTTAAATTCGACTACTTATGGCCGAAAAACTGATTCAAAAATATGTTTTTCGGGCAAAATTAGGCTTTTTTGGAAGATAATCGAATCGAATTGCACACCACGAGATAGATAATTTTAAGACGCATCTAACGATATGCGATATGAGCCGGTTCGCATTTAAATTCGACTACTTATGGCCGAAAAACTGATTCAAAAATATGTTTTTCGGGCAAAATTAGGCTTTTTTGGAAGATAATCGAATTGAATTGCACACCACGAGATAGATATTTTTAAGACGCATCTAACGATATGCGATATGAGCCGGTTCGCATTTAAATTCGACTACTTATGGCCGAAAAACTGGTTGAAAAATAGGTTTTTCGGGCAAAATTAGGCTTTTTTGGAAGATAATCGAATTGAATTGCACACCACGAGATAGATAATTTTAAGACGCATCTAACGATATGCGATATGAGCCGGTTCGCATTTAAATTCGACTACTTATGGCCGAAAAACTGATTCAAAAATATGTTTTTCGGGCAAAATTAGGCTTTTTTGGAAAATAATCGAATTGAATTGCACACCACGAGATAGATAATTTTAAGACGCATCTAACGATATGCGATATGAGCCGTTTCGCATTTAAATTCGACTACTTATGGCCGAAAAACTGGTTGAAAAGTAGGTTTTTCGGGCAAAATTAGGCTTTTTTGGAAGATAATCGAATTGAATTGCACACCACGAGATAGATATTTTTAAGACGCATCTAACGATATGCGATATGAGCCGGTTCGCATTTAAATTCGACTACTTATGGCCGAAAAACTGATTCAAAAATATGTTTTTCGGGCAAAATTAGGCTTTTTTGGAAAATAATCGAATTGAATTGCACACCACGAGATAGATAATTTTAAGACGCATCTAACGATATGCGATATGAGCCGTTTCGCATTTAAATTCGACTACTTATGGCCGAAAAACTGGTTGAAAAGTAGGTTTTTCGGGCAAAATTAGGCTTTTTTGGAAGATAATCGAATTGAATTGCACACCACGAGATAGATATTTTTAAGACGCATCTAACGATATGCGATATGAGCCGGTTCGCATTTAAATTCGACTACTTATGGCCGAAAAACTGGTTGAAAAATAGGTTTTTCGGGCAAAATTAGGCTTTTTTGGAAGATAATCGAATTGAATTGCACACCACGAGATAGATATTTTTAAGACGCATCTAACGATATGCGATATGAGCCGGTTCGCATTTAAATTCGACTACTTATGGCCGAAAAACTGGTTGAAAAATAGGTTTTTCGGGCAAAATTAGGCTTTTTTGGAAGATAATCGAATTGAATTGCACACCACGAGATAGATAATTTTAAGACGCATCTAACGATATGCGATATGAGCCGGTTCGCATTTAAATTCGACTACTTATGGCCGAAAAACTGATTCAAAAATATGTTTTTCGGGCAAAATTAGGCTTTTTTGGAAAATAATCGAATTGAATTGCACACCACGAGATAGATATTTTTAAGACGCATCTAACGATATGCGATATGAGCCGGTTCGCATTTAAATTCGACTACTTATGGCCGAAAAACTGGTTGAAAAATAGGTTTTTCGGGCAAAATTAGGCTTTTTTGGAAGATAATCGAATTGAATTGCACACCACGAGATAGATAATTTTAAGACGCATCTAACGATATGCGATATGAGCCGGTTCGCATTTAAATTCGACTACTTATGGCCGAAAAACTGATTCAAAAATATGTTTTTCGGGCAAAATTAGGCTTTTTTGGAAAATAATCGAATTGAATTGCACACCACGAGATAGATAATTTTAAGACGCATCTAACGATATGCGATATGAGCCGTTTCGCATTTAAGTTCGACTACTTATGGCCGAAAAACTGGTTGAAAAGTAGGTTTTTCGGGCAAAATTAGGCTTTTTTGGAAGATAATCGAATTGAATTGCACACCACGAGATAGATATTTTTAAGACGCATCTAACGATATGCGATATGAGCCGGTTCGCATTTAAATTCGACTACTTATGGCCGAAAAACTGGTTGAAAAATAGGTTTTTCGGGCAAAATTAGGCTTTTTTGGAAGATAATCGAATTGAATTGCACACCACGAGATAGATAATTTTAAGACGCATCTAACGATATGCGATATGAGCCGGTTCGCATTTAAATTCGACTACTTATGGCCGAAAAACTGATTCAAAAATATGTTTTTCGGGCAAAATTAGGCTTTTTTGGAAAATAATCGAATTGAATTGCACACCACGAGATAGATATTTTTAAGACGCATCTAACGATATGCGATATGAGCCGGTTCGCATTTAAATTCGACTACTTATGGCCGAAAAACTGATTCAAAAATATGTTTTTCGGGCAAAATTAGGCTTTTTTGGAAGATAATCGAATTGAATTGCACACCACGAGATAGATATTTTTAAGACGCATCTAACGATATGCGATATGAGCCGGTTCGCATTTAAATTCGACTACTTATGGCCGAAAAACTGGTTGAAAAATAGGTTTTTCGGGCAAAATTAGGCTTTTTTGGAAGATAATCGAATTGAATTGCACACCACGAGATAGATAATTTTAATACGCATCTAACGATATGCGATATGAGCCGGTTCGCATTTAAATTCGACTACTTATGGCCGAAAAACTGATTCAAAAATATGTTTTTCGGGCAAAATTAGGCTTTTTTGGAAAATAATCGAATTGAATTGCACACCACGAGATAGATAATTTTAAGACGCATCTAACGATATGCGATATGAGCCGTTTCGCATTTAAATTCGACTACTTATGGCCGAAAAACTGGTTGAAAAGTAGGTTTTTCGGGCAAAATTAGGCTTTTTTGGAAGATAATCGAATTGAATTGCACACCACGAGATAGATATTTTTAAGACGCATCTAACGATATGCGATATGAGCCGGTTCGCATTTAAATTCGACTACTTATGGCCGAAAAACTGGTTGAAAAATAGGTTTTTCGGGCAAAATTAGGCTTTTTTGGAAGATAATCGAATTGAATTGCACACCACGAGATAGATAATTTTAAGACGCATCTAACGATATGCGATATGAGCCGGTTCGCATTTAAATTCGACTACTTATGGCCGAAAAACTGATTCAAAAATATGTTTTTCGGGCAAAATTAGGCTTTTTTGGAAAATAATCGAATTGAATTGCACACCACGAGATAGATATTTTTAAGACGCATCTAACGATATGCGATATGAGCCGGTTCGCATTTAAATTCGACTACTTATGGCCGAAAAACTGGTTGAAAAATAGGTTTTTCGGGCAAAATTAGGCTTTTTTGGAAGATAATCGAATTGAATTGCACACCACGAGATAGATAATTTTAAGACGCATCTAACGATATGCGATATGAGCCGGTTCGCATTTAAATTCGACTACTTATGGCCGAAAAACTGATTCAAAAATATGTTTTTCGGGCAAAATTAGGCTTTTTTGGAAAATAATCGAATTGAATTGCACACCACGAGATAGATATTTTTAAGACGCATCTAACGATATGCGATATGAGCCGGTTCGCATTTAAATTCGACTACTTATGGCCGAAAAACTGGTTGAAAAATAGGTTTTTCGGGCAAAATTAGGCTTTTTTGGAAGATAATCGAATTGAATTGCACACCACGAGATAGATAATTTTAAGACGCATCTAACGATATGCGATATGAGCCGGTTCGCATTTAAATTCGACTACTTATGGCCGAAAAACTGATTCAAAAATATGTTTTTCGGGCAAAATTAGGCTTTTTTGGAAAATAATCGAATTGAATTGCACACCACGAGATAGATAATTTTAAGACGCATCTAACGATATGCGATATGAGCCGTTTCGCATTTAAATTCGACTACTTATGGCCGAAAAACTGGTTGAAAAGTAGGTTTTTCGGGCAAAATTAGGCTTTTTTGGAAGATAATCGAATTGAATTGCACACCACGAGATAGATATTTTTAAGACGCATCTAACGATATGCGATATGAGCCGGTTCGCATTTAAATTCGACTACTTATGGCCGAAAAACTGATTCAAAAATAAGTTTTTCGGGCAAAATTAGGCTTTTTTGGAAGATAATCGAATTGAATTGCACACCACGAGATAGATAATTTTAAGACGCATCTAACGATATGCGATATGAGCCGGTTCGCATTTAAATTCGACTACTTATGGCCGAAAAACTGATTCAAAAATATGTTTTTCGGGCAAAATTAGGCTTTTTTGGAAAATAATCGAATTGAATTGCACACCACGAGATAGATAATTTTAAGACGCATCTAACGATATGCGATTTGAGCCGTTTCGCATTTAAATTCGACTACTTATGGCCGAAAAACTGATTCAAAAATATGTTTTTCGGGCAAAATTAGGCTTTTTTGGAAAATAATCGAATTGAATTGCACACCACGAGATAGATATTTTTAAGACGCATCTAACGATATGCGATATGAGCCGGTTCGCATTTAAATTCGACTACTTATGGCCGAAAAACTGGTTGAAAAATAGGTTTTTCGGGCAAAATTAGGCTTTTTTGGAAGATAATCGAATTGAATTGCACACCACGAGATAGATAATTTTAAGACGCATCTAACGATATGCGATATGAGCCGGTTCGCATTTAAATTCGACTACTTATGGCCGAAAAACTGATTCAAAAATATGTTTTTCGGGCAAAATTAGGCTTTTTTGGAAAATAATCGAATTGAATTGCACACCACGAGATAGATAATTTTAAGACGCATCTAACGATATGCGATATGAGCCGTTTCGCATTTAAATTCGACTACTTATGGCCGAAAAACTGGTTGAAAAGTAGGTTTTTCGGGCAAAATTAGGCTTTTTTGGAAGATAATCGAATTGAATTGCACACCACGAGATAGATATTTTTAAGACGCATCTAACGATATGCGATATGAGCCGGTTCGCATTTAAATTCGACTACTTATGGCCGAAAAACTGATTCAAAAATAAGTTTTTCGGGCAAAATTAGGCTTTTTTGGAAGATAATCGAATTGAATTGCACACCACGAGATAGATAATTTTAAGACGCATCTAACGATATGCGATATGAGCCGGTTCGCATTTAAATTCGACTACTTATGGCCGAAAAACTGATTCAAAAATATGTTTTTCGGGCAAAATTAGGCTTTTTTGGAAAATAATCGAATTGAATTGCACACCACGAGATAGATAATTTTAAGACGCATCTAACGATATGCGATTTGAGCCGTTTCGCATTTAAATTCGACTACTTATGGCCGAAAAACTGGTTGAAAAGTAGGTTTTTCGGGCAAAATTAGGCTTTTTTGGAAGATAATCGAATTGAATTGCACACCACGAGATAGATATTTTTAAGACGCATCTAACGATATGCGATATGAGCCGGTTCGCATTTAAATTCGACTACTTATGGCCGAAAAACTGATTCAAAAATAAGTTTTTCGGGCAAAATTAGGCTTTTTTGGAAGATAATCGAATTGAATTGCACACCACGAGATAGATAATTTTAAGACGCATCTAACGATATGCGATATGAGCCATTTCGCATTTAAATTCGACTACTTATGGCCGAAAAACTGATTCAAAAATATGTTTTTCGGGCAAAATTAGGCTTTTTTGGAAAATAATCGAATTGAATTGCACACCACGAGATAGATAATTTTAAGACGCATCTAACGATATGCGATATGAGCCGTTTCGCATTTAAATTCGACTACTTATGGCCGAAAAACTGGTTGAAAAGTAGGTTTTTCGGGCAAAATTAGGCTTTTTTGGAAGATAATCGAATTGAATTGCACACCACGAGATAGATATTTTTAAGACGCATCTAACGATATGCGATATGAGCCGGTTCGCATTTAAATTCGACTACTTATGGCCGAAAAACTGATTCAAAAATATGTTTTTCGGGCAAAATTAGGCTTTTTTGGAAGATAATCGAATTGAATTGCACACCACGAGATAGATAATTTTAAGACGCATCTAACGATATGCGATATGAGCCGTTTCGCATTTAAATTCGACTACTTATGGCCGAAAAACTGGTTGAAAAGTAGGTTTTTCGGGCAAAATTAGGCTTTTTTGGAAGATAATCGAATTGAATTGCACACCACGAGATAGATAATTTTAAGACGCATCTAACGATATGCGATATGAGCCGGTTCGCATTTAAATTCGACTACTTATGGCCGAAAAACTGATTCAAAAATATGTTTTTCGGGCAAAATTAGGCTTTTTTGGAAAATAATCGAATTGAATTGCACACCACGAGATAGATAATTTTAAGACGCATCTAACGATATGCGATATGAGCCGTTTCGCATTTAAATTCGACTACTTATGGCCGAAAAACTGGTTGAAAAGTAGGTTTTTCGGGCAAAATTAGGCTTTTTTGGAAGATAATCGAATTGAATTGCACACCACGAGATAGATATTTTTAAGACGCATCTAACCATGTTTGATATTAGCCGTTTTGCAGTTAACTTCGACTATTTACAGGCAAAAAAAAACATTCAAAAATGTTTTTTTGGACAATATTAGGCCTTTTTGGAAAATAATTCAATGGAATTGCTCACCACGTGATATATTTATCACGTGGTGTGTAATAATTTTAAGTCACATCTAACTATGTATGATATTAGCTATTTTGCAGTTAATTTCGACTACCATATCTGAAAAACTAGTTCAAAAATGTCTTTTTGGGCCAAAATTATGCCTTTTTGGAAAATACTTCTATTGAATTACGCACCACGTGATACATAATTTTAAGGCGCATCTAACCATTTATGATATTAGCCGTTTCACAGACTGTCAATTGTAAAAATTAGATATTAATACATATTATATATTAGTACATTTAATGCTTTATAGTTGGTCGATGTACCTACCAGGGATTTTTAAGGTGATCTAAAATGACGAACTCTCAAAGACTGTGCAGGCTGAAAATTGCCTACAGTTGACTATTGGATTATAGATTATTTTTGATCATTTGAATAAATTCTGCCCAGTGGTACTTTCTATGTTCCACCAAATGCTATATGGCCAATTGTTGTGCTTCTTAGGGATTCTAGGATGTCTAAAAACGATTAGGCAATCAGAGATTGGTCAGGCTGAAAATTAGAGTTTGTCAAAGCTGACTATCAGACTATAAATGATTTTTGAACACATCAATAGCATGCCTGATGAAGTATTTCATGTTCTATGAATACCATATGTTCGATGGAAGTAACTCAGGGGCTTTAAGATATTATTCAAAAACAATAGATAATGATTTACCAGGCTGAAAATTAAAATTTGTCTAAAACTAACTATCGGATTATAGATAATTTTTAAGCATTTCGTTAAAGTGTGTTCGATAGTACATAAAATGCTTTTTCAAATATTATATTGGCCGATTGATTCATTTCCCAGGAATTTTCGAAAATTGTCAAAGAACGATGGGCAGTTGGAGTTTCGTCAGTCTGAAAATTAAATTTTGTTTAAAATTGGCTGTCGATTTTTTTATTTGAAAAATAGACTTTTCGAAATAGAGGGCATAGGGCGATGAAATCGTAACCATACCTTACATTCTTCAGAAATGATTAATTACGCTCTTTTAACACTCCAGAATCATACATAGTTTTATTGTTTTTCTGTAATTATAGAGTTACTGATTTATTATCATTATACATATACGAGGTTATGTGTTTGGTCGATTTATTTATTAAATACAAAAAATCTCTATTCACGTTTTATTTTGTAATTATTTTTATTAATTAAATTGGTCTAATTATTGTTGCTTACACAAAATATATGAATAGTTTTGATATTTGTACACGTGTGAACACGTTTCTACTTATCCTATGTATTTACATATAATACACTGGCTTGGTGACATTTAAATTTAACCTTCTTAGAGCATTTAAAGTGGGAACAGTCTGTAATTATGGTTGATAAACTAATGGAAAATTCTGAAACTGTTGTCGTAAAGAATGAAGATACAAGTAAAGAAAATTCAAATAAAGTAATATGTTTTGAAAGTATCCTTTTCTTAAATTTCAAGTTAATTACTTAAATGAATAAAGTTCATAACCAGTAAAGTGCCATATGTAAAGTAAATAATTCATAAAAATATATATATATATTAAAAATTAAGATCAAGTATGATTGTTTAAATTGAACTATTTCCATTTTTTTTAGTGACTAGTTGTAAGAAAAATTTTTTTGACTTATAATTATAAAGTTTGAAGCAAGGTGCTGGAACTAAAATATATGTATTGATTTAAAAGTATTTTTTCAGTTTTAAGATTCATAATGAAGTATTTTTAGTTTGGTAATAAATAGGTATATTCTAACAGAATAATAGTATTTCCTTAAAGTATTTTTAGTCTTGAGAGCTATAAAAGAAGCTCAACAACAGCATGGTTTACGGCATGGTGATTATCAACGTTATCGTGGTTACTGTTCGAGGCGAATTCGTCGTTTAAGAAAAGTTTTAAAACTTCCACAAGGTGATCGCCGACATTATAAAAAACGTGATGTTACTTTAGTTCATTTAGAATCATCGAAAATGGATAAAAGATGTCTAGAAGCACCATTAATGCAAGCAGAAAGAGCATGGGCTTATGCTATGCAGTTACGACAAGAAGCGAATACTGAACCGAGGAAGCGGTTCCATCTTACTAACAGGTTGCGTAAAGCGTGTGCTCACGCAATTGTTGTTGAAGATTTAGCAAAGGTTGTTTTTATTTTCTTTGTTGTATTAGATAAATATGTCAAAAATCACTTTAGTGTTAATTGAACTAGTTTTTTGATTTAATGTGATTTTAGGCTGTAAAGAACTAAATTGTTGAGTGTAGTATAGTTTATTTTTTAGTCTGACATATGTGATGCACGTACTAAACTAGAAGCTTATGCATATAAATTGTGGATACATGGTTCCTTTCAATTTGAAACAGAACAATGGATCGCAGCAGCTGAAAATTTATCTATTGCTCAACGTATTTATGGTGAATTAGCCGATAGTTTACCACTTGATGAGCGTACTCCTTATCTTCAGAAGTATGATGAACTTACACCATCTTTACGTTATTGTGCGTATAATATTGACAGTGGAGATAATAAAAAAGCACAAGTTTTGTTTAATCAAATACAGTCGAATGATATTCTTGAAGGATTAGATACCCTTATGGAACAAGCTAAGTATGTGTATTTTTCTTTGTTTGTAAATTGTCTTTTTATTTTAATGATTAGAATAATTGTTTATGATTATCGACATAAGTGATAACATATATAAGTACATAGTGATATATTCTAAATTTTTCATTAACATTTTAAAATCAATTAAATTTAGACAACGGCGAGCTGAAGTTATGAGCGAAAAAGAATGGCGTGGCTATAAATTTTCAGTAAGACCAGAAAGAGTACGACTCTTTTTAATAAGTATTCAGGATTTAGATAAAAATTTGAAGAACACTAAGGATGTTGCAAAACGAATAGAAATTTTGGAACAGGTGTTAATGGAATGTAAGGAATCGATAAATGCTGTACGTGAAGAAATAAAAAGTGATCCTAAGTTAAAAGCATTTATTGAAGGACAATCAAGTGCTCAGAGCCTCTTATCATATTTAACATATATTCGATTGACCCGCACAATTGAGCGTAACTTGGCTTTAATCGAACAAGCAAAGGTTGGAAGCATTGAACCGAATAAAAAACCAGCTAAACCGCAAGATTTTGCACGATTCTATGAAATTATCTTACAGAATGTGACAGAGTTACAAACATTAAGTGGTTTTGAAAATGATGAAAAATATCAAAATGAAATGAATATCATGGCTAAAATTTATAAAGGCTTCAGATGTTTCTACATTGCTAAAACATTAGAGGCTGTAAAGAAATTACCAGACGCATGTGCATTGTTTGCTCGGTCTGCAGAATATGCAAAGAGTATTCTGTCTGACAAAACAGCGACAGATGAAAATAGAAACTTAATTAAGGGACTTTTGGATGATATCGATAGTAGTAAATTTACTGCACATGCCCAAGCAGTTCTAGAAGAAAACGATCAAGAAGAAATTAGTGAAACTATTTTACAAAAATCTAACAAGAAGAAAATTAAAAAGCCCTTAAATGAACGCCTCGATGAATATGTAGAAGATCCTAGTGTTTTAACAAAAACTCCAAACATAATTAAGGTTCCACCTGAAATGCAACCAGTACCATGTAAACCATTGTTCTTTGACTTAGCATATAATTTTGTACAATTTCCTGATTTATCTGATAAGATTGAAACAAAAACTAAAAAATCAGAACAGTCTGTTGGCCTATCAGGATTTGTGAAAGGCTTTTTAGGATGGGGCAGTTCTAAAAAGTAATAGAAATTATTGTACATTATCATAATGCTAAGAAATGTCTGTTAAAGTACGTTAATAATTGATTTTATATGTAGTACATTGTATTATTACTATTTTAAGAATCCTTTTTTATCGATTATGGTATTTAGTTAAATAATTTTGACACAAAAACAATAGTAATACATATGTACATACATATACATATATACCTAATATTGGATTATAAAATGTGTAATTAAATGTTTAACAGTATACTACAAGTTGATTTTATTATATGACATACCAAATTCTTTCTTTCAGAATCAAAAAATTGTATGATGCTAATACAATTAAAATAGCAATTTAATGCAGTCCTTCCAATTAACAATACTAATTTTTTGTTTATTATTTTAATTTCACCAATGTTTGTAAAGTATTATGGTTTAAAATAGATTGTATTAAAATATTACTATTAGATGTTCAATTTTCTCACTGTTAGCACTTTCTGTTTATGTAAATATAAAGAGTAAGTTATTTTTTTAATACTGTATGCTTTAAGTGAAGAAACAGCACTATTATTTAAGTAATTTCAAACAACTATCCTGACAAGCAGTTGCTCTATTCATGAACAAGAGTGATTTTGTTTTGTAATCTACTTTTACTCTCTAGAAGTATCATAATTGCAACACCTGTACAATTACCTGATACATATTCTATGGACATTTTTTCAACAGTGCTTATATGAACAATTCCATTAGACATTGATTTCATACTAACCCGCACATGTAATATTCGTTTTTATGATTTCATCCTAAAACTACAAGTAATATAATGAAATTAACATTTATAAAATTATGCAAATAAAAAAAACAATTTATATTATTTTACTGTAGTGATAAGGACTTTTTTTATTGTTATTTAAATGCCTGGATACATGAAGCATTACAATGAGGGAAGCACAGTTTACAGGTAAAATCAGCTACAAGCGACATAAATGGATTGTATTTTTTTTATTTCATTAAGTACTATAAGTTTTATTTTGTGCAGTTCAATTGTGTTCCAAGCAATTTTATGAATTTTTTAATAACGAAAGAACAAGATTCGTACAATTTGTTAATCACCTATCTAAAATTATCATAACTTCATTTTCTTTTTATATAAGATAAAAAAACACATAATTTTACACACACAATATACAATCTTTAACATCAGTCTTTGTCAAGTAGGCCTCGATTGTATTTTTGAACACCGACTTTTATGATTATAATGACCTAATGGAGAATCAACTGCCTGGAACACAACGAAGTTTGCTTTTTAATATGGTACGGTTCAACTCTACGGACTATATTATACTTGATTATACTTATTCTGGTAAAGTTACAGTTTGACTTAAAAAGTCTGTAGCATGAGAACAGTTTGTACTATTTAGTTATTCTTATTGTTTATTTGAACTTTTTGCAATGATTGTTGAGTGCTTCTAAGAAATTCTAGCAAATAATATTATCTATAAATACAATGATAAATTTGTGTTAATTACGTCAAAAATAACACTACTTCTGTTACATAGAATGAACTATTATACAATTACAACAAGTTTAATATTTACTTCAATGCATATATCCTATTACTTTGAATTGAATGCATATATGTTTGTACGAAAAACTGACAGTTTATTTAGAAATAATCTATTTCTATCTGTTATTTAACATTGTTATTATTACTATATATATATATATATATATATACACATATATATATACACATGTAATATGATTATAAATTATACGAGTATAATTTTTATAAACACTTTTATGAAGTTATAAGTGAAGTCATTTTCATATTCATTTTATTTCAATTGTATGTCAAATGTACGAATCTGTATCCTAAAAGAGAGCTACTACATTCACTTGATTCAATAAAATTGCAAATTTTTTACTTTCACTAACTGGTTTTTAATTTTAATCTTGTAATTAAACAATAAATATAAACCAATTACTTTCGAGTCATTTTCTTTGTAATTTTATTAAATATAATTCTACTTAATAACATCATAACTTTTGTCATGGCTGGCTATTAGCATTATTATAAATCCGTTAGTAGAACATTAAAATCAAATGTAAAGTATATTTTGGACTTTGGATCAGAAATTTTATAGCCTTGTCAATGATTTTGTAGTATTCAACATCGTTTGCTCCATTGTGGCTAAGAGATCATCATTCAAATGACAGAAGTCAGTATCTTTAATGAAAATATATTACATTTAAATCAAATTTAATGATAAAAAAAATGATAATAATACACATGCAAAAATTGAATGATTTTTTTAATTGGAGAAAGGGAGATGTTAAGTGAACCATTAGCAGCTCATTACTGTTTATATATATGTATATATATATATATATATATATATATATATATATACATATATATATATATACACACACGCACACACATATTATATTTGTATGTATCTTATTAATGAATAATGTACTATTCATATATGCATGTTAATAATAGATTTTCAATTAATTATACATAAATCACCCAAAAATCATTGCATTGTTATAAAGAACTATATATTTCAAAACAAGTTGTTACGCAGGATTCCCCCTTTTGAATATGTTTCATAGATACAAATGTTTGTGTGTTGTCAGTATATATGAAACCCAGGTACTAAAATGCTACAAGCTCTACAATTTTTGTAATTTGTAATGTCCGGTATTCACAATATAATATTTTGTAACAAACACATTTGTGAAGCTGATGTTTTATTTTGCTTCCATTGTGACTGATCAAATGTATTCACGACTATTCATAATTTATTCAATACCGTTAAAACATATGCAGATAAATTAAAATATTAAAAGTGTAATACATATATATATATATATATATATATATATATATATATATATATATATATATATATATATATATATATATACATAAATACACAATATGTTTCAATATAGTTATATACTCATATGAAATTTATATTTAGTAATTTAGTTATAGAGTATATATTCATCTTTATTTGTATCTACTATTCGGTTAGTTTTTAATTTGGCCTCATAATAAATATAAACATAATATTTGTATTTTATATACATGTAATAAAAATAATTTTGTTTGTCACAACAGCAATATATCACATAGCTTTCTTAACATCGATTTGTTAACGCTGTTTAATTTCTTTGGTTTGTCACTCACGGCACGTAAAAGCTTATTAATACATTTTATGTTCTAGTTTAAAAATAATACTATTTTTGTATTACTATATATTATAGAGTATTGTAAAACCTGCGTATAAATTTGGTGGCTTTTAATAGCAGCTTATGATACGGTTACATTATTGATTATAAAGTAAAACAGATATTACTAAAACCTTCACATAAAAATACTCGAGTTTTTCCTATACAAAATAAGGTAAATAAATAAAATAAACACTAAAAAATATTATCTAAGTGATTATTAAAATAGACTTTTTAACATAATTTTAAAGTGATTTTTTTCCATTTGAAAATTAAATAAAATATATTGGACTAGAATTACCTGAGTGTACATTTATAACTAATTTTACTGAGAAATTTGTGTACTGATTGTATTAGTAATATCTATTTTCTATATAAAAAAAAAACAACTAAAACAATAACAAGAACTATTTATACTAATTAGACATATATTAATATATTGTTGAGTGCTGTATTGTTTTCATATTTGAAAATCTTTCATAATTATAAGATAATCTTTGATTTTCATAAGTTAACTCTAACAATATAAAGTACAAAACTATGAAAGTGCATTTAAATGCTTTTTTCTGTATTATATTTATTAAACAGGTATTCTAAAACTAGAATATTAAACAATTATAACATTTTAATATTAAACATATAATTACATGACTGTTAGAAGATTTGAATGTGTCTTTTAAATATTAATTATAAATATGGATAAGTATAAAAATAATTATACATACTTACATATATATATATATATATATATATATATATATATATATGTATGTATATACAAACATACAAAGTTTCCACTGCCCACATAAGCACACATTTAATAAAAAAAATATTTTTGTACAGGTAATAAATAAATTAACACATAAGATAATTCTGTTCAATGATGAAATGAAATAAGTAAAAAAAATAAGCAAATTATTAGCAATTACAAACCATTCAATCATATGAAGAAAAGATATTTTCAAAATATATAGAATAAAACTACACTGGAGTACTTAAGTTTTAAACAATACAATATAAACAATTTAATGTATTCATACTAGCTGACTTTTTTATAATTTAAGAAACGCAAATGTAAATATTTGATAAATAAAGTATATAAATCCATCAACCGAAAAAGTGAAAATAAAAATTGCATGTTAACTATAAATTAATGTTCTTTAACTTAAAATATTTGCAATTTTAAATATACATCTTTGTTCTATGTATTTAATCAAATTATTTCAGTTTTACTTTGCATTCTATAGGATTAGAACTAATAATCCTTATATAAAACAACCCTGTATGTATTTCAATAAGGAATTTATTTATTTTATATGTAATTTTTAATACTGTTTAAACAAGGAAAATAGATTATAAACATAATTTTGATTACTTTTTCTACTAGAGTCGATTTTTTTAAAGTCAATAACAATAAAATCTGTGTATATAGTGACAATACACTTTGAGATTAAAATTAATGTAATTTTTATAAATTGCAGTATATATTATCAAAAAAAAAAAAAAATAATGAAGTTCAATTCCACAGAAAATACATTGTATTTTATTAGAAAACAAAATTCAGACATATATATATATATATACATACACACATACATATATATATATATATATATATATATATATATATATATATATATATATATATATATATATATATATATATACAGCAATTAAAAATGAAGAGCCTATATAGAGAAAGGGTGACAATGATGTAAATTACAAAAATAAATATCACTATATGTTATTTACAATAATTAATACAAACATTGATTTTTACATTTTGGCAGTGTTATATTAACTGAAATGTGTACGTACACTTATAGAAAATTATTTTTTGGCATATCACAATTTTTATTCATAAATGCAAAAGATAGATTCTTAAAATAAAATTTTACTTCCAAAAGTAGATGTAATTGAAATTTAGGTGCATAAACTAAAAGAAAACATTTAATTCAATTTTCAATTGAAAATTTAATGAATATGCAATCAAATGTGAACTTTCAATAAGGGTGTAATTTTTTTATTTTATGGACTAGTTTTATTTTCAAATGAAAAAATCAAAATGAGAATCGTTATATATCGCTAAAGAAATTTTCACAGCCATTTTATCCAATAAAATATGAAAATTATTAAGTTTAAAAAATTAAAGTCAATATTTGAAAATTTTTTTGCAATAAAATAAGAGTAAACGATTGTAAATAAATATAAATCAAAAATCATACTTCTTTATACACAAATATATGAAAGAACATATGTAAAAAATATTATACAATAGCACTTTCATTTTGAAAGCTAGTTTAAAATTAATATTAAATGATATTCATACATAACCGTATCATATGCAGTTACATTCTGCATTAGCTTTTTTATCATTGTTATACTTATAAAACTATAATCTACTGGCGACTAAAATACAACTAGTTGCAAACACTCTCCACAGATTATAAAAATGGCACAAAATTAGTATTACAGTATTACAAAAAGTAAATGAATACAGTATGTCGCATGTGTAAAAATCTACACACACTGATAATAGAAATAGAACAAATATTTTAAAATAAAATACATTAGATTAAATGTGATGTAATATGTGAATGTATTAAAATATAATAAAATATTTAAAAATATTATATAAAAATCACAACCAATAAACACTTGAAAATACTGCATATTTAAAATTAATAATCACATTTTTTTGATAACCAGAACTTCAGGTTAATATCACATGACACTGTAATATACAGGAGCCAAAATAATTAAAAACTATTATTAAAGGAGTTGGCTTTCACTTCAAATCAAATTTAAAAAAAAAATAGAATGGCAACCAATATTGATAATGTTATTTTTAAATATATAGTTGTTGTTCTTAAATTATTTATCAATTTGATTTTGAAAAATACCGATGACGAATTATAGAATAAAGGACAACTAATATATTATAATCTCATTTGTACAGAAAATAGAGATGAGGTGCAAATATAAAACCCATGGCCGATTTTTTTGGCACTGTTCAGTTAATAACTCGAATGTAGTTGACATAATTTAAAATGTTGAAATAAAGTTTGTCAATATTATAGAAAATTTTGTTACATTATCATTAACATTTTGGCTCTCATATAAAAATTATATTTGTATGGATTTGATTTTGATCCAATATTCTATAAACACTGGAATATAATAAAAGAGTTTAAAAATAATATTGATTTAAAAAAAAGTGTTAAGAAGTGTTGCTAATTTTAATATTGTATGTGATTCAATGCATAAAAAATAAAAATAATTGATATAAATAAAATAAATTAATTAAATAATTTCTGACTTTATATTTAATAAATAAAATACCTGGCAACTTAGATATAACATGATTTACAAGAAAGTACAGATGAATGAGATTTAAGCAGTATTCAGACAAATTCTATCTATTGGTTAAAAACATCAGCTTCTATTCAAAGCTCTGGTTAATAAAACAGCAAAAAATAATGTAACAAAAAGTAAGAAAACTTAACAATATTTCAAAAAATGAACAGTCAAAACAAATATATAAACAACAACTGAATTCACATTAATCATATACACATATAAAAAAAATTGCTTATTAACTATCTTTTCACATTTCCATATTAAGAAAAAAGGTCACTCTTTCGCTCGCACCATATTGCTTTCTCGTTTTTAATTTAATATTTTTTTCCTCTATCGACAATTTTAGATAATATAATATAAATATAAAATAGATTCATACCTCTCTTTTCATCATTCCAAGAATATAGAAATTTTGTGCAAAATAGCTTTTATTTTCATAAATTAATAAATAAATAAAAAAATGTTTCTGTGTTGATAACTGTTCTACAAAATTGTTTCATTTACATACTTTTTTATGCACTAGTCAAATTAAACTTTTATTAAATGAATTATATAATTTTTATATACATCATAACTTTTTTCATTATAGAACCTATATTTTCTATTAAAATTTAACACTCACAGTAAGTAACACGTACAATGAAGAACACATTTTTATATCAAATTTTGATAAAACTCTAAATATCTTTTATCAGATAGCTTCTCTCTTTTTTTAAAAAAAGAACAGTTCTCAATACAGAAACATCATCACCTTACTTGATCACAATCCTGTTGTGGTAACTATCTCAACTTCACGACATTAAAGCCTGTTGTTGTGATTGTTGTTGATGTTGTGGAGTCACTGAGACAGGTGGGCCAGGTGCAGCAACTTGACCACTTTGAAGCCCACCTGTCACACCTGGACCAGCTTGTTGAGACAATTCTGCTTTTACACGCCTAGCTATATGTGACCGTGTATGCTTACGTAAATGATCCTTACGATAAAATCCTGAAATGAAATGATTATTTTCAAATGATGACGATAATAATTTAATCACTTTTTTAATATGTATCTGACAAATGATAATCAGAGTGAAGTTTTTGAAAATAAATAAGTGGTTTTTTGTGTTCATTAAATACTTTTATCACAGTTAACTAAAACGAGAGATAAATATCACAAACCTTTTCCACATTCTGGACATACATGTCTTTTCTCACCACTATGAATAACAAAATGTAGAGTCAATTGCTCTTTTCGCTTAAATGCTTTGAGACACACAGTGCATACATATGGTCTTTCCGGATTATGAGACTGCTTATGACGTGTTAAATGATCTTTACGTTTCAGTCCTGCTCCACATATATCACAAACAAATCGCCTTTCCAACGTATGTCCTACTAAGTGCTGTTCAAGTAAATCTTTTTCAGGGTATGCCATATGGCATTCAGGACAACAGTATAATGTAGAGCCATCTAGAGCAGTTGTTAACCGAATTTCACCTGGTTTTGGTCTAGGTTTTTTTTCTTTGGGAGCCTAAAATTATAACTGAATTACAAAATGTATATATGTGTATAAAATATATGTACCTATGTTTTATATAAATGTATACAAACATAAGTAGCAATAATTTTTTAAAAAAATAATTTACTTTTTTCTTTTTTTTCTTTTTCGATGGCGTTGCTGTTGCAGTTGCTGTACCACTAGTTGTTGTTGTTCCATTCTGATTAACTTGATTCACAATTACATTACCATTTACAGCTCCAAGAAGTAGATTGTTTGGATCATGGCTTGTTGCAGTATTAATATTTTGCAATGTCTGCACAGTTTCTTTTTTAATATTCTCAGCAGAATACTTTAAAAAATGATGTAAAGATAATGGTAAAGTAGATGCAGGTAAATGAGACAAATAATCTGCTACTGTTGAACCAGGTGCAGCTAAACTTTGCCATGTAGCTGGCATCGTTGCAGCAGATGATGCAGTTTGCTGTAAATGACTAGGTTGTTGATGTAAAGTATTTCCATATTCAGTTCCATTACTTCCAGGACGATTATTATCATCGCTACCACCAGCACTCGCAGCTAAAATAATTATATTATTGTATACTGAAATTTATAATATATTTACACTCAAAATGGATCAAATGTAATACCTTCCTGCTCTTGTTTGACTTTTTCTGCTTGCTGCTGTTTATTGTTCTCTTGTTGTTGAAGCAAGGCAACACATAAATCTTGTTGGCTCTGTTGACCACCATAATTAACATTCGGAGTATTTCGTTTATCTTGTTGCCTTTGTTCAGTATTATTAACTCTTCCACTGTTCTGTGCTTGTTGTTGCGATTGTGTTTGTTGACCATATAATGAATTACCATAGTGTTGGGCTAGATTCGATCCAGCTGCATGATACTTTGTAGGTCCATTACCAGCATTCATCATATTATGTTGTTGTTGTTGGGTTGTTTGAACATTGTTTTCATTACGAAATTTCCCCATATTAACAGGAACAGCAAGAGGGCCATGATGTTGATTGAAATGACCTCCAGTCGGTCCTCCATTTCCAACAGAGCCATGATACCGAGCAGTGTTTCCTAAATCTTGTGAGTGACCTCCAAGGGTCCCATCTGGCGGGCTTCCAAATTTAGCAGCAAACTGATGAATTGTTGGTATAGATGCTGGGAAATGGCCCCCAAACGGAGAAAAATTCATGACAAAAAAGGATATAAGGATTCAGGATAAAAATGTTATTTAGAGGTAAAGTTATATTACGTGTAGTATTTAAGTCATCTGTAAAATATTAAAAGTAGATTTTAAAAATCAAAAACAAATTAGTATATATGATAAATCAGTTAGTATATATTAATTTTGTTAAACTTTTTAATTAAAAAACTTCTTTTTATAATTTCTTACATAAACGATAAATAAAAGTAATGTTTTTATATTACAAACCAAAATTAATAACTTATAGTTTATAGTTCCTTAATCTTTTTTTAAATTATATATAATATAATAAAAAAAATAATTCCAAAAGTATCATTTTAAAGTTCCTATTTTACATTTATATAATAATTTATCCAAAATATACAATTCTTTTTATGTTGTTAATTTTTAAATTAAGTATTTTAATATATATGTATATCTTTTACACTATTCTACTTTGTCATTATTATTCAGTTAAAATATAAAAATTTTAAATTGCAAAAGATTTTTATTTTAATTTGAATAAAATAAAATATACAATTGGTATAAATAAAAAAAAATTCAACCACATAAGACATTTTTAAAGATATATTTGGGATATGTAAACAATTAAATTATATATATATATATATATATAATTTTTATTTCTGGTTATTATGAAAAAAATTTACTGAAGTATTTTATCACATACGTTAAGGACAACATATCAAAGTAGTCAGTCTTTGTTGATTAACATGCACTGTTTATTACACTACTATAATTAATAAATATATTAGTGTAGAATGTCTGTTTAAAAGGATTTATAACTTAAGTTTAGATTCATTCAATACTAATTTAAGAAATATATATATATATATATATATATATATATATATATATATATATATATATATATATATATATATATATATATATATATAATTAATGAAATTAGTACAAATTATGTAATAATTATTATTTACTTTTTAAATTTTTATTTTAAACATTATTTATATAACCTCATACAATAACAGCTTAATTAATATTGAAAATAATAAGAATTGTTTCCTTATTTTTTAAAATGTTAATATGTTATGTATGTTGTATACTGTCTTGTATAGGTATATAAATAAATATATATATATATATATATATATATATTCATATACATATTTATATATTTACAATTTTTTAAACAAAAAAATCATTTTATAATGAAATGAGAAATCCAATAAGATTATTGTATGACTATCACCCCTGTTGACAACCCCTATCTAAATCGGAGGGTGACATTTCAATACGAGGGGTAAACCATTAATTAATAAGGGTTAACATTGTGGAGGTCAAACTACAAATAATATTATTTTTGAAATTATCATATGATTTATAAAATTTTAAGTAAAATAATACATATTGTCCATTCAGAAATTAGTTACAAAACAGAATACGGCCAAAATCTACAATGGCTTAACGCAAATGAAAGTGAAATCGACTCCCCGCCATTGTAAAAGCTCATCTCTCATCCCTTAATTCGCCGGTTATAAAACAAGACAATAACGCTCACAAAAAAATCTAAATTTTACTCTTATAAAATATTTAGTATTTATTTATATAAATGCGAATAAAATTTACTTACCATTTTTATCAGTTCTGTCATAAAACACTACCTAAAATGCGTCTTTTGACATAAAATTTGTCAAACACCTGCCCGAAAGGTGGTTGAACTTTCGGACATCTGCGGGTAAGGGCGAGAAATTTCATTGGTTTGAAATATGGCGCGCGTTTATATTTTCAAGTTAAAAAAAAAATTATTAACTGGTTGAAAAGTAATAATAGTAATTATTTAAAAGTTTACATACATTCTTATATAATTATGTGAATAAATATAGTAAAAAGAGTTGTTTTATATTTGTATATAATAACGCTCATATTACTTCGTTATTCAAAAGTTTTATTTCAAAAAATATGTACATGGTTTTATCTAAATAACTTTGAATATTCTACATTCAATTATTGATAAGTATGAGAACATTTTTGATTGTTTGCATATTTATATGTATGTTTTATGTTTATACATACATATGCATATATATATATATATATATATATATATGCATACTCTCATACATTCATTTAATATATACAAACATCTTTTTTAGAATAAATTGCATTAAATGTCCTACTTACCTTACAAAATTGTTATTTCTATGTATAACTTAAAAATAACTATCAATAAATATATAATGATTTTATGCACATGTGCTTGTGTACATATGTCACACACAAATATTATATATATATATATATATATATATATATATATACACACGTTTCTTAAAATGCAAAGATCACATGTTACTTTCTTCTTAATAATAGTCATGAAAAAAATGCAGGAGTTTCTTTACTGCAGGGGCAACAAATTCATTGGATTTACATTTATGCGAGATACATTTATCATATAAACATACATTCATTACCATTTAAATTTTATCTATCATTTATTTTCTGACAATGAATAGTGTATTTATATATTATATTCACAAAAAAGTATATGCGACCTTTATGCTCCAGGAGAGATATATGGACACATTTGAAAACATATTGAAATGGGTATAAATGTAACTTCATTAAATAATCAATAGAAATGTATTTATCTGTCTCATAAATTGTGCATATAAATACAAATGTATTCAGGTATTATAAGGTTCTTATAACACAAAATTAGCAATAAAATCATATGTAAAGTGTATTATTTTTAATTCACAATTCCTCGAGTATATACATATATATATATATATATACATACATACATACATATATATATATATATATATATATATATATATATATATATATATATATATATACTTGCAAAAATATGCACACTACCATACACAACACTTACACAAACAGGTTTATACATAAATACACACATTCACAAAACATATGGGTTATATATGCATAAAATTAAAATGAATGAAAAATAAAGCTTGTTTATTTAAATAATTTAAGTAGTAAATTTTTACATTTTGATTTTGTTCCATTAATTAAATGATCAATTATCTAATTTTAACAAATACAAATAACAAAATACCATAAGAATTTTGTATTATATCAAAATCAGTGAGTTTACTTCATGTATAGTATGCATATATCTATTTGAATACATTTGTGTGTGTATGGTATGTGTATATGTATGTGTGTATATATATATATATATATATATATATATATATATATATACACATATACTCACATATACACAATGCTATATCAATTAGAATTTTTCATTTAAAATTAAAATATAAGGCAGTGTTCATTTTTCTAGTTCAAATATGGAAGAATGGAATATTAAGGTAATTGAATTTTCATACATACATATATATATATATATATTATATATATATATATATATATATATATATATATATATATATATATATGAATATAATATATATATATATATATATATATATATATATATATATATATATATATATATATATATATATATAATAGATACATACATACATTTCCAAAATAAAAGAGAATCATTTATCTTTTTTTTTTACTTGTATAAAAATTATAAAGGTTTGTTTCTCACTTATATCTTTGTTACTTGTTTACTTTGAACTTATTCCATTTTAACATTCAGATTAAAGTTAGTGGAAATTTGATACTGAATAATAATGTACAAATAATAATATTAGATTGTAATTATGTTATAGTAATATTATGAATGATTGTGTTTAATAATAGGTATTTTTTTCAATTACTAATTAAAGAGTAATCTGTAATTTTACATATACAAAAATTTATACACAGACACACACATGTATGTATGTATGTATATAATATACATATATATATATATATATATATATATATATATATATATATATATATATATATATGTATGTAAATAAAATTACAAAACTTAATACTTGTATACTTAAATTTGATTAGAAACAAAAATGCATGTAAACATAATTTAGTAAATAAAATTATTTTGCACTGAAAATAAATTTTACTATGTAATGTGTAATATAGAAACATATATGCTTAATATAAGGAGTGTAAGAAATCCACATTAAAGATATGAAATTTTAATTTTTTAAGATATTTTGTTATTTTATAATGAATATATAATTTAATAATTCTAAACTTGTTTTACATTTATATAAACTTGTATATTAAGTATATATAAACATCACATACAAACACTTATTCGAGCAGACACTACTTACACATTCAAACAATTACATATGTACACAAACACAAATGTTCAATTTTGCGGAATTGGAAATTTTGATGTATTAACCAGTACATATAATTATTGTAATTTCCTAAATCTAAGTAAAAAAATAAATGTAACAATTAATATGAAAGAACTAAACAGGCATATTCTACAAACAGCTTTAATATATATATATATATAGATAGATATAATGTAGCATATATTTACCAAACCGTTATATGTATATATATATACTAAAAATCTAAAAATATTTGTCATAATTACAAGATTGAAGATTGATACAACTTAAACACATATTTTGCAAAATTTACATCATTCATGGATTACAATATAAGATTCATTTCATTTTTTCAGTGCATGTATTAATAGAAATATGACATTTGTATAAATAAAATTAAAAAAATAAAATAAAATATTGTTAATATGTTATAAAACTAAATATTACTTTTGGTATTGAAGTATTTCTTGTTGTAATAACATTTTTTATGAAGATTCTGTACAATTAGATATTTTTTCAAAATAAAATACAACTATAATTGACATATAAAAAACAATTCTTTTTAATTCTATATATATATATATATATATATATATATATATATATATATATATATAAAATTAACATTTAGTTGGATGTTAAATAATTAAAAAATACAATTTATATAAATGAATGAAAATCAGCATTTACGTATTCAATTACATATGCCTATAGAAAATGTAAAGTGTTTTCTTTTACTTTTTATTTATTATTTTTTTATTATGTACAGAAGTTGTGTGTATAAAAACAATGAATAAACATACAAGTACACAAATTTAAATGAAAACAATTATGTGTAATATGTATATGTAGGTATACACTTGTTAGCATGTATAGTGTATGTATGAGTATACATGTATGTTTGTGTATGTTAGCATGTATGAGTGCATATACATGCCGAATTTTGGTATAAAAATTTTCAGAACATCAACATTTTCAAAATAATCACTGATCAGAGATCAATACACAAATAAATGATTCACTTTGTTGAAATTTTATTATAAAGGAATAAGTTGAAAATAAATCTTTATTATTCATTGTACAATTAGATTTAATCTGTATACATATGTTGATAATAAAATTATATAAATATTCACACATAAAATATTATATATAACCATGCAGGTAAGTTAATCTGTATGTAACAAGTGACAAAATATATTTTTTTCACAGTATTTATAATTGTAATCCATGAAAGCCTGACTGCTGATAGCTAATTTTAAACTATAAATATAACATTAAGGCGGTTCAAATTCTTTTCTATTAAATAATTGTTATATTTATAAATGCTTATTTTATATAAAAACATAATTTAAATTAATAAATCTTTGAGAGTATATTGCAGATTATTTTTAATAATAACGACAAAAGCTATACGATTCATAGTTATAATCATTTAAAAACACATTTCATTAACTTATTTATTTCATTAAGTATTCACATAAATTCTGTTGCCAACAAAAACTTTACACTTTTAATTTGCAATATACTCGCAAAATAATTAATATTCCACAAAATAAAAAAAAAACCTTAATATGTGCCGCATTGTAAGAATGTCTAATAATAATAATAATGTTAACAGTTTAACCTATAAAGGCAATTCTATCATAATCAATGTTGTGAAGATTGATTTTGTTGCACACCATTACCGTTTGTATTTGTGTGTAACAATGCCATAGCACCCGTTTCAGCTGCTGTTGGTAACACTACTGTACTGACCGGTTGTTCTGTAGATAACGAGTCATCTGTACCTTCTGTTCCATTGGTTACGCTCGAGGTAGTACCCACTTGAATATTATGTTGTGGTACATGAATTTGAACAGGTATTTGAATTTGAGTTGTAGGCACCTGAATATATTAACAAATTCATTAGCCTGGTTTGTAACAGATTTAATGTACTTAGTTTAAAAATAAATTAGAAAACTTCTAAAAATAGATGTTTGACTACTTGTAGACTATTAAATATAGGTAATGTTAAAAAATTTACACATATACACATATATATTTATTCACCCCCACATATACATTGTACTTTCACTTAATGACCTATATATTTAAGAATTTCTTATTTAAAATAAAAATTTTATGGTAATGTTAAATTAAATATTATTTTTCATAAAACTGTGTAACTTAGTATGTTATCGATCATTCACAAATTTTGGAAGAAAGCAATTGCAATTATTTGTTACTTTTTTTTTCTTTGCTTTCGCTTACATTACTAGGCTGAATTCCCATTGCATCCATAGCATCATTACTAACTTGGATGGTAAGATGTTGTACAGATGGAACACTTGTTTGTGCTGGAACTCCAGTTCCTGCATTTTGTTCTTGTTGTGCACGTGCTTGTAATTCTTCTTTCAAACGACGAGCAACATGTGAACGAGCATGTTTTCGAAGATGATCTTTACGATAGAACCCTTTACCACATTCACCACAAACCTATGTAAAATAAACAACTGTGTAATACTTAAATTATATGTACAATGTTAAAATAAAAACATTTTAAAATTATATGAAATTTCATGCAATTAATTGAGAATTCATTATATTTTATTATATGTAAAAAGAAAATAAAATCATTCAAATTAATATACTGTTCAAAATTATAAAAATACTTTTCTTACCTCTGTTTTTTCACCTGAATGAATGACATAATGAAGATTAAGATGTTCTTTACGTTTGAATCCTTTCATACATATAGAACAAATGAAAGGTCTATCAGGATTATGTCCTAATTTATGACGTTCTAAATGTTCCTTTCGTTTTAATCCGGCACCACATATGTCACAAATAAAACGTCTTTCAATTTTGTGTCCAACTAAATGTTGTTCTAGCATTTCTTTATCTGGATAAGCCATATTGCATTCCGGACAGCAAAATAATGTTGTGCCTGCAAATAATTATCACTTAAATAGATTATACAATTTTAAAACTACTAATTATATTTGTAAAATTTATATAATATTTCGCTTATCATCATCATTAAAGTATATATCTCATTTATAGTTTATATATATATATATATATATATATATATATATATATATATATATATATATATATATATATGTATGTATTTGTTTTTTGATTACTGATAATGTAGGAAAAAATTACCATCCAGTGCAGTTGCTATGTGGACCTGGCCGGGCTTTGGTTTTTTAGGCTTTGGTGGTTTTTTCTTGTATTTTTTCTTCTTTTTTGGTTTTTCAGTGCCATCAGCATTTAATTCTTCACCTTCAGGTTCCATACTTACTATTAATGAATTGGTTTCATCACCTGCTGATCCATCTGCACCTGCTGAACTTAACGGACTACTTTCAATCTGTGCTTCTCGCTGTAATTGTAATGACACAATTAAATTTATTTTCACTCAATGGTTATATAAACATATATTATTAAAAATATTTTACTGTAATTGCTTGAAATTAATATAAAATTTCATTAACAATTTATGAAGTTTCATTAATTTGTAATAAAACAAAAATTATGAATCATAGCATAATTAATATTTATTATCTTCACCTTTATTGTCTCTGCATTAAATTTCAAAAACTGATTAAGTGATAGTGGTAATGAATTATTTTGCATTCTTTGTATATAATCTGCCACAGAACCAGTTACAAAATGTTCAGTGTTTTCTTCCGTCTTTAATTGTTCTGTTTTAACAAGAGCAATCGGCTGAGTCATATTATGATCTTTAATTTCTTCTTCAGATTTTTCCTCTGTTTCATCTCCTTCTTGACCTTGTGCCGACTGAATTGTTGCACCTGTTTGTAACAACTGCAAATCATGTGGCTGCAATGCAGCTACTACAGTAAGCCCTTCAGGTAAACCTTGTGAACCATCTGTTAATAAAACACCATCTTGTTGACCACCATTATAAGCAACAGTTAAGACTGCTCCACCTCCTTGTTGCTGGACAGCTTGAATAGGAAGTTGCGTTACTTGATATTTTGGTTGAAGATTCCCTGCAGTAACCTATAATGTGTAAATGTATTTTTATATATTTATATATACATATTTGTACTTTTTAAAGCAATTACACTTATTTATTTTTATAATTTAACATTGATTTTTATTCATTTTTAAAGTAATAATTTAAAATACCTGTATGTGCACAGTTTGATGTGGATCTCCAGGTTTGGCTCCCGGTAATGTAATAGGTAATATAAGTGTTTGTTGTGGTAGCACATTTGCTACATTTTGCTGACCACCTGAACTTTGACCCCCGGTTGTCGTAGTATTACTCGGTGCTTCAACTGGACGCAAATAATGTACACCTCCTTCACTTCCTTGTAAAACACCTACCACTTGACCACTCAGTCCTTGTGGAAATTTACCACCAGTTGTAAATTGTGCTGTACTTCCAACAGGCAATGTTCCCGTAAAAGGAATACCAAATGGTGTAAAGTTCATTTTTTTAAATTATTTTTATATTCTGAAAAATATATTGATTTTAATATGAATATATACATTTGTATCTTATCAATAAATAAATTAAAATATTTTAGAGACTTATATACACAATATATTTCTTATTAGTGTACAATATAATTAAAAATTAACATAAATTGAAAACTTAACTAATTTAATAAATGAAAAATACACACTTGTGTAAAACTTTTATTGAAGTTAAAATCAATTCCGAGCTTACATTAAAAAATTATTTAAACATGCATATTTTTTACAAATTACACTATTGGCATAATCATGAAAACTTGTGTCCTGATACTTTCTACGGTGGGCATATATGGGTGACAGGGTGCTTAATTTAAATTAAAAATTAATTACAGAATATTTAAAATAAATACAAATATTTTCTATTATATAATTTAATTATATTTTTGAATATTTTCATAATCGAAAATTTTTTTCTAAATTTAACAGTACAAGAACTTGCTTACTTTTGAATTTTGTTTTATTGCATTTGCATATACATATATACATACATATATATATATATATATATATATATATATATATATATATGTATATATATATGTATATATATATATATATGTATATATATATATATGTATGTAATTAGAAGTATATACGTAAATTTAAACATACAAACGCGACGACATGAATTATGTACGACGTAATAAAGTAACTAAAATATTAATGGAAAAAAATATTCATTGTATTTATATTATTTTATAAATAAATATACTTCAACATATAAATGTATAATGCACATGTGTATGTGTTTATGTATGTATGTATGTATGTGCATATATATATATATATATATATATATATATATATATATATATATATATATATATATATATATATACATCAATAAGAAGCAATAAGAAAGTAGAATTATACATTGTTAACATAAAGCAAAATTATAACTACGTATTTACTTAATGATTGAATTTAAAAGTATATTATCTAAAATTAATAAAAATTAAATTAATAGAAAATTCAACGTAAGTTATTCTCTTATGATTTCATTTCAAACTTGGTTTAATATTGTCTGAACCACTTTCTAATTCTACATATGTTAACATTGTAAAAAAATATGAAATTAATTTCACTTTTTATTATAAAAATTGGATAGGTTGGATTATATTAAGTGTAATCATCAATATTATTTTTTATTACTCTTAAATATATTTTCCTGGGGATTTAGAAAAAAAAATAGAAATAAATTCGGTTTGAGAATATACTTATTTGTTATGTACTTTTTATACGTGACACTGACTATTTGGCAGGATGTATTGTTACTAGAAAATTAAAGTAGGATATTAGGATACACCTTTTTCATTCGGTTTCTTGACATGTAAAAAGTCTGATAATCATTTGATTCGACTTGTTATTCAATGTTTTAATATTCATTTCACATGTAAAAGAATTAATGAAAGTATTTAATTCGATTGGAATTATAGTATTTTATTTATTAAAATTGAGAATGGGAATTTATAAGTACAAAACAACTAGTAAACTACTTACATTGCACTTGATATCAAAATATCATTCATAGAAAATACATTTGATCAAATGATACTACTAAATAGCTTTCACTATTTCTATGACGTTTGTTTCATGATACCATATTTTTTACTATTAATGATATAATAAAAAAGAAGTTTACATTAAATAAGAACTAACTCAATTTTTCATCAAATAAACTTAATAATAGTAATATTTTCGTAATTAAAAAAATAAATATCCACATATATACACGTTTTAACAACACTTTCTAATTTATTTATTTTTTTCATAACAAATCACTCCAATTTTAATTATAATTTAATTCACAAAAAAAAATACATAAGAAGGTTTACACATTTCCAAACTGTCAAAATCAATCGATACAAATAAAAAATACCCCCAATTGATAAAAACTTAGAGGGGACAAGCACATTATATCCCCACAGACTAAAGATAGGTAGTAAAGTGTGAGAAACTGGATAAAGGAACTGATGCTAGTACAACGAAAATTTAAGTGGGGTACAAGAAGAAAGCTGAGACTCAGGGTCGTCCAACTCTAACTGCATTCATAATAATATTACTATAAATCAGTATTCATGTTTTAGTTGTTAAAATTTGCTTTTCTGCGTTTGACTTTCGTAAGGGTACAAATTAAATGTTAACTAAATACTTTTTAATAGACATTTGCAAGTTTAACAAAGTATTTTTGGATTTAAAAATATACGCAGTGTTTTATTTACTTTTTTTTAAAAAAAAAACTCGGCGTCTAGAAGGCCAAATTTATATACATGCAAGTATGATAATCACGTGGATAGCAAAATAACATTTAAAACAAGTGTTTAATGTGATTTATTTGCATTTATTGCAGCGCATTTTTGAAATATTTTATATATTACGAGAAAACTAAACACATATTAAAACAGAAAGTATATGTTGGCATCGAATAAATACTAATTATCAATTAAAATTTTTTTGTAGTAATAAATAATTAACACAAAAATATTACAGTAATTTTTAAGCCCTTTACTGCAACAATATCAGTGTTAATTTTTGCATAGTTAGAATATGTGCATTTTCAGTGTTTTCGAATGTGATTACCTGTTAAATAAAATATAAAAAAAAAACATTACAGTGTTTTATAATATATAGAATAAATTGTTGGACAAATAAAATATATAAATTTAAAAATATACTCATTACTCTTTATACATCTAATTTATTAATGTATTTTATTGAGGAATATTTCATGTGCTCTTTTTCTGATATATCACAAAAATAAGAACAGTTTTATTTATTACTATTACATATTTTGAAAATTTTATATATATTTATTTCAATAACATATGTCATTAATTTTCTTTTTCGATAAACACATTAAATTCAAACATGTGATTTGAATATTTGAAAAATTATCTTTTCCTCATAAATTATGAAATAGCGTCTTATATTTTAATATAACGTTTCACAATTTCGTTTATATTCTAATAGCAAAGCTATTATCTTTCCAATAAAATAATGAAATTTATAAGAGATATGAAAATGTGTTCATTTAATTATTTACTTGATTTTTAATATTTATTAAAATTATATATATATATATATATATATATACATGCATACATATATTTATGTGGTATTCATATAAGTATATGGTAAAATTTTCAACATGAATTTCTTTTTAAATGTTTTTATAGCCCTGATAAAAATAATTATTAAGTGGTAGACATACATAAAAATCACAGATCTAGTTAATGTTATACTAAGTAACTTCACTGTCTTCATACAGAATTGAACAGTCCACAGCTCAGAGTTGATTGGCTCATACTTGTGGATGACCTACATCAGGTGTATTACTGTTATGTTTTAACTGTACAAACTGTGTTGCTTTCAGTTCTTTCATTTTTAAGACTTGTCTTTTATTTGCATCATTTGTTCTTATATAATTTATATATATATATATATATATATATATATATATATATATATATATATATATATATATATGCACTTCAACGGATATCCGTAAGACATTCGATCAGATAATGTGTTAATTTATGAACTGCAAACCGATTTGGTCTTTTTTTATTAACATTTAAAAAAATAGTCAGTATATGTAGAGTCGTGGTTCTTAAACTATGATGACCTTTTGATAAAAATGTTGTAAAGGGTGGGGTCGCAGAAAAAAGTAGTAAATGAAAGTAAATTAAAACTTATTTATTAATTATTAAAAATATACCCCGATTGCCAGGCAATTTTTAAAAATTTCTCATGGAAAAAGCGTCGCGGATAAAAAAAATAGTTTAGAACAACGATTGTAAAGCATATGGATGTATCATTTTCAGAATATATGGAAGACGAAAGTTAAGGTGCTATTGACGGTCAAGGGACCACCATTCGTATGACGTCAATATTAGGAGAGATTGAATAATAAATCTATACAAAAAATGAATCTACGTAAGGTTTTCGTATTCATATGTCTGAAAGACGGGTTTTACAGATGGTTTCAACAAGTGTTTATTTGATCGAGATTGATTAAAAACTATCATTATTATTTTGAAAGTAAAGTAAAAGTGATAAAGTTCAGTGTAATGTTGAGTCAGAAGTAATTCTAAAAAAAGATGTAACGTCCATCGAGAATAATATGTAGATTAAATTGTAATACTGAGGATTTATATTTGTACATCCGTGTTATATCGAAATTTTATTGTATTCATTTCATTTTTGATTGTAATTTTTGGTTTTATCAGACTTTTACAACTAGATTTTTTACTTAAATGAAAAACAATAAAACAAAAACGTTAATTTGATATATGTATTGATATTGACCTTTTTGGATTATTTTAGAAAAATCTAGATATTTCTGTACCTCACCATTCAAATGCAGAAAAGCAACAATAAAAAATGTTCAATAATCATTTATTGAATGTTTTTGATCAGAAACTTTTTGTGCTTTGTGAGGTACGAAAATAATTCATTTGTGAAAGTGAAATTAGCTATAATTCCAGATTGTACTATGATACCTTTGTGCTTCATGCAATCCAGCATTTTTAATTATATTTAGCTGTAAATTTGTTAAAATTAAAGTTGCCTGTCATGAAGGTATAGTCTCCTGCTAAGATTTTTAAACCACCTCGTTGAAAACCACTCTATTTAAATATATAGATACATACATACACACACACACACACACATATATATATATATATATATATATATATATATATATATATATATATATATATATATATCACTTTAAAACTATATACTATACTTTATAAGTATACTTTTTAAAAATATATAACAGAAACAATTGAAAAAAAAAATAAAGAAATGAACAATACAACTAAAAAGTAATATTTTTTACTTGAATACGCAATCATCAAGTTAGTTGAATCACCGTTCGTTTTGTATAAAAAAAGACAGGTGTTAACATTTGTTAATAGTATGTTTTATATACCTTAAATATGATAAATATTTTTAACATGTCAAATAAATTACGCTTCTAACAACTGCATTATATAGTCACATAAGTTTGTTTGCTATTATTTTTTGTCAAGGAGATATGAGAATTGAGACTTGTTCGTATCTTTGTATTTAAACATTGTACCGTATGTCATAATATATTAATTCTGCTAATGACGATGAATGCGTTTCAATAAATTAACGTTCGTACTTTCACAAATGTATACATACACCCATTCCATATTAAATATAATTAGTTTTTCTAAAAAAACTGACACTATGAAAATTATTTTTACCCTTAAAATATACATTAATTTAAGATTTAAAGAATATATATATATATATATATATATATATATATATATATATATATATTAATGAATTTAAAAGGTATACAATATACTAATTTCGAAATAATATTCAATGTGACATAATGTATGTATCGAAATTCCTATATTCACGTGAATGAATATTAAACATTTTCACACTGTTGAAAACATTTTTATCGATATATGATTTCAGTGCCTGCACAGTTAGAAAATTTGCATTTCAATCTGAACATTTATAAATCACTTATTACATAATATGGGTTTTTGAGTTTTTATTTTTCAGTACAGAGCTGAAAAAATATTGACGTAATCGATTTCCTGAATATTTGATTTGTGTAATCATTCTAATATGGAAAACAATGAAATAGCGCGAACATTGATTTAATTCGACGTGAATTATACACATTTTGTTCTAGGAGGGAAGGGGATCATTCTCATTCTCCTACTTTAATATTATTTTTATTGAGTATAAATATCATTGTAGAGAAATGTAAATTTACATTTTATGTAAAGTTGTAATTAATAACAGTAATATAATATGTATAAATAACATTGAAGAAATAAAATTACAACAAAGGATTTAACAACTTCATGATAATTGAAATATATATTATAATTCATTTAAATTCTATTTTCCCATTAGAAATGGCGGATAAAGATATTTTATATCTTTTTAATCAATTTAATATTTATAAAATGAAGTGCTGTTATATTTTATATAAGAGTTAAGGTATTTGTTTTAGTGTGTGTGAGTATGTATGTATGTAAGAATTTGTATGTTTATATATATATATATATAATGTGGACTTTTAACTAAATTCATTTTTAATAATTATAAATACGTTTTTTAAAAAACTACAGCAAACAAAGAACAATCCAGAAAGTAAACAATACTCATTTTTATTATGCATGTGTGTGTGTATGTATGCATGTGTGTGTGTATGTATGTATGTGTGTGTATATGTATATATATACACACACACACACACACATACAAGTCTATACCTATTTGAAATAATAAAAGCAGATTAAAAGTAGATATGAGTCAGTGTTGTAAGAATCTAATGAGTGGTAAAAAAAAGAAGTATGGCCTACTTACCTAGTAAACAAGACAAGTCTCTTATAGTATTGGTATATAAGTGCAACTATAGATGACTTTCACATCAGATACCATCCAATTTTTCATGTGTTAGGAGCTAACAATAATTTCTTGATTGGAGATTTCAATGCATGTATCTGTCATCTGCCAAAAAAATAAATATTACTATTATGATAAATACTTTATGAAAGTTTTTTGGATAATTGTTTTCAAAATTGTGCACATAATAGGTAGATGAAATTATTTGGAATAATTCACTCGAATAAATTATTTTTTAGTATATAAAACACACGTATGTACATATTATAAGAAAATATCTTAAAAAAACAATAAAACATAAATGAGTTCTACAAAATACATATACCTGATGAAATTAACATACAAATGTTAATGGAATGACAATAAAGTAAATTATTAGGATAACACTTTAATAAGTTCTATTATCAAAAATGTATTTTAATTTCATTTTTACGAAAGTCATACGAATATATTTCAATATCGATGGTTGCTCAATGCAGTCATACTCGATTAGGATTCCCATTAGGTTTTAATTACAGCAATGTTTTGTCAATTGTGTTCTCTTAAGACTTGTGAAGATGTACAGTCATATGTACAATTTTGTATTCAAATATTATTATTTAAAAAAAATCAGTATAATTAGTATAAGACAAATACATCGATACATAAAGGTAAGTATGTCTGTATTGTACAAATATTATTTTGGTTATTTACACAAATCAGAAAACTGAACATTAGTGCTCATATATACATACACACACACACACATTTTTTTTGATATACAAATACTGTATGATTTTATTTGTAAATTATCAATTACTGATTACAAGTATACTAAATAATAGTATTGCAGTTACATTTTAAATTAATACAGAGAAATGTCTAATAACTACAAGAAGACTGATTATTTATGAATAAACTGATAATACAGAGAAATACTTTTTGAAACTAGAATTCGTTGTTTCTTTTTTGTTACGATATAAATCAAATCAGTTTCAATTACATTATCATTAGCATCAATTAAATGCAGCGAAATAAGTTAAACAATAATTAAAATTATAAAGTGGGTATACGTTTTATATATCATAATAATGGTGAAACGGAAAATATTTTCGGTTCACATGGTTGTACAATTTTTACAATTTTTAATACTTCATATGTTATACAGAAATTATTTTACCTCTTTCTTTCTATTAATATGCAATGAGTATATATTATTGCACATTTTATTTGTGATTAAAACTACTAAAAGTGTTATTATTCGAGACTAAAACTACTAAAAATGTTAGTTTACTATTTTTTTAGATAACATACATCTAAATGAATTAACATACATATATATATATATATATATATATATATATATATATATATATATATATATATATATATGTGTGTGTGTGCGTGTATGTGTTTATATATATATATATATATATACATGCATGATCACGATCAGTATTACTGTATGTTATGTACCTAATACGTACAAATTAATCTTTTTTATACTTGTATCCATATACTTGTATTAGAAATAGTCTGCAAAGTATGAATTTTCAAGTTGTTGAATGAAGTGATAATAAAGTGTATATTCTAGCCGAATCAAATATGTGTATAACATGACAATATAAAGATGATTTTTGATATGATTTTTCAATACATAAAAATCTTCTGACTTCCTATCGTATAGAATATTAACATAATTAATTGGCAAATATTGAATATTTATAAATTCTTGTACTTTTTTACATGACTGATAGGTTAGATAAAATATGTAGGTATCACGATAATATAACAGTACTATTATCATGACATAAACTTGCTTTCAAAAATTTTCTATACGATAAGGTAATATGTCACAATTAAATACTAATATTTAATTATCGTACACTTCATTGATAATAATCATGATTTACAAATATATGGATACATATGTTTACAACATATACATTGAGTATGGGTGAGTGTTTTAATAAACTTATGTATATATGACATACATACACACACACATATATATATATATATATATATATATACATACACACAAAACTACTTATAAAAATATGCATGGTGTGTATATATATGTATGATTGTACATATATATGCATATTCGTGTGCATCCTGTGTATGGAGGTTAGGATTTTTTATATTTCACGTAATTAAGAAAATTAGCAATATAATCGAATGAAATTGAAATATTAACGATAAAACACAGTTGCACGAACACACAAGCAATGAATGCCAGAAAGTTAAGGATATGTAATGTATGTGTAAATCGTAGGTTAATGACCTTGAAGTAGTCACTGTTGACGGCAATAACAGCCGTCCATCCGACATCTCAAAACAATCGAATTAAATTATCAACCACTCGCGGACTTTTTCGTTTCGCGGCGGGGTGACACAATCACCTGTTTGATAGCGACCACGGTGGGACACAACACATACAATCACCCCTCTACTTTCAACCCCTACTACTCTCTTCTGAGATCACGACGGTGTTCCCACCCGCGACTAGTTTGCTACGTAACAACTGCCTGGCGAATACTAACGGTACTTTGACTGAGTCTATCAATGTAAAAGGGTCATGCTTTTCAAAGAGTTTGACTTTTACAACTAGCACATGTAAGAATTACCTGTTGTTCTGCATAAGAATGAAGATTATTATTTTAACTAATCGGTAGACTTCGTAGATGTAATATACTATTATTTTAACTATATTTTGAAACAGTTTTATGCCTTCTTATCATACACTTGCCAACTTTCTGTATATTCCGACATATTGGATATTATTAGTTTGATTATTTGTTAATAGAGGTCGCTATATGTATATATAAATTCATAGATTCATCTAAATTTACCTACCATTTCAATAAAATGGAGGGAAATAAAAAGTATTTCGTGGGTTATATCATATTAAATTCAAAGAAAGTATATTTTAATTGCTTCAATATAAACCTGTTTTAATAAAAAAATAGTATATATATATATATATATATATATATAAACACACACACGTATATACACATTCGCACTCACGCATGTTACGTATAAACCCTCTCCAGGTTACCCCTTTTCAACGATTTACTTTAGATTTCTACTCCTCTCCGATTTACAATTACAAATTGACTTACTCATGCTCGTTTTTGTTGCTCCCTCCTTTTCAAGGAGATTCATTTCAAAGATTAAGTTGTATATATATATATATATATATATATATATATATATATATATATATATATATATATATATATATATATATATATATATATATATATATATGCGTGCGAAATTATACATTGCAAATATATACAAATATTTAAATAAAAATTTCTTAATTTTGAAAATACATTTACTTTTTGTGGCTTTTATTATGTCCGTTATTTTCCTGTATTTATATTTATGTACATATAAATATAACTGATTATTTAAAATTTGATCAATTATTCAATATTTTTTCCAGTAATGTGAAAATTATATGTTTTTTAGAACAACTACTTCCTTGGGTGTTATGTAGAAAGTAAATAAAAATAGATTTAATTCAAATCTTTATATAGATT
This sequence comes from Acanthacorydalis orientalis, assembly GCA_034766995.1. NCBI lineage: Eukaryota > Metazoa > Arthropoda > Insecta > Megaloptera > Corydalidae > Acanthacorydalis > Acanthacorydalis orientalis. The sequence continues at coordinate 48,922,582 of CM068316.1, forward strand.
TGAACTTTAATTTGCATTAATAATGTTAAACATCTAATGATTTTTATTTTATGGGTAAATAAATAAACGTCATTTCATAAAAATATTTTGCTTAATATTTAAACAGAATAGATTATATACATTTCACAAATATTGTTTAAATTTAAAATTTGTATAATGTTAATTGAATATATATTATTAAGATTCTGCAAATTAATTTATTTTTATTATATAGTAGTTTTCCATACATACATTCTAATACATATTGTTTAGTTTGATTGGAGTTAACTTTCATATCAACATTAATTACTAATGTGATTAATTTACAATCATTAATAAAAGATCCATCAAGAAGTAATTTACTTTAAATATTTGGTAAATTTGTGACACAAAATTTCTTTATTTCATTTTGTTAATTTCTCATTACAGTTTTCAACTTTAAAATATATTTATTTTTTTAAAAATTGCTTATTTATTTAAAATATTTTTTTATAAATTACAAATATTTTAAAATAAATAATCGTTTTGCACAAAAGTAGGTTATTAACAATAAATGTACAAAAACTACTTGTCATGCTATTCTAACAGTATTTTCAATGTATTCATTTTAAGTAATTTATTTAATTCATTGTTAGTAAAGTATGTGAAACACATACTCCTACCTTGAATAATATACATGCATATAAAATGCACATACATATATTACTAACAATTGTAAAAATAAATGTAGGATTTTACTTTTAAAATAAAACATGAAATTGTGAAATAAAATAAATATATTCAACAATTTTTGATAAATATAACATATAAAAATTATACTTATGAATTTAAAAGTGATAAATGATATAAAAAGTAACCAAACAGAAGGGACCAGTAATTTTACATACAGTAGATGTATATTTATGGCATTTTAAATCATAATTGAAATGTCATAAACATACATCAGTAAAAACTGTAACTTGTATTAGTCAATAATGAAAATAAATTATTACCTAAATATCATTTTTAGTCAGTGTTAAAACATGAAATTATGAATATCTTTATCACTAAAATAATTTAATTTATAATACATTAAAATGATTAATAGTGTCTATGCCCATTACGTTGTATTCTTTCCATATACAAATCAAACAATAATTTATTACTATTGTAATAATAGGGATTTTCATTCGCAGTCAGCTCTGGATTATAATTAATTTGATCAGGTGGTCCAGGACCCCAATTTTGTATTGGTGAGGATACAGACGGTATCGCTGCCGTCATTGTTGAAGAGTTTATGTGTAAGTTGTTGATTCGTTTTGATAACGGTACAAATTCTAGACTGTCATCATCGAATAATGCTCTTGAGCGTTTTCTGTAAATGAAAGATCCAAAATAATCTGTAAAATTATTTCGATTACTCTTTAATTTATATTAAAACACATTCATAACACATATTATATTATATAAAATGTATGTTATTAAAACTTGAGTAAATGATTCTAATTTAAATATAATTTCATAAATATTAAAATTCTTCATTTTACTTCATAATAGCTTGAAAGTAACCAAGAAGGATACACGTTTAAAAATTCAAAATGTTCAATATGATAATTTAGATTGCATGTAATATTTATCTTACCGATTTTGCATTAGTGTAGTCATATCGCAAGTTATGTTTTAGAAGTAAACAAGACAGTCGCAATTCACAAGACAGCTTTCTTCCTCACTAGGTAATTGACATTTAAATTAACTAAAAATCAAAATAAACTAGGATGAAAATTGAAATACTAGAAAACTATGTTACCGGCTAACATAATTTTTAAATTATCACTCAGTAGAGTACACAAGTAGTATATGAAGACTAAAATAATTGATGCATCCCAAAACACGTTCCTTCTAATACGTTAAAGTACAAATCATTGGAATGTATATTACTTTTTACATAAAAGTAACTGTTTTATAATAATTGTATGTTGTTTAGTTTTTCTTTACCATTCTCATTATTCATATTTCAATTTATGAAAAACAAGTTTTTTGTCAATAGTATTCGGTGTGAACGAATTTAGGCCTAGTATGCTTAATTTTATAATTTTGAAGAATTTGTGAAATATTAGGTTTTTCATCGTAATGTATCATAGGGTTTTATTATAAATACTTACGTTTTACTTTAGGTTAAATACAAATTTCTTTGTTTTGTAGACGGTTGGCTATTTTATTTCTGAAATAATGTAATATTGTATTTTCGATAATATCTTTAGTATTATTTTTCTCAAAGCTAGTTTAGATTTAGTCAGTATACTAATGATGAAATGGTACAACGGCCCTTTGCGTTTAAAAAAATCTGCGTATAAAAGAAGTCTAAAATAAAGTAATAATATACATTTAATAAAATACAACAATAAGACACATATATACATATATATATTTGATTAAAAACTTTATTAAAATATAATTACAGGAATTTCAATAAAAATATCAAATGAAGTATTTTTTCATGAAGATAAATACTACAATAATAAATAGCAGAATCCTGAGAGATTGCTCATTTTGGTGTTTACATTAATGTTCATTATTGACATAGCCACCATAAAATTTAAAAAAAGTATTTTATCAGTTTCATTTTTGAAATTAAAAGTGAAAATATTTTCAACGATTCCTGGAACTGAGACTGGTAAATTTGTTTGTGGATCGATAGATAGTTTTTCACTCTCAGAGTTAACTCATAATTACATGTTTAATCCTTGTACTTGATATCGAACTGTTTTTTCCTACTATTTTTATAGGAATTATATAAATAAAACACGAAGACACGCTCTATAAAATTACAAGATTGTATTTTAAAAATAGATTCAACAATGAAAATTATTTTTAAACAATATTTCATTACATTATTATATAAAATAAAATAGAGTACTTGGTTGAATATATTATTATTCAGATGGATACGTTCAATAATATTGAATTTTAAATATACTTTTGCAGACATAAAAAATGTAACAGATACTAACTTTTTCTATTATATATATATATATATATATATATATAATATACATGGTCTTATTTACTTGATTTTTAATTCAAACACTAATTAATAAAATAATTTTTTATTACATTTTTCTAAAATTTCTAATTTATGACTTGCATTATGGATAATATACATCTTGCAACTGATTTTGAAATATATATTTATTTCATTTTAAATACATATTTTTGAATATATTATCATTTATAAAAAATGAAATCGTGTTTTTTTTCTACATATTTCTAAAATATAATACATATTTTATAACAGACAATGTACATAAAACAAATTTATTATAATATTGAATATTTAGCAACCATTTTTGATTCAGTGATACACTGAAATAAAAAAATACGTTAGTCATATTTTTATCGATTTTGATATATGGTACGTTATATTTTGTTTGACGATTTTTTTAATCCTGGTCAGAAATATTGCTTATTATGTAGTTACATAAATTATGCTGAAATTTATATAATATTGGAAAACTAAGTTAAATTGTATAATTATTAAAAAAATGATAGTCTTCTATATGAGTTTGATATTACGAGATTAAAAACAATTGCATCTATATGAATCTGACAGGTTAATAATTTCGTTCACAGAATCGTTATTTAGAGTGAACATTATTCGAATTTTTAAATACATTACAGGATTTTCAGTAATGATAATATATAAAATATTTTCAGATATAAATTAACAGTATTGTAAGAATATGTTTTACAAAAAAAAGGAAAACGTTCTGAAGACAATTTGGCACTGAAACACTTGATTGAGTGGCGTTTCATATAAAGTAGATGACAGAAAAAAATCTCAAATTGCAACATGAACATTATGTACACATGGACTTTCAATATTGACGCAGATTAAAAAAATCTTCAATGTTAAGTATAAATATACATTTGTTTCTTTTCGGATTTTTTTAATGTTGTATATATATAAAATCAGTTCTTAACATTTTCAATCGTATACAAGACAGTTTTTAATGATAATTTGGTTCATAGGCGATGAAAAAAACACGAACACACAAGATATGAATAATATAAATATTTTATTGTTTTCTTTTTATATAGATATATAAATATTTTCGAAATAATTATTTTTATAATATTATTAATACCAGTCTTCAGTTCTTAATGATTCAATTAATGTATTTTCGAATAACTTTTAATATTGTCAAACATCATTTATAGTATTTTATATATATATATATATATATATATATATATATATATATATATATATATATATATATATATATATAATACTTTTAAATTGATAATCACGATTTGACATAAAAGGAAATGTTCATTTAAAAATTATATACCTAGTTATTTTAGCGTTTTGTTTAATTATAAAATTGATTTCAGTTTTTACTCATGATCTCCTCTACCCTACACATTTTTAAATATATAAATAAATTACAATAATAGTTTGTTTATTTCACTAATAAATTAAACTAGAGTTTTTTCTTCTTTATATTGTGTACGGATATTCTAACATATATCGTTTAAGGCAAGTCGGAAGCTCCAAACTTTCGAGTTTTTGCGGTAACTCTCGCTTTGTAATATTACTTCCGACAGCTTTATTGACTGCGAGTCTCGTGAGGTGCATAAGACTCGGCACCGCGTCCTTCTTTAACAGAGGCCTTCGAAGATACACTGGAGAATAAATCGTTCCTTCCGAGTCGACGAGTACTTTTCTTCTACATGCACTGTCATTGTACGTATTAGAATCGTTAAACGTCGCGAGTTTTCTGGCACCGTTCGTCACATAATGTTCTATTAGAGCAACGACACATTCGAATTGGGGCATCTCTCGCGTCAGGTTCGAAACGCAATCGAGACGAAACTTTCCATCAATGTACTGTACACGAATCGACGTGGGATTTCTCGGCGTACGAACAGTAAGTGCGAATAAATAACTAGGATTCGACGATTCCCGTACAATGAAAGTGCCGTCAGGCGACGACCGTAACATTGTCTCACTGTCGTGCCAGCCGATGCCTTCGTAGAACCAGCCTGACATCCTGAGTACAGTGAGTGTACGAGACAGAGTCTCTCTGTCGGTAATTTTATTTCTATCTAATTCCGCTCTAGACTCGAACATAAGTCCCCCGCACATATCGGAATCGTCCGATGTTAAATATTCGCATTCGTCTGTCAAAGACAATCGGAGCGGTAACGACATCAACGGGAGACTCGGGGACACCTGAGGTTCGTCCGCACGTATGAAATTCTCGTCGGCCGAATCGATCAGTCCGCCGCCGCTCAACTGGCGCGTGACTCTCGGTTCGTGAATCGTTATCATCTCATCATTCTTCGATCTGTCCACGAGACAACCGCCACTCAGCTGTCGCATTGTCCTCGTGCCTTTTGTGTACCGAGGCGGCGGTGATAGATTCAATTTAGGCCCGGGCGACGTTCCTATCGGCAGTTGCGGTAACGTCGATCCAGAATGTAACGAATGCAAAGAGAATTGATGTAAGTCGAGCCCATACGTAGGGGAAGGAATAGCCGGATAACAGTACATAGACGGACGAATCTCTTGATATCCGAGTGGTAGAGCCGTCAGTCCAGATTGATTAGAGAGCTGCGAAGGATAGACGTGGAAAGTTGATGGCGTAGGATGACATCCAGGCCCGGTGCTCGATGTGTAACCATGTGATGGGGGAAGAGATAACGTTGACGATGAGACCGGATGAGATATTAAGGGACCGCACAGCTGTGGAACATTATTATGGACCGGTATCTGTTGAAATTCTGTCGACTGAACGGTCGTCGATGGCACACCGGCGATAAGTGAACTAATACTATGAAAATTCGACATAGGTCTAGAGGTAGACAGTACGGCGAGAGGTATACTCGATGCTGTCGGTGCGATCGGTGAAGGTAGGGTGGTCTGTACAGGGAACACGTGTCGGCAACGTGGGCACACAGTATCGCAGGTGGTGAGCATTGTGGTCGGTGAACGTATTAATAATCGGCGGGTACGCGTTCTATTGTACAATGTTGCACGATTTAAATATGTCAACTCATTCCGGGCTGTCGAATTCTGAAACAAACAAAGTGAATAATTAGCGTGTGCAATTAACGTTTTAAAATATATTATCCTAAATGAGATTCTTATTTCTTAACGGTTATCAAGTGTTTATTTTAATCATTACTATACACAACTGAGTACGATCAAAAAACAGTAAGTTAAATATATAGAGGATAATAGTTCAGTTTAACGATGCACTTCTGCTAAAATGCACTTTAAATAATCTATTTTTTTTTGCACAACTGATTGATTCCAATGTAAAAAGTGATTTCAAGTCGGAGGAGCAAGGATTTCGCAACAAGCAGTATGAAAAAACAATAAAAAAGTGTCCGTCCGAAGTAGGTTGTGTAGTGAAAAAATGGCCTTCTTTATCTCAAAAATCGCTTTTAAATGGAACAATTACCAGTAAAGTAAATTTTTCGCGTTTTCCGTTATTAAATCGAGCAAAACGTGTCGTGTAAGTGATTATTTAGTGTTTTTACCGGTAATTGTTCAATTTAAATGCGATTTCTGAGACAGCGGCCATTTTTTCACTACTCAACGTACGTCAGTCGGTCACTTTTTTATTGTCTTTTCGTATTGCTTATTGCAAAATCCTTGCTCCGCCGACTTAAAATAACTTTTTATATTGGAATCAATCAATTTTTAAAGTGCATTTTAACAAAAGCCCTTAAACTGAACCATCACCCCATATGTAGTACTGATGATCTTGAAAGAGACAAGTAAAAAAATTAAGTTTAGAATTATTTAAAATTTACATACAATCTTCAAATTGAGTCAAATAAGTTCAAATATATATTGTGTCTTTAAGTCATTTAAATATATTTTTTTTTAACAAACACGTATGTATGTATGTATGTATATATATGTATGTATGTTTGTGTGTGTTTTTAATTCCATTACACTGATTTGTTTCGTAATCAATAATTATACATTTATAATTTTTTTATTGTAAAAAAAACTTATCGTTCAAGTAGATTAAACAATAAATAACACTTTATCATTAATTTTGTATACATATAAAATCACCTAATATCAAATTTCTTGAAATTTTTCGTACGTTCGATTTTATTACAGTTGTCATACATATTTTTAGAATAATTGAAAACACTACAGGGTATTTTTCAAAAATTACACTTTCGATACTAGTATTTCCTTCTAACAGAGGTTTTTTTTCTTGTATGGATATCGCGGAATTATTAAACATAAACACTATTTTTTTTTATTTGCAGATTTTATTTTATTATCTTGTTACAAATTAAAAACAACTTTTGAAATGATTCTTAAAATATGAATGGAATAAAGAATATATAAGTTTTCAAATGCATTCGCGTGTATATGTATATATATATATATATATGTACTAATTGATATTTTGCTCGAAATGTCTAATTTTATACACTCACTGGAATATACTGATTATTATTATTATAATTATTTATTTAATGTGATTGATATTGGTATTAAAAAAATAAGACAATCGATTTTATTTCCTTCCTTTTTGTTTTTTGTTTTTTTTTTTTAAATGACAAGATTTCCTGATAAATGAAGCTGCATGCGTCACTTTACATCAAGTTTGTTCTTACTTTGTTAAATTTAGTCTAAAAAGAAATAGGATATGTTTTATATTTAAAACTAAAGAAATGACTGATACAATTTATTTCGAAATAAAATTATAAACAAGAGAATTGTATTTTGTTCTAAGAAAGAATGAGTAACGATATATTAAGTTACATTTGTATAATATAGTTTCGATAAAATTAAATCAAGTCCTTGAAATTATGCATCACATAAGAAAAATCACATAAGAAAGTTTAACACTACGAGCAAAGTTTCTTTTAAACGAAATGCACAAAATCTCAACGCCGCCAAATTTGCATAAACAACACAAGTAACAAATAGCACTGTAAACGATCCAAGAACACAAACCTTATTTAAATAATAAAATTGGTTCCTGTCACTGCAAACACGTGCCATCCGTGTTTTGTTGCACGTTCCGATGCGTTTAAAATATTACACTGTCTGTATCTAACACATAAATTATTAACGAAGTTTCATAAATTATTTAAAACAATATCTACTAACAAGACGTTTTCTTGCATTTAATTACAAAAAGTTATGAAGTTTCACTCGTAGTGCAATGCACGTCCGCTGTGAACGGACGACGAAGCGAGCACGGATAAAGCTTCACTTCGACTGAACCTGATTCATCGCCAACGAAAGAATATGTGTAAAAATTTTCGAGCGAATTGATAACTATATTATCGCAACGTCACAAGTATCTGTACACGGAATTTTAAATACAGTGAAATTTAAATCGTGAATCAAATACGGGGATAATAAACAATAATCAAGTACTTTCGTACGTGTGCTTGTACTGATGTGTCTATAATTTATCAGAAAACGGTTATATAATTTTTGTAATATAATCCTTTTGCACTCTATATTATATATATATATATATATATATATATATATATATATATAAATTTTTGACAGTACTTTTTATTAAAAATTATAACATGAAATAAACGAGTAGTGACAGAACGATAAGAATGATTACTGTATTTTTAATAATTTTCAAATAAATTTTTAAAGATCCAATATAGAAACAAGGAAATAAAGTGAATTTTGAATATATAAAATTCACATTAACATTTTTTTTGTCATGCCGATTACTTTATTGTAAATGAAGATTGTGTGATGGTTTGAAAGTAATATTTATACTTGAATAACGATAAATCTGTTGTTTAATAAATCTATCTTCCACATTTGTGATTTAAACCAGTTAAAATCAATAGTTATCGGTCATTTATGGATAGGTGGATTTTGTGTAGAAGAAGAATTTGTCAGAAAAAGATGATATTGTAAAATACATTTGATTAATACCGTTGTGAGTAATGTTACAAACGGCATGTAAAATAATTTTGAAAACCTGACTGATTTACTGTCGATTAGTATAAAAATTATTTAAAATACAGGTGCACACTATTTTCGAACTTCAACGAAGAAGCAGAGAGATTTGTTAACTTTACAGTTGAATATTCTGTGAAAAAGGTATTATGGATTTTAGTTAGAAAATTATACAAAAATTCTACAAACTAAACAACATCTAATTCGTGGAATTTTTAATGGTAGCCAATAAACCAATTTGTTCTTAAATTCCATACAATATTACTTATATTGATGTTTTTAAATGAGTTTTATAAATATGTTTAAAGAAGAAAATATATTCCAAAATTTAAAGTACGAGGATAAATTAGAATAATATAAGGGAAAGAAAACTATTTGTATTATAAAATTAAGAACAAAGAATATACACAAATGAATATATTGTGAAAAACAGACTGTGCGGTGCCTGGATGAATCCGTAAATAAAAAAAAGATTTTAAAAATAAAAATAAATATTAAAATCGTGAATCAGGATAGAGGATGCGGGCGTTAAAAAGAAAAGAGAAACTCTCTTTTTGTAAAATGAATTGACTCATTTATTAGGGAACGCGAACTGTGTTAATACATGACAAATAACAGACTAACTAGCACTTTGTTGTCCTTGTTATAAACAAACAACAAAATGTTATTACCATAGAAACATAAAAAGTTGGCAACTTATAAAATAAAAATAAACTGTAACACTTTACACTTTGAATTGCTTCACTCAACAATAAATTAATTAGCTTACTTAAACTGCATACAAATACGAAATTTTAAAACAATGTGAGTGAAAATAATAAAAGGTTTATATATATATATATATATATATATATATATATATATATATAATATAAATAAAATATTTGAATAATTTTAAATTTATGAATACTTTTGTTGTATTCTAAATATCAAATTTAATTAAGGTTATTGTATTGTATTTTATTTTGTATTTGTATTTTTTTAAATTATTATCGATTTTATTACACAGTTTCAATTCGATACGAACTGAACATAAAACACTCCCTGGCTTTAATAAAAACATTCGAATATCAATTGTTGACAGGATACGCAATTGTTTTGAGAATTTCTTTACTGGTTTCATTTCAAAGATTTGCTTGATAATAAAATAAATTAACATTTAATAATTAGCAGTCATTAGTATTTAATAAGGACGTGAAAATGATATTGCATATATCTCATATTACTTTAATTAAATGATAATTACGAGACTTTTCCAGAAAAATCTGCTATTTCATCTTGTTTCACGAACTGACTGTTTATGAATCATTGATTCGGCAAATGCGAATATTAAGTCATGTCTAATTATTAGAAACACATTCGTTGTTCAAAATCTTGTGATTTTTATCAAACACTGAAGAGGAAACTACCGATTTTAATAAACAGGTAAAAGTCTCTATTTAATTAAAAGTGAATTCGCCATGTCTTGTTATTGACATGATTAATTTTAGTACAGTTTCGGATAAACTTTTTTATGTGTGTTTTTTTTTAAGAAGGACTTTACAGATTATTTAGTATAAAAGAAATTATTCTTGTTATATCATAATCCTTATTTCAAATATATTATCAATGTATTGCTCTAATTATATTGGCGCCATCGATGGACACTATATATATATAGATAATGGCTTTTAAGAACTACTTCACTACTACCGAAGTCATATACAATAATTAACTTTTACAATTTAAAGTACTTGATTAAAAGTGACGCACATATGTTAAATTTTTTCATTATTTTACTGATAAGCAGTGAATCTTATCTTCTGTATATGGTATCTATTGCGAGAATTTGGTATATGTGTGTGTGTATATGTACATATATATATATATATATATATATATATATATATATATATATATATATATATATATACACACACGCATATTTAGCGCATATATGTGAGAGCGCGTGTGCCTTTATCTACATGTAATTAAAATAATATTATGAATGAAAATCGATCTGTCATGTAAAGGTAATGATAAAAAAATATCAATATTAAACTGATTATAGTATTATTAAATTTGCTATGTATATAAAGATTGCATTGTGTGTTTCAGAATCGAATGGCGCTACGAATTCGTACACAATATATGATAAATGAGATCAAATATGATTTCCTCTTATTGAAACATTTCATTTGAACAATCCTAATTTATGATTTTTCGATTTTTTTGTTATTTTTAGTATTTCCTATACATCTAAAAGAAATGGAATTGATTCTAAAATATTTTTTTAAAGAAATATTTTTAAGTTTTCCCATTAACAGACAGAAGAATACAAATAAGATGGCGGATAAATGTTTGTATTGTTTCTTGTGTTAATCCAATGATTGCTTTTCATTATGGAAATCGTAAAGAAGTTTACTTTAGCCATAATTTAATTTTTGGTAGCGCTTGTGGGTTAGCGCTTTGAGTAGTGGCGCGTTATCCTTTGGGCAAAACGTATAACTGCCTGTGGCTTTCACTAACAGGTGGGGCCCAAACCAATCTGAATCCAAACCAAATGTCCGACTTCAAGCCAGGGATCCAATGAGCTATAACGCGCCACTGACTGAGAATGATGGCGTCGCCATCGACATGTGTATAAACAACAATCAAAAATGATTAATAATCAGTTTTTGAACAGTTCTGACAAATTTTGCGGTTTTCAGGATACTGAAAGTGAATTTAATCAGTGTTAAAAACCATTTTTTCTATGATTTGTTCAACTTTTTACATATTTACTAATAATAAATACCTAACTATGCTTTTTGGTTTTCATTTTCATTTCATTCACCGTGACTTTTATTTCTAGCACTGCAAATATGTTCAAAAAAATATCTTCTCCAGACTTATCCCCAATATAAAACGTATTCATGAACCAAACTTATAAAGAATAATAAAATATTTATTGACATTTAAACTCAAATTGCGTCAGAAGTTTGACCAGGTGTTTTCGACTTCATTATGGCTGACCAAAAAAAACATTTCAATTTGATAATGAAATATTTACTGACCGGTAAAAAAAATTCATATTCGTATGAACTTTTAAAACATTGTGGATACGCTTTTAATTGTTCATTTAATTTTTTTTTACGTTTTATGTTATTTCAAATTTTTCCGTTTTTAAATGTACATGCTGGCTTACAATTTCATACATATTTATATTTATTTGTATATAATCATGTGTGAGAATGAAATTTATTTTTAGAAAAGATTATATATCTATAAAAATGTTATAAAATAAAGATTAGTTATCAAATCTTACACCTACTGTGTAAATACGAATATTACAAAAAATAATTCTAAATAACCGAATACTACATACATACATACATACATACATACATACATACATACATACATACATATATATATATATATATATATATATATATATATATATATATATACATTCTATTTTAACAGTAATGTAGTTTTAAAATATCAAAAATAATGTGTTGAAATGTTAATTTAACATTAAATTATCCAAATAAAGGTTAACATTCGTGTGAAATATTCTTATCATATAATTCTATAAGTAAATAACTAATTTCGTGGAAATACCATTTCTTAGAATCGACATATTATAAAATTCTTAAAATATATAATATTTAAGAAATATATAATTAATTGTCAAATAACAGATAAATCGATATAATTACTTTGTTGTGTATATACATTTTTTTTTAATACATGCAAATTGTTTAACGATTATATATTTTTAGAATAAAATAATACTGCTTTTTTGTGCGTTCCAGTATTTTGTACAAGTGATAACAAAAAGAATTACAACATAACGTTTTATTATTTGTGTGGTAAGAAATCTGCTGAATTTTAAATAATTTCGACGAAACCTATGTTTTTAATTTCATAAATACAGTACCGTATTGAAAAAAATTGGCATAGTATACAAATAAAATTGTACTTATTATAAAGTGTGTATGTATAATAAAATGATATAAAAACTTTTTTTTTAAAGGGGAATGAATGACATACGTGCACTGTTCATTTAATGATCACCTTTTAGTTGCTATTTGCAATTTACATAAACATTTTGTTCGTTTAAGTAATGAAAATTTATACCATACGAGCATTTCATGAGGGTGCATATGTAATTCTCGTAAATCCCCTAAACATGTTGTAGGATTCTGATTTTTAGTGATATTTTTTAAAGTCAAACTATTAATGTTTTTTTATATTTCATTTTTATTTATAATAGATCATATATATATATATATGTGTGTGTGTGTTTATTACTTATTTTATATATATATATATATATATATATATATATATATATATATATATATGAGTTATGTATGTGTATATTTAGCGGTTTTAAAAAGGAAATAAACCATTTGATAACTTTTATATATCACACTATTCATAAAAAATATTTGAAAAATACTCTGTAAGTAATTATTCATTGCTTCCTTATTCTGTGTTATTATCAGACAATTTTACTGTCTGAATGGCTAAAGAAATTATATAGTGATACTAATCAATTATTTTAAAAATCACTAATTTTAATTATCTGAGACGATATTTAATTATTAAAATTTCTTTCAAAATAAGTAATAATGCCATTATATGAAATATCACTAATCAATTTCAGGAAACATCTTACTTGTACATAAAATTTCTCTTATATATTATATATATATATATATATATATATATATATATATATATATATATATATGAATGAAAGTAACGATGTTTAATTAAGGTAATGCATTTTTCTATTTTTTCTAGTTTCAATTGTTCTCTTAAGAAAAGAGAAATCAAGTGTAGTGAATAAAAACGAGTGTCACTTTGTTTAAAGAATAGAAATCAAATAAAGACTACTTACTTTTTTCATAAAATAATTTATTTCCCACTAGATGTCTAATAACATTCACGAACGTATATGAATCGTTTGCAGAAAAAAAAACAATAATGTATTATTAATTACTCACATTTGATATTAGGTCAGATTATTAAATTTTAAAAATGTTTAAAAACGAATTAAGTTCAATACAAACAACTAATTAGTTATATATGAAAAAACAAAAATAGAATTAATAGATATTTTTAAATTATTTGTATCAATTAAACATTATATTTGTTACACAATCGTGTAAGTTATTTTTTTATGCATTTAAATAACGTCCAGTTGTATATCTTGATTAATATTACACGAGCAATGAACACATTTTGTACAGGTAATTAGGTATTTACAGATATGAAAATAAAACGAAATGTTATACAAAAATCAAATCGATTGACTGAATTAATTGAATAGTATAGACGAAGAATGTGTAAATCTAGGGAAGAAAATATTTTATAATCTGGAAATTTAAAACGAAATAAGATTTTTTTGTAATAAAATTGATTGGAAGTTTTTGTTAAATAAAAAAATTGCATACATACATGTGTACATATATATATATATATATATATATATATATATATATATATATATATATCGAAACCTCCATATAACGAATTTATTTATTTAACGAAATATACTTGCGATAATAAACTCAGTTATATATTGAGTAAGTTAAATTCCTATGTAGAATTCTCTGTAACCAAAACAGTACGGGGCATAACCGAGTTTCTAAAGAAATTCTAGACTAGGTCAAAATTAAGATAATTCTAATAATATTACTATAAACTTACAAAAGTATTAGTATTAAAGTAATTTTTCTTCTTCGTTATGAGAATACTGTTTTTCTTCAGAACGTTTTTTTTCTATTTGTTAAATTTTAATTAGTTTCATGAAAACAAATATTCGAACGCAGCAAAAAACTAAAATCTAAAAATAACAAATTTTCACTGACAGATTGTTGTTTTTCTACGAAATATCATAAAAGAATGTTAAAAAGGACTGAATCTTAAAAAATAATTTGATTTATTGCTCAGTTCTCTTGTAAATACATAATACAGTAATTTAAATAAACATTTAAATCGAATAATGAGATTCGTGGAAACGTACGAGACAAACCGTGATAACATAAAATTAATCTTAAACGGTGATGGTTTTTATCTATTGTAGTTATTGACGAACGAAAAGAATATATATATATATATATATATATATATATATATATATATATATATATATATATATATATATACATTTATAACTTTGTAACGACCTGTACTTCTATTCACTTGACCTCTAATATTTCATTTATTTCAGATGAATTGAAAAAATAGAAGATTCATAAATAAATAAATCTAAAATTTTATACAATAAAAATATAGTTTCGAGCAAAAAGATTCTGAATTTCATTTAATATACAGCAAATGTTACAAAAATACAATGAAATGATTTTATATCAATATTTATGCTTTTGATAAAAGTTAGTCCCTTTTTGTATTTTCGAATAATTTCTTATTTAGATATGAATTTAAATATGTATACATAAATGACCAGTAGTTTGTTTTTCACATATGTATGTATATATATATATATATGTGTGTGTGTGTGTGTGTATACATATCATGTAAGTCGACATTTGTTTATATAAAAATGACTATAATTAGTTTTCTGGTAGCTTAATATAGAAGATATTTATCAAACGCAATAAAATATGGAAATAGCACGACGTGATTGTATTTCGTGGAATTAGTCATAATCAAATCCTTCACTTGGAAACAGAATTAACTTCACCTTTACGTAAAAAAAACTGTACACAGTGGTTTACGATACAAAAGTCTTGTGATTAACGGTTATTTTTACTACCGAGCCATCGATAATAATAAATAATGACATTACGGACGTCGTGTGCTGTAATTTATTTTAAAGACATACATTAACGTTGCAGTTTAGAAAACGTATTTGCATTTTTTACAAGTCTCGATATTATTTTAAAGCTACAGCCGACGCAATCAAAGCTTTTTTGTGTTCGCGAGCAGTGCAAATTGAGAATAAAGAAAAAAATAATCTATACACTTAACAATTTTTAAATAAAACAATCCATTTGGTTTATAATATCAGGATTGAAGTTTATGAATACTTGATTATATTACAGACACCGGTAAATAGCAACAAATTGCTTTTTGCTACTAACACACACACAGTTTATGTTCTGTTTGCATGCACGGGTGTCTCATTAGGATGTAATTCACAATAATTATTATTACATATACAAAATAATATTTTTTTGATATTATTTCGTATTCTTTTCTTGGACCGCATTCGTGTCCATTTTTCGGTAGTTTCTTTAAATTTAAATTTTAGTTCTAGCTCTAGTTACTTAAATATATCTAAATTCAAATTAAATTCATAAAATCTATCTGAAAATTTTATATTTAATATTTCTTAAAAAAATCGTTTTTCTTTTCATTCAAAAAATGTTGATATGTTTCGAAATGCATAAATAAATACAATTTATATTAAGAAGAATGTGCTAGGTTACTATTACACTATCAAAGATATTTTTTTAAAGATTATTTTTATAAATGATCTTTTATAAAATATATTATACCGTAATCATAAACAATTTTGCAATAGACGACTGTTTACACTACAAAATATTCTACAAAGGTTTTTTTTATTAAAAATCTTAGCCGAAAACTTTTGTCAAAGTTCTGTGATAGTGTAATACTGACCTTATTCATAAACTGAGAATTGTTCGATAGTCATTTTTTTATTTAAAATGACATATACATGAAACCTGGACAATATATAAACTATTTTTAATGTTGGTTAAAAATGTTTTTAGCAGACCTTAGTCAAAATGTGAGCACAACGTCCGCTGATAAAATTACTGACATATCGATGTAATATCCTGTAACAAGTTATGAAAAATATGAAAAAGGTGTGTAGTAATTTAGTCATATTTTCAAATCATTTTTGATCAAATACATTTCCAAAAAATAAATTTATAACATACTTTTTATACTTATAAATATATTAAATTGAGAATTTGAAACATAAAACTATATTGCTTTATACATATGTACATATATGTACATGTATAGAACGAGTGCGTTCTTAAGATAAAACGCGACTTGTCGAGCCGAAAACATAATATAAATTTTTAGTACTTCGAAGAAAATATTTCAAAGAATACAATTTTTCGCAACACATTTCTCAGAATCAATAATTTTGTTCTATTATACACAATTTCATACAGTTGTGTTCAGTTGTATTGTTATGGGTGGTGTGTTGTGGAGAGAATGTCCTCAAGATAATTTCTTTTCTGTTCCCGGCTACAGAAAAAAATCTAATTTTATAATGCATTTAGAAGGATTCATTATTCTTGGAAAGTGTGTACTGTTCATTTTATACCCACTCAAATACACAAACACACAGTTACATATATATATATATATATATATATATATATATATATATATATATATATATATATATATATATGTATGTTTTAGAACGTGGAAGGTTAGTTAAAGGATGCTATAAACAAAATTCGTTTCTGGAATTTTAATTTCGGTTAAGATCACTTTATATGTAAATTTTGTTTTTTAAACATACAAACATTTACACCTTGATATTCACTATTAAAGGATAAATGTATTTTCTATTAATCTTGAAACACTTTTTTTATAGAATAATGAGACAGAAAAACAAAATAATTAATTTACACAAAATAGAACAATCTGTTAGAAAAAAAAACAGCTACAAGTGGAAGTATCCAGATATTCAATTATTTTTAACCACTCTTGATGTAAAGGATTAAAAAAATATCTATATAAAAATCTACTATAAACAGGTACTTCTTTACGTTGATACTTTATATACAGCGTTTGTAATTAACAAGCTGTAATCTTAATTGAGGAACTGGCTTTTTTATTAATGAAAATAGTTGTAGAATATTATGCACTGACCATACTTAATTGAGGATCATGTGACATTAATTAATTACTGTTTGGTTCGAAGGTTGTAATTAGAGAGGATAAATGTTTCAATTATGTATATAAAACATATACCACGGTGAAATTTATGTACACACACACATACATACATATATATATATATATATACATATATATATATATATATATATATATATATATATATATATGTATATATGATTGAATTTTTGATGATGTGTATAACTCTATAAAAATGTTTTCTTGTTAATCGTTAGATCAATGTTTTACAATTTCTGCTTAATTGAAAATTTAATGATTTTTAAATTATTATTAAATATGGACTTTTATACGATATAATTTTTAAGGTTATAATCATTTAAAAAATGGTTTACCTAATTAAAATATGCAAGATTTAACAAATTAAGAATAAAATCAAACTATTTACTGCAAAATAGAAACGAAGGAGAAGATTAGGTCAAAATGTCACCATCGATGAGTATAATTTCGAGGTTGCTACAATTTCACATAGCTTGGCTCAAACATCACCAGTGAAAATGAGGAATCTTAAGAAGTTCAAAAACGAATAGTAGGAGCAAATACAACATATTTCGCGCTCTTGCCCATAATGACATCCAAAAATGTGCATAGGAAAACCAAAATCCGCCTGTATAAAACCCACACCCGTAGTGTCATCTTATGGAAGTGGAGCGTGGATCATGTCAGCTACGATCGCAGCAATGTTGGACATCGTCGAAAGGAGAATGTTGAGAAGGATATTTGGGTCAGTAAACGATGGAGGTATATGGAGGATACGCTACAGCTACGAATTATATGAAGTCTATAAGGAACCAAAACTATCGGTTTTTTATAAAAATGCCCTGCCTGCGATGGGCAGGTCACACTGAGCGGATCCCGGACTCAAGAGCACGAAAAAGGGCCTTGGATGGACAACCAGGCCGGAGAAGACCTGCGGACAAATCAAGGTTCTGATGGATAGACAATGCAGAGAAGGAGAAGAAGAAGATTTAACATTCAATTATTTCATTTGATTACATATTCACTGACAATATCGATTTTAAATTCGGAACAGGGAATACACGTCGTCTACATGCCATTTTACTGTATAAAACATAACGTGAAAAGTATTTTCCGATGAACGAAGTAAATTATCTATTGAAGCTCTGTACAAATTGATACGAACATACACGCCTTTATTACATGATACTGAAGAATAATGTCGATGATAAGAAGCCCATCAGAGGATGTCAGTGTTTTCTGCGTAATTGAAAAAATCGCATCTGGTCGACTTTTCATGTTAAATCGACCGCATGCGAATCCGCTACCGCAACCCAACAAATTATATCCGTATAGCTGTAATTGAATTGCATTATTTCGTGTTTTATTAGTATCTTAAAACTAAATGTTAAATGTTTTTTCCTGATTATAGAGAGTGATAGTTACTAACACCATATATGGAATATTTCTTTTATGTTTTATATCTATAACATCTTTTCGATATGCTCCCTTAAAATTTACTTAAAAAAATTCATATATATATATATATACGGTGTGTGTGTGTGTGCGTAATTTAAATGATTAATTGTGATTTTGTTACTAGCCACGTTTCAATGGACAACGCATATGTTGCGTGCTGGTTTGAATTTATGATAAAATTGTAATCGTCGAAAATTTCTCTGTACTAATATCATTTCCTAGAAAGATTTAATAGACTGGAATGAATTTAATCAATACATACACATACACGCACGTATATATATATATATATATATATATATATATATATATATATATATGCATACATACAACATGTCTCTTTGTTGCGATTGTGACGAATTTATGAGAATTCATCATGACAATTTTTCAATATGCACTTCCTATATGAACATTCCTGTAGGACATTTTGTATATTTTATAAAAAAATATTATTCAGCTAGAACAAAGTTCTTTAATACTTGGAAACAGAATGACAAACACATGAGACATAGGGATTCTTTTCTATTGGTTCATACGAATATAAGCACTAATTTTAATTCGGTTCTGTGTCTGTGTATAAAATGCTTCCCCTGTCATTTTATTCAATACATATATATATATTAGCTTGGTGCAAAAATAATTGCGGTCTTTACGTATCGAGTATAAAGACGCATGCCAGTTAAAAATTATATTTATTGATCAAAATAAAGACTATTGACCTGCACACATTTCTCCCAATGAGATACAAGTTTGTTTATTCATACAAGATAGAACTGGAGAAATTAACGAATTCATCGAAAACGCTCTGAGTTGATGCTTGATCTTTGAAAACCTTCTCTCGTACAAAATTACTCAAATGTTTAAAAAAAAGGTAATCCGGAGAATAAGGTGGGTGAGGTAAGGTTTCATACCTCAGTTCATTTAATTTTTTTAATGTCATTTGTGAGACGTGTGGTCGGGTGTAGTCATGAAGAAGAATTGGTCCTCTTCGATTGACTAACGCTGGCCGTAAACGATGCAACTTCACATGCATTTTTTTCAATTTCCTGACAACATTTTTCTGCTGTTATTGTTTCACCAGCTTTATATAACAATATTATAATATACCTCATGATGTGTTATAATATTGGCGGAAGGATGTAAATATAATACTGAAAAAAATATTGCAGCATATAATGATCATTTTCAGTCGTAAATCATAATTAAGCATTAAAAAAATACGGATTTTAATATTTTTTTTTTTAGTTCAAGAGTTAACAAGAATTAAAATCAAAATTTGTGGTTTATAAAAAAAATGTTATCAAAAAATAATATTTTAAATGTTAAATATAATGCTTCAACGCGCATTACTTAAGGACATTTTAAAACCATGACATTATTACGTCATGGTTTTAAAATAAATACAATCTTTTTCGTTCGTGACAGTCAGAACTGACCGGGTTGTGACAAATACGAAATATTTTACTTATTTTTACAAAAATTAAAATATTTATATTTATTGGGTGCAGTTTACATTATTAGATAAATAATCCGACGTGTGGGGTCAATTAAACAGTTGATCTCCCACATAAATATACATTTATAGCATGATGGCTGTCAGTTTACAATAGAGTGTAAATTGAAATGAAGTATTTCTGTTTCCAAATAAAAGAAATGATGAAAACGGTTGAATTTTTCAAAAAAGAATCATTCGATTACAACCAGCGTTTGAATAATTGCATTCGTTCGTTCGAAGGAAACATGCGAACCGGTTTAAACGGTTCGCTGAACACTTGTGTAAATTGTTTAATGGAAAATAACTGGAAACATGTTTTTACGCCTCGATTACATATACACAAACATATTTTTAGATTCGAATCTAGCACTTAATCGCATTCTTTGGATCTATTCTTGAATGATTATAATTCAAGGGCTTGTTACTTGAACGTTTAAGCATGAATGAATTATTTTTGGTATGCTATTTAAAACTAACAAACGGTTTTTTGAGACAACGTCGTTCAGAAATTGTTGCGTTTGAATTGTATGAAAATCTTTTTATTTTTATTGACGAGACATCACTGTTGTAAGAGTGTAAACGGAGTTTGAAAACTTTCGAAGTCCGTGAACGAGAACGGAAATCACAAACAGATATTTTACAATATGGAGAAAAGTTCGACTTTATTGTGATTTCAAAAAACATGTTCTCTAACTTTTAATGCAGTATTTCACCAAGTGCAGATATTTCACTCAGAATTTCTATTCTTTTCCTATGTATATATATTCCAATATTTTCACATGCATATGAATGCATAATTTTACGACTGGACTACAAATAAAATATGAATTTCAACTTTCCAAACACAGTACTTCGTTAAAACACGTACTGTTAAACATAACCCCACTTTATTCACCAGATCAATCATTTTTTTCTCTATTTTTTTAATTACCTTTTGTTTCTGAATGTTATGTTAACTTTTTATTTTATTTCCTTACTATCTATTTGTCTAGCTGTTGGTATCTTTAAATATCAAATATATATTCATACGACTTTTATGGATTTCTTGTAATGTAGTTTTACTAGAGAGAAAATATTTCAACTTTCACCTTATATACATACATATATATATATATATATATATATATATATATATATATATATATATATATATATATATATATATGTGATCGTGTGAATATATTATCGATTCGATTTGTGTTAAACATTTTCTAGAATTTCATCGTCTAGAATATAACGAAATTCAATAGTCTTGTATAAATAGTTTTATAACGGCGCAACGTTACTCTTTTCCCCGAAGTGCAGAGCATCGAAAGCACCGATTGTAGAGACACATTAAGTTACAGTATTGATTTAGGTGTGTCCCACAATTGATGCAGTAACATTCCTATATTTAACACACACAAGAAGAATCACAGTCGACTGACATTTTTCTATTATAAAACTATTTCACTCTTAAAATATTATTTAATACAAATTAATAAGTTTCAATTAAAATTAATTTTCAGTTGAAAAGAAAAACTTTAGAAAATGGTTTAAATAACTGAACGTCTGTTATAATAATAATTTCCAGGTATTTAAAATCATTTATAACAGTATAACTATTCAAATTTCAATGGATTTAACGACTGAATTATTCTCCACTCGTTACAAAACGTTTTCTTATTAAAATATTATACCATTAATTAATATATTCATATTATAATAAGTATAAATATACCGCTGGTTAGAAGAAAATCCAGTGGTATATGTTTTAAAAAAAGAATAAAGCTTTTTTCCCGATTCACCTTTTCAATCTATTTTTGAATGTTTTTAATGATGGAGGTAGTAAATTTAATATGCAGGGATGGAATTTACCCCAGCACGAATATCTTTATACAAGATTGAATAAAATAAAAGATTTTTTTCTTAATTGAGATTTTCCGTGAATATTTTTTTCTGCCGAATAAAAAACAAACAAGTTCACAGAAAAAAATATTTGAATGTTTACGAGTTTTAAGTATTTTACAAACATTTATTTTTATGCATTAGTCATTTATAGATTTCAGTGAAAAATACTAAAATTAAATATTTAAAATATTTCTCTCTATAAGTAAACAATGGTATCGCCGCATGTGTGGTTTTCATTTGTTCTCTGATTGGTTAGTATCGGTCACGTGGTCTCTGTTCTGATTGGTTGATATCAGTTACATGATCAGTGTTCTGTTTCACGTTGTGCAACGAAAGAGGGTATATGATTTCAATGTAAAACTGATAAGAAATTTATTCAAAATGTCGTATTCACCTGAAGTCTTAGAGTAAAAAAATTGTTACACATTTTGTTAAGATTGTATTTTGTTATATTAATTTTTATAAACTTTTCCGACAGAATTTTTATGATACATTTTTACGCGGATTATTTGTGTGTGTAATTTGTTAATTTCTGTTATTTGTTCGGGGGAGGGGCGAGCGTTATCGAGCGGGAGGCGAAGCTTCCCCGGCGAGTACAGCGAGCAGGGGGCGAAGCTCCATAGTAATTAAAAAATGTGCTCTGATAAAAGTATTTAAAAATGTATAAAAATATAAACACTTCAAAAAGGTAATATTCTTTTCTTGAAAATACTTCGGGCGCTAATGACTTCAGGTGTCGTCGCGCCTTTAAACCCCAAATAATCAATCAATCAATCGAAAATAATTTTAAATGATTATGTCGATAAATTTAAATTTATTGGAAAATACTTGTACAAATTAGTACGTGTATCTTCTTTTAGTAACGCTGACTTTTCTATTAAACAATCAAACTATTATCAATAGTTAAATAAACACACTCATATATTCATACCAGAATATTTATCAGAATTCGATTCTAAAAATATACCAGATAACAAAAATCTCGGAAATAATAAATACACTTTTAAGAATTCATAAATATATGATAATGTCAATAAATGTTTTATGGATCGTTTCAAATAACATAGATATATTGGGGACATCTGCTACAATTAATATCGATTTAATATATACATGTCTTTTTTTAAATTTTGATACATAGACAACGTAGAGAGACATTCCTGTTTCTCAAGCTAAAAATATACAACGGAAATCTGTTTAACATTTTGAAAAATCTACAAAATGTATGCTACAAATGTCTGGTGGCAAAGGATCTAAAAAAACGTTATCTTAATTAGATGATATCCTTGTTTATTAGACCCAGATTAAGATTTCAGTTTTTACATATCCAGTTTTTAAGGGAATATCGCACGACGTAATTGAGAAAATGATTTATTTTTTACACATTCAGACAGTGATTTTTTTTAAAAAAATCAAGTCTTAATTACATAGACATTTCAAGAATTATTCAAATTAATGAAATCAGAATAAAGCAGTGTTTTGTCTGCAGATCAAATTTAGAGTGGTTACAGGAATAATTTTAAATTCCTGAAATAGTGAGACGTATTATATATTCTATATAATTCCATTCACATCATGACAATATGAGTTATGGGGCCTGTGTGGAAACTGAAACGAGACAGAAATCGATTTCTGTGACTATAATCTTCACTATACAACCTTAAAGCTGTTTTTCTCAAAACAGAATTTCTTAAAACGGTATCGACAATACCTTGAGAATCGCTTATCAGATTTAGTGGAAACTTTGAAGAAAATTCATCGCACAATTCTTTATGTTTTGAACAAGAAGTATTAGAATCGCATTACTTTTTTCGCAACAAGAAAAATGATATTTTTTTAAATGGGAACTGAAATTTAGGCTTAAGTTGCCATTTTCTGAATTTATCAATATTTTAGTCCGTCCACCCGCAGAGAAGCTTTTAAATAATATTTTTTTTTTGTATTTTTGCTTTCTATTCATCAATTAACGCTGATTCCGCATCGTTTAGACATTGACAAATTGAAAAAAAACGATAAATACTTTTTACTTAGATGCTTATCGGTATTTCGGTTAACTTTTATAATAAATATATATATATATATATATATATATATATATATATATATACACATATGTTTTATAAATAATATGAAATATTTATGAGTCGTTTACGAAAGTTACAAAAAATGATTATTTTTATTTCCCAACATGACTTGTACTTTAAGAAACCGATCATCCACTCCACATGTTAAATTTAATCTTTACTGATTATCAGATTTTTTAAATCATAAAAAAAATATTACATGGAAAAATATTAGCTAATGATAAATCATTAAATATTGTTGTAAATAAATATTTCTAATTAGAGAATATTTTTAACAAGATTTCTAAAAGTTGATAAACAGATAACACATCTATTGAATGAAAGGAGACACACACAATCAAACAAGTCTCTTCATAAATTACCTTGCACAGATATACATTTTCCTGCAATTTCTTATTTCTTTAAAAAAACACTTTCGAATTTTTTACAGGTCAAGTCCTACTTTTTTTTCTTATCCACTGATTACTTAATTGTCTCGTAATGCGGCCACTTAATTGCCACTTAAGTCCTTTCACGCTCTCAATAATATCGTGTTTGTTATCTTATCCGTTTTCCGGTTTATTCATTTCAGATTGAACATGCACTGTTCTATATTTTAATGAAAATAGAATATTTTTAATATATTTTTATATATGAACGCCGACTATTTATTCTGTATGCCAATTTCGAAATATTTTATTTCGGAGAAGCCTTGATAATGTAAAAACTTGTTTATATTTAATGAAGTTTTACAGGCAGTATAAATTTTAAAGAGAAAATCAAAACGGATTTTAAATAACTGTGATAGAATGGAATTTTTTTAAAACTTTCAAAAGCGTAAAACCAGTTCAGTAGTTTAAGAACAATCGGATACAAACTGAC
Source organism: Acanthacorydalis orientalis (assembly GCA_034766995.1). NCBI lineage: Eukaryota > Metazoa > Arthropoda > Insecta > Megaloptera > Corydalidae > Acanthacorydalis > Acanthacorydalis orientalis. The sequence continues at coordinate 48,948,194 of CM068316.1, forward strand.
AATGTTTAATATTTTTTTTATTCACTTGAAAAGTTTGAAGTGTCATCAGAAAAATTAACGAAAATCCGAATTATATTTTGGCAATTTGGCGAATTTTACTTTTAATAATGATTTAACAAGCCACACATATAATGTTTTTTTTAAACAAAATACCTAATATTTGATTTTTTATTTTGATACAAAAAATAATTACAGTAGAAATGAATAAAATAGAAAATTAGTGAAACTTTTGATAAAGAAGAAAATGTGATGCCTGAAGTTTTAATTTATTTGAGAAACAGATTTTTAAATATAAATAATTGAATGCGGTGGTGTTACAAATTATTATGAAGCATGCAAAAGAGAAAACCAGTTAATGCTAATGGATAACTGGCTACAAATTGACAAATTTTATCATTTAATTTATGCGCTTAGGAAGTTTTATGCACAAAATATAGAAGAATTAATTAAAATTAATTGTATTTTTGTATTGTAGCTAAATTCACTTTATAAATAAGTTAATGTCTTCGATATCAGCATTTTTTGTTTTATTACAATACTACATCATTGCTTTTTATTGTTCTGGCGGTACTGGTGAATTAACAGATTGAATATGATTAGGGGGTTCATTTATTTATAAAAAAGAATTCAAATAAGTTTGATTTTTTTTAGATGAACGTTTAATATTAATATCAATTTAATAAAATTTACATTAATTCTTTTTTTATAAACATTCGTCTACGATACAACAATAATAATATCTTTTATTTAATTGTCTTCTTTTATTTAAAAAACAATATTTTTATTGTATTTATAATTTGGATTTTTTTGAATTTAGAAACGTTTTAAATTCGTTTTCTCATAATTAAACTTTTTGTGCTGATTAAATTGACTGAATTATTTTCAAACTGATCGCATCATTTATTCTTGTTCGGCAGATCGTCTTCACATATTTATTAAATAATAACGCAATTATAAAAAGAGTGTCAAGGTACAACCTTGTGTGAAACACTAAGCAAATATCATATTTATTAATTATATTTGTTGGGTAAAAATGATACATAATTCAATACAGAATAAATAAACAAGTGATCTCTCATTACAAAAAAAAGTGTAAGACGGAAAGAAAAATAAAGTTTCAAATTTCATGCTAGACTGTAAAAAATTGAAGCGCGGCAATTAATGAAATTGTTTATTTATTTTCATGTGAAGTCTGACAAAATATATGAATTAATTACATTACTGTTTGTTTTGAATTCGAGTATAAAAAATGTAAATTAAGAAAGAACCGCTGTATGCGGATAAAATGAAAGTATTTGTGTTACTGATTCAAAATTAGGTTAATGTTGTTAAATGAATATTCAAGAGTAATTCTCGTTTCCTCATAAAAGTTTTTTTTTTAAAAAAAAAACTAACTCCCACGAGTAATTTCACTACACATAACACAAACAGCTCATTCGAGAGAAGAAAGTGAGTGTTATTACATTTTTTCTTTACATTGTCATCATCTAGAAATTGTTATTAATGAAATTCACTGTAAATTTTCAAATGAAACTGTTCCGAGTAACCGTTCATTCAGCTCGAGCAGCAATTACCCGAAGAGGGTTTGTAATATATTAAAACGAATTTATCCGACTAGAATAATGACTAATAACGATGCGTTCAATGAAATTTTACAACCGAGTCACTCGCCAGCTACACGCATTAGTTTTCCACGACGATCATTTACGGTTGAACGTCGGTATTTTTTTTTTATAAATCTTCTTTGGGGATTTAAGATGTGTATTTAATCAATGGGGCACACAAATGAGTGTATCATCGATTCAGAGAAAATTATGTGATCAAACTATATTATACTTACATTAGCGTTATGTTTAGTTAAAATTAACATGAGTAATTCTCTTTCAAAACCGTTTAATTCTTTTAAGATAATAAAATTGTGTAATTGTTCGATATATTTGTGTGTAATCCGAGAAAGACAGAAAACCACAAAACGGCCACAAAGAATATTTAACACGAAATCTAGAAATAGGTCCTCGAGTGGTTAGATTTCACCAATGACACAACTCATTTAGAATGTCCAATTGGTATTTTGGATCCGTTCACACCACAATGAATCCTCTATTACCTTGAATTATTAAGACAAAGGATCCATTCAACGATTTAAAGCTACCTAAGTCGTCGAATCCATCATATATGTAGGGGATTTTATTAGAATTCCGATGATTTCATGAGAACCGTTCGGTGTCGATTATATTCACAAGATGACCAGTCAAATACGAACAAAGGGTACAAAAAATAGGCCGTTCCTTTATTAAAAAAAAATAATACCATTAATTAAAATAAAAAAAAGTTTATTCTATCTTGAGAATTATTTTTGTGTTGACTATACATAAATTTGTCGCAAATTAACTAATGATTTCTTCGAAAAAGAATATTGTATCTTTCTTGTTATGGAAATTATTATTTCTAAGGTCATACAGTGACGGTACTGAATTATTAAATAAATAAATTTATACGGAAAAATATATTTTAAGGAGCAATTTAATTTATACAAACTAATCTATTTTTAGGTCGGTTATTCAGAGAAATTCACATGAAATTTTTTATAATTATTGCTTCGGAGCTCATCAATTTTTTTGTGAAGTTTTGATATTTTTTTTTATATTGTATTTAAATTAATAATATATCATTACAAATGTATTTTTGACGCCTCATAAACGACAAATAATTTTTTCGATCGAAAATGTTCAATAACTGAAACCATCTTTAGGGCGTTATTAAACACAAAATTCTGTTACTTTGTACCTTAACGGTTTGAGACGATGAAATCGCTATGAAAATGCACATAAGTAACACTTGAAGTGAGGAGTTACTATTGAAATGCATATAAAAGATTATCAAAATGATCAATAATCAATTATTGAACATTTCAACCAGAAAACATTTTTGTGGTATATGGAAAGTGAAACTTAATTCGTGAAAGAAATTTGGTACTTTTTAATGAATATTCATTATATATATATATATATATATATATATATATATATATATATATATATATATATACATATATATAGTTGCATTTTTTTTATTTCGACACAAATATGCTTTCGTGTCAGCATGCAGTATCATCATTTTCAATCTGAAACGGTATATTTCGACGAGCCGTCATCTCTTATTTTATCCATTGTGTGAGGTAATGCACATGATGTTGAACCAAGCATTTCAACAGGTATCGCAGCGGACCAAATAGAACCGATGATGAAATTCTGACGGACACGAAGTGCTATTAGTAGGTTTACAACATATCGGCGTTAGGCGGATTGGTGGTGTTATTCCGATCGGAGCGCATCCAGCATTTAGAGCCTTCACGGCCGTCAGTATTAATTATTTTATATGATTTCGCACGTTTTCATTTCCTCCTTTTAATTAAAACTTAATTCGGTTTCTAATAGATTCGAGCAACACAATATTAATGCAGGATGTATAAAACACGAGAGTGCCATCCGTTTTACAAAAAATGTAAATAGTGTAATAATAGTTTATTAATAATTCATTATTCATCATTGTTTAAACGTTTTCAATATAATTTCTGCTGGTAAAATGTTTGCTTTCACTTATGTTTTATACACAAACACACACACATGCATGCATGCATACACACACACACATACACACATATATATATATATATATATATATTAAAATAGATAGTTTCTATACATAAATTGAATGTAACTGTTTTAAAGTTTTTATATGTTCGCAAGTTATTACAATTTTATGTTTTCAAATTCATCACAAAATGTATCTCATGTAGAAATTTGTAGCATCAAGTTAGATATACTTTTTGAAGCATTTCTTTTCATTACAGATAACCTCTTTTGAATTACATTTCAAGTGATCTTTATATATAGAATGATTCAATTTAGTCTGCTACATGAAAGTATTAAAAAAACGAAAAAATGATTTTTAACATGATTTTTAACATGATTTTTTGATACCTTCATGTGGAAGCCTAAATTGAATCACTCTCTCTCTCTCTCTCTCTCTCTCTCTATATATATATATATATATATATATATATACTCTTAATTTAATACAATTTGCTTTGGAGCAAGGTAAAGATTTGACAATAATTTAGTAATTTATTATTTTTTCGGGTTGAGAGGAAGCATATTTATCCATACACAAATGTTTTTTCTATAATATTTTAACTAATATATTTAACATTTCACAAATTAATCGCCACTTCCCAAAAAAACATACCGTTTTTTCTAACAAAAAATGTTCAATAATTGATAATTGATCATTTGGACTTTTAATGAATGTATGATTTGCAAAGAAGTGAACATTTTTGTGTAACAGTGAATATTTCGCCAACATGTTTTGTACCGTCAAGAATATCATACAATTAAATACTTTCAGACAGCGATTCAAAAATAGTACAGAGAACAATTTACTTTGTTCACCTGGTTTAAAATCCTATAATCATTTATTAATTCTACTACAAAAATAGCATTTAAAGAGAATACAATTAGGTATTCATAAGATTGAAGTATATGCACATATAATTAAGATGTGTATACCTCGTTCCTGTCTCTGATTGGTCATTGCATGCAAGTTTTTTTTAGTATACTTTTGTTTCGAGAAACAACATGGCGTAAAAAGTATAAAGAAAAATATGCCATATTTAGGTAATAATTACTGATATTACAATTTTTGATTATTTAAAACACTTAATGTTATAAATTTATATATATATATATATATATATATATATATATATATATATATATATATATGTATGTATGTATATAATTTCTTAAAAATGAAATAGGGTTGATGAATATATTAATGATCTTGATGCAATATAAATATACTGATATTTTTTTATATCAGTAGGCTGTATGTTTAGTATCCATAGCAACGGGTATGAAATGTACAATTACAAATTACATATACAATATTTATTGTTACATAGCAGACTATGGATAGCCAACAACCAATCAGTGACAAATCAAAGTATAAAACTATGCAAGTACTATAAACTATATTCGGTTGTTGATAAAAAAAAAGTACGAAATCGTACACTATTTGTGCGTGTTTGCCAGGTGCTTGCTGAATACTTCTGATATACATTTAAAAATATTTATAAGAATTCCAGTTTTCTAAAAAAACAGCGTGTTAAAAATATACAAATTAATAATTAAAAACAGTAAGATATTATGAAAACATGTAATTAATTTTCTGAGAAAATGTTCATTAATTACTTTTATAATTTTTACTGATACTACAGAATAAATTAAATCGAATACATGTATACACCATTTGGATTTATCATTTACTAGATTAATATTATAAAAAAATTGAAAACGTGTTTCAGCTTTATTTTAATATTACATATTTGAAAAAATACACAAAAAAAATGATCTTGCGTTCCGTGTATTTTCTTTTGAATTGTTCAATTACGTTATTAACGACAAAGTTCAATAAATTCCTCAACTGTCAATTTATCAACGTTTTTGTTTACTATTACACAAGTGATCATCAGATTAATTGATTAAAATAGTTCAAGGTCTCATTCCATTATGTCTTCTAATATTCCTGATCGGTTTCTACACGTTGTAACAAATAAAGATAGACACTAATGGCTGACGTAAGCAACAAGCAAACTGTTTAATATTCTTTTCCATTTAATGGAACATTAACTCGGCTCGAAAATAATTGTGGATCGCGATTCATAATTGAAAAAAAAATTGTAACCATGAAACGTACGCATACACAGTAACATGTCCCCACTGTGGGTACACATATGCTATTTTAAATAATTCCTATAATAGAATCAGCTGCACACACTCCATACTTGCCAACTCTGTCAATGGTGGGAGCTGCTTTAGTGTGTGTGTATTCGTGACGTATAATAGATACGTCTGTGGATACGACTGCTTCCTGGAAGTGAGAGCGAACCGATGTTCTCGGAAGTCACTCAGTCGCCTGTTGCCTCGCTACTAACTATTTTATACCCCACCATCCTCGCTTAAAAATAATGAAATTTATATATACACACACACACACACACATATATACACTATATATATATATATATATATATATATATATATATATATATATATATATATATATATATATATATAAATAAATTAGTTTTATGTAAACTAGTACTTAAAGTCTAAATGTCTTAAAATTGAATTATATCTAGAAAGGTAAATGTTATAACTTATTCAGTCTTTTATTGATATTTTGTAATTTTTATATCTGAATATGCTGTCTCCCGAACGAAGAATTATATTAACTTGAAAATAATTTCAATTCTATAGACATTTTGTTTTTTCTTTATATTTCTTGAAACAGCAACCTTTTAAAATTTAAATACGAAACTAAATTTATTTTGTTACTCTGTATTACAAGAAAAATATTATATATATATATATATATATATATATATATATATATATATATATATATATATACGTTATTAAATGTTAAAGTACTCTGTACCAGCAGTCGGAATTTAATTTATTTCTCGGTACATTCACAAACAAGAAACAAGCTAAAAGTGATCGATTATTTATTATTACTAGGAGATGTCAATTTCATGACATGGATCATTTTTTGGGTGTATTTTCAAATATATAAATTCATAGAATGTTAACATCTGAGGAAAATATAAAAGTATTGTCCGAACTAGTTCTGGACCTGTGTCTAAATTTTCTCGCTCTACAAAACGCAAAAAAATTTGATTAAAAATGTTCAATAAATGATTATCAATCATTTTTTACTGCTGTTCATGCGTATGTCGAAACTTTTCTATACTTTGCCGCTCTGGGAATGGGGGGATCGTTATCGAAATGCGTATAATGCGACAATGAAAAATGATCAAAAATCATTTATTGAAGTTATTGTTCAGAAATATTTTTTGTGGCTTGTGGATTAAGAAAATAATTAAGAAAATAATAATTATCTGTGAAACTGCTGTCCGAATCAAAGAAGGTATTTAAAAAGAAATTAGATTAGATTTGTTCTATATTTTTCGCAATACAGGATATATTGAACATCCATTGCAATAATTTTAACAATATCAGATATCCATTAAATGGTTGAAATGTATAAACTATCTGTAAGCTGTATTCATCTACAGAGTACAATCATTTAAAGATAGATAAATACTTATACAATATTAATCCTAGATTAGTATTCGACATACATGAGAACTTCACAAAATATTTTTATTATCACATTATTTATATTATCACAGTTACAATGAAACGTGACTAAAAATATAATTATTTTGGATACAATTTTAATTGTATCCAGTTAAAAATGTATTGACAATTTAAATCGTAAATATTGATTGCCTGTTCTTTAGAATATGTTACTAGTTCAGGCAGGAATAGTGTTATTTCTCATACAGGTATTATTAATGACTGAGGGTCGAGTAATTTTATTTAGAATTTATATTTTGATAATTAATACTTTTTTAATATTTTATATTGAACAAATCATATATAAATGTAAATACACACATACACACACACACATATATATATATATATATATATATATATATATATATATATATATATATACACGATGATTAAATTTAGGCTTCGAATGGAAGTATTAAAATGGGACACAAGGGTTAAAAAAGTCATGTTACTTCTAATTTAGTATTTCAGTTCAATTCAATACTAAAATACAATAGAACTAAAATACTGTGGGATAACATGTATTTTTTTTAATTTTTGCGTTTTTTTTTAAAATATTTTCATGTGGAAGCTTAAGTTAAATCAATCTATCTATCTATCTATCTATCTATCTATATATATATATATATATATATATATATATATATATATATATATATATATATATATATAGTATGTACAAACTGTATATTTCAGTTTCATCAACTAATATAGCGACAAATTGAATTCTGGTTGCCAAAAACATCCACACGGATTCAGTGTTGTAATTAATATTAATTTATCAAAAAGGTATGCAGTTATTTTTCTAGACAATATAAATCATTAATAATGCATTGTCTGAGAAGAAAAAGGATATTTAAAAGACATTTTTATTTCTCTTTATTTATAATAACCCTTTGTAATTATATATATATATATATGTATTTGAAACTGCACAGGAAAATTGTAAAAAGAGCAGTGAATCGTTCAAATCGGAATAATTTGGAAGAAACCTTTATCCAGTAATGGATTAGAGGTTGAAGGTATCAGTATAATTCAAATTCTGATTATTATCTGTACATGGAAATTTAATTTTTGTTTATAATCTGATCTAAAATAGACACCAAACAACTATTAGATAGTTTTTTTTGAAAAAAAATCTGAATATTTATAAAATAAATTAGAATTTGATGATTGCTTGTTCATCTAAATTCTTGTCTTAACTTTTTTTTTAATTTTATGAAAATCCATAATTATTTTTTATGACAGCCATATGTAACGATAGTAATATGTTATAATTATTATAAAACAGCTTACTAAGGTTATGACATTGAACTGTGAGGAAATTTCCTCAACTTCTATACATTATATGTATATATTCAATTTTATTCATTGTTTAAAAGAAGAAATAACAAATACATACTTTTTTATATATCACACTTATACATACATATATATATATATATATATATATATATATGTAACTAGTAAATACTAGAAAAAATAAATTCTCGGTATAATTATTGCTGATAAACGTACTTCTAATTTTCAATGAAAAGTTGTTAAGATAACAAACGCAATAAAAATAGATGACGAGAAAGAAACTTTCAACACTTTTAATGATTATTTACTCATTAGTGATATTATGTAGGACGTCTTAATTGATGTATAGGTTTCTAGCAATCGAATTATTTTCTTGAGGACATGCTATTGCCGGTGTTAATAAATTGACGACGAAACACGTGTGATGGCGGTCTTGTCTGTTACGAGAGTTCGTTGCTTATAACCATTCTTATTTACTATCGATTATCATTTAGATAGAATAATTTTATTTGTTCATGAATATTTATTTATACGCCAATGGATTCTTTTCATTGAAATCGTGCAAGTGCGATTTATGATTGTTTTTCGTGTAGATTCTTAAGGATCATTACGCTTCCTTTCATTGATCTAATTGACTTTTCGCTGTGTTCCAAGTCTAGATTTTTTTTAAAAAGAATAAAACCAATAAAATTATAAAAAAATGTTTGAATTTTAAGTAGAAATGATGGAAGATAGACATAAATGTTCACAATGGACATCCATGTGTCCATTGTAAGGAAGGCATAAGGAAAAAATACTGTTTGTGTAGGTTAAAAGAAAGCGAGGGACATCTAGAAAACGATTGAAAAAAGAAAAAAGCTCTTGGAAGAAGAAAAAAAACCATATAATATTTCTGATGTAGAAAACTTTGAAAAAATAAAAATATTAGAAAAGATAGTCATCAAGGTAATGGTAAAAAAGGGAAAAATATATGGAATAACATAGACTATTTTCAGATTAGATCATACAGTTCATCATTACTTGTAAAAAAAATGTAAAATGTTAAATTACAATACTACTGCGTTGGCCAAAAAGTAATTACGTTTTTTTCTAATAGATGGATATACATTTTTTGCCGAAAAAGATAAGAACTTTTTTGAGCGAGGAATTATGAAGTTGCCTAAAAGATGGCAAAATGTAATCGAACAAAACGGCCAATATAGTGTTTAATAAAGTGTTTGTAGCCCATGAAAAATTCGCCTTTCATTTACATAGATAAAAAAACGCAACTACTTTTTGGCCAACCCAATATGCAATAACAAAAATGTCCAATTCCACTTGAATGACACAATTTGATGAATAATCATCAGTATATAGAGAGATTATTTGAAGAATAAACAAAAAAATATATTTACACTGAAATTGTTAAAAGAATCATTATGATTACAAGTTTTTATCCTGTTAGTCATTACGTGCACGAAAACGATTAGCACGTACATATTTTCCATTAATTGTATATTTCTCTGAAACGTACAATTAATAGAAAACAATGGAGCATTTATACACAAAACAAATACGCGCGGTCGCGTTTCGTCTTAACAATGTCGTGTCGTGAACGAACCCACGGACCGAACTTACGGCAAAGCTCGAAACACGTATGACAGATAACTGCCTCGTGCCTAATTTTAAAAATGTGTAATTGTGCGAGCGTCATTGTCGAATGACAGATGATGTCCAAAAATAATCCGAATATTTAGACAAATAGCTAGACGCCATTGGCAGCAGCAGGTGGCGATACAAATCGAGCGTGTGCGTTGGACGCAGGAGCCAACGTGCCAACTAGTATTTTATTTTCGTTTGTTTGGATTTTATTTTTTTGAAAACTATTCAACAAGTTTACATAGATTTATATATCTAGACAGGATAATCGTGTAGACGGCGTTTATATTTAACTCGACAGCGTTCTCAGAAAGTTAATAATGAACGGTATTATTGTGACGCCTTATTATTACATTGACAGTGTAACTTTAGCTCAGCCATTTATACATACATATATATATATATATATATATATATATATATATATATATATACATATATATATATATATATGTACATATATATATATATATATATATATATATATATATATATATATACACACATACACATCGATCATAAAATATATGTCAATATAAACATATTCTAGTATTTAATTTCATAACTTATTTTCTTATAAAATGTATGACCTTCTTGATAAGTACGATTGCTCAAACTAAATAATTATTTTCTATAGAAAGCGTATTTAATAATAAAAATTTATCATATATACACACACACACACACACACATATACATCTATCTATATATATATATATATATATATATATATATATATATATATATATATATATATAACACATATATAATAAATCTATGTACAGCTATCAATATTTGAGTTTGAAATTCCATATTGTTTGAAGAGAAAAATATTCAATCTAAACTATTTTTAGAAGAGAACCGAGAATAATAATAAAATATCGTAGAATACATTGGAAAAAACAAACAAAAAACAGAACTGTACTAATATAATAACAATCATAAAGAGTTTAAATTGGAAATAGGTGAGACATATTGTAAGAATAGATGACAACTATTGAACGAGAGCCAAGAAATACAAAAAGCCCAAAAATAGTCTAATGAACAGGTGGGATCAAGATACCAGAAAATGTATTGGAGATGTGTGGAAAAGAGAGACATTCGATCGTTTAAACTGGAAAATTTCGGAAGAAACTTTGATTAAAATTACATGTATACGAAGAGAAACCGAAAATACATAGTTGGGTTATGGGTATAAATTATAAAGGAGGAGATCTCAATTACAGTTTCGATAAAAAAAAACAGTTGATGCCAGGGGATGAATGTAACGTTCAATTTGAGTTCAAGAACCAACTGTGCTTTCAGTGTGAAATTACATATAGGTTTTATGAATTGAATTTGAACGGAACAAAAATAAATACATTTTGCCGAGAGGATGAGTCTACTCTTCTCACATACTGGCTATACATATAACGGTTTTTTTTTTAGCTCGGCAGATGTTTTCATACAGCCTGTCAATCTCATAATTGTTCTAGTATTTTTACTGGACTTTTTATTGTGTGCATACATGGAACATACAATTGTTATTTAAATATATTACTTTAAGCTTTTTTTGATTGTACTAATGATAAATTAAAAAAGGACAATGGAAAATTTGAAGAATTTTGTGTACCAGATTGCATACACACAGAAATGTAAAGAAACGGGAATTTTTTAAAAGTATTCATAAATCCAAAATTTTTCTTGAAAAATGAATTAATTGAAAAGTTTATTTAGTGGTCTGTAGTGTGACATTATTTTTTTTAAAAAAAAATATATATTAAAAATATATTGTGCGTTCTTCTTATTCAGCTATTAAATTGTTTTTTTTTTAAATGTTTCAATAGAAAATTATCTTACGGGTTGACATTTATTATTTCTATGAAAAATATTTTGTATGATTATATATATATATATATATATATATATATATATATATAGAGAGAGAGAGAGAGAGAATTATTTTAAAGTTAAAGTAAGATATTAAAATCATAAATTCTGTTTTATTAATCAGTTAGTTACTGGAATAATAATACTTCATAGAATTTCAATCTTTTAACATTCCTATTAATTGATTTTTATATCCCGCTTTGCATAAAAAAGAGAAACAAACATACTTTCACCTTGAAATCAATATTTTTAAAATGGCACTTTTCAAATTTGCGATAAAACAAAAAAAAACTATATAAAAAAAATAATATTAAATATAATTTTATGTTAAGGAGTTGAATATAATAAATATTATATACACAGAATCATATGTTTAGATATAGAAGTGATATACTTTTTTTTATTTATAATTTACATCCTAAATTTGTCTTTAAAGATTGACATTTGTGTCAATAATTGGTATTCAACTTAAGTAGTTTGTATGTCAACAAATAAATGCTGTGTAAATATCATATGGCTTAGTCGTCTCATTCTGAGAATAATTGCAGTTATGTATTATTCAGAAAAATATCTAATGCACACACTGCATAACAAAGAATGATATAATCTAATTTTATATATATTAAATTCAGTATTACTATCGTTCATAAGGTGAAAATGAAAACTTGTTTTAGTTTCAATTAATTCAATCTAATTAATTATGTTTCATTAAATCTAATTAATACAAATTAGAAATCTTATTTTAAAAAAAAAACAATTATTAATACACAATTACATATCTCTTTTATTATAATTCAATTTAATTATAAAATATTTTATATTATTATTATTTCAAATCTGCAACCACAATAGCTAGAGAGCATTGTTGTTTAATTCAATGGGACGTATAGACACGCTGTATAACGTTATTGTATTTATGAAACAATAACTATTGATTACCATAGCAACGCGTGTAAATAACAATGACGTTAACGATGGAATGTTTTCATTTGAGCGTACCATTAATTTTGTATTTAAATTGTTTATAAAAAAAATATGCAACGAACTTCAAATTTAGTAATTTTCTCCAAAAAAGCAGCATGGAAAATCATTTCTGTTATGCTTTATGTATAAAAATGTAACAATTATTAAAAGTCCAAAGCAGACATTATCAATCACTAATAAACGACATTTAATGCAAATGGTGGGACACAGGCGCCTGCCATCAAATATATATTTTTTTTAAAAAAGTGGAGAAACGTTATTAAAGTATTTTAATTTTTTTCTAATGCACTACTACGTTTTATGGGTAAAATACACCTACGATAATATGTTATAAGGTTGAATGTTAAGTATTGAATGATTTTTTTCAATACGTTTAAAACGAAACAAAGAAATGTGCAAATGGCTTCAACTGTCACGAAAAATGAAAACGACCTCTTGTAACTTTTATATTCGTTATGAAATATTCACAAGAAATAGATTTTTTTAAACGATAATAAATCATGTCAATGGTCAAACATCTTTACAAATTCTGACACCAGTTCAGATCAGAATTATAAACTTATTATAGATATAAAAGGTGCGTCAAATTATATACAAAGGTCGCATGCTCGGAGAAGACAATGAGTCGAATACATTCGAGGAATACGAAATAACCTATTATTAAAAAAATCTACAGACGTTTTTGCTAAAACAGACAGATATGCGATTACTTCAGAATTCCGACTGATTTAACCCCTGTTATACAATAGTTATGTGAGAAAATTTACAAGTTATTTATTCGAATGGCAATGGATATTTACTATATGTGTATAAAAAGGTATGTACTAAAGATTCTTTCAAAAATATGCACGATTAAAATCAAATTTTAGATATATTCATTAAATTTATAATGTTTGGATAAAGGCTTCGCAAATAATTTAATTAATTAAAATGAAATAAAATTTTTTCGATACTATATATATATATATAAACGAAAAGATTATTTCATTGACGTTTATACTACGAAATTATCAATATTATCTCTAACAAGAGTGTATAATCTTGACAACATGGAATCACTTTTCGACCTGTATTCTGTTTTTCAGTTTAGATCCAAGGATCAGTTTGCAAGTTACTATAAACTCGATAAGAATCAATTTATTAATTTTTATAATAAATAATGTACTTACGAGCGTATATAGTTAAGTGAACTAATTGAATCAATCGACATAAAAGCGAACAGGAAAAATGTGAAATTGATGAGATCTGACTTACGAATATTATGTCATTTCCATATCATAAAACCTATTTTACTTGGGTTTATTTAATAAAAAAGAATTACACGTTTCCGAAACACGATTTCGTCGGCAGATAATCTTTATTTACAAGCGGATATGCTTCTGGTTTTGTATGTTTTCATATTTTGTGCGAAACACTACAATGCATCAGTGTAACGTCACGATGATGACTTAATATGACGGAGTTTTTAATGAATTTGTTGTTAGTTTGGTTTCAAAGTTTACTTGATTTTTCAGACGGGTAAAAATGATATGATGTGAAATACAGTATGCGAAAAACCGTTCAAACTGGAAATATGATCGATAACGAATCGCATACAATTTTATTTATATAAAAACAAGTATTTCCTCGTGTGGCCGAAAAGTTTTTTCATAGTCGTAAACAAAAAATCATGCTTTCTTAATACATTCCACAGAAATTTAACATATATTATTCATGTGGAGAGTAATTCAAGATTAAAGAGATGTAATTTTATATGTAGTATAAATCTGCTATATTGTACGTGAATTTTAGATGTTCTGTTTCGTACCAGAGTAGCAAATTAGCGGAAATTCGTTATAACGGAAGAAAGATGAGAGGTAAGAATCTTCTTGTGAATACAGATACAATTTGTGCTTCGTAACTGTTACGTGCACAGAATTGGATGGAATTTCGGATAATTACAGGATGTAACCGGTGTTTGCGATGAGAAAAGTATCGGAACAATAGAGGTGGCAGTGGTTTGAAATTAGGAAGATTTTTAATTTAAACTGATGACATGTTTAATTACTCGTCATGTATTTTTTTCGAGCAATGTAAATATTTACGTTCATTTTTTTTTGATATTCAATAAAAGAAAATATTTTTTTCTGTTCATTAGTTGAAAATGGCATATACAATTGCTAGATCAGTTTTAGAGAATGAGTAAATATTTTATATAATTTATTCGTTATAATTATTGTAGAAGCATTCGACATGAGAAATAAAAAAAATATTGAAAGATTAAAACTACTGTCGCTATTATATTACATCTCAGCATTAATGTCTTGTTCAGTGATAGATTTTAACAATTGACTGGACGTGGGAATGTACAGTAAATTAAAAGTGAAACAAATCTGTAGTTAAATATACTGATGTTCTCGAATATCATTATATTTACTGAAGGTATTTGAACTTTCGAAAAATTAATGAGTACACATCTCCAAGTAGAAAACTGATTGAGATCAGAATGTGCTGTTATATTTCAAAAGAAAGAAATTAAGTGGAAAATAGAACTTGACCTATAAAATACATTTAAAAAAATAAACTTGTAAAATATACTGTCAAATACGTGTAACATTGATATAACATATTAAAAAAGCGTTTTTATAATCAAATATAAAAATAAATGGCATTACAGATTGCAATTAACTGCCATTTTATTGAAATTCAGCACCATTGTATTTACTAATGACGAGCATAAAAAAGAGAATAAGAAATTTGTGGTAAATTAAAAACACTGTGTTCCATAATAAACTACTTATATTTTAGTATTGATTTTTCGAGAAGAGTTCAGAAAAGAAATATAGAATTTATTTTCACAAGTTAATTGCTTTTTTGGCCCAAAAACAAGAAAAAATCTTTTTTTCGACTTTCATTTGAGGTTTTTCTGTATCTCGGTGCTCTGAGGATGATGGCATCGCACATAAGTAAGAATCAAAAAGAATCAATAATTAATTATTGAATATTTTTGATCAGAAAATTTATTTGTGGCTGTTGGGAAAATAATTAAAAAGTGTATTCGTGCCAGAATTGCACTGTGAACATTTATATTAGAAGGTATAAAATTATCACTAACTGTTGTATTACATCTTAACGCCATTGCCTTGTTTGAATGCTTCGAACTTTCAACAATCGATTGAAACAGGGAATTCGTGGAAATATAAATGTTTTCTTCCTAAAAAATAGGCACATTGTTATTCGTTTCATAAAAAATCTGAAATAGCATATACACACTGACTGCCCACACACACACACACAAACACACACACACACACACACACACACACATATATATATATATATATATATATATATATATATATATATATATATATATACATTTTTTTAGAAAACCAGTACAATTGGTATGAAAATACAAATTTTATCAAATAAACAAACACTAATATCATTGTTATTCTATTTTCAACCCGAATTACAATAAAATCTATTGTAAAAATAATTAGTTTATAATTCATATAAAAATAAAACATTTCACTATCAAAATAAATAAAATAATACTGTGATACATTATATTGTACACAATCGCTTCTGTATACTTTTATGATAATGTCGAACATATGTGATATGAAAACATTTCATATACTTTGATACAAATGTGACATTTAAATTCAATAAAATTTACTAAGAAGTGCAAGTAATCGTATAGTTATTAAACAAAGCTCGTCCTGTACTTTTACAGCAGAATCGAATATTCATTTTAATAAAAAAATATAGTTATTATTGAAAGATCATCGAACACGATCCGAAAAACTAACGTACAGGAAAAATCGGATAAAAACAATTGGGAAATCAAACATACTATGATTTCAAAAAATCCGGTTCTCGTTTAAAAATAAAACGGACAATATCTGATCGAACACGTCACTTGTTCATTTAAAAATATATGATTATTACACTTATGGGAATTGTTAACGATATAAACAATTTTGGGAAAATTGCTTATGCTTATTTTGTTTACATAACTTACATACGCAATTGTCATATAATATAATATAATTTTAAACGTTTTATAGTCCTAGATTATACCAGATTAATCGAGAATGAAACTTTAATGATACGGAATTATGTTGCAGTAAATTAATTCAAAACATTCTCTTTAATGCAACCTATTGAGATTTATACAAATAGATTTGATTAAGTAAATAGTATTTGGATCGATGGTTTGATAAAGTACTGTACTTAACATATTATGTTTTACTATTGTATTTTTATGATACAATCAATATGAACGGCGTACAAATATTTAAATACATACAGTATTTATTAAATTATCACAATACTTTTTTGTTTATAGACGCGATTCTGAGAAAAGTTAGATATCGTTTCAAATAAATACTTTTGATTACATCAGTCAAATGAATATAGTCTTGCTTGAGAAGTTTTGAAGAATTATATCGGTGACCAGAATAAGACGTCAGCCAGGTCTAGTTAAACAATATAAACGTAAAATACACATTTAAACAATTACTTGTAACAGAAAGCGATATGGCAGATGTCGAAACTGTTAGTACTAGTATTTAAGTCTACTAGTATTTAAACACAGCTTATCTTATTAGATTAGTACAGTAGTTCTTCAATTGTGGTCCACGGACGCCAGGCGTCCACGGGCGGATTTAAGAATGAATATAAATATTATTGAAATGCAAATATACGAGGTTTGGTAAATACATTCCTGGATTGACGCTGCAGGACTGGAGTCACGTGAAATTAAACCAAGAGTAAAGTAGAATATAATAGTTTACAGTTTTATCAATAGAGAGGGTGGTCAAGCGAAGATCGAACAAATGCTAGTGTATCGCAGGAAACTAATGTTTCTGTCAGTGGTTACAGAGTAACGAGCGAATATTAAATTTTGCTGTAAATTAGAGAAAACTGTACCAGAAAATTATGAAATATTGAAAACTGTGTACGGCGATCACACTTCAAGTCGTACTGATGTGTTTGAATGGTTTAAACGTTTCAACGATGGACATGTGGATGTGCAAGATGACGCTAGAACCGGCAGTTCGTCGCTCTCTTGAAATGCAGATTCGATTGCAGAAGTCCGTGAAATTGCGGTAAATGATCCTCAAAATAACAGCTTATGCGTTGAATATCAATAAGGAGACAATTCGATAAATTTTATATGAGTATTTGGGAAAGAGGAAGATCTGTGTAAAGTTCGTCCCGCATAGTCTCCCGGGTGAACAAAAACAGAGAAGAGTTGAATCGTATATTAAATCAGAGATCCATTTAACACAGAAGACAATAAAGCCCACAATATGTCTTCGATAGAGGTGACTAGTTTGTTTCAGCTACTATGCAACACTTTTGAAACTCTTTATTTAACTAAACTGATCATATATATTTTTAGTTATGCATTAGATCAGGTTATACTAAATAATGCTTATCTCTGCTCTATTTCATTCCTTTCTAATACAAATATTTGAGCCGCATAATAATAATAAATCATGATTATTTTTTAATAAAATTGTTTTTTTTACAAAAAAAAATATTTAAAAATTCTTAACTCTTATGTGATTTTAGGTTAGGATTATATCATGTATTAACGTTTCAGTTCATTTTCATTACCTAAAATAAAACTTTTCTATTCTTTGTATATCTATAAAATAATCTCATGTTTGGCTTATTTAAAATTCATTAATCGCATTTCTGATAATTTATCTTAATTTCATATCAATTGTACAAAAATGAATGGATATTTATTTTTATCATCTGTATTTAATTAAGACTTGATTTACAATAATAATAATAATAACAGTTTTATCTGTCAAGATATAATTTGAAGAGTGAAACTTTTTAATGAATAAATTTCTAACAAATCTATCGAACAATCTATTAAATTACGGTTTAATAATTTATCTAGTAATGTAAATATCTACAGATATTTAAAGAAATGTGAATTCCATTCATTGTGAGCGGATATTCTAAAAGAAAACGTTTTTGATAGTCATCAAATGAATTTTAAATAAGGAAAAATAATATATATATATATATATATATATATATATATATATATATATGTATGTATGTATATATGTATGTATATATAATTTTATTCAATGGTATAAGGTTAGGGGTGTGGTATAATAATAAAAAATGACATCCCACATAGGCATGAATAATCTTACTGAAAATTTATGAATATTTTTTTTTGAAAAATAACTAGAAAAGTACGTGAAATAGTTTTAAAAGTGTGTCACAAATTTATAAAAAAATATTTTCGAGCTAATGTAAATATTAAAATGAATATTAAAAGTAAATTTCATAGAAAATTTTTTTTATAATTCAAAAGCAACTAATTATTATTAATATTTCCTGTAACAGAACTTTTAAACAGACTTATTTAACACACTCACACCATTAATGCAATTTTCGTTCAACAACTTTTAACAAATAATGACTTGTGAACACAATGTCCATTAATGAAAATATTTACATGAATTTAAGATCTGGCAGCAGGTAAAAATATGCATACGTATTTGGAACAATGAAAATGTATCTTTATATTTTATTTATAGAAACGCAATTCACTAACAAAATGATCCAATATGGAAGGTATTTTGCGCGAACGGAACGTTTGAATGGTTTTGTATAAAACATATGACCATGCTATATAAGTCGAGAATAAAATTATTCCAAGAATTTTATCTTATTGAAATTTTGAATAGAGCGTTTTAAGGAGAAGATTGAAGCGCAACAACGTTCGTTGTGTTGTTGCTCGAACATTCGATTGAATATGTCATATTATTATATACAAATTATATATATATATATATATATATATATATATATATATATATATATATATATATATATATATATATAGAATATGTATGTATGTTTTAAAAGTGTGTGTGTAGTATGAAATTCATGCCTGTGTGACATTCTCGAGTTTCATTTCTTGGTCTCATGAAACGCAATATGAATGTTTATAACAAATAAAAGCGTGTTTACCAAAAAAAAGTCATACTTTTAAGATCACTGGAATGAAACTGTCATAATGTGATCTCTAAAAGACACCTACACATATTCATGTGTTATAAAAATGGCTCTTTGTAATTGTCGAATTTAAAATATAAATTTCTTAGATATTAGGTTGGTTCAAAAGTAATTGCGGTTTTTATCATTTTAAATTCGGCGCCGATTTTTCTAGTTACCGTTATCTTTTGTCATAGTCATGTGATACATCATTGTTAACAATGAAATTAGCACTACTGAATGACTTTACTTATATATATATATATATATATATATATATATATATGTCTGATGTACTTAAATAAAAATAAATTAAAAATCAGAATTAACTAAATTTTATATTTTAGTGTCTTTCTTTTCTCGTTTAAAACGGAGACTGTCCAAATACATCTGTAATTCAATAATAAAATAAAACGAATATAAAAATACTTGAAATGAATACTAGTTTTTGAAATATCAATAATATCTTTTATTTAACAATAGTTGAAGATTAATCTATGAATGTAAAACAAAAACAATTTAAAAACTAATCAGACAAATAAATAAAAAGTTATTATAAAAAAAATGTTTTACGTTAAGGTTTTCTAGAAAAACAGATTAATTTAGTGTATGTTGTACGGGATTTTTCCTGTTAAAAAAATTAAGGGGCTTTACTATATATATATACACACACACATATATATATATATATATATATATACATATATGTGTGTGTGTGATATACGATATAAAAATCATTTTTCAGAACTGTTTTGTGACTTTATCAAAAATATTTTTTCGCCGAAACTTGGTCACTTAAAAACAAATAAGTTATTAAAAAAATATTTGTATGACATGAAATTTCAGAGTTGAGACGGGATTTCAGCTACAACTCGATTATTTAAAGATACTGTTATATATATATATATATATATATATATATATATTATTTATTAAGTTATTTTTCAACAGAGGTAAAAAAATGGTTAATTTTTGTTTCATAAAACATTTCTCATTTTATAAAATCAATATATACTTTTTTCCAGCAGAAAATCCATTTTCAAAACTGTAACCGTTCCATGAGCATATATCTGCTCTTGAGATATTAGAAAATATACAAAAATTCTAAAACGGATACAAAAAATTGAAGAACAGAAATGAAAAATCGAATTTGTCTTAGGTAACAATCGAACCTGTGTTCTAATGTTTCGAAAGCTCCCATGGCATTACTAGTGAGTCAGATTGTTTGAATACAGGCAATGTTATAGAATTCAAGATCATAGAATTATAATAATAATTTTCATATCTGTGATCCCGTTGATACGTTGTCTTGTTGGTCTTTGTCCTTTTGTAACATCTGAGTGTCCATACTAGTTAATCCAAAAGGACGAATATTAACATGACAACAAATCACAGATTCATCTACTTGTGCTTTTATTATTAAAACATTTCATTATGAAAATTACGAAATTATAAAAGATAAAAAGAATATTTTGCTGAATCACTGTCTTTTTTCATACACAGATCTAGTATCTTCAAATCTAAGACCGTAGATAAATTATTATATTCCTAAAAGCTCCTGAATTCTAACCTGTTAAATTAAAATTATGGAATGACTACTTCGTAACAACTTACTAATCGTATACTAATTCTATCAAAATGAAATCAAATATTTAATCAAATTCAACCAAATTCTTCCTATCGAAAATTGTATCTAGACTTGCATATATTAAAAAAAAAACATTTCTTTTGTTGTTAATATTTTCACTCTCATTTGTACCTGTATAAAAAGGATTGAAACGTAATCCTATTACAATTAAAATGAGTTAATTCCGTTTACGTACACTTGTTTCCAAGTCAGGATTAACAATGACGTATTTCTCAGCTTTTATTATCGTTATCTCGTTATTAAAATTAAAAAAAATATTGTATCACATGTAAATATAACATACCGTACAATGATATCGTTATCAGGTAAATTATTTTATCTATCTATCTATTTATATATATATATATATATATATATATATATATATATATATATATATATATATATATGACACTAATTTATCGACAGATCTAAAAACGAATTAAGTATGGATTTCCCTTGTTTTCTAAGCGATAAATATTCATTAATTAAATAGATTTGTACGAATACGGTGTGAGTTCATGAATGTCAGCTGCATACATTTAATACAGGTTCTATTGTAAATGTTAACTGTTCATAAAATATGCAAATATGTAATAGGTAAAATATTTAACCGACATTTATTATCAAACGAGTATATATGGTATGGATTTTAAAGTGGAGGAAAGTACGGCGCAGTTAATAAGTTAAATATGACTCTCTGATGATTTTAGCAGACGTGTTTAAGACGTTATAGAATTAAGATATGAAAGATTTTTTGCAGATTTTTTTTTATGTAAATGCAAATGTTCAGATCAAGATTCAAAGTATGGTCTAAGACAGTGGTCCTCAAGATAATATTTCTTGGTGATCGAATTAGACTTCTTGTGACTGTTAGCCTCTTTATAATCTATTATGAACTAATCAGTTACTTAAACGGTGTCAATTTCATCGTTTCTTTTTTTTAAAAATTGGAAAAAATCGATGTCATTAACCCTCGACACTCGAAATATTTTTTTGGCTTGATATACCAGCAAAAGAATAGTCAAGATACATTAACCAATTAAAATAAATATAATTTCGAAAAACTTTTAATTATACACTGTAAATTGATACAGTTTACATAGTGCTATATAAACATTGTGATATACTTATATAATCTTTATACTATTTGATTGTGTGGATTTTTTGAAAGCAATCGCCTATATGTATGTATACTCTGATTATTGGGTTTTTTTCAACCTCCTTGATTTTTTCTATTTGAGCATACAACATAATCGTTAGTATTTCCAGGACGCATGATGTGAAATTTACATATAAAATTTTGCTTGCTGCAATAAATAACAGAATATTAGTACTGCAAAAGACACATCAAAAGGAAAAGATTTCATTTCTAATTTAGTAAATTTGGATGTTTTTTTTTGTCTGAAAAATATTTTTTTTCAATTTCCATGTGATTTCGTGATAAAGCTACTCATCTCAGTACATTACAGGAGAATATAATACAGGACAACAGAATATTCAGATGTTCCTGTATACACAAATCGAGTGCAAAGGGTTAACAATGCATTGACTTTTTTATTTTCTATGCGAATGAAATAATCGATTAACATGAACCCTTTTTTATTAATGCTATAAGTAAAAAATATTTCTTCCCAATTTACAAAATGTAAATTTTAATTTACACAATTAATAAAAATGCAATACTTTCTCAAATGACCATTTTCACTGTTTGGAGTTTTTCTGGCATTTTTTTGTAAACGTGACGTTACATAAGGATGTCACATTGTTGAAATTTAGTACTTTTAGCAGTCATTTTTAAATCATATGATTCATATATGAACAAATATCAGAATATATCTTCACAAATGAATTTTATCTCATCCCATAATCAACCACAATTTTTTCTGATCAAAAATGTTCAGTAATTGACATTTCATCATTTTTAATGGATGTTCATGTGCATTTCGATGATGATTCTCAGAGTGCTAAAGTATAGAAAAGATAAAGATTTCTCGTGAATTTTATAGAAATATTAAGATTTTTCTGTACTTTAGAGCTATGAAGATGATGGTATCGCCATCGAAACACTCATAAGAAACCATCAAAAATGATCAAAAGTCAATTCCTGAATATTTTTGATTAGACTTTTTTGTGATTTGTACGGTAAGAAACATTCCATTTGTGAAAACGATTTTTTCCATTTCTCAAACTATTATCATAATAAAGTTTTTGACTTTATAGCTAAATTCACTTAGACAAATGGTTTCTTCTCACCCCCAAATCAAAAAGAAAAACAAAACAAATCATTTTTTTAAATAAAACTGAATGCATGTTTGTATTTTTTCTTAATTCAAAAGTTTCTCTAGTTTGAGAATATCAAAGCAATGATTAAATCAAATTATCACGAATTTATTCTATTTTTTATATGCCTCGTAATGAAATGTCATTTAAACACAATTCTAGATAACTATTGTTCTGAAAATGAAATTATTTAGAGCACAACTAGACGATAAAAACGATTAGTTCAGCACATGTTTTATTTGTTGCTCATGAAAAAAAATTGAACAGTTAGTTATAAAAGAATATTCTGATATAATTGAATCTCTACAAAGTTGAAAACCAAACAGGAATTTTCACAAATTAATACTTCTTTTATATCAAAAATCGTAAAAACATTTTTCTAATCAAAAATGTTCAATGAATGATTATTGATCGTTTTTTATTGTCACCATGGAACAGAAAATTCTCATTTTTCTGTACATTGGCGCTCTAATGTCGATCGCCTTGGATCAAAAATGATCAATAATCATTTATTGAACATTTTTGATCGGAAAAAATGTAGAGTTTGTGAGGTTAAAAAATTAATCAGTTCTAAAAGTGAATTTAGCCATTGTGTGATTAAACAGAAACTTTTTTTGAATATTTAATTTGTTATTTTTGACTGGCAGAAAACAAACTGTACACACACAAACACACACACATTATTATTATATATATATGTATATACATATACGTACATATATAAATATATATATATATATATACAGGAAAAGTGATTTTGATTCATTTAAAATGTAGAAAACAATACACGTGCGTATTTATAAAATGAAATTATACTGAAAAGTGATCACAATAAGAGAAAAGTAAAATATAATATTTAAAAAACAACGCAAAATGTACGGAATAACAGATTATGAAAACACATTCATTGAAAGGACGGTCGTACTGAAAAACAAATCATATAAATTTGTGTGTATTTTACTTTACAAATAATACTATTATTAAATATACATACATACATCTATAATGTATATGTATATTGTGTGGGGGTTGAATATAATCTAATATATACATATATATATATATATATATATATATATATATATATATATATATATATATATAAATAAAATAAATTTTTGTTTACAAAACAACAGTTTCATTCTGAGAAACCTGTATAGTATCTTATATAAAAATATAAAACATTTTATAAACAGTTGATCAGAAATACTCGTAAATGGCGTATCTCGAGTACTTACTCTGTCTTATAGAACTTCACTAGTCAAAATGATAACTTAAAACAGATTTTTTTTTGTTAAAGTCGTCTAAAGTACTGTGTTTCGCTTGAAAAATAAAAACACTTAATGCATACAAAAATATTAGTAAAAAAAAAGATATCCCCGGTACGAAAACAAATAATATAACAAATGGTTTGTTCTTATAAAATATATTTATTCAATACAAATCGATTCTCTAAGAGATGTCTGTACAGACTTACCATATGTGCAAAAAAATAGAAACAACACAAGATCACACACCTGAAACAGAAAAATCGAATTAGTACTCGGTTTTTTTCGAAAAAAAAGGAAATTCACATCTAAAGATACTAAAAGTAGTTTTTTAGCCGAAAGACTTCATATAAAATATATATATTTTTCCTGTACTAAAAATACTGATTTATTATTTATTTAAAATCGATAAAATATAGAATTTACTAACATGTGACGAAATAACTTTCTTACTTGCAAAGTTAGAATAAAAAAATAAATAAAATAAGAACAGAACAGTTCTTAATTTGGTGGAATATTATTTCTTAATGAATACTAATGGAGTTTTTTATATAAACATTTTATAATCTTTTGATACGACGAGTTAATTATTTTATATAAACAAGAATGTTCTTTTTTATACAAAAAATCCTATTAAAAACATATTGAAAGGGTTACATCAGTCACACGTGTGTGTATATGTATATATATATATATATATATATATATATACATATACATATATACGAGCTTTTGTTCTCCGAAATGAACTCTTTCATACCCACATTATTCTCGCACAAATTTATTTCACAACGGTTATCTTACTATGAACCCTGTTTCGTGGAAATTGTTGTCCGCACTTAATGCAATGTTCAAATTGCATAAAACGAACAACGTTTTAATGTTGAACGAACAGCTTGTGTGTATATATATTTTTTTTGCGAAACACTTTGTATAAAACAACTTTGAAGTTTATGTATGTTAGTTGTGTCTCGAATATAGACATTTAATTAAGTATATAAATAAATTTGTTTTTGTTTGAAGGATTGATTCTGAATTATTATTAGAGCGACTTCCACGAACACATCTTCAGTTGTAAAACGTACAACAAACTTGCATGATTGTTACGAGACTCTGGTTTCATGTCGAGACCTGATGATACGTTGCTCGTTCTGAACGAATTACTTTTTTTTTTGTTCGTTCGAAAATCTGTTCTAACGAAAGATCGAACAGAAATTTATTCGAGTTTTTAAAACGTAGTAATTAAAAAGTTGTTATTATGATTTTAATAACAGTTGGTACGTTTGATAACCACTTCTTATATCTCTTTTTATTCCATTTCGTTTTTATTTAACTATTTCACTCTTGTGAACACTTGAGATCGTATGAAACTAAAAAAGTAGCAACCTATGGATTGTTTGTTTGAGAAAACAAAAGCAATAATTGTGCTGTCATAGTTAATACAAATACTCGAAAATATATCAGTAAATTATTTAATTCTTTTATTTTCAGATATCTGTGCTAAATATAACGAAAAACACTATTAAAGATATCTTTATTAAAAAAAATGTCAATTATCGACGATAAATAAAATATAAGTAAGTCATTGGAAAACAGATTTTTTTATTTAAGTAAACAATACCGAAAATAGGTTAACTATAAGTACATAATTTTTGTTATATAAAATTAAAATCAAAATACGCATATATATATATATATATATATATATATATATATATATATATATATATAAGAATCTGGATTTATAACAAAAATAAAACACAAATGGTGACAACTACTAACATATTCAATAAAAGTATCATTACAATAAGAAAATTTACATTACAAGTGAAACAACTTTTGTGAATGTTACGAAGAACTTGATTTTGATCGATGCATTTTTTTTAAAAAAAAAACTTACAAAACAGGAAATACTATGGAAAAGCTAGAGGGTAAATTGCTTTCAAGGTAAGCAGAATAAAGTTATTTTGGAAGTTTATGGAATGCTGTCATGTATGAAAAAATTATTACCTACAAAAATAAATCGAATTGAAATTGAGAAAGTAGTGTACTGAAATAGCAAGTAGTTGTTGTATCATATTAATTTTATAACGAGAATAAAGCGATAGTCTAGAAAAATATAAATATTGTCAGTAAAGGAATAGTTCTGAAGATAGAGAATGTTTTCTTTTTAGCATTAGGTTTATATTTTATTTCATTTATAACAATTTTCCGTTTCTCTCTCTTTCTCTATACATATATGGAATAAAATAATATTATTTTATGTTTTTATTACTATAAGATTGGCAGAGTAAAATATTTTTACATGAATATATTATAAAAAAATTCCATATAGGAAACATGGCGGCAAGTATTCAAAATGTGAATTTCATTATTATTTGGTATTTAAATGTATTTTTATGCATACGAATTTTAATTTATAATTCATGCTTTTTATAATAAAAACTGGATTTTTTAATATTTCATGCAAATAACTATAATTTTGTGCTAAAGTTGTAATTATAATAAGAATTATTTCAAGTATGTTTTAAGTAATACAATTTTATTACTTGTAATAAGTTCATACAGTAAATATGTTTCTTAATGAACCAAAATGTAGTTCAAAGTTTAAGCATTCGACATGAACAAATATATTATAAATTGTAATCAAATCAGACAAAATATAGTTTTATTTTTAATCAAAAAACATTCTTAACAAGTTCTAATACGGATAAAGTTAAAAATAAAATAAAAAATATTTAAAGTGACAATTATCAGTTTATGGACCTGTGATTTCGTTGGTATACTTTTCTGACCTCAGGTCCTTGCTTAAAATCCGAAACCAGTTGTCGTGACAAATATTCTGATTTACCAGTAATAAGATCATTGGGCGAATAAAAATATTTATTTTAAACTAGTTATGTTTGACGACGGATTTATTATTTGTTTTTAATCAAAATTACATGTTTAGTTTACAATTTTGTAATATCTCCATGTCATATAATTATTATAAATTAAATGTATTACAGCATTTATTTACTTTCATTTCTTTTAATGTTGATAATTTGTAAATATTTTTTTCGTTTTACTTTATTCTTAGAAATGATTGAAAAATATTTTATAGTTCTGTTTTTACATGAATTACAGATATTTATATTATAATGCAATATAAACTGCAAAAAAAGATAATAAACAAATACATATATATATATATATATACAGTATTTAGCCACAAAAAATGATGATGATGATTTATATGCTGATTTAATTTTGGTTTAATTTTACATGACTTCAGTGCTGCAGTGTCAACCTGAGAATGAAATTGGCAAATCTCGTGTATATAAAAAATATTATAATGACAGATTTATGTTTATAAATGATAGATGAATGAATTGACATACATATATTAAAAAAATATGAAATAAAATTTAATGGTTATAATTAAATATGTAAAGTAATTAAAACATTTTCCATGAAAATATTTTACATACTTTTATGGATTTTGTAATAATATGATATTTTATTTTATTACACACGTGATTATTTCATAAAATAATTATTTTCAAAATCTTGAAAGATAAAAATTGTACACAATTATCATTTGAAACAGTATCCAGAAGTGTCCGCATTAAATTAGAATCGTTATCGTGGGGCCTGTTAAAAGCGTCTAAGTATAATTTAATTCAAGCAAGTACCTTCTATATATAATAAACTAGGAGCTTGATTAAAATTCTATCTAATAAAATGAATATGCGAACTATTAACATACTGTTCATTCTATAAATTGATGTACACGGTACGGATGGTTATCATAATCAGCCGGTACAGACTCAGATTCCTTTTCAATCCCCTCTATATACAAACATACATTCAAGTGTAGGCGAGATGGTTATCGATTTTATATTTAATGCTTTGAGTTATCTGATATACTATATAATATACATATATACATATACACATACATACATACACAAACACACACACATATATATATATATATATATATATATATATATATATATATATATATAATGCGAGGGTTGTGACTGCGTGGTTAACAATAACAATCGACTGAAATATTATATTTATTAAACACGTTTATAATCAATTTTAATTAGAAAAAAACAAATTGTCATTTTTTTATTAAAAAAATATCAATTCCAGAGATGCAACTTTTAGTACAGAATACATTTTTTTACTCAATGTTTACTTAACATTAGATATGTTTTTTTAAAAGAAAAATCTAGATTTGAAAATATGGTGTATTGATAATAGTGTTTTTCTATCCATCTCCATACGACTGTTTCTCTTTTTAAAAGAGCACTGCAACTTTCATAAAAAAATATACAAGAATACATTCAGTGCAAATGAAGGAAAAACATTGTATAGCATAAAGTCTTTTTTGTCAATGTAAAAATATATTTTACAGCAATATAAAATATTTGAAATGATAGTACATTTAATTCATAATGTACATTTATATATATATATATATATATATATATATATATATATATTTATATATATATATATATATGAGGCACTGAATCGAACAAAATGGAAAATCATGGAAGAGGCCTTTATCCAGCAGTGGATTGACAGGGGCTGAAGATGATGATGATGATGATGATATATATATATATATATATATATATATATATATATATATATATATATATATATATATATATAAACTGTTCAATGGATAATGTTGAATTATTTAATGCGTAGATTTATATCTCTTGTGGTTTTGAAATAAATATTGCATTGACCTGTTGAATGATTGTTGAAATATTATATTTTATCATTAGATTATCCATTTGAATAGATAAATAAAATAAAATAATTATACTGTTGAAAAGAGGAATGGGTACCAATAAGATATTAAGTGTACAAATTAGTTCGGTGCCTTTTTTATAGAAAATGAATGTTTATGGAAAAATAGAATACATTTCAATCCCCAAAGTATATCTCATTATTTTGTATAACTTTTCTACACCTGTCGGGTGACTGACGAATCCCATATAAAAAAAAAACATGCCGGCTTTAACTCGATAAAGACGTAAGGCATTTTCGAACTTCTTCCACTATTTTAACATTTTTTGCATATTTTATGTGTCACAATATCTTCCCTCAAAGTTGAAAAAACCATTTCCGCAGTTTTGGCAGCATTTTTTCAACTAGAATGCGAAAAGTATGCTTAATATGCTGCTTTTTAGACGCCATCGTGTTCACTACTGTTATGTGAGGTTATGTCAACTGCTTAGCCAATATATGTAGTGTTTTTAAATGTTAAGAATGGCACTTTAAAATCCGAAAACGATGAAAAGATATTTTAATTTAAAACAGAGTTATGATTGGTTCTATTTAAGGCACCGAATTAATTTTTACACCTAATATGTCAATAAACGAGAATGTATGTCCGTTTGACTCTATGATATCCACAACTTTAAAATAAAATCATGTATTTCATAAAATCGTTCTATTTTTTCTGAAATTATTTAAATTTTCATTCATGTTGATTCAATTTTATTCTTCTAAGTTTTAAAAATATGTCGATATTTAGACATTTGTTAATTTCATATCACACTTAAAATTTTTTTATAGAAATTTAGAATGTTATACTTTATTGTGAGTTAAATATTGCAACGAGTATTAACAGATTTCAAGAAAAAACATTAAAACGTTTTAGTTTTAGATTTACGAAAGTCCTGATTCTCTCATAAGAAATTATATTTTTATAAAAATAAATATAATTAATTCAAAATTTTAAAACAAATTAAAATTATAAAAAATATTATTTATATAGACTGAACTTAAAAAAAATAATATACATTGACATACTTTGAAACGTGTATTTTAATCTAAATATATTTTTCACGTACGATTAACGATTTGAAAATTAAAAATATACCTTCTCGGAATCTTGTCAAGAATTTAACATAAGAATGGAGGTCATCAATTTTTATAATTAAAAAATAATTGCGGTAGTTGTTATAAAAGTACTATTTTCGGACATAAGTTTTAAATTATATTTAAATTTGCAAAGTAATTAAAGAACATTTGCTGTATGCTTATAGATAAATATAGATATACAAGAAATTTTTAATTGCCTTTTAATAAAGTGAAATAGTTCAAGAACTTTAATTACCAGTCTCTTCACTTTCTTAAATACACAACCACATAAATCTACTGTGCCAATTGTACACAGATTGTTATGGAATATTAATTTTATATTTTTTCATACATAGTTAGACTTGAATTTTAAGATAAGTATATTTTTTTACAATGTATGTAACTAAACATATTCTAGTTTGAATTGAATACTAAGTTACTTGACAAAGTAACAATTAATCTAACCTACGAAAAAGAATTATTTTCTTTTCAATAAAATATATTTTTTCATAAATGAATTCTTTTTCAGTCCACAATTACACTGAAGATCTGAATATGATGGGATCGTCATAGAAATATGTATTAGCAAAAATCAAAAATGATTTATTGAACATTTTTGATCAGAAAATGTTTTTGTGGTTTGTGGAATGAAAAAAGAATTAATCTGAAAGTGAATTCAGTCAGTGTCTGAAATGAATTGTGAAATAAAATATATTTTATTAATTTAATACAGCTGTTTACTGAAAATAATTGAGTAATTTCTTTAACTACCGTTTTTTTTTATAAATTAACGAACGTTTATTTATTTAGAATTATGAAATATTATTGATCAATGTATCCGTAATTAAATCTTGACTTATGAAATTTTTCTTATTTCATTAAAATATAGAACTAATAAACCATGTCGTCATCTTGACATCGTTTTAAATTAATACAAATAAAAATAATATGTGAAAAGACATATGTGTAGTTTTTAAGAATAAGATATATTTATGCATCACTAGCTGACTCAATTATTCTCAAAAATAATATTGTTAATGGGATTTTATATGAAACATACATGAAAATATATTTTATGATCGTGGTTGAGACTGAAATTAATTACTTAAGAAATTACATCGAAATACTTTCAGCCAAAGTTTGATTAAATAAATCGTGCGTACAGATTTCTTTATAACAATTTATTACATTAATATTGACATAACATTTTTGAATACGAATTATCAGAATTAAATGTCATCATATTTATGTCAATACACTTAGGAGTATGCAATTAATTAACAACATCCAATATTCATTGTGTTAAAACATCACCTATTATCCTGTGGTAAACTAAAGACAATCAACGTCAGACTTATGACGATATAGTAATTAATACCGTTGTTAAATAAGAATTATCGCACACTGCTAGCCACTATGTCTTCTCGTCGAACTGTTAATGACTCATTATACACTATAAATAGAATGTCAATATTATTCCAAGTATTTCATGTGTAAAGGTACAATAAACATATCCATACAAACAAAAAATAATAGTGGGTGACAGCAGCGTTTCTGTGTCATGATCCCCGGAAAAGTGATTTCAATCCATATGCCGCAAGCCAATTATACTTAATACCATTTCTCGAATTTTGCGGTTTCTGTCAGTGCTCCGAAATGATGTATCGTCATGTACATAACGTATAAACCACACTTATATTTTCTTATGTTTCGCACCTTTCATAGCAATATGCCAATACATTGCATTCGAGTTTTAAGAAAGTATATGCTTTTTCTATCTTAAATGTTTTAAAATATTGATATAAGATACCTATATAACTTGTTATTTATAAATCCATATCATTTTGATATATATATATATATATATATATATATATATATATATATATATAAAGTGTACAAATTAATTCAATGTTTTTTTATTAAAAATTAATATTTGTGGAAAAATGGAATACATTTCAGTCTTTAAAATATCCCCTATTATTTTGTATATTACTTCATCTGTCGGATGACAGACGAATCGCTTGCAGGAAAAAATAAGGCAGTTTTAAGTCGAAGAAGAATGCATTTTCTGGCCTCTACTACTGTTTTAAAATGGACATTAGCTGGGTGAAGCTGGAGTGAACGGAACAGGTGATAATCTGACGGAACTAGGTTTGGTGAATAAGCCGCATGTGGGAAAACTTCCTATCCCAACGAACAAATAACGTCTTTAGTCTCTTTCGTGCCGCAAAATGACTTGTAAGCTCTTCCCTCGCCAGTGAAATTGTCAAATAAATGGGCTTTTTCTCTATAATTCATCACTCAAACGGATGTTCTGTTGTGATAATGCTCTGAATTTACAATCTGACCAGGTTCGAGTAACTCATAATACATCACACCCTCAATGTCCCACCAAATACACAATCACACTTTTTTGATGTGAATATTTGATTTCGGAGTCGATGTCGATGGTTCACCGGGCGTAACCTATGATTCTAGACGCTTCTTATTATCGTACAAAATCTATTTTTCATCTCCGGTTACGATTTCATGCAAAAAATTCTTCCTTTCAAACCTTGTGAGCGATTACAGACCATATTGGATCTTCTTTTTTTTGTTTTCCAGATTAAACTCATGTGGAATCAATCGGCATGGCTTTTGAATTTTCCAATATAGACGATAGGAAATTGCGGACTGTTGTGAGGTTATGCCAGTTATGGGTGTGTGTACGAGTTGTGAGGTTATACCATCTGCTTGGCCAAGATATAAAGTGTTTTTAAATGTTAAGGTTCGCACATTAAAATCCTAAAACGATGAGAAAGTATTTTAATTTAAAAAAAAGTTATAATTGATTCAATTTAAAGGTATCAAATTAATTTGTAAACCTGATATATGTATGTATGTATGTGTGTATATATATATATATATATTTATAATCAATACAAGAAAGTATTGGTATATGTGATACAACATCCTAGCGGTAATCAATCAGTTTGCACCTTAATTATAAAGGTTTAATAGATACAAACTAGATATCAAGATGGCGGTATTGGTTCTAGTGTAAACCTACTTCAGTAAAATTGAATTGTGCTATCAAGCGTTCAACCGAATTGATTAATGTAAATCTGCCAACAAATCAATACAAACTCGTAACAATACCCAAATTCGTGAAACTGTAGACATACTCTTGAGTCAATATTAGAAATTATTTGATATTTGAATAATTAACTTTATATGCTCATAGATATATATTAGTATCGGCCATAATTTTCATTAATAAAAATGTTCGATGTAGCTTGTATTAAATTATGTAATAAGTATTGCTAAGAAAATATAATTGATACTAATCAAATTTTATTATAACATTGGCGGTACGTCAGATATGGAAGTATTAATATATTTAAGTAGGAGAAAAGCATAAATATTCTAAATATAAAACCAAACACTCAATTTATTAAATATCAGAATAGTTACATGCTTTCATCATTAGCATTGTAGTGGCATACATTTTCTTATAGCAACTTTTGCATATCGTAACTAGCGTGCTCTAATAAAAATACTTCCTCATTGTAGGTCTGCATAAATTGTTAGATAGAAATACTTTCGTATCAACTGAATATTTTAAATAGTTTTCTTTTGAGTTAAACCAGATATTGATGTGTTCTTTTCTTGTATTTAAAATACTTGCACTGTAGCTGTAGAAATGAAGACATACTATGCGTTTTTATGGTTCTTCGTTGCAATATTCAAATATCAGTAGATTAAAAACTCTTTACAATACTTTGATTTTGATTGACGGAAAATGTAAAAAGGCCATTATAAAAAGACATGATTCTATGATTTGTTTCGATTCGCCACTAAGCCACAAATATCTATCTATTAATTCTCATAAAGATCAAAACAATTATCGAAATAAAATAATAATATAAGAAACGGCCAAAACATAACGTATTACATATTTTTTTCAGTGAAATAAATATTTGTTTACTTTTTTTTCTATTTTCTTACTTCAAAAAATGTCTTCTAGTTGTGTACTTATTTTCTCTACTTGTCTAATTAAAAAATATGTACTTTACGGAAAAAACAAACAAATTTAATTGTCATTATATTAGTTTTTGTTTGTTTATTTAATATGTTGAATGTTTTTTCAAAGGTTGTTTAATGAAAAAATTAATATAAATCGGACATTGTTCGAATTATTTATTTTTCATTTCATAAAAAATATTATTCTATAAATATAATAACAATGTAATATTTTTTACAGATAAATCAATAAACATACTAGGATATTGAAGTACGCTTTGGTTTGCAGAAGTCGTTTGTTTCCGTTTACTGACGGCCGACATGGTGTTCGAAGTATTAAAATTCGTAATACATACAATAACATAATATTTTTATGTGTAATCTCTGTAAGTATATAAAAAATAGTTTCAAGAATTATTATCCATATATTTTTCTCTATAAATGTATGCTCATTTTACGCGCCTGACATTTAACACGCATTGTAAACTGATTTAACTGTAAAAATGGTATTGTTTACTCTTCTAATAATTCATTAGTAAACTATATTGCTGGCCGTGCGTCGCATGTAATAATAATAAAAAAAATCACGGTGACGTGTACCATAAATCCACAAACAATTTGCACGTGTGTTAACTCGCATTCATTTCAATGCGAAACACATAAATTCCTATTTAATGCTATTTCACTCGTATTATGTATCATCTGCATCTTTTGTGTTTATTCTCGGAAGGTATTTAATTGGTACGCGGTTCAGCATCTACACTTGCGAAACTAGACTATTACACGTTTTATTATAACGTATTTTAATGAGAGAGTAAGTGAATTTACATGTCTCAGTTGAGATGTATTCAACACTTAATTAATTTGATTTCGTACAATGTTAACACGAACAGCACGGCGCGCTATGTTTTGTGGGGGCTCCGAGTGCGTACAGAGTTAGAACAATTAAAGTCTCTAATGTCTTATAGTCAAGATGGCTGTAAAAGGCATCCATTCGAACATGAACGGATAATAAATGATGTAAACGATAATGGTATTTATAGACGTAGATGATTCGATGAATAAAGATACAAGCCTTGTAAAACTTTACGAGAAACTCTAAAATTCAAACGAGTCGGATTGTTTTTCCAGGTAATCTTGCTCCGTTTCGATGCACTTGAACCATGAACTTTTATACGCCTACTGGAAAACTTTTTAACTTTACGATTTTAACTGAAATTTCATACCTTTTTATTTTTTTGTTTCGTCGTTGGAGGAGTGTCTGCCCATTAAACTGTTTTTAATTGCTCTGAAATGGAATTATTTGCATGTCGATAAGTTTGAATGATAAAAAGAACACTGTAGTATTGGATCAGTGCAAAAGTTCGTATAGACGATTCAATAGACGGTGTCAGGAGTTGTTAGTTGGCAAAAACTTACGAATTTCGACAGAAGAGGTTGCCGAGACACTTTTTCAGCATTTAAAGAAGATGGGGCTCGCGTTGAAACTCGATACGTATTTCGACTAATTGCCCTATAAGGACGGGATAAAGACATTGCAGCCAAGTACGTGTTATGTAGAAAATTAAAAAGGAATTTTACTTTATTTAAAAATTTACAAAACAATCCTACTTGACAAACCAATTTTGTTATATAAATGTACAAATATTTTAAAGACATGCACAAATCAAAACCTACATTTTGCAAAAAAAATTAGACTTAATGGCCTCAGGTTTTAATTTAGATTAGATTCTGAGTCACCAATCGACTTATATAACAAACAGTTGTTATTCGTGCATGAATTTATTATTTATGCTACAAAATCAGAAATTATATACACATTCAAGGATGTATGCGAAACAAACAGATCTACCGATGAAAACGGAAAAATAGATTCGAAGAAATCCACTTTATACAAGACACTTTTATTGAAAAACGTCATTTTGTGTAATAGAAAAATAATCGATTATGTTTTTATCCTTACAATGGAAAAATATTTTTAACACTAGAACGAAATTACGATACAAGTATGGCTTAGTCATCGACTTCACTAAACTAGACATGTATTAGTTATTAACAAGAAATGTTGAGGTAAGAAGGTCAACAACTGAATACCTTTGTCTTTAAGCAGTTATGTTGAATAGTTTTGGTTCTATGTGTATTTTGAAAGAATTTTAATCGAATATAACGATAGATGTTACACACGCATTATATATATATATATATATATATATATATATATATATATATAATGTGTGTATGTATGTACAAATTTGTTTTTTAATAATCAAATTAGTGTAATAATCGATTCACAAATATTTTATTCAGACATTATGGCACTAGTTTTTGTATTTATATTTCAATCTATTGAATTGAAAGATAAATGTTACTTTTAACTTTCTCAGTTTTATTTTTGTAAAAGTTTAGTATTAAATACGTTTGAGAGTGTGCTATTTCTTAGAAATTAATTGATGGCTTGATTTATTGAATTGTAATTCGTTGACGTAATATCCAAAAATATATAAACATAAACGCAATTAAGTGTATATATATATATATATATATATGCACACACACAAACAAACACGTATGTATGTGTATGAATACGTTTTTTTGTTCGTTTAAATAATAGTTTTTAATTTTTTTTTAAAAAAATACATTACGATTTACAAAGTGCATACATCATAGACTAATGGAAAATCACAATGTATTATTAACATGATTAGTAAAAAAAGACTGTTATTTTTCTTCAACACAAATATTTATTGTATATTGAAATAGTAATAAATGTGGAGAGAGCAAGGTAGTATCGATAACAAATTTGATTTTGTTCGAAAAAATATTAGCTGTAATTATCATCACGAAAAACAGTCTAATGATGCGTGCAAATTGATTAATTGGCTTTAGAAATTAAACGTAACGATAAATAAATAAAAAAAAATGTTTATTCAATTACACGTTCATAAAATGTTTCTTAGTAATGGACAAAAGTCAGTTAATAAAAAAAGCTGACATCAATGATTTGTTCCCACTGTTTTGTTTTCACAAATTAATACATATATA
This sequence comes from Acanthacorydalis orientalis, assembly GCA_034766995.1. Classification (NCBI taxonomy): domain Eukaryota; kingdom Metazoa; phylum Arthropoda; class Insecta; order Megaloptera; family Corydalidae; genus Acanthacorydalis; species Acanthacorydalis orientalis. The sequence goes on from CM068316.1 coordinate 48,986,314, forward strand.
TATATATATATATATATATATATATATCCAATAATTAAGTAAGCTGATTTATTTCTGTGTTCATTAAAGAAAAATACCTCCAATTCATGACATTTTTAATAAATTCGAAATACAATGAAACAGTTTACAGCTACTAAGAGTTGAGATATACAATAACTATAATTCTGTATCCTAATTTAGGTATGTATATATATATATATATATATATATATATATATATATATATATATATATATATATATATATATCAGGAGTGGGGAACTTCTTCGATAATAAGAGCCACATATAAAACTTTTCATACGTTTTTGAAAAAATATGGCGGTTTTGTGTCGATATATTCGTTTATGTACGTTCATATCTCTTTCACTGTTTTAAAACTGATATCAGGTAGATGCTGAAGCGATCAAAACAGCTGATAATCGGATAGGGTTGGGTCCGCTGAATACATAGCATGAGGGAGACATTCCCAGTCCAACGAACAAATAAAGTCTTTGCGATGCCGCACAATGACTTGCCTTGTTCTATCGTCAATGACTTATCTTTTTCTCTCTAATTTGGTACTGAAACTAATGAGTATTAAATTTACTAGCAAGGTGCAAGCAACTCATAATACACCACACCATTAATGTTCCACCAAATACACAATAACATTTTTTTTGATGTGAATATTTGGTTTCGGAATCGATACCGATGGTTCACCGGGCGTAACCCATGATTTTGTAACCATATAAAATCCATTTTGCATCTTCTGTAATGATTTTAAACAAAAAAGCCTTCATTTTGAATCTCGTGAGCGAGGACATAGCCATATTGGATCTTCTTTCTTTGTTTTCATGGCTGAGCTCATGTGGAATCCATCGGCCTAACTTCTGAATTTTTCCCAGCCGATGTAGACGGGAAATTGCTTGGTGAATAACTCCGAGTTATTGAGGGACGTCCTGTTCAGTCTGAGCGGCATTTTCACTTAACAGCTGCTCAAACTCATCGTCTTCAAATTTTTTCGGTTGTCGGAGACGTTCTCGATCGGAAAGATCAAAATTTTCACTCCGAAACCTTTGAAACCATTTTTTGCATACTTTGTACGTTATTACACCTTACCCCAAAGTTGGATAAATCATTTCCGAGGCTTTGGCAGCATTTTTTTTTAACTGGAATGCGAAAAGTATGCAATGCTTCTATGCTACAATCAAAAATGATTAATACCCATTAACTGAACATTTTTGATTTGAAAAATCCCATTGTTTATGGGATTTGATAAATTTTCATTTGTGGAAGTCAATTTAGCAACATCGTCATAAATATGGTGTGAATCTTGTGAATATTTCTACTATTTATGTTTTAACATGATAACATTTATTTAAAGGTATATAATATTTTAAAACACTATATTTTTGGTATATAGATTATAAAAATGACATTTTAACGAATTTCATACCAAGGGAAAAAATTAATATTATTAATTAAGAACGTGTGTAGGCCTCAAGTCTCTCAGGGCATCCGAGTTATTAAAATTTTTATAAAAATTAACAAACACATTTATATGTTACTTATTCAATATAATATAATTATTTGTTCGTTGTATATTTTCATTTTGACATATATGCTTTTATACATAAGACAACAATCATTCTATCCCAGGTTTCCTAATTATTATTTTATTATAAAATGATGCAGTTTAAACATTGTTTTTGATAGAAGTACTAGCGGGCATCTTTTAGGTAATATGTTTT